>JAYEVI010000518.1:485000-1085000 GCA_036346575.1 Dendrocalamus sinicus
ATAGCAAAAATAAAGCGTTCCGATGAAAAGTTTTCAACTATATCATAGTAGAGTATCTTAGAATTAGTATTTAGTATACCGAAAGTGATAAAGAGGTATAAAATATTCAGTTAAGTGGTATATTAGAATTGAGAGTATATACTCATAGGAGTATGGAATATGCTTATATATATACATATATAGGAAAAGTACGTTCTACTCCTGGGTATATATACCTTTTTCATACTCCCGAAAGTACATACTTCTATTTTCAATATACCACTTAAACAAACATGTTACACCTCTTATCACATTCGGTATACTTGAATATTAATTCCAAAATACTCGCGTAAAAAGTGGATTTTGATGAAAGAACAAAGGTCTCATAAGAATCCACAAGTAAAGTATTTGTCATCACGTCAGGACGGCCTATTATCTCAGGTGTAGGCGTGGTGTAGACTCCAAATGGCACTAGGGCGATAGAAACACTGACACTTGACAGTGAAAGTGCAAGGACTGCTGGAGATGCAACGATCAGAAGTGGTGTAGATTGTGCAAGGTTCCAGTAGACCCTAGTAGGAGGCACCGTAGGAAATGCTGCAGCAGGTGCCCAAGGTGGAGGATGCTGCGGCACTAGAGCGGCCGCCAACATTTGAACTGAACCTCAAGAAGATGCGGCCAAAAACGCCGTAGGAACTAGCTCCTACTCTTTGTTTCCTTTATCACCGGGCTAGCGCATTACAACGCACAAACACGGCACGTGGTGCCCACCGGGTTCAGCCGACGCTAACACCTAGTGGCAAAAACGAGAGACGTGTGGTGCCTCCGGTTGTTGGCACACAATAGCGGATTATCGGAGCAATGCTCATGCGCGATGTGGACCACACAATCCGTGTGTGCTCACTAGTGCACTTTGGCACGTGGCACCACCGACCAGTGGCAGAGCCAGGATTTATTGGAGTCTCGGGCCTAAAACTAAAGAAGACATAAGTCTATAACTAATATCAAATACTATCAGTACTGAGGTATAACGAAAGTACAATACAAATACATAATCAAAATAAAATTTAAATTCCATGTTGAACGATACGACAAAATAGATAAAACATAGCAAAAAGAATAATGTAACATACCACTAGCACGAGGTAATTTTTGCGTAATTAACAAAGATTTGGTTCATTTGAGCCTATCATATCTTCATCAACAATAGTACGAGAACCTAAACCTGCAAAGATAAAATTGCATATGTAAATCAGGGAAACAAGACCACAACATTATTTTTAATACAAATTACGAAATAAGAATGTAGCATACCACTAACACAAGGTAGTTCCTGCTTAAGCATATTTTGAAAACGTTGTAAAATCTTGTTATCATCGATGCTTGCAAATATATCTCGCTCAATATAGCATATCATGCAATCATTCATCCATTCATCACTCATCTTATTCCGTAACTCAGTTTTGATAATGTTCATAGCTAAGAACAAATTAACAATGAATTGATTATTGATGAACAATCAGTCATTCAAATTAACAATTCACAGACTTCAAATCACACTATCACTGAACTGAACAGACAACAAATTAACGATGAATTGCTTATTGATGAACAATCAGTCATTCAAACAGATTACAGTCTTACAGATACAATGACAAGTGACAATCATACAATGACTATTGAATTACTCACAAGTGACAACAAATCAACAATGAACATTGACAATGAACAATCTGTATGAATCTCACCGGGAACAATGAACAATCTGTATGAAACTATGAACAATCTGTATGAACAATGAACAGTCAATGTCTCAATGAGTCAATCACAACCATAGTCGCGTAAGCTCACCGAGAGGCGGAGAGCCAAAGACCGCGACGGCGGTGAGCAAAGTGGGGATGGCGTGTGGCGGGGGGGCGGAGATCGGCAGAGATCATAGCAGACGAAGAGAAGGCGCCAGCCGAGGTGGAGATTTGTTGAGGAAGTGAGGAGGCGATGGTGGAGTCGCGGAGAGGAGGCACCGAGGCGGCCGATGGGCTCGGCGAGAGGAGCCGGGGCGGTGCCGCGGAGGTCGGCGAAGATCGGCGGGGCGGTGCCGCGCCGCCGCGGGCCAAGGCGGAGACGAGGCGCCGACGCCGCCGAGGCGGGGGTGGCGCCACGGGTTCATGGGCGGCGGTGCGGGCTGGGGGGCGGCGCGCCACGGGTGGAGGCGTAGATGCGATTTTCACGCGGCGAGATGTAGATGCGCACATCGGTGGGGTGGAGGCGCCGCGAGGCCGAGGGGCGCTCCGTGCGGTTAGGGTAGGCCGCACGCGCGTTGATGGGCTGCGGGGGCGCGCTCGCGAGTCGCGACGAATGGGGCTACTCGGGCCGGCCAGAATAGTGTCGGGCCGTCCAATAAGCCTCAGGCCCAACTACTATACAATTTGTTTTGGGGGTATAATTGCTAAAATTTTGCATTGTAATTTTTTCTAGGCCTCGGGCCGTTGCCCAACCGGCCCGAGGCCCATCTCCACCCCTGCCACCGACGAAGACACGCGATGCAGTAGCCGACGAATGACTCCCTCTTGACGCAAGCTGCCATGTCAAGGCGGTGATAGCGAGGCACCAGCCAGACATGATGGCGATTCCTCGAACGGCAGGAGACAAAATAAAGGCTAGGTTTTAGGTTCCACATTCCACGATCCTTTTTATCTGGCAAGAGTACTACTTGTTTCACAACCTCCTAACACTCAATCCAAGAGCCAACTTTCCCTCTGAAAACCCATTTATCCTATTTTCACGTATTTCTTTTTCGCTATTTATGTGCAGGTCTTCAAGGGCTATTTGTGTGTATTACACCTTTAGTTTTGTTATATATCTTTTTTTCACATGTAAAGGAAGTATATATATAAATTATGCTATAAAAAGTAGACTTTGATGAAAATTTCTTGAAACTCACTAATCATTTGAGTATGTTCCAAAGAATAAATTGATATAACCTATTCGCGGTGCATGCATGTTGCTTCTCATATATACGTCTAATTTAATGTGCGTGCAGAGCAACGATTTCTTCTCGCTTTTCCTGGATCCATCGATGACTTACTCTTGTGCCATTTTCAAGGTAATTAATTTGTCTATTGATTACTGGTAACTCTCATGTGAATTGTTGATGCATGATGTATGCGTGGCCTCCTTATTAATTATCTCGTGCAGGAGGAGGACGAAAGCTTAGAAACGGCCCAGCTATGTAAAATTAGCCTTCTAATCGATAAGGTAATACTAGTATAATTAGGGGTAATTCCATATTTGCTATGGAAAATTTGTATCATTCTTTGTACATCACTTATTGTGTCACTGAGAAAACCTTCTACGATTAGACGATTAGTCCCTCTAAGCGTTTTTCTGAGTTCCTGTTCATTTTTCAGAATTTTCTGGCTCATGGGCACGGGCGGTTTGGCCGGGCTGCTTTGTGCTACCTACACTCTTTTCCTTCTTAATTGAATGGAAGAATTTCTACTCGTTTTTTTTAAAAGAATTGTATCACTGACATGTGGGTCGTAATAATTTAATTTAGAAAATTTTTGCGGCGTATAAGAAATTAACCCATATAATTAATTAAGTGTGCTGTAGCTACCATTCTTCCATTGTATCATTCTCATCGTTATTAGTATCAAATATATACAATATACAGTTTCCCCTATGTATCTACGTATTCTAGTTTTTTTAATTTTTGAAGGATTGTATTCTAGCTAGTTTTTATATCATTCTCATCTCAAAATGGCTACTAGTAAGATGGATTAATTCTTTACATACGTCGTACATACATATACATGATCTGATGAATATGTAACAACCGATTGAAGGCTAAAGTGGAGCGGGGCCATCATGTTCTTGAGATTGGTAGCGGTTGGGGCAGCCTAGCAATACAAGTGGTGAAGCAATCTGGCTGCAAATACACAGGGATTACATTGTCGTAGGAGCAACTTAAATATGCCCAAAGCAAAGTGAAAGAAGCCGGTTTACAGGTAAGTTTCGCCGCTGATTTCTATCGCAACTTAAATATGCATGCTACCTCAGTCACTACTAGGTCTACAAAATATAAGTTGCACCGCTGATTTGCATCATAATATATTTGTAAAATATAATAAAATTATGATATTGGCAAAGTATTTTCAGGACAAATCTACTCACATATGAATATATGATTGTCATATGGTAGTTCTAAATAACATTTTGAAAACCTTCGATCTAAGTACTCACAGAGATATTGTTGATCTAACTTCAAATAGTTTGACTACACGTACACATTCCAGTGCATCACTTTGAGAGTAGTATCTGACCGTAATTAATAATTATGACCCCTTTAAAAAATTAATCCGAGATATATATATAACAACTAACAAAAATACTCTGTCTGTCTAGCAATAATGTCTATTGTCTTTGCCAGGACCACATTACTTTCCTGCTGTGTGACTACCGTCAAATACCAACTTGCCGTAAATATGACAGGATCATATCTTGGTAAGTACTAGTACTGCATTGAAGGAGTTAATTGTAAGTACGTATGCACGTAATTAATAGGGTTTTCTGTTTGTAAGTTGGCTTAATTAATTTTCTCAAGTGTAAGGTTCTGTTTGACACAGTTTCACCAACAGCTTTATGAGCTGTTGTAAGTTGTTTTTGGCCAAACACCCTTTTTGCAAACAGCTTCATAGGTGAAACTCCTTTTTTCTGCTCTCACAAAGGAATGGGGAGAGGTGAAGCTGAAAAAAGTAGCTTTTCACAGCTCTCTCCCTCAGGCCCGCAGTCCTAGGAACCCACTGCCCCTCTGGTTCACCAAAATTACACGCATTTGCCACTAGTCCATCCCGTTCACCTCTCCCGTTCATGAAACATAAACAAGGCACTAATATTGCTTCCTAATGATTTTAATTTTTTATTTTAATGTTTTAATTCATGCTCATTCAAATATATTATTTTTAATTCATATGACCATATACAAACATACGACTCCAAATGTTAGAACAAGTCGTAGACAGGGCATCTTGGACAATTGCCCTCTCACCATGCATGAAGTCATGGTGAAGCTGTTTTGCCAAACAGTTTTCCAAAACAGATTTAGCTTCATCGGTGAAGCTGCTCGTGAAGCTGAAACAAAAAAAATAGCTTCACTAATGAAGTTGAGCTGTACCAAACGGGGCCTAAGTCACAATTTTCAACCTGTTATGCATTAAATCAACATTCAATCATATGGCACCGTACCTCAATCTTCATAGAGATCACAAAAGTTCACTTAGACTGAAGTAAAAAAAATTACGGAACATAAAAATAGCAAAACCGTTAATTAATTACCCGGCTGGCCTCTTGTTCGCGCAGCGAAATGATTGAAGGAGTTGGTCATGAATGCATGGACGATTTCTTTGGCTGCTGCGAGTCTCTTTTGGCTCAAGATGGCCTTGTCCTCCAGGTACCTGTCAATCAATGGCGGATTCAGGATTGGAACACGCCTCGGGTTAAATTTGAACTTAATAATAGTCTAGCATACCACAAGTCTAGAACTATATTATGATATAAGGAAAATATGCAATAAATATATTATTGATATGAAAATTTTGTAATTTGTATCCTTAAACCTTTTTAGTTAGTTCCAAATAAATAAATAGTAAATGTAAAACATTAAATATACAACATTTCATCTAATCAGTCATATTTATTTTAAAACATAAGAAAAAATTGCTGCTTCACATAACTCTGCCTTGCGCTGCGCAGTCTCGGTCCTCGGCCGGTCGGTCAGTCGGTGAGTGGAGTCCTCGGTTGAATGATTGAAGAAGCGACTTGACAGCGTCTCAGTGCTCAGCCCTATCCGCTTGGCATAAATCCACTGGTGGCGTGGCGTCCGAACCCAACCGCATTTCTTCGACTTGATTCACCACTTCCATCCGCATTTCTTCGCCTCTTCTCACGGCCTCGCCTCGGTGAGTCTCGCCGCGCCACCGTCCCGCCGCTCGCCGTCCGCCCTCCACCCCCTCCTCTTGCTACGGCTGCGCGCGCCGCCCTCCTCCTCCTCGCCCGGCCGCGCCGCGGCGGTGGCTCGCCTCGCGCGCCTCGCCGCTCGGGCGATGGCGACGCAGATGGTGCTCGGCCGCCGCCGTGCTCCCTGCGCAGAGGGGTCGCCAACCGCCGTGCTCCCATGACCACGAAGCGCGGAGCGCCGCGGTAGAGGCGCGCGCAGAGAGGGATGTCAAGTCGATCGATGGGGTGATGGGCGGTCAGTGGGGGGATTGGGTTGGGGAATTAGGTTTGGGTTTGGTCGTGGATGTCTCTATGTAGGTCTCGCCGACTTTGCTTTGCCGTGGGTGTGCTGGATTGTTGTGTGGGCTACCTGGCCGAGCCGTAATGCTGATTTTTTTAGATATATTAGAAAGGGTAGTATTACTAATATTGCTGGATCTCGACTATAGTCTACCCAGCCCGAGGCCCGCCGCCTCGTTGTCAATCATCATCGACTAATACACATATATCGATCGCTCAATTGATAGTATATCAATTTTTTAGAAATCATATAGATCGCCATCTAATTTAATTTTCGTTTGCAAATATATATATATATATATATATATATATATATATATATATATATATATATATATATATATATATATATATGTATGTATATATATATATATATATATTTATATATTATGCAGTTCATCTCAATTCGTAAGAACGGTATGAGGAATACAGAGAAGTTCAGACTTTATAAAAGAATACGGCCTGCTTTGCACAGCTCCACCACCGCCCCGGAGCTGTTTGAGTCTGTTTTGTGCCAAACGGGTACAAGAAAATAGCTCCACCCAAGGAGTCCCTTAAAACCCGCTGAGACAAAAGTAGCTCCTTAGGTGGAGCTGAAAAAAGTAGCTTCACCCAGCTCCACTTGTGAAGTAAAAAAAAACAGCTCTACTTGTGAAGTGGAGCTGTGCCAAACGGGACCTACATCTTTCCCGGGGTTGCCTTCCTTCGTTGGCCCGAATAACGTCTGCCATGTCGGCCGCATCAAGGCTCTGGTGCGTACATGCATGCATGCTTAATATAATTAATTATTATATGATTCGTTACGTACTCATGCATGGACCTGATTAACTGGTTTGACTATATATACACACACATATACATATATATGTAAATATATATGTATGTGTGTATGACTAATTAACATGGATACGTTCGTCTCAAAAAAATAATTAACTTGGATATGCATATGTTGAGTGCATCCATGCAGCATCGAGCACCTCGAGAATATTGGATACCATTACTACCCAACCCTGATACGCTGGAGAGAAAACTTCATGGCCAACAAAGAGTAAGTTGAACTACGAACGTACGCGCGTATTCCTAGCTATATAGCTATATACACAGCACATATATGTTATTTTTTCTGTATTAATTTGCAGTGAGATTTCGGCCCTGGGCTTTGGTGACAAGTTCATCCGTACATGGGAGTACTATTTCATTTACTGTGCAGCTGGTTTTAAGTCACGGACGCTTGGAGATTACCAGGCACGTACATATAAACTTATACGGAATTACTAATTCAAAGTTAATACTGTATACTAGTATTAATTACTCATGCATGCATGTGCTTAGCGAGATTTGATGTATGCAGATCGTGTTTTCTCGACCTGGCAACGACAAGCTGGCCTTTGCAGATAGTAACCCTTACGCAAGCTTTCCGGCAGCCTAGCTAGGCTAAAGCTGATTGAACGATCGCACATATTAATATTAATTGTACTACGTACTCCACATCAAGAATTTGTGCATTAATTCCATTGAACACCCGGCTTTGTGTCATCGATGAACGAAAGATCCATATGCCAATATATAGTATGCTATGCAATATGCTAAATAAGATCTTTATCTTTTCTCTTTCTCTTTTGTATTTTATTGGTAATGCAAAGTGAGCATGTTACTCTGGTTCTTATAACCTCCTAACAGGCCTGCTGGGCTTAGGTGGGGGCCACCCTACAACAGAGCCTCTCATGGTGAAGGGCTTCACAGGGCCGGCCATGTCGCCGAGTCCTTGGCCCTCCGTCCCTGCGCGCTCGTGAATTTCTCCAAACTTGTGGTTGGGGCGCCCGAGGTGTGGGATGGAAGGTGACGTCGGCACCGCGAGCCGGGCGCTTATCGGAAGCAGAGCGCGCGCTCCGCCCCTATGCTTCGGACGGGTGGCGCGAGGTGGCGCCAAGTCGAGGACAGGTGGCGCGGAGGCCGGTGCCAAGTCGGGTAGATGCGCGCGCCGCCCCCTACCCTTCGAACGGTGGCGCGAGGTCGGCGCCTAGTCGGCAGACGCGCGCGCTCCGCCCCTACCCTTCGAACGGGTGGCGCGAGGCCGGCGCTGGTCGGGTGAGACGACGCGCGCTCCGCCCCTACCCTTCGAACGGGTGGCGCGAGGCCGGGCGCCGGTCGGTAGACGCGCGCGCCCGCCCCTACCTTCGAATGGGTGGCGCGAGGTCGGGCGCCAGGTTGAAGCCGAGGCGCGCGCGCCCATCCCCTACCCTTCCAACGGGTGGCGCGAGGGCGGCGCCAGTCAGTAGATGCGCGCGCGCCCGCATCTACCCTTCGAACGGTGGCGCGAGGCGGGCGCTCGTCGGCAGATGCGCGCGGCGCCCGCCCCTACCCTTCCAACGGGTGGCGCGAGGCCGGTGCTCGGTCGGTAGACGCGCGCGCTCCGCCCCTACCTTCGAACGGGTGGCGCGAGGCCGGGCGCTGGTCGGCAGCGACGCGCGCTCCGCCCCTACCTTCGAACGGTGGCGCGAGGCGGCGCCAGTCGGCAGATGCGCGCGCGCGCCCGCCCCTACCCTTCGAACGGTGGCGCGAGGCCGGCGCTGGTCCGCGCAGACGCGCGCTGCCCGCCCCTACCTTCGAATGGGTGGCGCGAGGCCGGCGCCACGCCGGCCGAGGTGCGCGCGCCCGCCCCGCACCCTTCCAACGGTGGCGCGAGGCCGGGCGCCAAGTCGAAAGAGCGCGCGCGCCCATCCCCTACCATTCGAACGGGTGGCGCCGAGGCCGGCGCCAGTCGGCGAGACGCGCAGCGCGCGCCCGCCCCTACCATTCGAACGGTGGCGCGAGGCCGGGCGCCAGTCGGCGAGACGCGCGCGCTCCGCCCCTACCTTGAACGGTGGCGCGAGGCCGGCGCTGGTTGAAGTAGACGCGCGCGCTCCGCCCCTACCGCTCAACGGGTGGCGCGAGGCCGGTGCTCGGTCGGTAGACGCGTCGCGCGCCCGCCCCAACCCTTCGGGGGTGGTAGCGAGGCCGGCGCTAAGTGGAAGCCGAGGCGCGCTCCGCCCCTACCCTTCCGACGGGTGGCGCGAGGCGACGCCAGTCGTAGTAGACGCGCGCGCCCGCCCCTTCCTTCGAACGGTGGCGGTGGAAGCCGGCGCCAGTTGAAGTAGACGCGCGCGCTCCTTCCCAACCCTTCGGCGGGTGGCGCGAGGCGGGCGCCTAAGTCAAGCCGAGGCGCGCGCCCGCCCCTACCCTTCCAACGGTGGCGCGAGGCCGGCACCTTGTCGGCAGACGCGCGCGCTCCGCCCCTACCCTTCGAACGGTGGCGCGAGGTGGCGCCTAGTCGGCGCAGACGCGCGCGCGCCCGTTTCGCACCCTTCGAACGGTGGCGCGAGGCCGGTGATCGGTCGGCAGACGCGCGCGCTCCGCCCCTACCCTTCGAATGGGTGGCGCGGAGGCCGGGCGCCACGCCGGCCGAGGCACGCGCGCTCGCCCACTACCCTTCCAACGGTGGCGCGAGGCCGGCGCTAAGTCGGCAGACGCGCGCGCGCTCCGTCCCCTACCTTCGAGCGGGTGGCGCGAGGCCGGGCGCTGGTGGAAGTAGACGCGCGCGCGCCCGCCCCTACACTCGAAGGGTGGCAGCGAGGCCGGCGCGCCGCCGGCGACGCGCGCGCTCCGCCCCTACCATTCCAACGGGTGGCGCAGAGGCCGGCGCCTAGTCGGGCAGACGCGCGCGCTCCGCCCCTACCCTTCAACGGGTGGCGCGAGGCTGTCACCTACGCCGGCGAGGCGCGTCGCGCGCTCCGCCCCTACCATTCGAACGGGTGGCGCGAGGCCGGCGCCAGTCGGTAGACGCGCGCGCTCCGCCCCTACCCTTCAACGGGTGGCGCGAGGCCGGGCGCTCGTCGGCGTAGACGTGCACGTGCTCCGTCCCTACCTTCGAACGGTGGCGCGAGGCCGGCGCCTCGTCGGCAGACGCGCGCTCTCCCCTACCCTTCGAATGGGTGGCGCGAGGCCGGCGCTGGTCGGCAGACGCGCGCGCGCCCGTCACCTACCCTTTGAAGGAGTGGCAGCGAGGTCGGGCGCCAGGTCGGCCGAGGCGCGCGCGCTCCGCCCCTACCTTCCAACGGGTGGCGCGCGGGCGGGCGCCTAGTCGGTAGACGCGCACGCGCTCCGCCCCTACCCTTCGAACGTGTGGCGCGGAGGCCGGCGCTGGTCAAATAGACGCGCGCGCTCGTCCCTAACCTTCGAATGGGTGGCGCGAGGCCGGCGCTAAGTCGGCCAGGCGCGCGCGCCCGCCCCTACCCTTCCAACGGTGGCGCGAGGGTGGCGCCAAGTCGGGCAGACGCGCGCGCCCGTTCTCTACCATTCGAACGAAGTTTCGGAGGGGTGGCGCCAGTCGAAGAAGACGCGCGCGCGCTCCGTCCCCACCATTCGAACGGGTGGCGCGAGGCCGGCGCCAGTCGTCGAAGACGCGCGCGCTTCCATCCCCTACCCTTGAACGGTGGCGCGAGGCCGGCGCCGGTCGGTAGACGCGCCGCGCTCCGTGCCCTACCTTCGGCGGGTGGTAGCGAGGCCGGGCGCCTAAGTCGGCCAGGCTCGCGCGCCCGCCCCTACCCTTCCAACGGGCGGCAGCGAGGCCGGGCGCCAAGTCGGCAGACGCGCGCACGCCCGCCCCCTACCATTCGAACGGTGGCAGCGAGGCTTGCGTTCAGTCGGCGTAGATGCGCGCGCGCTCCGCCCCTACCATTCGAACAGTGGCGCGAGGCCGGGCGCTAGTCGGCGAGACGACGCGCGCGCTCCGCCCCTACCCTTCGAACGGTGGCGCGAGGCCGGCGCCGCTGGCGTAGACGCGCGCCCGCTCCCCCCTACCCTTCAACGGGTGGCGCGAGGTGGTGCTCGTCGGGCAGACGCGCGTGGTCCGCCCCTACCCTTCGAAGGGTGGTAGCGAGGCCGGCGCTAAGTTAAAGCCGAGCGCGCGCTCCGCCCCTACCCTTCCAACGGTGGCGCGAGGCGGCGCCAGTCGGCGAGACGCGCGCGCTCCATCCCCTACCCTTCGAACGGTGGCGCGAAGCCGGTGCTCGGTTGAAGTAGACGCGCGCCCGCCCCCAACCTTCGAATGGGTGGCGCGAGGTGGCGCTAAGTCGGCCGAGGCACGCGCGCTCCGCCCCTACCCTTCCAACGGTGCGCCGAGGTCGGGCGCCAAGTCGGCAGACGCGCGCGCTCCGCCCTCTACCATTCGAACGGTGGCGCGAGGCCGGCGCCAGTCGGCGAGACGCCGCGCGCTCCGCCCCTACCATTCGAACGGTGGCGCGAGGCCGGGCGCCAGTCGATGTAGACGCGCGCGCTACCTCCCTACGCCGGCGGGTGGCGGCGAGGCGGCGCCTAGTCGGCGTAGACGCGCGCGCTCCGCCCCTACCCTTGAACGGTGGCGCGAGGCCGGGCGCCTGGTCGGTAGATGCGCGCGCTCCGCCCCTACCCTTCGAACGGGTGGCGCGAGGTGGTGCCGGTCCAAGTAGACGCGCGCTCCATCCCCAACCCTTCGAATGGGTGGCAGCGAGGCCGGGCGCTAAGTCGGCCGAGCGCGCGCGCCCGCCCCTACCCTTCCAACGGGTGCGCGAGGTGGCGCCAAGTCGGTTGACGCGCGCGCCCGTCCTCTACCATTCGAACGGGTGGCGCGAGGCCGGGCGCCAGTCGGCAGACGCGCGCGACGCCCGCCCCTACCATTCGAACGGTGGTAGCGAGGCCGGGCGCCGTCGAAGTAGATGCGCGCTCCATTCCCTACCCTTCGAACGGTGGCGCGAGGCCGGCGCCGGTCGGTAGACGCGCGCGCTCCGCCCCTACCTTCGGGGGTGGTAGCGAGGCCGGCGCTAAGTCGGCCGAGGCGCGCGCTCCGCCCCTACCCTTCCGACGGGTGGCAGCAGAGGCGGGCACCTAGTCGGAGACGCGCGCGCGCTCCGTCCCCTACCCTTCGAACGGGTGGCAGCGGAAGCCGGCGCTGGTTGAAGTAGACGCGCGCTCCCGCCCCGACCCTTCGGCGGGTGGCAGCGAGGCCGGGCGCCTAAGTCGGTCGAGGCGCGGCGCTCCGCCCCTACCTTCCAACGGGTGGCGCGAGGCCGACGCCAGTCGGCAGACGCGCCGCGTGCTTCGCCCCTACCCTTCAAACGGGTGGCGCGAGGCCGGGCGCCAGTCGGGCGAGACGCGCGCTCGCTTCCTACCCTTCAATGGGTGGCGCGAGGTGGCGGCGATCGGTCGGCGGAGACGACGCGCGCTCCGCCCCTACCCTTAGAATGGGTGGCGCGAGGTGGCGCCACGCCGGCGAGCGCGCGCGCCCGCCCCATACCTTCGAAGGGTGGTAGCGGAGGCCGGCGCCTATGTCGGCCGAGGCGCAGCGCCCGCCCCTACCCTTCCAACGGGTGGCGCGAGGCCGGGCGCCAGTCGGTCGAAGAGCGCGCGCGCTCAGTCCCCTACCCTTCGAACGGGTGGCGCGAGGTGGCGCCGTTGAAAGTAGATGTGCGCGTGTTCGTCCCTACCCTCGAAGTGGCGCCAAGGCCGGGCGCTCGTCGGCAGACGCGCGCACGCCCGCCCCTACCCTTCCAACGGGTGGCGCGAGGCGGGCGCCAGTCGGTTGACGATTGGCGCGCGCCCGCCCCTACCTTCGAACGGGTGGCAACGAGGCGGGCGCTCGTCAGCAGACACGCGCGCACTCCGCCCCTACCTTCGAATGGGTGGTAGCGAGGCCGGGCGCCAGGTCGGCCGAGGCACGTGACTCGCCCCTATCCTTCCAACGGGTGGCGCGAGGCCGCACCTAGTCGGCGAGATGCGCGCGCGCCCGCCCCAACCCTTCAATGGGTGGCGCGAGGTCGGGCGCCGTTGAAGTACACGCCGCGCGCCCTCCCCCCGACCCCAAGGGGTGGCGCGAGGCCGGCGCTTGTCGAAGTTCAGCGCGCGCGCTCCGCCCCCAACCCTTCCAACGGTGGCGCGAGGCCGACGCCTAGTCGGCGAGACGCGACGCGCTCGTCCCCTACCCCCGAACGGGTGGCGTGGAGGTGGTGCCTAGTCGAAAGACGACGCGCGCTTCCATTTCATACCCTTCGAACGGGTGGCAGCGAGGTGGCGACTAGTCGGCGAGACGAGCACACGCCCGCCCCTACCTTCGAATGGGTGGCGGTGGAGGCCGGCGCCACGCCGGCCGAGGGGCGCGTGCTCGCCCCTACCCTTCGAAGGGTGGTAGCGAGGCCGCGCCTATGTCGGCCGAGGCGTGTGCGCCCGCCCCTACCCTTCCAACGGTGGCGCGAGGCCGGCGCCAGTCGGCGCAGGCAGCGCGCGCTCCGCCCCTACCTTCGAACGGTGGCGCGAGGCCGGGCGCTGGTTGAAGTAGACGCGCGCCCGCCCCTACCCTTCGTAGGGGTGGCGCGAGGCCGGCGCCTCGTCGGTAGACGCGCGCGCCGTCCCCTACCCTTCCAACGGGTGGCGCGAGGCCGGGCGCCAGTCGGCAGACGCGCGCGCCCGCCCCTCCTTCGAACGGGTGGCACCGAGGCCGGGCGCCGTCGGGTAGACGACGCACGCCCGCCCCTACCTTTGAATGGGTGGCAGCGAGGCTGGCGCCTAAGTCGAAGCCGAGGCGCGCGCACTCCGCCCCTACCGCTCCATCGGGTGGCAGCGGATGCCGGCACCTAGTCGGCAGACGCGCGCGCGCCCGCCCCTACCATTCGAACGGGTGGCGTGGAGGTGGCGCCTAAGTCGGCCGAGGCGCGCGCGCCCGCCCCTACCCTTCCTACGGGTGGCGCGAGGTCGGGCGCCTAGTCGGTAGTAGCGCGCGCTCCGCCCCTACCATTCGAACGGCGGCAGCGAGGCCGGCGCCGATCAAAGTAGAGCGCGCGCTCCGTCCCGCCGAGGCCGGGCGCCAGGTCGAGGCCGAGAGCGCGCGCCGCCGGAGCCGAGGCGAATTGAGTTTGTCCCTTCGTCCGTGAGTGCGCCTTTAATGGCGGCCGACCGCATTAACGCCAGCTGCGCGCGGCGTGTAATCGAGCACCGCGTGGGTCGTGATTGCGTGATCGTGACCGCATGCTGATGGTCCTGGTTCTGCGGTCGGCGTGTAGCGTGTATCGCCACGACGCCGCCGCCGGTTACGAGGAATCGTGCGGGCGGACCTTGCACCGCTGCGTCGCATCCGCGCGCGGATCGTTGCGGCGACCGGTAGCGGTGGTATGAGCGAGGTGGCTTGAAATAGCCCCGTAACAAAGATCCCCGCACCTTTACGCCTCTTTCCGCCCGCTCCGCCTAGGTGAAAACGGGTCGGGTTATTCGACCGATCCGCACCGACTCGATTGGTACCGAATCCGACTAGTACCGAATCCAAGAAAAAATATGGGTTAGGATATGGTAACAGCAATATCCGTCCAATCGAATATCCGTCCGAATCCGATCGTTTTCAAGTTTGATTTCAGGTTTGTGCTACTATTTGACGTTTCATTTTCTTTTGCAATGGTAAAATAAAATCTTCCACATCAGCTATTAAATAGTAACATCAAGTCAATGCATCCTACTCCATTTATTGCCGTATGCATTCCTTACAAATAAGTAGGTGCAAACGAATTGGGTTAATCCCGACCGATCCGCACCAATCCGATTGGTACCAATCCGATGGATACCGAATCCGAGAAAAAATATGGGTTAGGATATGGTAACAACAATATCCGTCCGAATCCGACCTGCCACCCCTACCCGCCCCTACATCGCCACGATATTTTCACCGCTTCAACCCGTGGAAGCGATGGCCTCGGTGGTAAGCGCGCGATCGGTTGGTGGCTCTGGCATTCGCCGGCGACCGTCGCCGTTGGTGGTGAAGTACTCGCTGAGCAAGCGCGACCCGGCGGCGGCAGACAAGTGGTGGCTGGCGACGGAGAAGGAAGGCTCGTTCTCCAGCGAGTTGGGCCCTTCGCTTGTGACCGAGAAGGCCATCCAGTGACTGCTGCGCGAGGGGAAGCTTTCCGGCCGCCAGGCGGTACAAGTGCCCGCCCCCGACAAGACCGAGCCACACCCCGAGTCGTCCGAGGCAATCGTCTTCATCGCCTTCTTGGATGCGGCGCTCCGCATCCCGGCGGCGGCTATTGTGGGCGACGTGTTACGGACCTTCAGACTGGAACTGGCGCAGCTGACTCCGAACGTCGTGGCCCGGCTTGCCGTATACAGTTGGGCTTTGCGTTCGGGAGCGTGCTGGCCCAGCTCATCTTTGTTTGCCTATCTGCACGAGGCACGGTTCCAGCCCAAAGACCGGAAGGGCAGGGCGCTGTCGAACTTTGGCAGTGGTAGCTTCATTCTTCGGTCGACCTGCGCCAAGCTTTTCCCCGCGAATTCGACTCGCGGGAAGTGGGAGTCCCTATGGATGAAGCGGTGGTTCTACCACCGTGTAGAGAGCGGTAGAGGCCTCGAGTGCATGGGCCGGCCGATCGCATTCAAGACCTCGCCCGGCCGGACACTGGACGACGAAGACAGGCGAATGGCCCGGCGACTCGTGGGCTTGGCGGCCCGTTTCAACATGCGCGACCTCGCCGAAGAGTTCGTGATGTACGGCGTGGCACCGCTATGCGGCGGTGGCGCCGCTGCCGAGTCGCGGGACGACAACGTTGAGCCGTCGATCTGCGTCTTCGCCTGGCGCCCTCCAACCCTCGTAAGTGCCGGCCGCCGCGCTCCTTCTGTTCGCGCGTAGCGTGTTACGTATTCACCCCCCTTTCTTCTGCTTTAATTTAGAGATTAGCTTGGACGACGCGGAGCGACTCGCGCGCGTGTTCCTCGGGCCGTATACCGGCAGGGAGCACGAGCAGCGCTTCGTCGCAATCGCGCGCGGGGTGGGCGAATAAACCGCGTGTGCGAGGCCCTGGGCCTTGCCGTGCCGGACCACCCTTGTCCGTCTTCGCAACCTCAAGACGTCGGTGCTGCGAGGACGAAGGCGCCGTCTCGCAAGAGGGGCCGAGGCGGAGCGTCTGCCGTCCTTGGCATCGTAGCCGCGCCTACTGCTGCCACCGGCGCGGTCGACACAGAGTCAGATTCGGCGAGATATGCCGACGCAGTTGAGGCCGGGACGCCGGGGCGGCGTCTTCGTGGTGTCCCGACGACAGCGCACGACAACCGCCAGGGGAGGAAGTCTCGTCGCCCCTTGTAGTCGTCGAGACGGGATCCGAGCCGGCCGACAATGCTGAATTGGAGCCTCCGGTTGTGGCGGCTACGACGTCGGAGGCGCAACCTTTGGTGACAACCGTCTCGACGCTAGAGGCGCAGCCTTCGGCCATGGCCATCGCGACGCCGGAGGGGCAACCTTCGGTCGTGGTCGCCACGACGCCGGAGGCGCAGCCTCCGGCCTCCTTTGCGGGGGCGCGCGGGGCTGGGCTTCTACCATGGCGCGCCGAGCCGACGAGGGCTTTTGCCCCGGGTGTTGCAGCCGCTGGGTCTATTCTCGCATGGTCGCTGGACGGGGCGCCGCCCCACTCCGCCCAACGCCATGCTCGCGCCTTGGCTCCACCGGACATCAAGGGGTTCACTTTGTGGTGACGAGCGCCGAGTTTGTGGACTCCAACACCCATGCCGAGGTCCCTACGGTGCGTGCTCCTCTGCGCCGCCGCCACGCCGCCCACCCGCCGAGCGACCGCGGCGGCGACAAACGCGAAGCTCTCGTTCCCTACGGAATCGCACCTTCGGAAGGGCTTGCGCCATCGCTCCGTTCACTCGACTAGGGGCGGGTATTTAATGGCGCACCGAGGTTCGCCGCCGCCGCCGCCGCCGCTGCGGCGCCGCCGCCTCCTCCGCCGCTAGCCGAAGCGCCGCCGCCACCGCCGCCGGCGGCGCGCCGTCGCCGTCCGACATCGCTGTTGTTCGCCGCCGCGTCGCCGCTGCTGTTGCTATCGCTGCTGCCACCGGTGAGCGCCGCCGCCGCCGTCGTCGCTGTCCGCACCGCACCGCCGCCGCCCCGAGCTCGCGGCCGAACCACCGCTCGTGCCTCGCCGCTCGCGCGCCGCGCCGCCTCGCCGATCGCCGCTCGCTCGTCGCCGCCGCTGCCGCCTGCCGCTGCTCGTCTTCGTCGCCGGTGAGCCCGCCGCCGCACCTCGCGCGCGCGCTTCGCGCGCTACGCGCCGCCACCTGGCCGCACCGCGCCACCCGCCGCCGCCTTCCCGCGCGCCAGTCCGCGCAGGCACCGAAAGCCGCCGATAAGCCGGGCCCGCCGCCGGCCCAACCGTGACCCGTGAGCCGATCCGCCACGCTACCGCCACGCGCCGCCGCGCTGCCGCCGTGTCAGCCGCCATGTCAGCCATGCCTGCACACGTGTCTGCCACGTCAACCCTAGCCGCTTGCGCCAGCAGCCCGGTCAACCCGCACTGTTTCGTGAGCCGAGCCCACCGTAGACCCAATCTCCCGTGCGCCCGGTCCACACCACAGTGCACTTTTCCAATTTCCCGGTTTTCTATAGATTTATTTTTTCCAGAGCCCCGTTCTCCCTCGTCCTAGCTCCGATTGATCCGATTCTTTTTCCTAAATTCATCTAAAATTGAGCTCTATCTTTTGGTTCAGGTTTGAGAATTTTTGGAGTTCATTTGAATTTTATTTGAATTTATTTTGTCTCTTCGCTCTGTTTTTCTCTCGTTAGATCGCGCTCAAGGAGCGAGGTTGGATTTGAAGTTCAAGAGCCGCCAACTGAGCAAGGCCCAGGCAAGTCGTGTCCTTTGATCATGTTGAACCCAGTTTGCAATCTATTATTTAAATATTTTGTTTTAAATTACATTGCATCGCTACTTTTATACAAACCTTGTAATTGGTAGTTATCACCTCAATTGAGTAATTCCCTCCTTGTTAAAATTGAATGCCATGATGCCATTGTCACCATAGGTTGGGAAACTTAGTAGTGATGCTATGTTACGATCACATTTGGGATGGCACGATCAGTATGCTTAGCTATGCTTTTAGTATCGTTTGGGTTCATAATCACATGTGATTAAATAATTTGACTTAATGATATATCAAATCGTGGTTGGTGCCACCAATATAAAATTTGTGCCATGGCATTGGTGTGTCGTTGGCGTGGTTATACAAAATTGGTTTTCACTCGGGCGAATGATCGTGCAGTAAAGGGGGTGCAGGTTGCACATTGGGATGTGGATGTTTCGCCTGGGTATTACTTAAGGACTTAACTTTGTGCGCCATTGATCCGAGCTTTACTGCAAACCACATGTCTAGTATGGGATAGACCTGGCATAATAATTTGTGAAGTCTCAACTTTGGTTACACTACTGATGTTGTTGTGGCGCAAGAGGGGGCAATTATCGACTAGGGGGATTTACCCTACTCGACGGCGAAACCTTAGCGAGTGGGATCGGGTTGAGATGGATCATTGTAAAAGCCTTGTTGTGATTATCTTTAACGTGAGGATTATCACATCGTGTGGGTACAGTTGTGCAACCTCTGCAGAGTGTAAAACTATTCGAATAGCCGCATCCTCGGTCATGGACAATGCCCGGTGATTTCACACGAGGTATAGTTACTCTTGGAAAATTTGTGGTTGGTCAGTGGATGGTTAATTCACTATTGGTTTAACTTGTGGATGGGAGGTCCATAAGAAGTTTACTTCAATTCCTTTGATTATTCATTATTGTTTTATTTACCTTTCGCCTTCAATCTATTTATGGTAATTTCAAATGTTGTTTTAACCCTTTCAGCCTTCCATTGGTAAGCCTTGCATACTATATTGCATCATTTGTTACAAACGGCTTGCTGAGTACCAATGTACTCACGGCTTTACGCCTATGTTGCTCAGTTGAGGATGAGGAGTACTACCAGCAGGAGGTTCCAGGAGGAGAGTGCTTCGACGACTACGCGTTCTAGGCTTCGCTCCCCACTCGATTGCCCGTGGGCATGTCGATTGGCCGCTACGCTTTATTTTGGATTTTTCGCTGCTAAATTTTGTTAAGCCCCTAAGGCTATTGAGATTGTAAGCTTGACCATAAGGTCTCACTTTTGGATATTGATTAATAATTTGAGTTTCCCTTATTTAATATCAAGATTGTGGTGATGTTTACCTCTATGTTTGACTGTGTGCACTAGCGTGATCCTGGACTAGTGCAGTATACACAGAGAGTCCGGATTTGCATATTCGGGTCTCGACATCACCTTTGGCTACGGCGAGTGCACACGCGAACGTGCGACCGATTTATACTCACCCCGCACTCGGCTACGGCGAGTGCACACGCCGAACGCAGCGTCTTGGTTTATACTCGGGCCGTCACCTTTGGCTACGGCGAGTGCACACACGAGCGTCGCGACTTCGATTATACTCGATCCCGCACTCGCTACGGCGAGTGCACACGCGAACGCGTCTTGGTTTATACTGTGCCCGCCCCTTTGGCTACGGCGAGTGCACACGCGAACGTCGATTTCGATGATATCGCGGGAACGCGCTGGCTGTGCTGCGCGCGCCTACGCCGCGTACTTGCGCGTGACGAAGAAAGATTGGCGACAAACGACGATCTTCATTACATCCCCGTTTGTGCGGGTAAGCAATTACAAGGGGTGGATATACTAACCGTTTGTCCTTGGTGCGGCCGAAGCCTCTAGTCGCTAGACATCTGCAGGGCCCGCCAAGGCGCATCCGAATGGCCCCGCGGACCCCCGCGCTGCGACGCCAGCTCTAAGAGCGCCGTTGGACTTCGCGACGCGGATACCTGGTACCTGGCTCGATGCGCAGGGCCATATCCTGATCGCCACGGACGGTGATGATGGTCCGGGGACCCGGGATCTTCATGCACAGATAGCCGTGATGTGGTACCGCGCCGAAGGAGTTGAGCATTGGGCGCCCTAGTATGGCGTTGTAGGGGTACGGGAGGTCGACCACGTCGAAGGTGGCATCTTCGGCCCGCACATTGTCATCTTGGGCGAACGAGACTTGAAGACATATTTGGCCCAGCGCCCGCAGGGGCTGTCCCCCGAAGCCCTGCAGTGGGATTCCCGAGGGCCCTAGGCGGCTCCGAGGGATCCCCATCTAGTCGAAGGCTGCCGCAAACAATACGTTCGCGGAGCTACCGCCGTCCACCAAGGCACGCCCCACGTCGCATCCCGCGATGGTGACCCGGATGACCAGGGGGTCCTGATGAGGAAAGTCCACGCCTTGGGCTTCGTCGGGTGTGAATGTAACTTCGTGCTGCGCCCAGTCCAGCGGTGCTTGCGCTGGGTATGCCGCCACGTGATGTAGCCTTCGCGCATAGGCCTTCTGCTGCCGTGCTGAGGCGAATTCCAGCGCAGAGCCTCCGGATATGACGTTAATGACCCTGCGGTGGGTTGCCTCCGAGGCCTGCAGCGACAGGAGGCCCTCCCGAGGCTGTTGTACGTGAGCTTGGATCCGTAGGGGGCCTTCCTAAGGCTGCATCTCTTGCGCCTGTACCTGCGTGGGGGCCTCGTACGGGAACTGGACGTGGGCCACCGCAGGCGGACGTGTCTCCGGGTTCCTATCCCTAGCGACGCTTTGGCGGAGCGCCGCGATGGAGACACACGAGCGCGTGTCGTGGGTGCCTCGGCCGTGGACTTTGCACCAGAGTCCCTGGTGCTGGTCGTCATAATCTCCACGGCTTTTATCATCGCGGCCGCGGCCGCGGCCGCGTCCTTGACCTCGACGCCCCCGACCGCCACGACCAGCGAAAGTGCTTTCTTCGGAAGCGCCTTCAATGTCGAGGACGCATCGCCTCGCGCGACCTGCGGCCGCGCTTAGGCCCATTGGACGGCTCCTTGTGCGGGGCTTCCCCGCGTTTGGGCGCGTCTTTAGATGACTCCGGCTTGCGTTTGCCCCTCGAGGGGCCGTCCAGCGATGGATCTTCGGTTTTTGTCGAGCCACCGACCTGGTTGGCGTCGGAGTCATCTCCTCGCCTTCGGCGAGCGTCTTCTTCCGCCTTGGCGTACCCCTCCATTTTGTTGAAGAGCTTCACCACCGTCTTGATTGGATTTCGCGATTGTACTCGCCATCGGGCCCGGACGAAGGCCCAGTATGGCTGCATTAACGACGGTGGTCTCATTAACGTCTTTCACTTGGCATCGAATCTTGGCGGCGCTTGAAGTAGTCCCGAGCTTCTCGAGGGTTTTGCTTCACAGCAAGAGTTGGTCCGCGTCGACTCGCCGACATAGTTTCCTGGAAGTTGTTGTGAAGGCGGTCGCGAGCTGATCCCACGCGTAGATGGAGCCCGGCTCTATGGTAAAGAACCAAGAGAGCGCCACTCCTTGCAGCGCGAGGGGAGTCCTTCGCCGTGGTGTCGTCTCCGCCGCGCCTCGACACGAGCCAGACACGCGCGCACGAACTCGCTGGAGTCCGTGTCGCTTTGTACGGTCGATGACGCTAGGAAACTTGAAGTCTTCGCCACGCCGCTGCTGCAGCCCGCCAAAGCGGGACTCGAATCACGCGCCGCGGCGCACGCGGCTAGACGTGGGGGCTTCGCGGCTGTCCGCCTCTCCGCGTGGGCTCGGGTGCGACATCGGCGTGGCTGCGGCCCGAGCCTCTTGTATATCTCGGACGGCCCGCGAAGGTCCCTAGTTCCCGCTGGAACGCGTTGAGGGCTGCTAGTAGGCGCTTTCCACCGCAGTGCCGCCGGGCCACCGAGCACCAGCCGGACGGTCGGTGCAGACCATCGCCCACGATCTCCGGATCCGCCGGATGCTTCATTGCGGCTACCCCCAGCCGTCTGATCCGCGCCGCCGGCGAGGGTGGCGGGGGCTGTCGTTGTAGTGCCCGCGACGGGGTTGGATGTCGTTGTAGCAGCGCTGGCGGGGTCGGTCATTGTAGCGCCAGCGACGGGGTTGGGTGTCGTTGTAGCGGCGCTGGCGGGGTCAGTCATTGTAGCGCCAGCGACAGGGTTGGATGTCGTTGTAGCGCGAGCGTCGACGCCTGCGACCACTACGCCTACGCCGCCGCCTCCTTGGCGCCGATGCCGGCCCCGTATTGACGCGCGCCCGACCCAGCCGTCTTCCTTCCCTTCGCGCGCGATGAAGCTTTTTGGTGCCATCCTTCTTCTTCGGTCTTGAGCTTGTCCTTGTCCACCCCACTGACGGCGCCAATCGTTGTGGTCTGAGACTAAACAGAGAGAGATGGTAGTGGAGAGGTGGAAGTGTTCGCTTACCTCCCCATCCTGATATATATATTCATATGGAGTATACTTTTACAATTATGCCCTTGCATCCGTACATCCCCTTAGGGGCATTTGAGTCATTACACATGTTACTCTGGTTCTTATAACCTCCTAACAGGCCTGCTGGGCTTAGGTGGGGGCCACCCCTACAACAATGGACTTCATAACTTTCAAACAACCTTGAATACACATAACTCATACCACTAGTAACCCTGAACATTACAAATTATGCCATTATCATAATCATGAACACACAATTGCTCATAATATATAACAAACATCGACATTCTATAGTATCTATTAAATCCGTCATTATACTTACCTCTACCGAAGGAGCGAAGGGATCAAGCACGGTCAGGAGCAAAGCCACCTATTCACAAGGCACCACTCAGCATAAACCATAATACAATATTCACAACTGAGAAGTAAACGCCTCTATGCCCAAAACCCGCAACTCCCTCTCAAACAGCTGTTCCCACACTCTGTTCTCTGCAGCGGAGCTACTTGTCTTTTCTGTATCTTTTTATCTACTAATCAAACAACAACGAAACTAACATATTTGAAATCTTCAGAACAAAAGCTACAAATTTCATGAAGACACCATAATTTTATTATATAGTTTTAAGGATGTAATTCTCACTAAAAAACAGAAAACAAACTTTGCATTTGAGTTCTGTCCAGTAACTTCGACAGACCACCACTAACAGCCCACTGCTCCAAAAATTATAAAATTATATCAGAAGCTAGTTCTAGATGTTATCTACCACTTTTGTTATTATGAGTTAATTCATACAAATCATTAGGACCTCTGAATCAGTCCACAATCAAAAACTGGATTCTGAATCCAGCTCTGCTGCACAGTCGACTTCAATCCCCTGTTGCACCCAAACCCCACGTCCACAAATTCTGAAAAAATTACAGAAACTAGATCTCTGTATCCTCTACAACTTTTGTGTTCAAGGGTTCCTTGGGAAAAAACATTTTGACCTCCTAACCACCCGAACAGACACGCTGCCCGATTTGACTGCGCACAGAACACTGATTAATTGCTAATTGACGGTTTCCCCTAGATCATCCACCTTTAACGACGAACCAAAAGCCTACGATCACCCTAAAACAAAGGGGAAAAGATGCGAATTTTTTACCTAGGTTGCCCACGTAGGTTTTCTTCTCCTCCTCCCTCTCCTCCCTTCTTCTTCTTCTTCCCTTCCCTTCCTCCTTCTTTCTTCCCTGTTATCTCTGCCACGGCAGCACAAACCTTGTTACAGCAGCCAATTTCCTTGCCGTGGCAACCGAAATCCTTGCCATGGCTGCAATTCTAGTGGTGGCGGCTGTGGGGGGGGGGGGGAAGAGGGGTGCGGCCACAAGGGGAAAAAGGGTGGCCTATGGTTAGGGAAAAAGGGGGTGGGGCAGCTTGGGCCAAAGGGGGCATCTAGGCCTAGGGGCGACTTGGGCCCATGGTGGGAGGGAGAAAGGCCTGGCCTCCCTCTTTGGACAGTCCACCGAATCTTTCTTTTTTTTTCTTTTTAGATAAATCCGCAGCCCAAACCCGCCTTCCCGATTCGACGGAAGAAAAAGAAATCTCCGCGAATCCGCTAAATGCTTCCGAAAACATTGAATCGATGTCTAGGACATTACACAAAAAGAACATGCCCTATTTTAATTAATGTCTAATTAATTGGTTAGGATATTATATAGTTCATTAATTTGTAGTTTAGCTAAATTATTTTTAACGACCGATGACCCAGGGGTTATTAATTATATTTTAATAGACTACAAATTATATTTTAGCACAATCTCTAATTAAAGATTCCCTTTGGATTAAATGCCATTAATATTCTAATTATCCTTTGTTATTATCTAGCATAACTTAGTTTTAGTTAGAATCTATTTATGTCGTGAGAAACTTATTATATACTATTAAGAATTAATTGTCAACGGCATACTAATGATAAGGATTATATTTTAATAGGGCCTCCAGTTAATGTTTGAGCTTGTAAAACAAATACTATTGGATCATAATTGACTTTCAATTCTATATAACTATTCTACAAGAAAACCCATAATTTAAAGTGGATACTCTAATTAAATACTAATTATATTTAAAGGTATTCTTCAATTAAATCCTTGTATTTTCATTTAAATATTAGTGACCTATTATTTAATTTACCTCAATTATTTAAGTACTATTTGGAAAAGGGCCCTCTCGACTTTTTAGACATAGATATAATATTAGTTATTTATACATGGCTTATGCTTACACTAGTTATTCTTATATAATAATTAACTTGATAATCCTTGTTGGCATGCAATTAATCATGATTTAATATTCAATATTTTATTCTCTTTTTTGGCTCAATTATATTTTATTGAATTAAAAATTTGAAGTCTAAAGTTGATCATATACTAATTATTAACATCTAATTCTATCCCAAGATAATAATTAATCAATCAAATTAATTTCCTTAATTAATTAGCCATTATTTACAAAAGGGGTCCTTCCTGGTTTCTTGAAAATATATATATTGAATATATTTTCCCTAACCCTTAATTTAAATTTTCATGCTTTCAACTTAGTACTAATGAAATTTTATTATATGAATTACTTTTATTAGATACTCAATTGTACTAGGCCCTCATGTATACACAGCAAACACAACAAAGAGATTCTCCTCTATTTCAAAATAGAGCAGAGTAGGGAGCAGGGCACACAGCGGCGGTGCACGGCTCTAGCGAGCATGACTGGGTGAGGCTAACCACAAAAATGGGTCGTTTGGGAAGGAAGAAGCAAGGGGAGGCAGTTTTAGGGCTCAAGTGACACTGAGGCGGGCCGGCGGCGGCGTACGGTGGTCGGGCATAGGGAGGGGGAAGGGGCGATGGCTCCGGAGGGGGAGGAAAAGGGAAAGGGCACACATGAGCTGCGGGTGGGCAAGGGGAACCTACCAGCGTGGTTAGACGCAGTGGGGAGGAACCGAGTGTAACACCTAAACTTAACAAAAGGTCAAAAAGTCACCAACAACTCCTACCACTACCAATTTTAACCATTATTTGCACCTTACAAACAGCTATAGTTCAAACATGATCATACAACATAACCAAAATCAAGAATTTCAGCAAAATGATTATCATTAAATTTAACTCAAGATGAACCAACTAATCGTAAAGATGGATCAAATAGAAAGCTAAACCAAGGTATGCATCTAGAAGCAGCAATGTGAACCATAAAGAGATAAAGGAACTATTAATCATCTAATTATTATATGGATTGTGTAAACTGAATATGATCATAAATTATTGAACTCTAAGTGAATAAAGAGCTATAAGTGTGCAATATCCCATATACTACTTCCAACCCAAATGTATGTCGCCCTCAACGATCACCTAAAAATAACAAATAAGTAAGGGTGAGTTAGTGACTCAGTAAGCACAAAGCAGACTAATAAGTGCGACATCATCTTATTAACAATTCATATCTTTTTATCATTAACTCAATTTCTCATAATCATTTTCATCATTTCCCACTCACATATCTCATATCTTAAATCACTCTTTACTTTCCATGTATGCAATGCAATACTTATACACATGTCTCAACTCATCTTTTGCTTATACCAGTATAATTAAGTGTTCACCCATCGATGACACATCCTTATCCTGTCCTATTTCATACAGAATCTCACCTCTACTCCCGTGAGGTGACTACCAAGTTGGTCTTTCTCTCACTCTGTAGGATCGGATATGGCAACAGAGGGGGGTGAATGGTGCCTCTTTAAAATTTCCCCCCAAAAGTATCCGCTAAAAGACTCTTCTCACCAATAGCTATAGAAGCAATGATGAAAATAACTCAAGCTCTCTGGAAATCCTGAGCAGAGAAAAGAGAGAGAAGCAAAGAAGAAAATCAGAGCAAACAACATCTGCCAGAGGCCGGTCTGACCATAGTTTAAAGACCAGTCAGACCGCCCTCAACACGCCGATCAGACTGCTCACAAATGGCTGGTTAGACCGCTCTATCTAGGCCAGTCAGACCGCCTACACCAGGCCGGTCAGATCGCCGGCGCCCAACCGGTCTGACCGCTAGGGTTAGCGGTCTGATCGCCGGTATGAAACCGGTCAGACCGCCCCCTTGGTTCGGCGAAGCGTAAACAATGAGCAACCGATCGAAAAGTGAAACTACTTAATCTTGCTGCAATCAAGAAAATTGGTGGAATTTAACTGATCTTCTTGGCCCAAAAGACAAGGACTATCATCTAAATACTAGGAGGGCCTTAGGAACCAAAGTAAATCAAGATTTTGACAAGAATCTGCAACCTTGAGCAAAGAAAGAGCTGAAATCCAAATTACTCAACAATCACAAACTTATTGCTCATGAACTTTTGCAATCAGCTATGAAATGAACTTAGGCCTTGGAAACTCACAACTGGGCACAACCTTTTTGAGGAGAAAACCAAGTTTCACCAGAGCTCTACCACCAAAAACCCAAAACAGTGAAAAACAGAGGAAAGGAGCTGCAAGAGGTGAAAAGAGAGATTCTTTGATTCTTTCATTGAGATCTTAGGAATTTATCTGACCAAATGGTCTTGAGACATATTCCCATCACAGAGCAAACCACTTTGCAACTAAAGACTCAAAGAATCATCTCAAAATCACAAGAACTGAGGAAACAGTTCGGGAAACAAAAAGACTCGAAATCATTCCATTCAAATTGATTCATAACCATGAATGCTTCATACAGAGGAATGATTAAACCAAGTTCATCCCATTTCTCAACTACTGCCACATACGTAGTTGGAAAAATGAGGAATCACTACATGCTTCTCCTCCAAAGAAAACACACACGCAGAACACACTGGAAGCACTCTCCAAAGCTCACTCACTCTCTACTACTCTCCAGAATAGCTACCTCATTGCATTTCTCACTTGGTTGGATATCCCTGCTGCCTCCCACTCCACCTTTTGAAGGCACAAGCTCACCCCAAAGAAGAAATACAAGAAGTGTCATACACTCTCCACTTTCCACCCCTCACACACTTGAGGCAAGAAAGTCAAAGAACTCAATTTGGAGGGAAAAACCAACCTCCAACCCTTGGCTTGAGTCAAATCTCCAATTTGCCCCTCAAGCACCTTCCCGGAAGCTTCCCGCATCCGGTACCTTGACCGTCTGGACCTCGACTTCTCCCTGAGTCTAATCCCGGTCCGCTCCACTGCACACGACCGAACCCGGCATCCTGACTATCTGGACCTCCGACTCCTCCCTGAGCCTAGTCCCGATCCACTCGCCGCTGCCCGTCGTGTCCACCCGACTCCGACAGAGACCTCCGACTCCACCTGAGTCTAGTCCCGGTTCTCTCGTCGTCGCCCGTCGTGTCCGTCACCGATAGCTGCAGCTCCGGTTCCTTGTCTCCCGACTCGCAACCACCTAACTAGCCTCGATCATCTTCGGCATCACCGACTGTCTGGACCTCAACACCTCATATGCCTAGTCCCGGTCCTCCTCGCCTCACCATGACCTAGCTCCAAAGTCCTGCAGTCACACAGACAAGCAAACCGTCACATAGCACCGCACGAAACAGCATAATTAATATTAGCACAAGTAAAGGTACTCAACCCTAGAATACCTAAAACAAACTCAAACTCTCTAAACCCTAAAGGGGGTTTATTGTCTGATTTGGTTAGGTTTCACGTACAAGTTTCATGTCCAGTTTCATGGTGTTTCATAGAGTTTTATGTTTAAGTTTTATTGTGTTTCACGATGTTTCATCAAGTTTCACAGGGCCCTTTGTGGTTGGAGCTCTACAGTAGTCAGTCAAAACCCTAAACCCTATAGTAGTCGGTCGAAAGGCTCTTTGTGGTCGGAGCTATAATGGTTGTGTGTGGTCGGAGCTACAATGTTTTGTGAGCGGTTGGAGCTCTAGTGTTTTGTGTGCGGTCGGAGTTACAGTGTTTTGTGTGTGGTCGGGGCTACTGTGTTTTGTGTGTGGTCAAAGCGACAATGTTTTTATGAATGGTCGATGCTACAATTTTATAGTATTTCATATGGTTTCATCAAGTTTTAAGGGTGGTTTATTGCCTAATTTGGCAAGGTTTCACATACAAGTTTGTGTCCAGTTCCATGGTGTTTCATAGAATTTCATGTTTAAGTTTCATTATGTTTCACCATACTTCATCAAGTTTCACGGGGGTTTATTGATTGATTTGGCTAGGTTTCATGTCTAGTTTCATGTTGATTGATAGAGTTTCATGATCAAGTTTATGTTTAAGTTTTCTAGTGTTTCACGTGGTTTCATTAAGTTTCAAGGGGGTTTATTGCCTGATTTGGCTAGATTTCATGTAGAAGTTTCATGCTGTTTCATACAGTTTCATGTTTAAATTTTATTGTGTTTCATGAGGTTTCATGCAATTTCAAGGGAGTTTATTGATTGATTTGGCTAGGTTTCATGTACACGTTTTATGATTAGTTTTATTTTGTTTCATAGTGTTTCATGACCAGTTTCATGTTTAAGTTTCATACGGCGTGGCATCACTCGTGCTTGATGCGACGAAGGAGGAAGGACAACATGGCGTCGCTCGTGCTCCGCACGATGCAAGAGGAAGTGGATGGCACCGAGGAAAGGAAGGGCGGAGAGTAAGAGACGACGGATGGTTGGATGCTATACCACTTGGATGAAGTTCGAACGGTATAGCATACTGTAGTCGCTCTCTTTAGGAAAGAGTTAAACATGGTATTTAAAGAGAAAACCTCAGGTAACCAAAAGAAAAAAGCTAAGAAAACCTATGAAAACCAGAGAACACTTTAAGATGTATTCGAAGAGTTTTTCGAAAATAACTGTTTCCCAAATTTGGAAAATTTAGGTTGTCACACACACACATATAAAAAAAATATATTATGCTCCCGGTTGTAGTTACTCCCACCTATGGTATATATATCATCTAAACGAACTTAACATACTTATTTATCATCTTAGGTATACTCATATAATGATTCTAAGATACTTCATTGCCAATCATATGAAAAATTACAAGGAACCACATAGTTTTTAGCATATTTTGCTAATACCTTCTATTCGTACATAAAAGAGAGTATGTTGAAAAAAATTGTACATACCACCTAGATGATCTTATATATTTATAAGATACGTGTACATACACTCTATAACGCGAGATATTTCCTATTTTGCAAGATACGATATAGGAAGTAACTACATCCGGAAGTAATATATACATATATACATACATACATATATATAATATATATATATAGAGAGAGAGAGAGAGAGAGAGTAAAAATAACGAGTGCTCCTTGATGCCCGGACACTTTAGTCTAAAGTAGGTCTGTATCGTGTGAGAAAAATTTTAAAATTTCTTAGATGTCAAGTTTAACTAGTTTACTAACTAGTTCAAACAAGTTTGAACTAAAATTCGAATTGTAGTTGCCTTTTTTGATGATAATTTGATTATAGGTATGTACTGATTATATATATAAATCAGCAAATTATGTGATCTAAATTCATTCAGAACATTGAATTTGAGTATATTTTTTCAAACTTACACGTTTTATTTGAATTGTTATATATGAGTATATACCCTAAAACTGATAGTTTCAGAAAAATATACCCGAATTTAGATGGAATTGATGCATTTGAAATCATAGTGCCCGGGTACCATGGTGCCCCATTTCAGTCCTTTTTTGCAAGATACGATATAGGAAGTAACTACACCCTAAGTAAAAAAGGATATATATATATATATATATATATATATATATATATATATATATATATATATATATATATATATATATATATATATATATATATATATATATATGTATGTATATATATGTATATGTATGTATGTATGTATATATATGTATATGTATGTATGTATGTATGTATGTATATGTATGTATGTATGTATGTATGTATGTATGTATGTATGTATGTATGTATGTATGTATGTATGTATGTATGTATGTATGTATGTATGTATGTATGTATGTATGTATGTATGTATGTATGTATGTATATGTGTGTGTGTATGGGGCACCATGGTGTCTGGGCACTAAGGCTCCCTACCTTTAGATTGTTTTTAGATACGTGCAAGTGCAATGGTATATAATATATCAGGATAGAAAGTGTTAATCATAGATGGAACGTCTTAATCATGAATGGAAAGTCTCAATCACACTAGCACGCATCTAAAAGCAATCCAAAGGCAGGGGGACTTAGTGCCTGCACACTATGGTGCCGCTTATTATTTATACTATATATATATATATATATATATATATATATATATATATATATATATATATATATATATATATATATAGGAGCATATCTAGTGCTAATGTGTTTTTCAGTGCTAACATGCTAAAAATTCATCGTGGCCATCCGATCTGCTTCGTACGGTTCGGATTCAGGAAGGTGGGATGCCCCAACTCACTTAATCAGTCTTTCAAAAAAAACCCCCGCCCGGATGTTTAATCGCGGATCCGCCCCTCGATCTCTCCCGTCGGCTCCCCTCCCTCTCACCTCTCGCCGCCCTCCTCCCTCGATCTCCCTCCCCGGCCTCCCGGCGCCGCCCCTCGGCTCTCTCCTTGACCCCCCCCCCCCCTCGATGACGCCCTCCGGCCCGGCGCCGCTCCACCTTCTCGCCCCCGGCGCCGCTCTAGGGTTAGGGTTAGGTGAAAGAGGCGACGACTCCATCTGCAGCGCTGCTGCTTCCCTCCGAGCCGGCCTCCACCCCGAGCGCCGACGCCTCCCTCCGACCGGGCCTCCTCCCTGAGCGCCAATGCCTCCAACCCGGCCTCCTCCCCGAACGTCGACGCCTCCCTTCGACCTGGACTCCTCCCCAAGCGTCGCCGCTTCCCTCCGACCGGGTCTCCTCCCCCGAGCACTACCGCCTCCCTCCGATCGGGCCTCCTCTCCGAGCGCCACCGCCCCCCGAATCAAAGTTCTGTGGTGTTCCATGAATTGCCGATTTCAACCGTATTTGTTAATCCAATTTCTGTGGTGGAAGTATGCTCTTTTGAATGTATCAGGCCTAAACATAGGGAAGTATGTTGAAGTCACTAATTGTGTACTGAGAACTGATTGTTGAAGTTGAATGAATTTGCGAATGTGTTCAATGAATCATTTAATTTTGTTTCTCAGTATACCTGTTGAGTAGCCATTTTGCAGAGTCTCCCAGTGCTCAGTTTAGAACCTAATACTGTTCCAGAGCTCATTGTTCATTGTCCAGTTCTTGTCATTTTAGATTTCATGGTCTCATTTTAGAACTTGGTACAAGGATTTTCTTGCAAACCTGATACAAAGGTTTTCTTCTCATTTTAGATTTCATGGTCTCATTTCAAGAGGTCAACTGAGAATGGCAACTTGGCCTGCTTCGTTTTATTTGAAAGATGTATATGCAGTGTTGTGCATGGTGTAATGAAGGTTACAGGATACCAATGGGCATTATCTCTGCCAGCTTGGAGTTGGGACTGTAGTGGATGAGTACACTATGAGACTGTGTTTCTCTTTTTGTCAGAAGGAAAAAATGCACATCTTTATCACAAAAGTTCACTTCAGATATTTACATGTCAATCATTTTTGGATTATTACAAGCAAAAAGAACACAATAGCATTTTAAAAGTCCACATGATGAACACTAAAGATGAGAAGTGCAAAAAAAAGTATAGAGCACTGATATGTTGCATGAAATTTATTTAGAAGATGAACCCAAGGCCAGTCCGTTGTTGGCACCTTCAGGACAGAAACAGGACTTACCTCCACTGAACTTGGCTCCATAAAGTTTAGCCCAGTGGTAATGGAGAGAACATACATCTAGTTGAGCACTGATAAAACCCATTAAGACATTTGAGATCACCTTCAAGAATGGCACTGGTCTCTCTGTTAGCTTCGATGTGTCGGCCTTTGAGCTTGAAATGTAGACTGAATAGTCAGGGTTTAATTATGCAACTTTTTCCTCATTTAGTTTTCATTTCTTCTAATTTCCTGTACTTTGCTTCATAAAATAAATGCTGTCAAATTCTAGAACTTAATATTGCTTTATAGTGATGTGGAATTTGCAAGTTTGTTGTCTTTGTTTCTCTGTTTCTTGTAGGATCTTTTTCTTTTACAATCAGAATTTAAAAACCGAACTGAATTATTAACTGAGAAGAAAAGACCAATAGACAAGATCTGCACTTTAGCCATGACAGAATACACTGTTACATAATGGAAATCTGTTACACAGAATACACTGGGATCTCTTAGCTCTTAGCTCCATTGTCATGGTACTCAATGACAAGAGCATATTCATTGTGGAGAATACATACAATACCTGACAATATACCCTTAGCTCTCAAGTTACAGAATCTGAAAATCTTTGCTCTCAAGAGCATATTCACTATGGATAATACAAATTTGAACTAACATTGTTACATTGCACAAACCAAAAATTCTTACAAGCCATTTGCATACAGTCCACAGGCCTGATACTATTCATGCACTAAATAAAGCTACTAATTTGAACTGGCATAAGCTTTTGTTCACCACCATTCAGATTTTCAACACCACCATTTAGATTTTTGACAAACCTGCAAAGCACATGAACTGGCATAAGCACCAGGGTAATAGAGCATTTCTCCCGGACAAAAACATCAAAAGAAAGACCAGAAATATACACTGTAAGCTCCTACCCTGCATCTTCACATGTGAAGCGTCGCTGGGATGGGGAAGGAGGGGGGCGCCGCCGCCTGGTTTAGCCCTAGGTCGCCACGTCGCAGCTCGGGGGAAGGAGGGGGCGATGCCGAGGGCCAGGGAGGCGAGGGAAAGGAGGGGGCGGCACCGGCGGCTGGGGTCTTCACAAAACGAATCAACATGGCCGCTGGGGAGGCGAAGCACCGAGCCGAGTATGTCCGGCCGGGGTGCAGCGCCGGGAGGCAGGGGAGAGAGCTGGGGGCGGCGCCGGGAGGCCGGGGAGGGAGCTGGGGAGGAGGGCGCGAGAGGGAGAGGGAGGCGGCACCGTCGGCCCAAGCCATAGTTGGGTCTAGGGCAGAGGTGGTGCGGGGGCGAGAAGGTGGAGCGGCGCCGGGGCCGAGGGCGCCGAGAGGGCCGGGAGGGGCCGAGGGCGCCACCGAGGGGGTCAAGGGAGAGCCGAGGCGCGCCGGGAGGCCGGGGGGAGATCGAGGAGGAGGGCGCGAGAGGTGAGAGGAGGAGCCGGCGGGAGATCGAGGCGGATCGCGATTAAACATCCGGCGGGATTTTGTGAAAGATCGATTAAGTGAGTTGGGACATCTCACCTTCCTGAATCGAACCGTACGAAGCAGATCGGATGGCCCTGATGAAGTTTTAGCATGTTAGCACTGAAAAGCCTGTTAGCACTAGATATAGGGAGCATATCTAGTGCTAACAGGTTTTTCGATGCTAACATGCTAAAACTCATCGTGGCCATCCGATCCGCTTCAGACTGTTCGATTCGTGAAGGTGGATGCCCCAACTCACTTAATCAGTCTTTCAAAAAAACCCCCCGCCCGGATGTTTAATCGCGGATCCGCCCCTCGATCTCTCCCGTCGGCTATATATATGGGGAAACAACATCTATGGTATTAAGGGCCGTTTTGGAACCAAGGAATTTCATAGGATTTAGGCAAGAGTTATAAATATTTCTTACGAACAGATGGAAATACACATGTTTAATTAGACCGAGCTCAGAGACGTCTAAAGGAAGGATTCTTTTTTAACTGATGATCAAGATTAGGACATATTTAGCTTAGACTGTCACATAGAGCTTTTTGATATAAGACATATGTTGGATGCATGAGATGTTTTCCATTTTTTATTAATCTAAGAATTTCTAGCAATATCTCTTTTTTTGATAAATAGGAAAAAAAGGCTTGAGTGGTTGATACGTGGGCCCATGGTCCGTAGGATTGGCTTGGTCCACGGTAGCCTGGGTGCACACAACAGTGGTGGTTGGTGTTGAGGTCCATATGTCAGTGAGTAGTGGGTTTAGATCGAGGGTTTGCCACATGCAGGGGCGGATCCAGCGGTGGGGCGGGGGCTCGAGCCCCCCCTACCGCTACCGGACCCATGGAGCCCCCCATAAATTTTTAGCATGGATGTATAATGCAGCAGGGGCTGATGTCGAGCTGAAGGTACTTCAGCCCCTCCAAAAATTTTTCCTGGATCCGCCACTGCCTAAGGAGACAAAGAAATCGCCAAGCACAACAATCTAACTTCAGAAAAGTGATGGAATTCTTATAGTTATTAAACAGCTCGCACAGCAAGGAACACTACAGAAGAGTTTTAACCAACAAGAACAGGGCAGGACAATTACTGGTGAGGAAGGCGGAAGCCATGGCTCAGCTGCTACTCGTCGCCGCCACCGTCCTCGGGCTCGCCGTCAGTAGCTGTCGCAGCTTCGAGTTCGAAGAGGCCACCGTCGACGACATCCAGCTCGGCTTCGAGAACGGCAGCCTCACCTCCACTGAGCTCGTAAGCTTCTACCTGGACCGGATCACCCATGTGGCGGTGGATGCGATGCTAACTGGACAGCGGCGAGCTGAGGTGGCACCGAGGTGGTAGGGTCAGTGTTGATATATAGACAGCAGTGACGCTCTAGTACCGAGTCTCCGTTGGCTCTGCCCACGGCATGTACTGCGGAGGGGTACATCCGGAAGGGAACGTCAGGGCGATCTCAGTAACGTGACCAGCGTAAACTAGGGACGTCAACAGTGGCCAGCGGCAAGCTCAAAGCGGCGGTGGGGTCTCAGGCTCGTATGATAAGTTGTCACCGAGCCTCCATTTTCATCTGATAAGTTGTCCGGAAGCAGAGCGTAGGTTTGGTGCCAGGATTCTTTTGGCGAACCACCAGGCGTCAAGCTATCGCAGCTTCCATCAGAATCCTTGTAAAGTGCGAGTAGTCGTATCAAAAGCAATGAACATCGCCAAAGTGGAAAAGCAATGATGCATTTATAGCTACAGAAAAGAAAAAGCATTACTGGCTCTCCTCCGTACAGACTTCGTTGGCAGTATACACAGTGCAGGCCACGGTTGTCGCCCCTTGGGTACATTATCTCGAGTATTTTGTGTTGTGTGGTCGCTCTGTGTTAGGCGACCATGCCACGAGTCCATGCACGGACGTGCCCTGATCTCTTGCTATGTTTGTTAACTAACTCCACGCATGCATGCACGTATGTATGTATATTCGTATCAATGGAACGCTACACCGTGCGGTAAATTATCTACATGGTATCGATCAGTGCCACACGTTCTACCCTCGTCTCCGCTCACGCCGGCCGCCGGCCGCACTGGCTGAGCGTCTACCTCTATGCTTCAACATATATTGGCCTCTTCGTCGTCTGCCTTCTACTGCTGTTCTTATGCTTCTCTGCTTCTTTTATCTGACTGGAGGCCAACAGGCTCCTAATCCTGTAATCCTTTCCTCAGCAGCCCCAACTCTAATTAAGTTCTTCCTCGCGTGCAGCACACCGATCTGCATCACGCGTTCGCGTGAGTTATTTTCACCGAGTGCTTTATGAACTCCCCGTTTGCTTGTGAAACCGTGTGTCCACAGTTCACACGTAGGATCGTCAATGACAATCAGACAGAGTGAATGATTACAGCGCACAGCGAAATTTTTTTCTCAAATTTTTTGTCTTCTAATCACCCAATCTGACAAATAGAAATAACAAAAAATAGCACATTTTTTTTATCGTAATGTAGCAGTACTGTTTGGCACTGCAGTGATTATTGTTCGGTACTGTAGCGAAGTACTGTAGCACCGAAAAACTCGATAATAGATAACAGCAGATTGAACGATACACTAAACACTCAATTACATAATCAATTTTTTTTAATTAAAACTAACTCATGTATGTAAGTAAAAAAATCACAGATAGATATCAATGCATGAAGAAGCTTTATAAATTATCAAACAAAGAAAAAAAGATAATATATGTGAATTAAAAAACTCACAAACGTTTATTAAAAACACACGAACTATTCATCCGTTTTTCTTTGCGTCACAGCCGCCGTGTCCTACGCCTTTTTTTCCGCATAGCCGCCACACATTCTATTCCCTTTTTTATACCTCTCTTTTTCTTTCTACTCAAAATCCTAATATAACTTGTTCAACTCATCACGTGTCGAAACCTCCAAAATCACACCTCTCATAGCTTTTCCATGCACTATCTATCTCTGATCTCCATGCGCTCCAAGCATGAGTTTGACCATCTCGTGACATTCTTGACCGTCTGGACCTCGGATCTCCCATCCTAGTCCCAGTCCACCTCGTCACCGACCATAATCGCCTTCATGCTCAACCTACACATACAAAGACCAAAGAACAATTTTTCCGGCACAAGTTCGTTCGAACTTAACCAACATCAGTCCACACACGCCACACGTCTCGCATAACATCAATAAGCAATATTATCAAATATTCATCATAAATTAACCATTATCAATTATTAATCACCAAAATATTCTAGATCTAGCCACATGGTCTAACACGCAACACTCGGGGAATTAGCAAATTCTGGTAGTATATCTCGCCATTCTTCCATATTGCTATGTTTTTCTCATTTTTATTTCGGAGTTGCCTAGCTTCTGTTTTTCAACTTATGCATGCTGCATCGCCGGCCAAGTTTATCACATAGGTGGTACCGATGGAATAGCTCCATATTTATATACACAAAAATGCATGTTGTTTGAAATTTTACTTCTTAGACCCTGTCTAGAACGCGATTTTTTTAGATTCCTGCAGGAATTGAACTATTTCATATGAAATGCTTACAAGTCCTTAAAAAGTAACTACTTATAATGGTCTGTAAACGGATAACCCCACACAAGCCAAGCATTTCGCTTGAAATTTTTGTTCTAATTAGAATAAGAGAGGATAATTCACCAAGTCCAGATAGGACACAAAAATCTCTTCTTTGTTTTGTCAAATTAAGCTGAGTGCATCGCAATATTTTCTTGGTTAACTTTTGTCAAAGCCGAATGACGACAATCGTTTCTTTGTAAAATCTTCTTTTCTATGTCGAAGTTGAATTAGAGCCAGCTTTGGAGGTAAGCATAGCGTCCAAAACAAAAGGGAAAAGTTAGTCTGAGTGGAGAACAGGAGATAGATGCGTAAGTGGAGGTTGCCATTTTTCACTTTTGCCTTTTCTTTCTTTCGATTAACTTTCAGATTTGTTGGGCAGATGTATAGGGAATATCATTGTTGTTTGACACTATTTTCCCTGAGATTGTAGCTTTATGATTGTTGCTTGTAGTTATGCCCCTGTTCTTTTGTGGCTTTTGGCTTTAGTTTTTGGCTTTTCTACAGAAACTAGCTTTTAAATAGAGTGTCTTTTCAAGATAGGGTATACTAGTTAATTGTAGCAAATACTGTACTAACTTCATTTATATCGGCCAAAACCTATACGAACAGCCAAAAGTCACAAGCTACAAACAAAAGCCACAAGCCGTAGCCAAAAAAGAACAAGCCCTATTCTTTGTCTATAGCTAGATTTGATGAAGAAACCCTTTATGATCAAATCATAGTAAATTAACGATTTTTAAGAAAAGTAAACTAACCATTATTCACTGGCACTTGCTGCATACATTTATCTTACTGAATTGCACTGGTCCCAGCCAGTTTGTAATTAAGCTACCGATGGAATTGACCGAGAACAATTAAGGCCCCGTTTGGCACAGCTCAGCTTCACTAGTGAAGCTGTTTTTTTGTTTCAGCTTCATGAGCAGCTTCACTGGTGAAGCTAAAACTGTTTTGGAAAACTGTTTGGCAAAACAACTTCACCAACAGCTTCATGCATGGCTGAAAGAGGGCAATTGTCCAAGATGCCCCTGTCTACCTGACTTGTTCTAACATTTGGAGTTGTATGTTTGTATATGATCATATGAATTAAAAAATAATATATTTGAATGAGTATGAATTAAAAGATTAAAATAAAAAAATTAAAATCATTAGAGAAGTGCGAACGGTAGAGAAGTGCAAACGGGAGGAGAGGAAACAGGCGTGGGGACCCAGTGGCAAAGTGCTGTAATTTCTGTCAACTACAAGGCGGTGGGTTCCTAGAATCATGAGCTGAGGAGAGAGCTGTGAAAAGCTACTATTTTCAGTTTCACCCCACCCCATTCCCTTGTGAGAGCATGATTTAAGGAGCTTCATCCATGAAGCTGTTTGCAAAAAGGGTGTTTTATAAAGCACTCACAACACTCATAAAGTCTGTTGATGAAGCTGTGCCAAACAGAGCCTAAGAATAAAAACACCTTAAGCAAAACGAAACTCGATCAGATTGATAACTCACAATTGGCATGGGTAGTGATGATCTAGAGAACGGAGCAATGGATGAGAACCGGACGGCCAATGGTGAACGGGAGCAAGATGAGGGGCGATAGCAAACGCAGCGAGAAAGATCGCCCACATGAGCTGGGTAATGGCTTGAATCAACTCATGTTTAGAGATTTCAGTTTCACTTTTTATTGTTACAAATTGATGGATCCAATATATTGTATCTGTTTCTATCGCTCTATCCTATCCTTTGAGCCGGCTAAAAATCAACATTGTAGATACCATAGGAGCACAAAAACATCACCAGACAAAGCAAAGAGTAAAGGAGGTGTAAGATTATAGGGTCCACCTTTTAGACCAAAATTCGACATATTGACACCATGAAGCACCACAGAATGGCAACTTTGCTGGAATTGACTCATGTTTAGATATTTCAGTTATACCTTTTTTTTGCACAAATTGATGGATCCAATGTATTGCGCTTGTTGCTAGCACTCTCTCCTATTCTTCAAACGGCTTAAAATCAACATTATAGATGCCCTAGGAGTGCAAAGACATCAGCGCATAGAATAAAGAGTAAAGTAGGTGTAAGATTGTGAGATCCACCTCCTAGACCAAAATTTGTCATATTGACAACACGTAGCACCACAGAATGGCAACTTTGCTTGAATCGACTCATGTTTAGAGATTTCAGTTCCACTTTTTTTGGGTACAAATTGATGGGTCCAATGTATTGCCTCTGTTCCTAGCACTCTCTCCTATCCTTTGAACCGACCTGAAATCAATATTATAGATACCCTAGGAGTGCAAAAAATATCACCAGATAGAATAAAGGGTAAAGGATATGTAAGATTGTGGGCTCCACCTACTAGACCAAAATTCGACATATTGACACCATGTTGCACCACAGAATGGCAACTTTGCTTGAATCAATTCGTGTTTACAGATTTCAGTTCCCCTTTTTCTTGATACAAATTGATGGGTACAATGTACAACATTTGTTCCTAGTGCTCTCTCCGGTCCTTTGAACCGGCCTAAAATCAACATTATAAATGCCCTAGAGTGCAAAAACATCACCGGATAGAATATAGAGTAAAGGAGGTGTAAGATTGTGGGGTCCACCTCCTGGACAAAAATTCGACATGTTGACACCATGTAGCACCACTAAATGGCAACTTTGCTTGAACTGACTCATATATAGAGATTTCAGCTCCACTTTTATTATTGTACAAATTGATGGGTTCAAAGTATTGTATATGTTCCTAGCGCTCTCTCCTGCACTTTGAACCGGCCTAAAATCAATATTGTAGATGCCCTACGAGTGCGAAAACATCACCAAATAGAATAAAGAGTAAAGGAGGTGTAAGATTGTAGGGTCCACCACTTAGACCAAAATATGACATATTGACACCATGCAGCTCCACAGAATGGCAACTTTGCTTGAATCGACTAATGTTTAGAGATTTTGGTTCCACTTTTTTTGGGTACAAATTGATGGGTCCAATGTATTGCATTCATTCCTAGTGCTCTCCCTAGTCCTTTGAACCAGCTTATAATCAACATTATAGATGCCCTTGGAGTGCAAAAATATCACCAGATAGAATAAAGAGTAAAGTAGGAGTAAGATTGTGGCATCCACCTTTTAGACCAAAATTCGACATATTGGCACCATGTAGCACCACTGAATGGCAACTTTACTTCAATAGACTTAAGTTTAGAGATTTTAGTTCCACTTTTTTTTAGGTACAAATTAATGGGTCCAATGTATTGCATCTATTTCTAGTGCTCTCTCTTGTCCTTTGAACCAGCTTAAAGTCAACATTGTAGATGCCCTAAGAGTGTAAAAACATCACCGGACAGAATAATGAGTAAAGGAGATGTAAGATTGTGGGCTCCACCTCTTAGGCCAAAATTCGACATATTTACACCATGTAGCACCACAGAATGGCAACTTTGCTTATCAACTCTTGTTTGGAGATTTCAGTTCTATTTTTTTGGAACAAATTGATGGGTCCAATGTATTGCATCTATTCCTAGTGCTCTCTCTTGTCTTTTGAACCAGCCTAAAATCAACATTGCAGATGCCCTACGAGTGCAAAAACATCGCCGGATAGAATAAAGTGCAAAGAAGGTGTAAGATTGTGGCGTCCATCTCTTAGACCAAAATTCAACATATTGGCACCATGTAGCACCACAGAATGGCAACTTTACTTGAATCAACTCATTTTTAGAGATTTCAGTTCCACTTTTTTTATACAAATTGATGGGTCCAATGTATTGCATCTATTGTTAGCACTCTCTCCTGTCCTTTGAACCGGCATAAAATCAACATTGTAGATGCCTTAGGAGTGCAAAAACATCGTCGGATAGAGCAAAGAGTAAAGGAGGTGTAAGATTGTGGGTCCACCTTTTACACCATGTAGCAGCACAAAATGGCAACTTTTCTTGAATCAACTCATGTTTAGAGATTTCAGTTCCACTTTTTTGTACAATTTGATGGGTCCAATGTATTGCATATGCTCCTAGCATTCTCTCCTATCCTTTGAACCAGCTTAAAATCAACATTGTAGATGCCCTAGGGGTGCAAAAACATCATCGGATAGAATAAGTGTAAAGGAGGTGTAAGATTGTGGGGTCCACCTCCTAGACCAAAATTCAATATATTGACACCATGCAGCTCCAGATAATGACAACACTGCTTGAGTCGACTCATGTTTAGAGATTTCAATTCCACTTTTTTTTGTACAAATTAATGGGCCCAATGTATTACATCTATTGCTTGCACTCTCACCTGTCCTTTGAACTGGCATAAAATCAACATTGTAGATGCCCTACGTGTGCATAAACATCGCCGGATAGAGCAAAGAGTAAAGGAGGTGGGAGATTGTGGGGTCCACCTTTTAGACCAAAATTCAACTTATTGAGACCATGTAGCACCACAAAATGGAAAATTTTCTTGAATCAACACATGTTTAGAGATTTCAGTTCCGCTTTTTTTTGGGTACAAATTGATGGGTCCAATGTATTGCATCTGTTCCTAGCACTCTCTCATGTCCATTGAACTAGCCTAAAATCAATATTATAGATTCCTAGGAGTGCAAAAACATCACCGGATAGAATAAAGAGTAAAGGAGGTGTAAGATTGTGGGGTCTACCTTATAGACCAAAATTCAATATATTGACACCATGTACCATTATAGAATGACAACTTTGCTTGAGTCAACTCATGTTTAGAGATTTCAATTCCACTTTTTTTTGGTACAAATAGATGGGTCCAATTTATTGTATCCGTTCCTTGCCTCTCTCCTATCCTTTGAACCTGCTTATAATCTACATTGTAGATGCCTTTGGAGTGCAAAAACATCACTAGATAGAATACAGTGTAATGGAGGTGTAAGATTGTGGGGTCCACCTCTTACACCAAATTTCGACATATTGACAGCATGTAGCACCACAGAGTGGAAACTTTGCTTGAGTCAACTCATGTTTAGATACTTTAGTTCCACTTGATTTTTGATACAAATTGATGGGTCCAATGGATTGCATCAGTTCCTAGCGCTCTCTCCTGTCCTTTGAATCAGCTTAAAATCAACATTGTAGATGCCCTAGGAGTGGAAAAGCATCACTGGATAGAATAAAGAGTAAAGGTGGTGTAAGATTGTGGGGTCCACCTCTTAGACCAAAATTTGTCATATTGACACCATGTAGTACCACTAAATGGCAACTTCGCTTGTATCAACTCAAGTTTAGAGATTTCGGTTCCACTTTTTTGGTAGAAGTTGATGGGTCCAATGTATTGCATCTGTTCTTTGTGCTCTCTCCTGTTCTTTGAACCAGCGTAAAATCAACATTGTAGATGCCCTAGGGGTGCAAACATATCACCAGATAGAATAAAGAGTAAAGTAGGTGTAAGATTGTGGGTCCACGTCTTTAACCAAAATTTGTCATATTGACACCATGTAGCATAACAGAATTGCAACTTTGCTTGAATCGACTCATGTTTAGATATTTCAGTTCCACTTTTTTTGGGTACAAATTGATGGGTCCAATGTATTGCCTTTGTTCCTAGCGCTTTGTCCTGTCCTTTGAATTGGCTTAAAATCAACATTGTGCCCTAGGAGTTTAAAAACATCACTGGATAGAATAAAGAGTAAAAGAGATGTAAAATTGTGAGGTTCACCTCTTAGTCCAAAATTCGACTTATTGACACCGTGTAGCACCATAGAATGGCAATTTTGCTTTAATAAACTCATGTTTAGAGATTTTAGTTTTACTTTTTTTTTTGTACAAATTGATGGGTCTAATGTATTGCATTTGTTCCTAATGCCCTCTCCTGTCCTTTGAACTTGCTTAAAATCAACATTTTAGATGCCCTAGGAGTCCAAAAACATCACTGGATAGATTAAAGAGTAAAAGAGATGTAAAATTGTGAGGTTCACCTCTTAGACTAAAATTCAACTTATTGACACCGTGTAGCAAATAGCAATTTTGCGAGAGCCCTCCTCGTCAACTCAGAAATCGAATCATCTGCCTTCGGGAGGAAGGCACAGAGTAGAGGAGGGCGGTACAAAGCAGAGGGGCAATGACACGCAGGCAAATTGCTGTAGCAAAAGAACTGCGCGTCTCAACGAATAAAAGCCAAGGAAGGCATCCATTCTTGCATTCCCAGGTTGCAGGCTGCGAACAAACACTACCGAGCTTTTCCGAATTAAAGAAGAAGCTGCTGAGCAACCAATGGACGCTATGGACGACCCCAAGGGCTCCTCGCGGAGCGCCGTGACCGCGAGCGCCTTGGCGGCCTCGTACAACGACCAGATCCGCCCGCTCCTGGATGCCGTCGATCGCCTGCGCCTCCTGAAGGTGAGCCAGGAGGGCATCCAGCTTCCCACCATCGTCGTCGTGGGCGACCAATCCAGCGGCAAGTCAAGCGTGCTGGAGTCGCTGGCCGGCATCAGCCTCCCGCGCGGGCAGGGCATCTGCACCCGCGTGCCGCTCGTCATGCGGCTGCAGGGCGACCCCGCCGCCGACGAGCCAGTGCTGCAGCTGGAGTACGGCAGCGACCGCGTGGTGACCACCTCCGAGGACGAGGTCGCCAACGCCATCATCACCGCGACTGCCGAGATCGCCGGGTCCGGCAAGGGCATCTCGGACTCGCCCATCACCCTCGTCGTGCGTAAGAGGGGCGTGCCCGACCTCACCCTCGTCGACCTGCCCGGCATCACCCGTGTGCCCGTGCAGGGCCAGCCGGAGAATATCTACGACCAGATCGCCAAGATCATCAAGGCGTACATTGCGCCCAAGGAGAGCATCATCTTGAACGTGCTCTCGGCCACGGTGGACTTCCCGACGTGCGAGTCGATCCGCATGTCGCAGCAGGTGGACCGCAACGGCGAGCGCACGCTCGCGGTGGTCACCAAGGTCGACAAGGCCCCCGAGGGCCTGCTCGATAAGGTCACCATGGACGAGGTGCGCATCGGCCTGGGCTACGTCTGCGTCCGGAACCGCATTGGCGAGGAGACGTACGACCAGGCGCGGACGGAGGAGGAACGGCTGTTCGCGGAGCACCCTCTGCTCTCCATGATCGACAAGTCCATGGTGGGCATTCCGATGCTCGCGCGGAGGCTGACGCAGATACAGGCGGCCATCATCGCCAAGTGCCTGCCCGACATCGTCAAGCAGATCAACGACCGGCTCAGCCGCAGCAGCGACGAGCTCGGCCAGATGCCGCCGGATCTCAACAACGTCGCCGATGCGGTGAGAGAGTTCTTCCACATCGTCAAGCAGGTGTGCGCTTCGCTGGAGAAGGTACTTCTGAGGGCTGAGTTCGACGAGTACACAGACGACCCCCACTTCCATGGCACGGCGCGCCTCGCGGAGATGCTGGCCAGCTACGCGCGTAAGCTGGCTGCCCAGTACCAGTCGCGCGACGGCGAGCTGTTCCTGGTGGAGGAGATTGACGCCCTGGAGGCGACCAAGGCCATCAATCTCCCCAACTTCCTGCCAAGATCGGCGCTCCTGGTTCTGCTCAAGAAGAAGATCGAGGCCATCGAGCACGTGCCGCACGATCTCGTCAGAGAGGTGTGGGAGTACGTCGAGGACCTGGTCATGAGGATACTGCAGCAGCAGTTAAACAACTACCCCCAGGTGCAGCCGTCGTGCCGCCGCGCCGTCCGGAGCCTCATGGACAAGGCGCGGGAACGCTCGACGCAGCACGTGAACGAGCTGATCGAGATGGAGCTGGTGGCCGACTACACGGCGAACCCGGACTACATGAAGACGTGGGCCAGTATGATGGAAGACCATGTCAGGTTCCTCAATGCCTTGAAGTACTACTGCATTCCCATTGTGGTCACCCTCCAGGGCTTTGGGGAGATCGATGTGTCGCACCTCAGGCAGCACGCCGCTGAGAATGGGCTAGCTGGGCAGGCCTTCGACTTGAAGGCGCGCCTGACGGCCTACTGGAACTGCGTCGTGCTCCGGCTCGTCGACTGCCTGGCGCTGCACGTCCTTTGCAGCATCAAGCGGCTCGTGCAGAAAGATCTCGAGTCGGGGCTCGCAGGTGATGTTCTGGGAAACAAGATGGACGGAGTGGAGCAGATGCTAGTGCCGGCGCCCGGCACCGCCGCCAAGCGAGAGCGCCTCACGAAGAGCATCTCATTGCTCCGGCAATCCAGGGAAGTCATCGCAAATATGATGGACAGGATTAACACGGCCAGCAGCGACCACGCCTAGGTCGATCGATCGGTGGCAGGTGTGCGGCCATCAGCATGAGGCTACTCGATCTCGTTTGATCAACTGTGCCTCTGTCGCTTGGAATAATTAGTTCACGTGTGATGGCTTCAATGTTATCTCCATGTTTGTTGTCTCCTTATGTGCGCAACGAGATTGATCGGTTGTTATGGTTCTGAACATTGGTACGGTCTACAAGACTCAACTTTCATCACCAACTAGAATTAAGCATGTGCATTGCAACGGGTAACTTTGATCACTACTACAAAAAGGGTCATCATAGGAAGTTCAAAACTATTATCAATATCACAGATGGTTTTTTGAACCGTCTGAATTTATGTGTCAGTAATAATCAAAGGTTATCACAGACGGTTTGTGAGCCGTCTGTAATAAATACATCACATACGGTTTATAACTAGAACCGTCTGTAAAAAAACACTATCACAGACGGTTCTAGTTACCAACCGTCTGTGATACTCACATATCATAGACGGTTCTAGCTACCAATCGTCCATGATGTATGAGTATCACAGACGGTTGGTATATACAATCGTTTGTGATACTTCCCCATTATAGACGGTTTTAGATTCGAGCCGTCTGTAATAATTCTTTAAAGACGGTTTATACCACAAAATCGTCTATGATAGTTCATTTTATACTTAAATTTTTTCTATTTTTGGCTAGCCTCAGGAAATGTTCACTATATCATCAGAAAACAAGCAAATACAACAACAAACATAGGAACACATTCTATTTTCATTAAGATTAGAATCCACCATTACAACATCACAAGACATTGAGTAGATTACCCATGGCACTGCATACACAAGAAGATACCTACAATTTTACAAAGATAAGCTTCACGACTACAAATTCAGAAAAATGCTTACACTACAAGAAACTTCAGGCTAATGCAAACTAGACTTACACATCCTTCATTAAACTATAATCTAAAACAAGTGATGTGGGAAAATTTTCAAATAGCGAAAAGAAAAAGGCAACGAACACCATTTTCAGCTTCTATGATAAAATCAACAACTTCTATGCCGGCAACTTAGAATAGTACAGATTTGCCATTGCATTCTTCCTTTCCATCTTACTTCAAGCGAAATTTCATTCGCCCTTGCCGAACCCTTTCCCACCCTTGCCGAACCCTTTCCCACCCTTGCCGCACACAAATGAGTTAGAGTTGTACTGGCGGATTGGTTCTTCGAGTAGGGAGAGGGGTTAATAAGGGGCGAGAGGTGGGGAGGAGAACTGTGCCTATCATTCGATGCAAAGAGAATGGACGGGTGAGATCGGGATCCTAGGGAATATGGCGTAGATCGATGATGTGGTGGGACATCATAGACGGTTCGGATTACAAACCGTCTATGATCATACATCACACACAGTTCATACACAAAACCCCACTATGATAACAGGAGATATCACAGACGGTTCATAACAAAAACCGTTTATGATAATGGCGTCACAAAGATAATATATCGGTACAATATAAATAGCTAGTCTCAAAAGGTAAAATAGCAAAGTTCTATATGATTTATATATACTCATTTGAAAGGTTTCGACAATATCTACAACTTTGCAGTTGAGACAAATCCCAAACTCCGAACGGAAGATCAATAATTTTGGCAAAAATAAAAACTAAAAACTTGCAACGCAAATTTGAGAGTAAAGATGACTGATTCTAGGGGTCTTAGAGAGTGATGGGCATGAGCCGGTCATTTGTTTTTGAACCGGGCTCGTCGTTAGCTTTCCAACGAGTACAAGAACGTCAAAAACGGACACTGTATGCAAAAGTTATGCCCGTTTTACTGAAGGTGTCTCAAAACTGAATCCTACTCAGACTTAGACAGGAGATTATGAAATTTTGGGGATTACGAGGCCGGAAACATATTACAAATGGTTTTTAATACAAACCGTCTGTGATGTCATTATTACACACGGTTCTTATCAAGAATCTTCTGTGATAATTCACAGATAGTTCTTGATAAGAACCGTCTGTGATGTCTGTCATTATCACAGATGGTTAGTATAAATAACCGTCTGTAAAAATACCACAGACGGTTATTTGTATAAACTGTCTGTGATACTTACAGCACAGACAGTTCCTAGAAACTGTGTATGATGTAAGCGTCCAGTTTAGCCTCTTTTGTAGTAGTGGATCCACTGCAATGTTTGTAGAAGATGGGTCAATCTTGGCATCTTTGTTTGTGTGGATACTTCGAGCAATGAAAGTAATTCTGGAATAAAGGGTACAAAATTGTTAATGCATAGTTCCTGAAATTTTTTTAAGTTTCTGCCGATTTTTCTCACCCTTGGACCGACATGGAGATTTGTGCTCAAGTGAGCATGTCTCACTCTTCTCTGGTGCCATCGCCACCCGCAAGTGCCATCGCCTTGAGCTTAGAGGGAGGGAGGGGCAGTGGAAGCACAGCGGTGGGCAGCGGTGGCGGCAGAGCTACGAGTCAAAGTAGGGCAATAGACAGTTGAGGTGAGTAGGGGCAACAAGGGCAAGAGAGGTTAGGAGGTGGTTGGAGACAGCGATGGATCCGGTGGGGGTAGCTGTGAGATCCCAAAATTTCCAAAAACTTGTGTGAAAAATTTATGTGAATCTTTTGAGTTTGTTTTGAGTTGTCGTTGTGTTCTCTCAAGTTTTCTTCCTACTAGATATCCTTCTCTTCCCTCCAAAATCAGCTAAAATACCAAAGATCCATCAAAATCTCCGGTGGACCAATTCTAGCCCATTTCTCCTTTTCTCCCTCTCTTTTCTTTTCCTTCCCTTTCTTTTCCATTTGGTTTGCAATAGCTCGCCTCCTTCTCTTTCTTGATCTACCTTGGCTTGTCTATTCTGGCCCATCCCCGCCAGCCGTCCCACTCCAACCCTGCCTATGCTAGTTGGTTAACTTTTGTTGAAAATAAGACAAAGGAATTAGGTGTTGCAGGTCCATTACTTCCAGAATTAATACATTTACATAAAAATTATGTTAATTGCATCTCTTTGCAAGAAAAACCTGATTAAGAATTCTAACATACACATTATGACAAAGTACAGTATATGACAAAGAAGAATGATCTTCAATCTTATCATCGCTGATGAGTATTTACTCGGTTTACATGTCATAGTTACAGATGATAGTAGCTACTGCATTTTGGAGATGGTCATAGCTACAGTGCATGCAGATGGTCATAGCTATTGGATTTGTAGATAGTCGTAGCTATCGGATTGGCAGGTAGTCGTAGCTACGATATTACATAGAGCTCATGAATATCGAGCGCTTGTATGTACATAACTGAAGAAAAAGTATTTCCTTTCTTCCATCTCTTATTGCTTTACCCCATTTTTTATTACTACTAGCACTGCATAGTGCTTGGAGATGCAGCGTAACCTAGGCGAAGGCTATGTAGCATATACCCACTGAATTGAGATGGTAGGGGTGTTCTTCAACTTCTCATTCCTAGTTCATATCCCTTTGTGAGGGGCCGAACCAAGGAGACGAGGTCTTCATGCCTTGCCTTGATTCGGATCCATTTGTAGAGACCGTATCTAAGAAACGAGGGATAAATCACTCGTTCTTTGGGTTTGTATCCATTAATGGGACTGAATCAAAGAGGGCTAGAATATAGGTAAAAATGGAGTATCTTGATTAGTACCGCGATGGCCAAACCAAGGGGCGCAGAAAAGAAAGGAAGAAGAAGGGCAATAACTTCACCTTCTTCCCTGGCTTCCTTGCTTTTGGAGGTGTTTGTGTGTCTTTCTCCAAGAGTCCGCCTAGTGTTTCCTCCTCCAATAGCTTTTCCCAACCATGTCTGTCTATCCCCTCTGTCTCACTTTTTGTCCCTATTTATAGAGCGATGATGAGAAGGCGGTTATTTTGAGAGAAGTTACGGTAACTTCTCTATTTGATTTCATCTTTCTGCTAACGGGCAGTTCAGGCATTGCAACTGGCTTCATGTGCGGTTATGTCGATTACTTGGCTGAGCACCTAGTGCTCTAGCTGCGGTTGCCGGTTGCTAGACATGCATTCTTCGGGGCTTCCAGGAGTTCTTTTTGATTCCGTGTATTGTGGTTCTGCATGCATGCAGTTATGGCACAACTTTCCTACTGACATGGGAAGGGTATCCATGCATAAATTTGGCTGACCAGCGCTTTGCGCAGTCTATGTCGAAGCAAACAACATGGTCGATAGCATGTAGTCGAAATATCGTGGTCGAACCATGTGGTCGAAAATATCATGATCGACCGACATTGTCGAAATATCATGGTCGAATAGCATCGTTGGAATATCATTGTTGAACAATGTTATCAAAATACCATTCTTGACCGACGTGGTCGAAATATCATAAGTAAACCATGTGATCGAAAACATTATGGTCAACCAACATCATCATATCATGGTCAAACAACGTTCTCGAAATTCCATGATCGAAATATCATAGTTGAACCAAATGGTCAAAAATATTATGGTCGACTGACATAGTCGAAATATCATTGTCGACCAATGTGGTCGAAATACCATTTTCGACTACGTGGTTGAAATATCATGGTCAAACCACATGGTCAAAAATATCATGGTCGAATAATATAGTCGAAATATCATTCTCGATCGACATAGTCAAAATATCATCATTCTTGATTGACATGGTCAAAATATCATAGTCGAACCATGTGGTCAAAATATCATGGTCGAACCACGTGGTCGAAAATATCATGGCCAACCATTGATGAAAATACCATTCTCGATCGATGTGGTCAAAATATCATAGTCAAACCACATGATTGAAAATGTCATGGTCGACAAACGTGGTCAAAATATCATCGTTGAACCAATGTGGTCGAAATACCATTTTTGACCATGTGGTCAAAATATCATGGTCAAAATGTTTTGATCGATCGTCGTGGTCGAAATATCATGGTCGAACCAATATGATTGAAATATTATGGTTGAAACAACATGGTCGAAATATCATGATCGACCAATGTAGTTGAAATGTTATGGTCAACCAACGTGGTCGAAATGTTTTGATCGACCAGCGTGGTCGAAATACCATGGTTGATCCAATGTAATCGAAATATTATGGTCGAACCAATGTGGTCGAAATATCATGATCGACCAGCGTAGTCAAAATGTTATGGTCGACCAACGTGATCAAAATATCATGATGGAATCAAGTGGTCAAAATATCATGGCTGAACCAATGTGGTTGAAATATCATTGTTGACCAGCGTAGTCGAAATGTTATGGTCAACCAACGTGGTCTACATGCTTTGGTCGACCAGCGTGATCGAAATACCATGGTCGAACTAACGTGGTTGAAATATCATGCTCGAGCTAACGTGGTTGAAATATCATGATCGATCAATGTAGTCGAAATGTTATGGTCGATCAATGTGGTCGAAATGTTTTGGTCGACCAGCATGGTCGAACCAGCGTGGTCGAAATATCATGATCGAACAAACGTGATCGAAATATCATGTTGGAACCAACGCAATCGAAATATCATGGTCGAAACAACATGGTCGACGTATCATGGTTGAACCAATGTGGTCAAAATTTCATGGTCGATTAGCACAGTCAAAATGTTATGGTCGACTAAAGTAGTCGAAATATTTTGGTTGACTGACATGGTCGAAATACCATATTTGAAACTTCAAGTGCCCAGCACAAGGCATCTGGGAACTACTCACATCGAGTGCTATTCATATCGTGTACTGTTCACGTCGTGTACTGTTCATTTTGAGTGCTGTCCATATCAAGGATTGTAGCAGTCGTAGTCTTCAGAGTACGAGGCGGTCAAAGGAGTCTTCTAAGAGTCGTAGTCTCCCAGACACTCAAGGCACTTGAAAGGGGTCTTCTGAGTACACAAAGCTTGTGACCGCATGAGGCAAATCCAATGCTAGCCTCATGGTCGAAGGCTACATGGTTATTTATTTCTGATGGAGTTTAGCCACGGGCGACTTCCTAGCCCACATATGTCGTGGCAAGTTTTATTTGAACTTTAATTGTTTCAAATTGTAGCGGATTTTAATCATTGGCATAATTTATTAGCTTGGTGATGATTATCATATATATATATACACAATTTTTTTGTTTTATTTATTTATGTTTTAAATCCATGGCAAAATTAGTGTCAACAGTGCTCATCTACTCTGCCTCGCACCGCCGCTGCAATCCACCTTTGCCACGTCCCGATCCATGTGCCATCGCCTTTCCCATCGCCACCCTACAGCTCAGCTTCTGTGGCCAACGTCACACAAGCCTGTGTATCCTGGCCTGTACCAAGCCAACCGTCGAACATGTTGAGCGATGCGCACAGCAGTCCATGCTGCGTCCACGGTCCACCCGCCACCCTCACCCTCATTCTGTCTTTGTGCGTCACCGCCTTCAAGCAGTTATAAAACCCGAGCTGCATCACCTTCCATCCTCTTTCCTACCCCTTCCACCCCCAAACCCACCCGTGCCACTGCAGACCTGCGGCATTGTCTCCAACTCCAGTAGAATCATTACCTTTCTTGGTAACCATCTCAGTAAAATATCAAACTCACTCTGTTCTTGTTCATTCTCTCTAAATTGTAGAGGCCATCACCTTCCTCACATCCTGGTGGTCCTAGCAGCACCCTTGCCTTGCTAGAAGATCACCTAAACTGTCGTCACCGCCATCTTCGATCCACTGCTGTCGGCCCTGGATTTCACAATCCAGAATCCTTTGTGATTGCATCACACTATTCTCTAGATTAGTAGATTGTATTTACAAGTACATTGCTAAATCATTTCATACATCGTATAAGCCATACCTTAACTTAATATTACACAACAAAGTTAAATACACTACGTTGGGTGATTGTTTACATAAGGGCCGATCAGGCTAAATATCTACATTACAAAAGTGGAAGCATTAACAACTCAAAAGGTGAGGCTCAGACTATCCACAGGCAAGCGACTGGGGATAAAAAGTGAACAACAGATCTTACCCTAATTGAGATAATATGTGTGCACACAACCTCCATTAAGTTTTCCTAACTGGGATATAAAACATACTTTAAAATTGTCCTAGTTTTCATCGCCTTCTTCTCCACCCTGAACTGGTGTATCTTGTTTTAGAGTTTGTAAGAAAGCGAGTGTGAGCACAAACCACCATGCTCTACGAGCCAATACACAAATGCAATTATATTGATGCGAGGATTACCAAGGGAGGGTTTAGGTTATTTTGTTTTGGCAAATGCAAAATTTACAATAATTACAAATTCCTGAGACTTAGCAGTTTTAACCAAATTCGGGTTTTAATATGTGAAAATGATTATAATAATAACAATATCACATACGAGTATTTCAACGTCTTATTCACTTAATACCAACACTGGGACATCACCCAAAACAATTCAAATCAGGACATCCATTGCCCGACATTTTACCTTCCACCCATATAGTTTTTAGAAATAGAACTATATCCAAAGTAAATTCCCAAGTCCATCCTTGACCGTGGACATGGTTTTTCGAATAGTGTTTACTCTACAGATGTTATATACTTTCACCACAAGAGACAATGAACCCGATAGCTCTACAATATTCCTTGGTCATTTAGATCAAGAGACCATCACGCAACTTTTCATCAGTACCTCGTCCTTTTGCATCTCAACCACATGGGTTGCTTACACACAAAGTAGGTCCCATAAGTTTTGCGCATATTCTTGTGCATCCACTGCACCATCCTCCCTGCCATCCTTTCAGATAATTAAGCATGTCGGGGTTTTTGGGAGTACAAAGTATCCATGTTACAAAATGCCAGCCATTTTCCATAATGGCTGCCCATACCCAATACTTTCCATGTTTAAATGATGGCAGTGAAATTTATTGCCCTAGCATAGCTATTCAAGTCTAAGCATGACATTTAGATACAATGTATAGCTAGTCTAATATTTATTCATAATTTTCTAGGGCTACAAGGAATAACGGTACAAGTATTCAAAGATGGAGGTAATATTTAACAGTCCAACAATAGGCACGTAACTAAATCCTTAAAGTGAATATAATTTGCATAATAAATAATAACATTCAATTTAATAATTCAAATGAAAACAATTTGCATAAATTATAGGTTCAACATGTTGATTAGGCACTACACGGCATCTTGGGTCAATCCAATGAACAGGGAGCATTAGGGACTAACTTAAAGCTACCTGAGGTGATGGTGGGTCTCGTGGACAGCCGGAGAAGTCTGTTGACAAAAGCCATCGGTTGTCTACAGGGGTCCCTGCTTCAATCCAACAGTTAGGAGGACATCAGTGAGTGCTATGGATGCTTCGGGCCAACAGAATCGGGTTATGGCTTACCGTATCCGTGCAGCCAAAGTTGGGGAAGACAACCTCTCCGGTAGGCTATGGGTAATGAAGACTTAATTCTGTGAGAGGGGAGCTTCCATGGGGTGTGGCAATCTCACTCATGGCATGTCTCAGTATTTATGGCCCACGTGGGGTCATGGTGATAGCCGTGATGGTGAGTCAAGGAGACGGGTGTAGGTGCATCTGACAGTGTTTGCGCACGAGTAATGGCGGCGATGATAAGGCGTATGGCAGTAGGAACGTAGGTGGAAAAGGGCGGTGTTGCAGCAGTCAACATTTGCTGCTCAGCCTTGGCATGACGCGGCCAGCAAGGGCGGTGTACGGGAAGGCTTGCTCGAGCATGGGTGTGTGCAGGGGTTGGATGGTGAGGATGAGGTGGATTCAGTGTCCACGTTGGCCGGGGTTGGGCGTGGCTGAACGGCGGGCTTGCTTAGGCAGCGTGGGTAGAGCGCTGGGGCACGACCGGAGTGTGCCCTAGCGTAGGCAAGCCGGGCCAAGGGCAGGAAGGCAAATGGGCTAGGCTTAGTGGGCTAGGAAGCCAGGAAGGAAAAATGGGAATGTTTGTCATATTTCTCTAAAATTTTCCATTTAATTTTCAATTCAAATTTTGGTCTACTTCACTATGTTGATCCAATTCAATTTGGAATTGAATTTAATATCACAATTACTTAATATCTATTTCCTTTTTCATCAGTATACTAATTTAATCTTTTTGGTTAGAACTATATTTGGTTTTAAGGTCTCCCCATTTTATTTGAACTTCGTTTATGTATGCATATGTATGTTTACACACACACACACACACACAAGTATATAACCATGCTTGCACATATGGGCACACGCATAATTATGCATATATTCACATATTTATTTTATTTCCATATCTTTTTATTGTGTGTTTAATTCATACTTAACCTTTATTTCCTAGAATTTTGATCCCTTTCTTCTCTTTGGAAAATAATCTAAAAATGTGTTCATTACTATTATTATTCTATCTTGTTGACATTATTTCACTACGATATTATACTGTAAATTCTCTTGCCCTACTTGCTGGATCATCTTTTCATATTTGTTTAATAATTTAATTTAAATTTTTATTATTTACACTTGTTCTTTATAATTTTATTTCTGGGTTTTCTTTATCTAATGGAGCCTTTAATCAAAACCAATGAACCTCCAACGAAACCAACTGCAAATAAGAAACATTCCGACATAAACAACTGCAAGTAAGAAATGTTCCAAAAAATTTAGAAAAATATAGGTGACAAGGATTTAATAATCCTCAAATTATTACGTCATTATATTTTTTGAGTATACCCCCTATCGATAAGGGAAAGGTTTCATGGGGCAATTGTAAGTCTTTCTACGACCACTCCTCAATTGTAAGCTTTTCTACTACCACATAGTAATAAGTTTTTCTACGACCATATAGTCATAAGTTCTTCTACGACCACATAGTCGTAAGTTGTCCTACAACTACCTAGTGGTCGTGGAGCTTCCTTCAACTAGTCTATCTCCAACTAGTTTGTCTACAATGATTTACTACATCGTGGGTCCGTCTGACAAGATAGTTAGAATGTGTTTGTTCTTAAATAATTGCGCATGATTTCTCTCTAACAACAACCGTCACACGATGAACGGGCCATCACGTCTCTCTGACAATAAATCCCATCAGACAGTTATCACCTAAAGCGTTAAGGTGTCTTTTAGCACGGGACAATGGCTGCCGGTTTGCCAGCTATATAAAGGTTGATGTCGGAGAGAGGGAGGGCAGATGAGATCAGATCGGATGCATTCTAAGCTAGACATAGTGCAAGGTATTTTGTATTACTCTCTCAGTTGTAAGCAATTCTCTAAGTAATAGCAACACAGGAAGTAGGGTTGTTATTCTCCCAGGAGAAGGCCCAAACCTATATAAAAATTCCCGTGTCTCTCATCTACAAGATCACAATCTAGGTCTTTAAGAGTTTCCCCAAAATCTAAGAAATCATATGTAAGATCGGTATTAAAACACTAATAGTTGGTGCCATCTGTAGGGAGAATTCTTCTAATACTCCGATGATCTCTTTATTGGCAAGTTCTCTTCCTTCTGATATCCTTGTGGCAGGAGAGTGGAACGAGGAGAAGTAGTTCGATCTAGCCGACAACACAGATCTCAACATGGATGCTTGCTACGACTACGAGCAGACAATGCTTGCTTCCAATGGTGAGGCTGTCGATGGATATCCATCGCAAGACATTGGAGACTGCACCACGAGAAAGGCTGAGGAGGGATCCACATCCCCCACAGTAGTATGCCGAATAGAGGAACCAGTTTCCCTAAATAGCAAGAGTCAATCCGACCACGAACAAGACTTGCAACATGACAATGGGCCTACCCCAAGTGTTTGAGTCCTCCGATGACCTCTCGATTAGGCTCAGCGAGTCCTGGAATCTATCATTCTGGGAATCCATTGACATCTGGTATGGAAACCCCTATCTCATCTGCAGTAGTCATGTTCGTAAAGAACTACTCGATGGGGCTGGTTGGAGTAGCAGGATGAAGAATAGCAAGAGAAATGGTAACACTTATGCTCCCCTTTCTCTTGTTAGCAGCTTTCATCAGCCAACATCTCTTGACCGGAGGAACCTTGGTTTTCTTCACCTCTTCTCTGATGACTATCAGTTCGACCCCTCTATCATCCTAACGGTTATTCATGCCTACATTATGCGAGAAAGAAGAATACTATTTAGTCGTTCTCTACGAATACATAGTTCTAAAGACGAAGTCGATTTTTTGATTACCTTTAGAAGTTCTCCTTTTTATTCGGCAAATATGTTCACTAGAATATGATAAGCCTCAACTTCGAGTGATGGAGCCTTATTGTAGACGAGCTTGACCTAGGAATCAATTTCTCCCAAATAAAGATCTACTTATACATATGAGGTGGTCAGTACATAGTGCTCAAAATTTAAATCTAATTATGAGAATGAGTACGAATGTTACTTATCATCCTTGTAGTCTCAAGTCGTATCTCTAGCTCTTGAGTACATCCACATAGGATGTGCTCGTCGCTTCAAGGGGTTGGTATGACGGGTGATGAAGTCCCTCACCACATTCTAGCCAGTGAGTCCCTTGTCCCTCAGCTCTTTGATGGCTGAGATTTAAGGGGCTATCTGAGTAAGATTCTTAGGGACTGAATTCCAGGAAGTGTTCTTCTCCGCAGCCTTCCCCACGAAAGAAAGGTTGTCTTCGCTGATCATCTCCTAGTAGAACCACTTCTTCCAGTTCAACCGTGAAGACCGAGTGAACATCTGGATATACTACTTCGTCTTGCTATTGTGGAGCTTCAGACCATAGCTCTTAGTAATTCCGGTCTACCAGCTCATTTCGTAGTAGTGCCAAAAGAGCTCAAGGTCTGGAGGGATGCCCAGGTTGACCTCACACAAGTGCATGAATATACTAAGCATGGTAATCGAAACCAAGTTCACCAATTCGACCCCCCGAAGTATTCGAGTATGATTGTGAGAAAGGGGTGAGCTGGAAGATGAAGTCCGCATTCACAGTACGCCTAAAACACTAGGATTAACCCAATTTCTCCCGTTGGTTAGTGTTGTCCTTCGATCCATTTGATGAATTTCTGCAGAGGAATCTTCTTAGTATCCTCCAATGCCCCCAATTTTGCATCATCCATTTCTGACACCAACCAATTGAATGATGATTTAGTCATTTTCCTGAATGGTTGGTTTGGATTTGGAAGAGATTGAAGGAAGAAGATGACTTGGTTGGTGGCAGAAAGCTCAAAGTAGATCAGAGCAGAAGGGGAAAGTAAGGAGACCAAAGGTTACCTTGATGGGGAAAGTAAGGAGACCAAAATTTACCTTGAGATAAGCTTTTATAACTGTGCGAGTCAGTTACCAGTCTTTGGAACCAAACAGTAATATCGAGAACCACTTCATCAGACAGATCGGTGGAATCAATTAAAATTCTTTAATTCCTCTGTTTGAAGTATGTCTGTCTTCACAACTAAGTGAAATTACCTTATTGACCAAGCTCGCTTCTGGTTGAAAAGGATCAAAAAAGCTTTGCTTTCGACCATCCTTCGTCTAGCGCTATCTTTTTCTCAAGTAAGTTACTTTCACTTGAAGTTAGAGGTTAGATGATGAGGATATAATAATCATCAAATTATTACGTGATTATATTCTTTGAGTATACCCCTTATCGATAAGGGAAAGGTTTCACGAGGCAGTCATAAATCCTTCTATGACCACTCTTCAGTCGTAAGCTTTTCTACGACCATATAGTCGTAAGTCCTTCTACGACCACATAGTCATAAGTCCTTCTACGACCATATAATCGTAAATCCTTCTACAACCACATAGTCGTAAGTTGTCCTATGACCACCTCATGATCATAGACCTTCCTGTGACCAGTCTATCTCTAACTGACTTATCTACAATAATATACTACATTGTGGGTCAACATGACAAGGCAGTTAGAACATGTGTTTATTCTTAAATAACCATGCATGATTTCTCTTTGACAACAATAACTCCCATCGGACAGTTGTCACCTGAAGCATTAAGGCATATTTTGGTGTGGAACAATGGCTGCCGCTTTGCCAGCTATATAAAGATTGATGTCCGAGAGATGGAGGGCAGATGAGATCAGATCAAATGCAGTCCAAGCTAGACATAGTGCAAGGCATTCGCATTGCTCTCTCAGCTGTAATCAATTCTCTAAGCAATAGCCACACAGGATGTAGGGTTGTTATTCTTCTAGGAGAAGGCCCGAACCTGTATAAAAATTCCCATATCTCTCATCTACATGATCGTAATCCAGGTCTTCAAGTGTTTTCCCCGAATCCAAGAAATCATACGTAAGATCAGTATTAAAACACCAACAATTCCTGATTTTAGGATGTTACAACTGCCAAGCCAACTACGCCATGAGGTGTGACTTGCCACTCTGAAGCTAGCCCTCACCTTCTTCTCTCGTCCCATTCGCTGTAGAGCACCATCTCCAGGACTCTTCTTTGCCTCCTCCCTCCTCAACCAAAAAATAGGAACCCCATGCTTGGGAACACGCTGTGCGCTTGCTACCATTGGCCCTCTACACCAAAATCCACCACTGCCATGTCCGTCTTCCTGCGTTCTGGCAGTCCTTGTCCACCTTTGCACCAACTGCCGCCTCCCTCGAGTACGCCAAGCCTAGGAACACATAAGCACTCATCATCTGTTGGACTACAAAAATTAATTTTGAATCCTATATATACCGTATTAGTTCTATGATCAATGGCTAGTACACACATATTACATCGTTATATCTCATCATACATGTATGAATAAAATAGAATATCACATATTAATAAGCAGTTGAACATAGGCCATTATGACCGAATTTTACATAAAAGGGGTAGACTGACCAAATGTTCACACATAAAAAATTCTGCAGTAGAAATAAATGATATTTTAAGATAATGGGACCTTGTGGTATGCCTCAGCCTACAGGCACAAACTGCATTAACACCTTAGAACACGACATTATCGTCATGAAATCCTGTGGCATTGAGACATATGGGTAGGTCTAGGTCAATTTGTGATGAACAATTAGTATTTTGGGTTGAGTTGAATCCAAAATTTTGCAAAGGGTTTGCAATTATCTGAAATTCAAGTTGCTCTTAGTCTCAGGTGGTAGTACCGGCTTAGCAACGGCAGTAGTATCGTCTTGTGGTCAGCGGTAATACCGGACTTGGGTAGTGGTACTACCGCTTGTGTAGTATGACCAGCCTCTATATGGTGGTACTATTTTCTAGACGGGTCAATTTTGAGTGTTGGTTACGTCCGGTAGTACCAGTGCAAAACTGTGGTACTACCGGAAGAATGGTATAACAAGGACTTGGTTGGTGGTACTACCAGGGCGGTAGTACCGTTCTTGGCAAGCGGCCATTCTGCTCGCTTGTTACTGGGAAAGAATTTGGAGCTAGTAGTACCAGTCAATGGTTGGTGGTACTGTAGCTTTCCAATTTTTCAAAATCAGGTTATCTATATTTAAATTTACCATTTGTATTTCGAGTGTATTTTAAATTTTTTGACATTTGATTAAAAATGCCACACTAAATTAAAATTTAAATCATTAAATTGGATTGTTTTAAAGGTTACATTAAAATTTAAATATTTTGATTTCTTATTTTCGCATGCATCCAAAATCATGTTATCGTATATTCATTCGCTATCCCGCTCGGCTAGTTCGACCTACCACAGACGAGAAGCCCTATGGGTTGTTAATTTTTCCTGTCTTCTCCAACCAGCCTATAAAACTAAAATCTTTCTCTCATTCACTCCCACTACTAGCCACTTGCCTTCCTGTCATTTCTTTTCCTTCACTGCCGAACACACACAAACACGCAGAGCATTTCTTTTCTTCCTCAAGAGCAAACTCCCAACCATCCTCTCTCTCCTTCCAATAACCACCAAAGATTTGAAAATCCCCGATGCATATCACACCGTTGTGAGCATTCCATTTCTACTATTAGTTCACGCATGCATGATTGTTTGAGCAAGTTGGTGAAGGGGAGAAGGAGTCGCGCATGTGCGCGCATGACCAGGCACAGTGCGGAGGAGCATCGTGGCTACAGCATAGAGGCGAGATGGCTCAGCTGAGGTAGCACTGTGAGCTATGGTAGTCAGCCGGGTTGCTTGCCTTGCTGGGGTTGCTCAGAGAGTTACTCGTGATCAATCTCATACATCTCCAGTATGTCAATATCTAATTGGTAAAAGCCAAATGTGGACAAATAAAAACCAAATAAATTTAAATAGAAACTTAATCTAAATATTTATGCATATTATGAAAGAGCGTGATTTTTAAAAAACTTAGAGATAGAAAACACTCAAATTAGAGTTCGTATGCAAAAGTTCTTAGCAAAATAATTTTGTTTGGCGAGAAAAATCCAGAAAAAAGAAAAATAGTGTTTTGTGCTAACTGGGTTTTGAATTTCTAAAATTAAACTTCTATTTCCCTTCCTAACGCATGACATTTATCCAATATAGAATGGTTCGATCTGAAATCCTTCAACTTAATCCAATTTAACATGCATGTGGTACTCCACTATTATCGATTAAGGTTACTCATGTCGCATAAACTCGTATATCTAGTTTCCTCATTTTAATTCATTTAATCGATTCATATTCATAGATGTTCAATTCAAGCACGTGCATAGCACTCTCCAATCTTATTCCCATATCTTTGGTCTTAGTCTCATATCAACATCCACCAAGATATAAACAAGATAGTCAATCCAATAAATAATGCCCAAACTCATTGTATACCGCCGTTCGATCTGTCCAGTATTATAAATAATCCACCAATCATGGGCATATGACCATGACTCAATCCAACAATTATTCTCATCTAGACTACTTATGCCAATGCCACCTAGTTAGCTCCACTAGTCTCACCTTAGTAAATCATAACCATGCACACTAACTTTCCACCGACTAGGGGTTTTTATGACTAACCAACAACTAATGAACCTTCCAATTTTTAATGCACACCAAACATTCAATAGCTCAATAGTCAATTATTCATATATCTACTCTACCGAATTAGTCACCAAAATTCTAGTCATATGTGTACCACCATGACAATCTCATAATTGTACTTTTGCATATCCAAGTTGAGGGTACGAGTTTATCGATATGGCACATAGGACTCATCCACTAATTATATGGTACTCCAATTAATTGTTCATGATTAAATAATCCACTGCTAGTTTTCTCTCAAATCTAGCATCCGTGGCTCACATAATTATTGCTTTACTCATCCAATCAATTTGTGCATGGTTAAATATCTCTCTAATTCAACCTCCATATCTCATCAAATATCATGATAGGAGCTATCCATCGACTGGTCGGTAATAAAATCCTTATGCGTCTTAAATCCAAAAATTACTAAACAAAATAAAAAGAAAAGCTTCTAATTAATCTAAGCTATGTGGTTCACCTTTGATTTTAGTACGACTCTAGAATAATATTATTCTCATCCACTGCCATAGCACCACTAGATCACACCTACATACAATTAAGACCTAATGGAGACTTATACCGGTTCTAGGCTACCAGACATATTTTACACCAAACATGCATGAAAAAATACAACATGCACAGCTAAATTCATAAACATGATAATACAAATAATATTAATATTTCACCGAGGCACTAAAGGTGCCAACCACCACTGGACGCAGTCTACTCGGTCCACTTGTACGTAGTTGCCGACATCGCCACCAGATCTGCATCTCTCCTGGCCAGTCATTCGTAATCGCTAACTTCACCGTTGGATCGGCACCTCTGCATTTTCTGCTCTTTTTTTTCTTTCTCACCCTTATTTTCTTTTCTATTTTTGCCTCATTTCTTATCATTTCTTCCCTTTATTCACTTTTCCTTTCTCCTCTTTTTATCTTCGACCCGACAGCATCCTGTTCTTTTCTCTCTTCCCTTATTTTCTTCCCACCAACACTACCTCTGGTCTTTACTATCTTCTCCATTTCTTCCTTCCCTTCTCCATTTTTCTTCTTCTCCATTTCTTTTCTCCTTTCATTTTCCTCCTCCCTCCGACAGCCTCCTCTAGCTCTCCTCTCTTCCTCGCCTTCTCTCACCATCGGTTCCCCTGCTGCTACCTTTCTTCTTCCCCTTCCCCTTTTCTTCTTTCTTTCTTCCTTTCCTCCACTCCCTTTTCTCCCATTTCTTTCTTCTCTGCACGCCGACAGCTTGTTCTGGCTTCTTCCTTTCTTCTTCCATCTTCTTCTCTTCTTCTCACCTCGGCTCATCCTCCTCAGGCCGATTGCCAGCACCACCCTGCGGCACCTCTGGCCGTGCCAACTTCAGCTGGCTCCTCCAAGCCAGCGCCACCACTGGGCCTGAGCAAGGCTGCCGCCCAGCCCCAGGGCCAACCCCTCTAGCTCGGCTCTCCTGGCTTGGCCTTGGCCCGTGCTCAGCTAGCTCTGGCCGCCTCCAGCTCGCCTCCCTCCGGCCGACTCCTCGTCGTGTGCTCACCCGTCTTGCTGTGAAGCCATCGCTTTTGCTTGATGCCACATCGTAGCCGACCTAGCACCAGCTCTGGCTGGCTGCCACAGCTCACAGCGCCACCTCGACTGAGCCGCCTTGCCTCCGTGCTGTAGGCATGGTGCTACTCCACACTGTGCCATGGTCAAGTGTGTACATGCATGGCTCTTTCTCCCCTTTCATCAACTTGCTCAAACGATCATGCATGTGCGAAGTAATGGTAGAAATGGAATGCTCGTGTGACGACAATTGCAATGGTGTGACATGCTTGCAACGGTGTGATATGCTTTTGGGGTTTTCAAATCTTTGGTGGTGATTGGAAGGAGAGAGGATGGTTGGGAGTTTGCTCTTGGGTAAGAAAAGAAATGCTCTATGTGTTTGTGTGTGTTTAGCAGTGGAGGAAAAGACATGACAGGGAAAGTGGCTGGTACTGGGAGTGAACGAGAGAAAGATTAAGTTTCATAGACTGGCTGGAGAAGACATAAAAAAATTAGCGACCCCTAGGCCTTTTCATCTACTGTCCATCAAACTGGTGGAGCGGGATAGCAAATGAATATATGATGACATGATTTTGGATGCATGCTGGTACGGTCCAACTAGTAAACACGTCTGATGTTCCAAACTTTCACAGTACAAGGAATCTACAACTCAACCTTCTACTTGTTTTTGACAAGAAAACAGCAACAATTTACTGATTCAACAGCAGCAGCCGAACCACTCCTTGATCAATCGAATAATAGTAGCAGTAGCAGTAACCGAACAACTCCGTGTCTCCACACGCAGCAGCGGCAGTTGAAGCCGGATGCAGCAGTAGCAACTCCTACGTCGATCAATAAACAACCAACAACAGCACTCCCCTGCCGTAGCAATCTCCAATCCAACAGTAGCCAGCAACAGCAGCCATGGCAGTTGATCTCTGTTCCCCGACTCTGTCCAGCCAACATGCAACAACAGCAATAGCAGAGATCAACCGCAGCTGGACTGGCACGGCAACGGATCAACAACAACAACCAAGATATCCCGATGGTATTCGGCCTGCAGCGACGGCGTAGAAATTCAGAAGGCTCGGTTGCAACCAAGAAAATTGCACACCAAACCTTTGGTAAATTCCTTACCCGAGAGCACTACAACCCCCGAACAAAGATCAGATCAGAAGATGAGCTAGTAAACGTGATCACAGGATCAATCCACATAGCCACGAGCAAAACCCTAGATGAGTTTTACCATAAACTAAGAACACGACATGGCCGCCGAAAGGGCGTGTTTTCTATCTATAATCCTCAATGCATAAACGTCTGCCTTTACATGGCCGTTCGGCTGGGGGTTTATATCCCCGTGACTCACGCACACACCTGGGGTCTAATCCTAACTCAACAAACGGTAACGTGAACTCTAAACCGACTAGAAAAATAACTCTCGTATCCGCAGCCATATGCATATACCACTACTACAAAAGAGGCTAAATTAGACGCTTATATTACAGTCGGTTCCTAGGAATCGTCTGTGCTGCAAGTATCACAGACGATTCATACGAATAACCGTCTATGGTATTTTCACAGACGGTTTCTAATATGAACCGTCTGTGATAACTTCATTATCACAGATAGTTTTTAATAAAAACCGTTTGGGAAGTATCACAGACGATTCTAGATAACAACCGTCTGTGATGATGGCAGACATCACAGACGGTTCTTATTTAGAACCGTCTGTGATACTTCACAGACGGTTTTTATTAAAAACCGTCTATGATAATGAAGTTATCACAGATGGTTCATATTAAAAATCGTCTATGATATATTTCTCACCTTGCAATTCGCCAAAAGTTCATAATTTCTCGCCTGAGTCTGAGTAGGATTCAGTTTTGAGACACCTTCAGTAAAACGAGCATAACTTTTGCATACGGTGTCCGTTTTCGACGTTCTTGTACTCGTTAGAAAGCTAATGACGAGCCTGATCCAAAAAAATTGTCCATCTTTCAACCTAAACCTGCGTTGCAAGTTTTTGGTTTCTGTTTTTGCCCTTTTTCTTGGTCTTTCTTTCGGAATTTAGAGTTTGCTTCAACTGAAAATTGTAGATCTCATCGAAACCTTTCAAATGAATATATATAAGCCATATAAAACTTTGCTACTTTATCTTTTCAGACTAGTTGTTTATATTGCATCGGTATATAAAATTTTGTGCTCTAATTTATAGACGGTTGGCATATAGAACCGTCTGTGATATTCATTCATCACAGACGGTTCTAGCTATCAACCGTCTGTGTTAATCTGACTGCTGGGCCCGTCGATCCTCCTCAACCTAATCCTAGCCAATAGAAATCTACCAATCCTCACCCCACGGATGGTAGCTCCGCCTCTCCGTCCCCGCGCCAAAAAATTTCGCACTCCCTCCCCTATAAATAATCACCAGAACCCAGCCTCCTTTTTGTTCTCCTCCTCTTTGTTGTTCTCCTCCTCCTTGCTGTTCTCCTCCTCTTTATTGTTCTCCTCCTCCTTGTTGTCCTCCTCCTCCTCCTTTACCCATACCATAATAGCCCCACGAAGCAGACGATGCACAGGGCAGCGCTCAATCAACGCCGATGATGGTGGGTGTCAAAGACATCCAGCTCGTGCGCTGCATCAGGGGCGAGAAGGCCTAGGCATAGAGGATCTTTGCTTTTCTCTGTTCTTGTTGTGTTAGCTAGATGGGCAACCTGTTTATTGTTTTGGGATATTGTAATGGTAGACTCTAATCTTAATAAAAATAAAATGTGTACTGTGTTTCATACTATATTTGCTAGTTTTCATTTCAAGTAAGTGATTTACGAAATGGATGTTTTATGTTTGTGAAATAAATTGATATGTGAATTGGATGTATACATGTACATGTTGATCTGCTTGTTTCAGAGGACATGGCTAGCATTTCCTGAGGCTAGCCAATAAACAGAAATAGATTTAGGGGTAGAAGAGAATAGCACAGATGATTTTTAGTTAAAAACCGTCTGTGATATTTACACCACAAACGGCTTGAAAGCCGTCTGTAATGAACTCGTATCATTATTGACCCATAAATTCAGACGGCTCATAAAACCGTCTGTGATGACGTTTCTGAACCGTCTGTAATACGGTTTTGTGTGGTAGTATGATTTTAAAGCTTTAAAACACAAGAACCAACTTGAAATAAATGAAAATGAGTAGCACAGATAGCACGCAATTAATTTTTAACATAGCACTAGGTTTTAGCATATTCGTGAAATACAACACCTGAAAGTAAACAGGCAAACACGTCGTACTTAAATAGCAACAGACCACCATCACATTACATCATCTATTTGCACAAGTGCATAACTGAAGGGGATAATTAGCTCACATGCTACTCATCAAGTGAGTGTCAGCATCCTATCTAGCCCATGACATGACCGAGTTGGCTAAGGTTTAGTAATCATTTTTACAATGTAAAATGAGAAGTAAAGATAAGAAAAGATGCTAGGAAAAGGGAAGGGTGTAGCAGTGTGTTGCCTTATATTTTTCAGAATATTTTGTTAGTTCCTACGGTTCATATTCAGATGGTACAACCCCTTTGTGCTTACTTAACTAAAATTATAAAGCGAGGTAAGTGGCTAGAAATAGGGGGGGAATTTTTAATTCATCATGATAGGATGAGATGAGGATAGAGGGTTTGAAGTAGTTGCAAAATACATATTTTCAGCTCATGGCAAAGTTGTGAAAATCATTGCAAAAAGCATTTAAAAGTAGCGTTGGCAATAGTTTAGAAAGGATTTTTGAAAGGTCTTTTGGCGTAGTGTTTTAGGAACATTTTCAAAACAGTTTAGTTCTGTTTTAATGACTAAAATGTTTTCAAAAACTTTTATTTTCATAAAGTAGGCTTTTCTTTGAAACGTGGCTCATTTTGAGACAAGATGAGAAAAAAACCAAAAGAATGATTTAGGTAAGATGAGAGAGTCGAGAGGTAAGAACATAGGAATTCTTATGTTTTTCACAACTATTTTTATGACTTAAAATAAGCTATATTTGGAAAATAAATCCTTAATCTAGTGGTCATTCTATCTAGGGCTTAACCTACAGTCAATATGGCTTTAATACCAACGTTGTCGGACCCCGGGTGTGAAATTCCCATAATCCTAGTGTGTGTACCGTATTAGTCCCATGATTAGCGGTAGTACATACAACCACAATATTGAAATCATATCCATACACATTGCATTTATACAATTTACAACAATAGGCCATACATATGTGATATTTATCAAGTTTACAACAAATAGATCAATCGTCTAAATAAATACAAGAACCAATAGAGTGCAGCGAAAGACAAGGTAAATAAACCAAAATGCATCCTGTGGTATGCCATTCATACCCCACAGACAACCGACAAAGATTAAGCCCTAGAAAGACCCGTCATTGTACCCTCCGGTACCAGTGCAAAGTATGCATCACCAGACATAGTTTCTTCCTCATTTTCTAAACAACAATTTAAGTAAAGCTGAGTATATTGTGTACTCAGCAAGACTTGTAGTGTATCTTGTGTGTGTATACACATACGGCTGCGCTATTCTGCGCCTACGCGCACTATGCATAATGGAAATTTACTATCATACGTAAGTAAAGTTATTGTCAAATACATATAGAGCTACTATCAGTTGGGTAGTATTACAACTGAAAGTAACTACATATATTTGATAATAATTTTACTCATATACAATAGTAATTTTTTGACGTGTATTCTACACCTGCAACGGCCGCGTCACGGGCCCGCTTGCCCGACGTCGGCTGCCCACTCGTGCCTTCGCGCCTTGCTCGCAGGCCAGCGAGTTGCCACCCGGTCAACAATTGCCGCACGCATGCGTCCCCAGCACTGCACGCTTGCATGCCCGAGTCTCGCCAGGCGCCGGAGCGTCGCCAGCATTCGCCAGCGCCATGCCCCCGCGCACCACGCGCCCACCGGTTGCTCGCTGCATGCACACCCGCAAGTTTTGCTCGCGCCAGGTTTCGCTCTCTACATGCGTGAAGTGCTTGTGCTGCCGTAGACTGTTATATGACCGACCAGAAACTCCGCATGCTGCTGCTGACCAAACAACTGATTGCTGGTGGCTGCTTATTTGGAGCGTGCTTGGGCTACAAGGATGCTAATTGATGCCTAGCATGGCTGCATGCATATGTGACAGGCTGCTGTCTACCCTGCATGCCACACTGCGTAGCCACAATTAGTTTTTGGCTTTGGAGCAGCGGATCGGAAAAAAATTTTAGAGGAATAACGGAAGGAAAAGTGAAAAGAGAGTCGTGATGTGGGATTGCGTCTTGTGGGTAACGTTCTATTTTTCCCTCTGTTACTTATTTTAATTAGAGATTAAGATTTAGATTAGAGAGAGAGGTAGTGTGTGTTCATAGAGGGATCGAATAATAGATCAGTTGAATCTACGGTATGGTTGTACTACAAATTCGGCTATCGGTTGTGCATAATTTAAGAATTCCACCTACTATAAAGTCATAGAGGGTTTTGATAGCTTTCTGTGCAATTTTTATTCATATCAATAGGATGAGTAGATTGTGATATATGAATTTTGTAAGCCTGTTGTCCAGTGAAATTATTGTGTTTTGGTGGCATGTATTGATGTGTTAATTAAAAATAGTAAATGGCCTAGTTTTGAGATTGGTATACATGAATATTATAAGTAATTTCCTAAGCTTTCCTAAAAGTCGAAGAACGCAATTTTTTTGATAAGTAGAGTATAAGCTATGAATTTTGGAAGGCTGCTGTCTGGTACCGGTTTACTGCTGGATGCAGACATGCAGTCGTAGGAAATTATTGACTTGACTGACTTCATGGCAGAATTGAATTTTGATATACAATGCACTTGCCTTTCTAGTTACAACGAATGAGGCGATTTGAAGGTGACAATACGCCTGACACTACTCCTACAGCAATTACTCATTCTCAATACAGGCCATATCATTATAAGGCAATAAATACATGACAATGCTCCTACACACTCCCCAAATTCACAACTTTCCCTTTTACCGAATAGTCAATCCCGCTGTCCTGATACTAAATTATCATAACTTTCAATTCCTATATAGAAATATGGTAAGCCATACTAGTTCTAGAATCTATACAAAATTTTCTACAACTTTCTAGTTGATCACAAGTTCACATCAGATTATCTAAATCTCCGTTTTTAACCTAGAAAACAGATCTATCACCTTCTGGATAGTAGGTTTAATAATTTAATATCTTTTACTCTACACATGCAAATATATTAAACTATGACATTTTTAGAAACTACAGGAAAGTTATCTACCACTATCTAATTATGCCCAAAATTAAATTCGGCGATTAAACCATTCAAATTAATGCTTTTCCACAACTGTGTCGTGTAGCAGCCCAGTTCTAGACAGCAGTCTTCAAAATTTTTTAGACTTTTTGGAATCCTAAAGAAATTAAATACGCATTTAATTTGGACCAAATCCCTAAATTATTCCATCTTATATTTTTAATCTATTGATTAATATGTGCTATCAAAACACGATAAATTTACCAGACAATAGACTTACAAAATTCAGAACTTTCGATGTAACCATCCAAATTGAATGATCTAGGACTTTATGGAAAGCTAACAAAATTATATACAACTCTCTAGTTATTGATCTAACCTAATTCAATATTCTTAAAGGATTAAACTATCAAAAACTACGGCATCGCTCGATTATAATGACCTGTAGGACAGCTGACTTACGAACACCATAACTTGCAATATACCCAATAGAATTTAGTGATCTTGAGCTTGTTGGAAATCTTATATAATTATATACAACTCTTTAATACGCTAACTCTCCAGATTCAACTTTCAAGTCCCTAAAAAATTATTTAGATCTAAACTATATGAAACTAGAAAAACCTAGCAATCCTAGAAGATAATTAACATGATCCATAGGGCTAATCACACCCTAATTACCAAGTTAATTCATACAAAATTTCATCTACAGGACATGGTGAAAGTATTCGTGGATTACCCATGCATCGAAGAAGATCTAATGAAGAAAACACGCTAATTCTTCTCCTTCTTAATCTCTTCCTTGCCTCCCCGTCTATCCCCTGGAGCAGCCCTAGCAAAGCCCTAGGGAAAAGAAGTTCTAGAGAGGTGTGCCCCCGAGAAAGGTGGCAACTGCCTTTTAGTGAGAGTGAGCCAGCCCTAGGGGAAACCGAGGACAACTCTCTTTTATAGGGCAAGATTTAGATGGGCTGGTCCATCCGGCCCATCCATCTCTCATACCCCCAAATTAATTATTATTGTTACTTTTTTACTATTATTATTGTTTTCTTTTAGTCATAATTATTAAGGATTTGGGATATTACATACTAGTTAGGGTTTAGGGCTGAGAAATTCTCATCCACCAACTCCCCATAATGGACTTTGCAATGACGGAGACCCCAATCCTGCATGAGCAGCACATGAATTATGGGCAGCACCGGAGAGGCGTCATCTGAAGTAGGGTGCGCCGTGCAAGCCTATTCATGTAGTTGGTCCAAGGTAATCAGCTCCACACGAGTAGACACTGTTGATGTGGACAATTCCTAGACTTGAACCTACATTGAGCTTTGAGGCGCATTAGACTTGCTCTGTTTGTTGCAGGATAGCTCAGAATGCTGAAATCTACAATATAGCTTGTTTAGACGTGGGCTTCTGCATAGGTTCTGAACTGAGATCGGGGTGTGATGTTTACACCCAGATTTGTGATCAGCGGATGGGGAAGCCGACCGAGCTAGGACAACATCCATTTTGCTAAGAGTTTGTTCAGGGATTTCTTCAATGTGTACCGCAGAGGTGCCTTGTCAATTAGTCCCCATTGTTACAAAGCTAGTGAAAAGATTGAATTTTGTAGTTCTCCTTGCAGGTACCTCAACTGAGAGACGATCAGTGGATTGTTCCTCAGAGGAGCCCCAAGGAAGCCGAGCCTCACGATTAAAAGCTAGAAATCATGATCTTTTCAGCCTAAGCTCAGATAATTGTGTGATGATCTGATGAGAGTACAGTGGCCTGCCCAAAAGGGGACTTGAAGGAATCTAAGAAACGGCGGGTTGGAGTGGCACACAGAGCTAGCTAAAGTGAGGCCAACAAACTGAAGAAAAGCAGGGGAGCGAAACTGAGAGTCCGAGAGGTTATTGCCATAAGAGGTATTTGAAAAGGGCTGATGACCAATAGGAACTATTTCCAAATGGAGACTTCCAGTCAAGAGAGGTCGAGTTGCCTTGTGGGACTACATGAAGGCATCCGAGACTTGTTGAGAACTTGAGTCCCACAGCTCAGCATTAAGGATAAGGTTAGAAGAAGCAGAAGTAGATTCCTGAGGTTGCATTTCTTGATGAATTAGCATGTGGTCTCATTCTCCTGGAATCTACTACTGAGGTCCCCACTGCCCCCATTAGTCATCCTGAGGGGGACAGGTACAACATGATCATTAGGGGGATTCTGAGCTTCTTCTTGATGTAGGATGAGGGGATTTTTTGGGAGATCTTCATCTTCAGGCCTAGTGTCTGGAAAATCTGAATTTAAGATATAGGTCTGTAGGATCGTTAAATGATTGCAGCGTCTAGCGAAAGCTTTTTTGAAGATTTTTTTCACCTGCAATTATAAAAGGACATAACAAACAAAAAAAACAAAACAAAAATAAAAAACAACTCACGCATGCATGTGACAGATTGCACTATTGTTTAACCTTGAATTTTTCTCTCTCCTCATCATGGCATCACATTGATTTCTTTGGCAAACTCTCTCCTCAATGTACAATACGGTTGATTGCTGTTGACAAGTCGCTGGTTGATCTCGTGGAGCACGGCACCTCACGCATTCAGTATCGGCGACCGAGGACAGAAAATCTCGCACGTGACCCGAGGCACAAAAGAAGCCGACGATGAAAAGAGCTGTCGTCTGTAGGGATGAAAACGGATCGGATATTTTCCGTCGGATCCGAACGGATACGGATACGGATTATGTCGGATCGGATTTTTTTCGGATAGTTCTCGGATCGGATACGGATACGGATTTTTTTTATCGGATACGGATACGAATACAGTAAGCCTAGTATCCGTCGAATACGGATACGGATACGGATAATTCGGATAATACGAAAACGGATATCCGGGATTTCAGCCCATAACCAGCCAGCCCATAATACTAGATGCCCAGATGGCCCATTCCAACTCCACGCACGATCCAACCGTCCATTCTCGTCTTCACCTTGCGATCCCAGCCGTCGGCAGTCGGCAATGCATTTAGGCCTTTAGGGTTAATCCGAGCCGGCCGCACTACCGCAGTCCCCAGACCCCAGTCGGCCAATCCGGCAGTCCGCAGGTGAATCCACCAGTCCGCCCACCGGCCGCCTGCCTCCGCCTCCGCCGGTCCTTCATCCTCGCTCGCGCTCTCTCCCCCGCGCAGAAGCCGCTTCCAGAGTTGTTCTCAAGGTGAGATTTTTATCGCCGCTTCGTCGCTTTTCGATCGAATCCCCGTAGAGGAGACGGGCTTCTGCGATGATTGCTCCCGTAGTAAAATGCATGTGTTGCCGACTTCAGCTAACGATGCATGTGTTACCATCAAGTGATTTCTATTTGTTCTGGTTGGATTCCTCACAAAGTTTGAGTTTTTTAGTGCCTTCCAGTGCTCTTAACATTTTGATGCTTTTTCCTGTCAGCAGTCTTTACTCTTTAGCAACTATGATTGTTTGAGCTAATATAATTGATAGCTTGTAGTATTCTAAATTTTAACAGCTAAAGTTGAATTAAGATTCGAATGCTTACACTGTTGAGGAATGCTGCATCAAGCCTTGGTTTTAGGATGTCATGCTGTGGGTGAAGCTTGGAGTAATTGCCCCATTTTTCCTATGCCCATCTTGATGGTTGGATCGCATGGGAAACTTTAATACAGATGAAGGATCTACTGACTAAGAGCTGTCCTGTTCACGCTTATTGGAAGCACTTGTTATTAGATCATCTTTTTTTGCTTGTCATATTTAGCCTCTCCTGAAGGTTTCACAACCTTTTGATTTATTATGACATATGTATCTCCCAATGGATTTTATTGAAATTCAAGGGATTACTTGAATGGCAAAAATTGTTCATTGGCATTTACTATGAAAAGGCTATACTTGTTTAGATTTCATGAATGTTTTGACAAGATGAACTATTTACGTATTTTCGTTAATTTTGGATGTATAGTTTAAGGGGTTTTCATGTTCCGATAATTATTCGTAACCGTATTCGTTTCGATTCGTATTCGATCCGTATCTGTATTCGATATTATTCGTATTTGTATTCGTATTCGAGTTATCCGTATTCGTATCCGTATCCGAAAAAAAATATGAAAACAAATATGGTAAAGACATTATCCGTCCGTATCCGATCCGTTTTCACCCCTAGTCGTCTGCGCACAAGAAAACACCGCTGCAATTTTTCTGCCCGAACAGAACTCGTTCCCAAAAAAGCTGTACCAAGACTTGGCCAGCCCACCTTTTTATACGGCAGCCATGCTCTGTTTTCTTTTCCAAAATCCACAGCCGACTTCTAATCCTATTCTATGCCTAGACACTGCTACCTCTAATACAAACTCATTTCTTCTTTTCAATCTACTAGAAACTCTAATACCACTCATCTAATTGGGCCTGGGCCTTTTTAACTCAACCAGACTTTTAGTCCACTACTATTTAAGGAACCCAAAACCCTTCTTAACACGGGTTTTCACACTTCAAAATTTTCGACTAGCCGCGCGTCAAAGCCTCCAGGACCGCACCTCCTATATCTTCTCCACGCATCATCCACCTTTAATCTCCATATGCTCCAGCGTGAGCCCGACCATCTCGTAACATCCTCGACCGCCCGGACCTCAGATTTCCCCCCTCCTAGTCCCGGTCTTCCTTGTCACCGATCATGATCGTCTCTACACCCAACCTGCACATGTAAAGACCAAAGAATATTTTTTCTGGCACAGTTCTCACCAACTTGACCGATATTAGTCCACACACACACGCACACGCCTCGAATAACAATATTAAGCAATGTTGTCAATTATTCATCATAATAAAAATTCTAAACCTAGCCACATGGTCTAACAATACCAGGACCATCCAGGATTCTCTGCCCCCCAAATAAATACTCTTTTTGAGGACTAGGTTACGAGGGACTGCTTTGACAGAGGGATAGAGAACCTTGACGAGAACTCATCCCTTGATTCTGTCCCCCTGAGTGCCATTCCAAAAGCTTGCCAAAAGTGGAAATTGCATGAGTAATGGAATGGTGGTTGAGAAGGTCTAATAGAAAACCTAAAAGCATAATCCAGCCCACCCTAGCAAAGTTAGCCCCTCTCCACTTGATAGCCTCATTGTGTCTATGTTGCCTGATCTCGTGTTGGTCATCCAGATGGTGGAGGTTTCCAAAGACAGCATATCTTGATGAATAGGCGAGCTTAGTTGGCAAATTCTGACTCCTAACAGGTGGGGAGAGCACCTTACCACATGAATTTCTAGAGCTCCTTGGACGAAGTCTGTTATGTCCATTACCACCTGATCTATGTATTCTTCCTGAGGGGGTGGAACCATGGTCATGATGGCGTGGTCTTCATGTTGTAATTGCGGCAAATCTTGGAGAATCTTACAGAACAAGCGATAGAACTGACCTCCATCCTCAATGAAGAGTACCACTAGAAGGAAGCGAGCCGGATTTAACACCTAAAAGTTGGCCATTGGAGGGGAAGGTGGTTGTCGAGGGGGGTTGTGTCGGAGGAGTTGTGCAGTAGTAGGGGAGTTTAGTCAATTTGGAACAAGGGGAGACGTAGCAGTGTTTGCATGGGAAGAAGCGCCCATTGCACAGGATGGGCCGAGTGGTTTCCCACCTTTCCCTTGGGCCAGCCTAACAATGTTGAAGCAAGGAGCAAGAACCCATATCTTGTTAGAGAGAGCAGGATAACATGCAGAGTGATGCTTTGTGGCCATAGTTGTAGCAAGACCAATAGTGAATTTGGTTGGAGCAAGAGGAAGTAGAGTGACCCAAGCATAGGCAACAAGAACAAGAGCTAGCTTGGTAATCATCATCCCACGAAGTAGGCACATATTGCAAGGGAGAGGCCCGTTTGAAATTCAAAACTTCCCACCTTGAGAGACGCAGATGCCTGATGTGAGAATCAGCAAAATTCATCGAGAATGGGTTGAAGGCAGAGGAGGGGAGAATTTGCACGGGGATGGCTGCAATATTGACCAAGACTTGATTATCGGCAAAGGAGACTCTCTTCTAACCTTTGTGGAGACCTCCAGACCGACTCTTCTTGTGAGAAGTCACAAGCGTCTATTCATTCCAATGTTCGGTAAGCCACAAACGGTACTCTTTGTGAAAATCTGCACCTCCATCCCGCTAGAGATGAAAATGAACTGTGAAATGCTTGGTAGCTGTCAGACCCAGATTTTTCAATCCGGAATCTACTGTGTTTCACTGCACTAATCCCTGGACCAGTAGTTAGTGCACACAGATACATTGCTGGATCATGTCATACATCGCATAATAATATTACAACCTTTGAAATACACTACATCGGGTGAATGTTTACAAAAGGGCCGCTTTGGCCAAGTGTCTTCATTACATAAATGCAGTGGAAATAGTAGCAAAAGTAAACCCAAAATTCACAGGCAAGCGACTAGTAGGGTAATGTGTACAGTATATGTCACCAGGGACCCGGTAACATATGTGCACACAAAGCCGAGAGTCCACTTGTCTATGTCTAACCATCGTGGCCTACGCCTTAATTATCGCCTTTGCTTCCGCCAACGTTGGTAGGGGCCTCCTCATAGGCGTAATGTCCTTGAGTTCTGTTTACGAATTTTGTCGCAAAGCGAGTGTGAGCACTCCAACCCGTGCTCATGAGCCAACACCTGAGAATGTAATATATAACATGTATGGCTAGTCAAAGGATGGCTCGGGCTTATTTTATTTTGCGAAGAGTGCTTTTGAATACAATTACTTAAAAATTCCTTAAGACCTAGCAATTTTAAACTCAAGACTTATTTGTAAAGTGAGTTGATCTTATAATTGACATAGAGTCCATCCACCATTACATGGCATCTGTATCATATAACATAATTCAGCGTTATAGCCGCTTAACTTACCATTGGGATGACACGCAGGACAATTCCAAACCAGGACCATCAGTAGTCCTACACATTTCTGTTAACACCCACCAAGACTTTCGAAATAGAACTATATCTAGTTAAGTTCCCATGTCTGCCCTTGACCGTGGGCATGGCTATTCAAATAGTTTTGACTCTGCAGAGTTTGTAAACTTTCACCACAAGAGATAATCAACTCGTTAAAGGATTGCGCGTAGGCTACGAAAGCAGAAAACAAAACTTTTCTACCGCGCACACAAGAACATCATGCTTAAGGAGGGATCATGGATCGTTACCACTAGGCGCGTGCAATGAAGAAGAGTTGGAGAAGCCGATCCAACCATGCGCGTCGGTAGTAGTGGAAGTAGTCGATCATCCCGAACAGATCGTCTCCTCCACGCGATCAACCACACCACGAGCAGATCCAATCGTAGGTTGTTGATGCCGATCAACACCGCAGCGGCGGTGCCTCCACCGGTATCCACGTCCGGGTGGGCGTCGATCGCGAGTGTACTAGCACTCGTGAGCAGCTAGGGTTTGGCTCAGGAGGTGGCGGCTAGGGTTTTGCTAGAGGTTCACAGAAAACGTGTGTTCCTTAGCCCCTCGCCTCCATATATATAGACCTCCTCACTTAGGCCTTGTGGACCGAGGCCCAATAGGAGTCTATTCGGATCTCTATCCGAATTGAGCCCACATCCGAATCATATTCGAATTAGTGTTCCAACCCGTTAAGTGTGCGACCCTGTAGGTTCACGTATACTTGGTCGCGACCGAAACGCCTTTCGATCCCACCTGTTAATAGCGGCATCTAGCAAGACATATTAACCCCAAAGTATACGTAAAGATCATATCAATTTGAACTGTAATGTTCTCATGTACGAATCCCTTTGTCTCACGATATAGATTGAGCTCAAGGCGAGACTGTGTCATCCTCTTAATAGCTCAATCACTCTCTCGATTCCGTGATGGATTATAAACTCGTGATTGACTCCTCAATCACCTTGGCATGGCCTGCACTTTCATAATCCATTACATCGAGGGCCAGAGATATCTCTCCCATAAGGAGGGCAAATTCTATCTTGATCATTCACATCCCACTACATGTTTCATTGCAAACCCGAAAACTACTTTTATGACTACCCGATTCTGAGTAGTGGTTAATAGTCCCAAAATAGGCTACTACGCATGTTGGGAACCATGATGATCTCAAGTCTAAGGATTCTACATAAACACTACTTGAGACCAGCGATGACACATGGAATCTCTGCGGTGTCTCATGGCGGGTCTATCAACATATGTTCACTAACACATGTCCATATTATTGATTTGGTAGCACCATACCATGATCTATGAGACATGATCATCAATCAATACATATGCTGATCTCTGAATCATATTTGTTCCTCATATGATATATGATCAGGGATCATTTAGAAATAGCAACATTTTAGCAATTAAGAGTCTCGTGAATAAGTCACATACTCATTGATCAATAATGATAATGTCTATTTCAAGGAACAAAGTAATGCATCATAAACATAGTATGTGATATATAACATCTCCATGTTGCCTCTAGGGCATATCACTAACACTCGTTGCCCCACACGATTCCTTAGTCATGTGGTTGAGCAGACCATCACAGTGACTTTTCAAAGTACCTCGCCCCTTCCATCATTTCACCCTATGGGTTGCTCCCACTTGCGGTGGGTCCCATACGTTGTGCGGGATGTTCTCCTTCTGAACGTCTAGCAGCTGGCTACGTCCCCTGCTAGCCCGCCACAGCAGAACTTCACCCTCTGCGAGTGTCTCATTCAAGCCGTCACCTAGACGACCGCTTGCACTATCCCAAACCTCCTCTGGAAGGATGACTTTCGAGTCAGTAAATCTACTAAGTCAAGTTGTACTTTACAGACTTGTGGTTGTACTGTTTTACATAGGAGGTCATGACAAGATTCAGTCCTTAGTGGTATCTGGGTGGTTCTTCCACAAACCACACTCTCGTGCACACCTGCAGCATACCCCCGAACCATCTGCCCAGATAAATAACCAATTTTTCTCAGAATTAAAAGTGATGCTTGGGCGCTCTCGCGCCCATGAGTGTCTAAACAATACTAAGCATGGCATATAATTACGGACTTACTCGTAAAAGCTATGATAATATAAATTTTGCTAAGGCGACAAGGTTCACATGTCCAAGCATTTCGACGGATCATTATTAGCAAGCATTATATTAGGTGTATAACTACCATTTCTGGAAATGAACATATTTTTGCCACATAAAATAACAGCATGCATGTTGATAATTTAAAAGAAATTAACTTTGCAAAATCATAGGTTCAAAATGGTCAAAGTGTTAACTCGCCTGGTTCACGGAGATCTTGATCTTGGTCTTCTAAAGCTTCTAAGCTGGCTGCCTCAACCTCCTTTTCTTGAGCCTTGTATGCTATTTAATCGTGCGAAATACCCAAATAAAAGAAAAGCAACCAATCACTCAAAATATCACCAGAAATTCAAATGATCTCCAAAAATCATGGTTCAGATTTCATTGGAAAGATCTTGAATTTAGACAAATTTAGAAATTTGTTTCACTTAATTTGGAGTTAAAATGAATAAGTTATGCTCATTTAAAGTTCTCAGTCCAGTGAAATTCCAGAAAATGGAAAAATCCTGACATGTGGGGTCCACTGGTTATTTTTAATTCATATACATTATTTTTATTTCTATGCACGGTATCTATGACAAGTGGGGCCCACTGGTTTTTATTGTTTATCTTATTTCTGCCCCCGGTTGCCACTAACATGTGGGCCCCTCATCGATGGGCAGCTCGGTGTATGTGTGACGGTGACAAGTGGGGCCCACCTGTCAGCCCGAAATAAAAGAAGAAACTCAAGCCGTGACTGCGAGCGGAGGCTCGAGCAGCGGCCAGGGAGATGGGGGAAGAGTGAGCTTACCCTATAAGGATGAAATATCCTTTTGGAGTAGGTCGTGGAGGGGGCCGGGCAAAGGAAGCCGAGGGAGGCGGTGGCGTCGACGGCGAGCGTCGGTCGGAAGTGCTCGGGTGAAGGAAAAAACGCTACCCCGATGCGTTGAGGATGCTGGTGGTGGGGTCAGCGGGGGCCAAGGGGGTACGGTGGTGGCCGGCGACGAGCGGTGGCGGCGGTTCGGGGAAGATCCTCGGTGTCGGCGGGGTAGGGCCTTCGGGAGGCGCGGGGGAGACCCGAAGTGTGTTGGCGATGCTCCGAGGGTGGTGTGGGCAGCGGAGATTGGGTTCTAATGGAAGGAATCGACGGGGAGGCCGATGGCCGGAGTTGGGGAAGATGGTGGGCGCGGCGGCGATTTAGGGGGCTCGAGCTCGATTTCCTTCTACAGTAGGTGAAGGGAGGCATGGCGAAGCGGGAGGAGGGATGCTCAGGCTTTATAGATGGCCGCAAGGGACTGGCAACGGGCGGGGCGACCATTTGGTCTTGGCGGGGCAAGCGGCGACGCGACTGGGCAGGGGTAGGTTCTACAAAGTGGTCGGGCGCGATGTTACGCTACTAGCTGCAGCTTTGCGCGCACCTGCCCTGGCGCGAAGGGCTGGTGCCACGCGGACAAGCGAGTGTGCGCAGGCGGGCGATGGCGCTGGCTGCGCGGCGCGCGAAACCGCAGGCGAGGCGATGAAACGTGGGCGCGATGGTTCGCGAGCTCTCCACGAGGTGGTGACGGGCGGCTTGGGCGGGACGCCGCGCATGAGCGCCACGAGGATGATATACTGCTGCGCTTGCGCGCGGGAAAAGAGAGGAGAAAGAAGAAGAGCCTGACGGCTTGGGCCCACCGACCAGAGGGAGAGGAGAGGGGGAGGCGCGGACGGTGCGGATGAGTCCACGTGGCGGGGGAGGCTGATCGGGCGGCGGGCGCGGATAAGCGGGGAGAAACGGAGGAGATCAGACCGGGGTGATCGGACGGCCGAGACGAATGCGAGGGCAGACGGTAGGGATGGGTCGGCGCGCAGGGAGGGGAAATCCGGGCCGGCCAAGTGGCGGCCCGAGAGGAGGGGAAGGCGGGATGGGAGCTGGTGACGTGGGCGGCATCTAGCCGTCCACGTGGCGGCCGCAGGGTGGGTTGAAGCTTTAATATTTCTGATTTTTAATTTCAGCTTTTTAGAAATTGCCAGAAAATCCCAATAAGCTCAGAAAAATATGAAAATACTTCCAAAAATCCTAGGAAAATTCACAGAAGCTCCTGATGACATTTTGGACTTAGTAAAATATTTCCAACTAATGTTGGTATTTAATTTTTCTTACTGCAATACTTCTTAACTTTTAAAACTTGATTCTTAAAATCCAGAAAATCTCGGAAAACCCAAATTAGAGCCAAACAAATCCAATTAAAATTTAAATGCCTTGAAATAACCCATTTGAAATTTAATTTTTTTTCAAAGAGTTAATTTTTGGGATGTTACAAACCTACCCCCCTTAAAAAGAATCTCGACCCCGAGATTCAGCCTATGCTACGAATGAGTACTGGTAATCTTTTATCAACTGATCTTCAATCTCCCAGGTGGCCTTTTGCTAGGTGTAATGGTTCCATTGATCTCAGCATGATTAAATAGCCTGATTCCTAGACTTCTCTTCTATCGTATCTAAAATCTTGATAGGCCATTTCTTGTAGGTCAGGTCACTTTTGAGCTCGGCTGTCTCCTGCGAGGTTTGATCCGCCGGTACTCGAAGGTATTCCTTGGGCTGGGGTACCAAGAATACATTGTGCACATCCGCTAGTCTTGCAAGCAGTTCTAGCTGGTAAGCTATTTCTCCTTGTGGCGTAGTCCACTATTCCTTTGGTGCCTTGTTAGCCGGTATATTATGAGTATGATGTCCAGGGTCTGGGTGGGTTACACTATTGAGTGTTGGTTATCCTAGCAGGCGAGCTAAGTGCCCGTAGTTTTTAAAAAGTTATGTGGATAACCCAAGCTTATCCACGAATCTTTTGGCTCTAAAAGATTGTGAAACCCCCCTGATTTTGAAAAGAACATGCGCTGCTATTAAATTGACAAAGAATGTACCCATAAGAATTCCAACGGCCTCCTGGGCTTCCTTAGCTGTGATGTGATTAACTTGGCCGCGGTTTGGTGCTGAAGTGTTCCCTTGGCTGCGAGCTCGATGCCCTTTCTTTGGGTACTAAGGCTAGGCTGCGGGTAGAGGAGGCCTAAATTGAATCTCCTTTGGATTTGTCTGCCGTTGCGGGCACTGGCTGACAAAGTGTCCCTTCTCTCCACACCCGAAATAGCTCCTGTTGGTGGCAGGGTTCGCCCGATGGGTCGCTTCTGAGCGTGGCGTTTGGAGGAGCCACCACCGAGCAGGGTCTTGGGGCGGAGCATTGGATTGGTTAGGCTTTGAAAAGGAAGGGTTGTTGAAGAATTCTGAATGAACCTTCCTTGGGGTCATTGAATCGCGACTTCCGCTTAGGTGGCTTCTAAGTTCTTTTTCTCATTTTCCAGGATTAAGGCTTTGTTCACTAGTTGATGGAAGCTGGTGAAGTCTTGGACTATCAGTTGTACCCGTAATTCTTCGCTCATTCCTTCAAAGAACCTATCAACCTTTTCCTCCTCATCCGCTACGTCCTGTGGGGCGTAGCGAGTCAGTTGAATGAACTTGGTAAGATATTCATTTACTGACATATTCCCTGCCAGTGCGAAATTCATTTTCTTCATTCGCATCACTCCGGTGGAACAAAATTAGCTTTAAAGCTGTCTTGAACTCTGCCCGAGGAATAGCCACGTGTTATTTCTGCAGAGGCATCTTCTTGGCCTCTAGCGGCCAGGTAGTTTTCCCACCACGCTGCTGCAGCTCCCTGGAGCGATGCGTGGCAAACATGACCTTGTCCTCCTCTCGCACTTTTGGCTAATCGTAGCTTTCTTTCAATGTCCCAAGCCAATCTTGACTTCTAATGGCTCATCGGTGATGCAAAGGTTAGTGGCGGGTCCTTTGAAAGTCACCAAGTCGGCCCTATGGCCACTGGAACTTCGTTGTCCATTATAAATGGCTTGCAACACTTGAGTCTGTTGAGCCATTACTTGTGCCATGGTAGGGTGTTCTGGAGGGTTTGGAAGGCTGTCATTTCCATGATCTTGATTTCTTCCTTGGTCTTCAGGCAAAACCCCGTGGGTCGAGTCCACCTCGGCTGGGTTAGTATTGGCCTGTGCCCTTGTGGTTCTTCGGCTGGCCATCTGCAGAGGTAGGTTCCCAACTTAGTGCCTATGCTATAGGCAGAAAAACAAGGGGTGCCAACCCATATCACAAAAGAAAGCAGTAAAACCATGACAAGGCAATTTCCAACACGAGGCTTATATCCAACCGTTCATTAAACACAACAACATTCACATAGCCAGCTTTTTCGCTGGACTTACAGTTACAACGTGATAACTTAAGTTCGACAGGATAGCGGCTACAGTTCTGGGGGACTGATACAACATACTAGGATACATAAATTAGTACTTGCACCACGTACGGCAAGTACAACACCACCCCACCTACTCCATAAAGCGGCACCAATCTTTGGAGGGTGTAGTTTGGCGGCCGGGAGCGGGACCATTGGCCGAACTCCGATGGGTGGTCAGGGAGCGTGTGGGGGCTACGGCTTTGGGAGGCTCTCCGTCGAAGGCGCGACCGAGGCCCGAGGTCGCACGCTCTTGCGTGCGGTCGGTCAGTCGCGGGGCGACCCAGCGGAGGAGGTGCCGGTCTTGCCAAGGGAGCGGAGCCAGCTGGAGCTGGGCACGAGCTGCTCACGCCTCCGCCTTGGCGGTTGCGCGACTGCCGCTCGCCGAGCAAGCTGGTCACGGAGGGTCGCCACCTCGGTGTGCCGGGTGACAAGGTGCACCGAGGGCGCTAATCTCCTCCGGTAGCAGCGATATGGGCGCTCCATGGCCTGGTGAGATCAACCTTGATGGGTGAGCATCGGGTTGTTCTCATTAACCGGCGGGTAAGTCTCATTTTAGCGAGCTCCCTCTGTTCGCGAAGGGTAGAAGCGGTAGGGTGTGCGGCGCAGGAGATCTTGTAGATGTCGCAGAGTCGGTGCGGCGGCGAGACGCGCAGCATCCTGGAGTGCCGCGGACCTGGTGCTTCGCTGGTGCTCTCTTAGGAAGATGTGAGGTAGGTCATGCTCGCTCTTCGGGTAGATAAACACCTCAATCATCCAGCATTCCTCTCCTCCTGCGGTTGTCTAGCGCCCACGGTAAATGGGCTGCTCCGGGTACTCCAAGTAGTGAAGGAGCTTACGCAGGATACTCGCAAACTCTCCCTCGTAGGCACCGTGGGCGAGGTAATCCCAGTTACCTTCCTCTCCTGCCATCTGGGAATTAAATTACTAGTGTTAGTAACTCTCAAAATATTTTAAAGAATGGTGGAATAGAACAGATCTAGGAAAGGTACGGAAAGAGATAGTATGCTATATTTTTCGAAATCGTTTTTATAAGTTTTAGAAATATTGTGGTTCTAACCCATCTAAGGCTTTTACCCTACGGTCGTATCCTCTGATACAGTATTTATCAGACCAGATTTTTCAATCAGTAATCTCTTGTGTTTCTTGCACTAATCCTGGATCGATAGTTAGTGCACACAGTACATTCTTTGGATCATGTCATACATTGCATAATAATATTACAACCTTTGAAATACACCACATCGGGTGAATGTTTACAAAAGGGCCGCTTCGGCCATGTGTCTTCATTACATAAATGCAGCGGAAATAGTAGCAAAAGTAAACCCAAAATCCACGAACAAGCGACCGGTAGGGTAATGTATGCGATATGTCACGGGGACCGGTAACATATGTGCACACAAAGCCGAGAGTCCACTTGTCTATGTCTAACCATCGTGGCCTACGCCTTAATTATCGCCTTTGCTTCCGCCAACGTTGGTAGGGGGCTTCCTCATAGGCGTAATGTCCTTGTGTTCTGTTTAGATTTTGTCGCAAAGCGAGTGTGAGCACTCCAACCCCGTGCTCATGAGCCAACACCTGTAATGCAATATATAACATGTATGGCTAGTCAAAGGATGGCTCGGGCTTATTTTATTTTGCGAAGAGTGCTTTTGAATACAATTACTTAAAAATTCCTTAAGACCTAGCAATTTTAAACTCCAAGACTTATTTGTAAAAGTGAGTTGATATTATAATTGACACAGAGTCCATCCACCATTACATGGCATCTGTATCATATAACATATTTCAGCGTTATAGCCGCTTAACTTACCACTGGGACGACACGCAGGACAATTCCAAACCAGGACCATCAGTAGTCCTACACATTTCCATTAACACCCACCAAGATTTTCGAAATAGAACTCTATCTAGTTAAGTTCTCATGTCTGCCCTTGACCGTGGGCACGACTATTCGAATAGTTTTAACTCTACAGAGTTTCTACACTTTCACCACAAGAGATAATCAACTCGTTGCCCCACACGATTCCTTAGTCATGTGGTTGAGCAGACCATCACAATGACTTTTCAAAGTACCTCGCCCCTTCCATCATTTCACCCAATGGGTCGCTCCCACTTGCGGTGGGTCCCATACGTTGTGCGGGATGTTCTCCTTCTGAACATCTAGCAGCTGGCTACGTCCCCTGCTAGCCCGCCACAACAGAACTTCACCCTCTGCGAGTGTCTCATTCAAGCCGTCACCTAGACAACCGCTTGCACTATCCCACACCTCCTCCTGGAAGGATGACTTTCAGGGTACGATAAATCTACTAAGCCAAGCTATACTTTACAGACTTGTGGTTGTACTGTTTTACATAGGAGGTCATGACAAGATTCAGTCCTTAGTGGTATCTGGGCGGTTCTTCCATAAACCACACTCTCGTGCACACCTGCACCATACCCCCGAACCTTCCGCCCAGATAAATAAGCAATTCGAGGTTTTTTTTTTAGAATATAAAATAACCATATCCAACATACACCAGTCATAACCACCATGACTGCTCAACCAATTTTTCTCAGGATTAAAAGTGATGTTGGGCGCTTTCGCGCCCATGAGTGTCTAAACAATACTAAGCATTGCATATAATTATGGACTTACTGGTAAAAGCTATGATAATATAAATTTTGCTAAGGCGACAAGGTTCACATGTCCAAGCATTTCAATGGATCATTATTAGCAAGCATTATATTAGGTGTATAACTACCATTTCTGGAAATGAACATATTTTTGCCACATAAAATAACAGCATGCATGTTGATAATTTAAAAGAAATTAACTTTGCAAAATCATAGGTTCAAAATGGTCAGTGTTAACTCGCCTGGTTCACGGGGATCTTGATCTTGGTCTTCTGAAGCTTCTAAGCTGGCTGCCTCAACCTTCTCTTCTTGAGCCTCGTATGCTACTTAATCGTGCGAAATACCCAAATAAAACAAAAGCAACCAATCACTCAAAATATCATCAGAAATTCAAATGCTCTCCAAAAATCATGGTTCGGGTTTCATTGGACAGATCTTGAATTTAGACAAATTTAGAAATTTGTTTCACTTAATTTGGAGTTAAAATGAATAAGTTATGCTCATTTAAAGTTCTCAGTCCACTGAAATTCCAGAAAATGGCAAAATCCTGACATGTGGGGTCCACTGGTTATTTTTAATTCATTTACAGTATTTTTATTTCTATGCACGATATCTATGGCAAGTGGGGCCCACTGGTTTTTATTGTTTATCTTATTTCTACCACCGGTTGCCACTGACATGTGGGCCCTACTGTCAGTGGGCCGCTCGGACTGCAGCCGCTGACAGGTGGGGCCCACCTGTCAGCACGAAATAAAAGAAGAAACTCAACCCGACGCTGCGGAGCCGGAGGCTCGAACGCGCGACCGGGGAGCTGGGGGGAAGAGTGAGCGCGCTATCCAAGTGTTCCTCAGGGTGTTGCTTACCCTATAAGGATGAAATATCCTTTTGGAGTAGGTCGTGGAGGGGGCCGGGCAGAGGAAGCCGAGGGCGGCGGTGAGGCGGTGGCGTCGGCGGCGGTCGGAAGTGCTCGGGTGAAGGCAAAAACGCGACCCCGGTGCGTTGAGGATGCTGGTGGTGGGGTCAGCGGGGGCCGAGGGGGTACGGTGGTGGCCGGCGACGAGCGGTGGCGGCGGTTCGGGGAAGATCATCGGTGCCGGCGGGGTAGGGCCTTCGGGAGGCGCGGGGGAGACCCGGAGTGTGTTGGCGAAGCTCCGAGGGTGGTGTGGGCGGCGGAGATTGGGTTCTAATGGAAGGAATCGACGGGGAGGCCGATGGCCGGAGTTGGGGAAGATGGTGGGCGCGGCGGCGATTTAGGGGGCTCGGGCTCGATTTCCTTCTACAATAGGTGAAGGGAGGCGTGGCGAAGCGGGAGGAGGGACGCTCAGGCTTTATGGATGGCCGCAAGGGGCTGGCAACGGGCGGGGCGACCATTTGGTCATAGCGGGGCAGGCGGCGACGCGACTGGGCAGGGGTAGGTTCTGCAAAGTGGTCGGGCGCGACGTTACGCTGCTAGCTACAGCTTTGCGCTGCGCACGCACTGGGTGGCAGAGGACTGGCGCCACGCGACCGACGAGCGCGACGGGGCAGGGCCGATGGCGCAAAGCTGCGGGCGGCGCGGGCGAAACCGGGCGCGGAGGCGATGATACTAGGGGCGTCGATGGTTCCGCAGGCTCTCCACCAGGGTGACGGGATGGCTCGGGCAGGGCGATGCCGGCGCATGAGCGCCACGGGGATGATATACACTGCGCTTGGCGCAGGGAAAAAGAGAGGGGAGAAGGAAGAAGATCCTGACGGCTTGGGCCCACCGACTAGCGGGAGAGGAGAGGGGGAGGCGCGGACGGTGCGGATGAGTCCGCGTGGCGGGGGAGGCTGATCGGGCGGTGGGCGTGGGTAAGCAGGGAGAAACGAAGGAGATCAGACCGGGGTGATCGGACGGCCGAGAGGAATGCGAGGGCGGACGGTAGGGATAGGTCGGCGCGCAAGGAGGGGAAATCCGGGCCGGCCAAGTGGCGGCCCGAGAGGAGGGGAAGGCGGGATGGGAGCGGGTGACGTGGGCGGCATCTAGCCGTCCACGTGGCGGCCGCAGGGTGGGTTGAAGTTTTAATATTTCTGATTTTTAATTTCAGCTTTTTAGAAATTGCTAGAAAACCCCAATAAGCTCAGAAAAATATGAAAATACTTCCAAAAATCCCAGGAAAATTCAAAGAAGCTCCTGATGACATTTTGAACTTAGTACAATATTTCCAACTAATGTTAGTATTTAATTTTTCTTACTGCAATACTTCTTAACTTTTAAAACTTGATTCTTAAAATCCAGAAAATCTCAGAAAACCCAAATTGGAGCCAAACAAATCCAATTAAAATTTAAATGCCTTGAAATAACCCATTTGAAAATTAATTTTTTTTCAGAGAGTTAATTTTTGGGATGTTACAGTAGCATAGCTCTTAATGCCACTAACTTGCAGATCCACTTGCTTGGAGAACACCTAGAACTGAAAGCCATAATCATAAGCTCTTTTTACCTAAAAACCCGAAGCCTTGCCCCCTAGGCAGCACTGGAGCACCTTGCCAATTGAGGCCTCAAATAAGCGAAATGTAAATTGGTTGAAGGTGGCGAGCAATAGAAATCCATGAGATGAAGACTGAGTAGGGTGAATTTCTAAGCAAAACCTTGAAAGATTGTTGCTTTCAAAGCTCTTACCAAAGGAGAAATCTCAATCTGAGAAAGAGGCCTCATAAGACACTACCAACACTTTGGGGTAAGGAGAAAGCACTAGAAAAAAGAGGACCAGGGACCTAGCGAGGATGAGGCGAAGAGGCGGAGGAAGATTAGGGTCCAAGGGGATCGCCATAGAACTCACTAGAGCTATCTCAAGCGGGAGCCATCATGATGTCAATGCTTAGTGATTTCACACGAGGTAAAGATTTCATAAAAATCTGGTTGGGTTAAGTTTAGGAAGTGCATAGTTAGTTCACTAGTGGTTTATTATGTGAATAGTTAGCTCACGAGTGATTCATTGGGTCAATGGTCAATTCACATGTGATTTACTCAATTCCTTTAACTATTTACTTATTTATCAATCATAATGTTTGCTCCCAATCTATTTATTGTATACTCTAAATTGTTGCTGTGGGCAACCCAGGCGTGGAATACCTGAAATCACCCCATGTGCTCTAAACTAGTCTGTAACATCCAGAAAAATTGAATTTGAAAACATAAAGTTTTTGAATTTATTTTTGCACATGTGGTTTATTCGAATTTGGAGTTTATGGGATTTAATTGAAGAATGTGGAGAAGGTTCCAAACAGTTAAAAGGACCAAGAGGAAACAAGCATGTTTAAATAATAGAAAGTTTAAAATTTAAATAAGAATATGAAAAGATGATCCATAAAAGTAAGACAGAAATTTGATTTAGAACATAAAATATTATTTTTGAAAATAATGGCATGAAAAACAATGGAAGCAGGTAAATTAAAATTTCCAACATTAGTTGGAAATATTTTTATTAAGTCCAAAATGTCATAAAGAACTTCTGTGAATTTTCCTGGAATTTTTGGACGTATTATCATATTTTTCCGCGGCTTATTTAATTAATTGCGCATTTCTGAAAGTCTTAAGAAACAAAAGAAATATATATATTGCAGACGGGCGGCCATCACCCGGCCCAGCCACTCCCATGGCGCGGCTGACCAGCGCGAGCGCGCGCAGCGCCAGCGCATGCGGGCCGCCCGTTTTCTCTGCCCGCCCGCCTCGCGCCAGCGTCTTCCTCCTCCCCCGCGCGACCGCATGTGCGCCTCGCTCAGAGCCTTTCCTCCCCGTAGCGCTCATGCCACCGCTACCGGCTCCGAAGCCGTCCGTCACCCGGCCGGAGCGCTGCGGCGTCCGCCACCGCCAGTTTCGCCGCCTCGCCCCGATGCGACGCCACCGCCCGCAGTTTCCCTCCACCCGGTCGCTTCGGCTCGGCCACGTGGCGCCGGTCGTCTGCCGCTCCGCTTGTGCGTGAGAGGCGATAAAGCCGAGAGGCGCGGGGTGCGCCGTCACTCCACGCTTTGCACAGGCATTAAAGCGCTGCGTCACCGTCTGCCACCGCCACAGGCTCCGACAAGACTAAACGGCCGCCGCCCGTTGCTGGCTTCGCCCGACCACCTATAAAAGGCATTGAGCCCACCGTTGAGCTCCTCACGCCGCACTCGTCGTCCTCCAGCAGGTAATCGAAACCCTGTGCCCCGTAGCCACCGGTGAGCCTAGTTTCCTCCCCAACTCCGGCGATCACCGAACCGCCAAAACAAGCCATTAGCCACCGATTCCTCGTACTGAGACCATCTCCAGAGCATCGCGAAGCCAACCCCGGCCTCGCCTAAGCTCCCCGACGCACGTACGCCACCGTCGCCGAGAGCTTCCCCAAGCCGCTGCCGCCGCTCGACGCCGACCTCTCTCCGAACCTCCTCGGCCTCGGGTGACTGCGTTATTGTCTTCACCGTAGCTCGAGGAACGCATTTCGCCTCTCGCCCGGACCTCCCCGACCGTACCTCACCGCCGGCACCGCAGCTCCACCATCGCCTCCGTCCACTGCTGCCGGTCCCTCTAGCAGGTACCCCTCAAAAGGGTTATCTACCCTTTATGGGTAGGCAACACCTCCCCACTCACTTGGCTAGCGTGCTCACTCTCCCCTCGCTCGCTCCCAGGCTGCTCGAGCCTTCGGCTCCATGCTGGGTTGAGCTTTCTCTATTTTTCCCCATGCTTTGACAGTGGGGCCCACTGTCGTGGCACTGACTCAAGCGGCCCATTGACAACAGGGCCCACATGTCGGTGGCAACCGGGGGTGGAAATAAATAAACAACAACAGCCAGTGAGCCCCACTTGTCATAGACACTGTGCATAGAAATAAAAATAATGTAAATAAATTAAAAATAACCGGTGGACCCCACATGTCAGGATTTTTCCATTTTCTGGAATTTCATTGGACTGAGAACTTTAAATGAGCATAATTTATTCATTTTAACTCCAAATCAAGTGAGACAAATTTCTAAATTCATCTAATTCAAGATCTATCCAATTAAACTAGAATCATGATTTTTGGAGTTCATTTGAATTTCTGGTGATATTTTGAGTGATTGGTTGCTTTTCTTTTATTTTGGGTATTCCGCACGATTAAATAGCATACGAGGCTCAAGAAGAAGTTGAGGCAGCCAGCTTAGAAGCTTCAGAAGACCAAGACCAAGATCCCCGTGAACCAGGCGAGTTAACACTTTGATCATTTTGAACCTATGATTTTGCAAAGTTAGTTTCTTTTAAATTATCAACATGCATGCTGTTATTGTATGTGGTAAATTATCCGTTGAAATGCTTGGACATGTGAACCTTGTCGCCTTAGCAAAATTTATATTATAATAGCTTTTACCAGTAAGTCCAAATAAATATTGCGTTGCTTAGTATTGCTAGAATAAACGGGGGTACATAGCTGCCCCAAAAACAACACTTGCAAAGTATGATATGTTTTGGGGTCAGTCATGGGTGGAATGACTGTAGTAAGTGGACACAATATTTTCTACCTCTGAAAAATCCTAAAATTGCTTAAATACCTGGATGGATGGTTTGGGGGCTGGTATGTGGTGTAGTGGATGCACAAATTGTGAAATGTGGTAGAACCATCCGGGTAGCCTTAAGGACTGAATCTTGTCATGTCAACCCGTGTAAAACAGTGCAACCACAAGTCTGTAAAATACAACTTGGCTAAGTAAATTTATCGAAATCCTGGACTCATCTCACCAGGTAGTGGATGGGAGTGGATACGCACGGCAAGGGGGCCTAAGGGACACCAGTGGAGGGTAAAGTTTTCCCAGCTGTTCTAAGCGTTGTAGGGAGTTGAGAAGCCCAGCTGCGTTAGTAACTGTGGGGAAACATACCGTGCGTAGATGGGACCCACCGCAAGTGGGAGAAGCCCATACAGTGAGATGACAAAAGGGTTTAGATACTTTGAAAAGTCACTGTGATGGTATGCTCAACTACATGACTAAGGAATCATGTGGGGCAACAAGTTGATTGTCTCTTGTGGTGAAAGTGTACAACTCTGCAGAGTCAAAACTATTCGAATAGCCGTGCCCACGGTCAAGGGCAGACATGAGAACTTAACTAGATATAGTTCTATTTCAAAAATCTTGGTGGGTGATAATGGAAATGTGTAGGACTGCTGATGGTCCTGGTGTGGAATTGTCCTGGGTGTCGTCCCAGTGGTAAGTTAAGCGGCTATAACGCTGAAAGAAGCTATATGGTGCAGATGCCATGTAATGGTAGATGGAATCTGTGTCAATTATAAGATCAACTTATCTTACAAATAATGGTCTTGTGTTTAAAAATTGGTAGGTCTTAAGGGTTTTTATATAATTGTATTCAAAAGCACTCTTCGCAAAATAAATAAGCCCGAGCCATCCTTTGTTTAGCCATACATGTTAAATATTGCATTCTGTGTGTTGGCTCGCGGAGCACGGGGTTGGAGTGCTCACACTCGCTTGAGCGATAAAATTCAGAAACAGGAACTCAAGGACATTACGCCTATGAGGAGGCCCCTACCAACGTTGGCGGAAGCAAAGGCGATAACTAAGGCGTAGGCCACGATGGTTAGACATAGACAAGTGAACTCTTGGCTTTGTGTACACATATGTTACGATTCTCGGTGACATATATCGTACACATTACCCTCTCGTCGCTTGCTGTGGATTTTGGGTTTACTTTTGCTACTATTTCCGCTGCAATTATGTAATGAAGACATATGGCTAAAGCGGCCCTTTTGTAAACATTCACCCGACGTGGTGTATTTCAAACTCTGTAATATTATTATGCGATGTATGTCATGATTCAGCAATGTACTGTGTGCACTAACTCTCGATCCGAGGATTAGTGCGGTGAAACTGATGAATTCGGATTGAAAAACTGGGTCTGACAAATACTGTATCGTAACATACGACTGTAGGGTAAAAGCCTTAGATGGGTTAGAATCACAATATTTCTAAAAACTTATAAAAATGATTTCGAAAAATATAGCATAATATCTCCCTCCGTACCCTTCTTAGATCTGTTTTATTCCACCATTCATTGAAATATTTTGAGAGTACTAACACTAGTAATTTAATTTACAGATGGCAGGAGAGGAAGGAAACTGGGATTACCTCGCTCACGGTGCCTACGAGGGAGAGTTCGCGAGTATCCTGCGCAAGCTTCTTCACTACTTGGAGTACCCGGAGCAGCCCATTTACCGTGGGCGCCAGACGACCGCAGGAGAAGAGTGCTGGATGATTGAGGTGTTTATCTACCCAAAGAGCGAGCATGACCCACCTCACATCTTCCGGACAGAGCACCAAAAGAGCACCAGGTCCACGGCAATCCAGGATGCTGCGCGTCTCGCCGCCGCACGACTCTGCGACATCTACAAGATCTCCTTACGCTGCACACCCATAAGGATCTCCTTACAAGATCTCCTTACGCTGCGCCGGGAGGGAGCTCGCTACAATGAGACTTACATGCCGGCTAATGAGAACAACCCGATGCTGACCCATAAGGTTGATCTCACGGGGCCATCGGGCGGCCCATCTGCTGCTGGCCGAGGAGATTACCGCCCTCGGTGCACTGGTCGCCGGCACACCGAGGTGGCGACCCTCCGTGACCGGCTTGCCCGGTCGGCGAGCGCGCGGCTGCCAAGGCGAGGCGGCAGCGGCTCGAGCCAGCTCAGCGGGCTCCCGCTCCCTTGGCGGCCACCGGCACCTCCTCCGTGGGTCGGCCCCGCACCCGTTGCGACGCAGAGCGTGCGACCTCGGGCCTCGGTCGCGCCGGCGGGAGAGCCTCCCAAAGCCATAGCCCCACGCACTCCCTCGGACTCGACCCATCGGAGTTCAACGGCGGTCGGTCCCGCTCCCGATCGCCAAACTACAACCCTCGGCATTGGTGGCGGTTTTACGGAGGAGTAGGTGGGGTGGTCTTTGTGCTGCCGTACATGGTGCAAGTACTATGTATCCTAGTGTGTTGTATCAGTCCCCCAGAACAGTAGACGTTGTTCTGTTGAACTTTAATTATCATGTTGTAATTGTAAGTCCAGCATAAAAGGTTGGCTATGTGATTGTTGATGTGTTTAATGAATGGCGGATATGGGCCTTGTGTTGGAAATTGCCATGTTGTGGTTTCTTGCTCTCTTTTGTGATATGGGTTGGCAACCCTTGTTTTCTACATAAAGCATTAGCACTAAGTTGTGAAGCTACCACTGCGGATGGCTGGCAGAAGAACCACGAGCTCGGTCAATACTAACCCGGTAGAGGCGACTCGGCCACGGGGTTTTGCACAAGACCAAGCGTAAACCAAGATCATGGAAATGTGACCTTCTAAACCCTCCGAACACCCTACCATGGCACAAGTAATGGCTCAACAGACTCAATTGCTGCAAGCCATTTATAATGGACAACGAGGAAGTTCCAGGCCATAGGGCCGACTGGTGACTTCCAAGGACCCGACCTAACCTTTGCATCGGTGATGAGCCATTAGAAGCGAAGATTGGCTTCGTGACATTGAAAGGAAGCTATGGTTAGCCAAAAGCGCGAGAGGAAGACAAGGTCATGTTTGCACGCATCGGCTCCGAGGAGCGCTGCGGCGTGGTGGAAAAACTACCTAGCCGCCAGAGGCCAAGAAGATGCCACTACAGGAAATAATACGGAAGCTATCCCCTGGGCGGAGTTCAAAACAGCTTTTAAAGCTAATTTTGTTCCAGCTGGAGTGATGAGAATGAAGAAGAATGAATTTCGCACACTCAAACAAAGGAATAGGTCAATAAATGAGTACCTCACCAAGTTCACACAGTTGGCTCGGTATGCCCCTAAGGATATAGCAGAAGAGGAGGAGAAAATTGACAGATTCTTTGAGGGGATGAGCGAGGAATTGAGGGTGCAATTGATAGTTCAAGATTTCACTAGCTTTCATCAACTAGTGAACAAAGCCCTAATTCTGGAAAATGAAAAGAAAAATTTAGAGGCCAGCCGTAAGCGGAAGTTACCAGTCCAGCGACCCCAAGGGAGATTCATTCAGAAACTCTTTAACAACCCCTCATTCTCAAGGACTACTCAATCCGGTGCGTCAACCTCAGCCTCTCGACCAGGTGGAAGTACATTTCAAGCTCCGCGCACAGGAGGGCAGTACACTGGTATTAATTTAGCAGTCAACATTAACTGTTATAACTGTGGAGAAAAAGGACACTATGCCAGTAAGTGCCCACAAAAGCAAAACACCTCAGTGCGTAGTCAAGCTTCAGTGCCCAATAGGGGACAGCAGTCCTCACAAGCCAGCAAAAGTACATCAGCCCCAAACCGCGGTCGAGTCAACCACATCACAGCTGAAGAAGCTCAGGAGGCCGTTGGAGTCCTTATGGGTACGTTTTCTGTTAAGACCATACCAGCACAAGTATTATTTGATTCGAGGGCTTCTCATTCATTCATATCAAAAGGGTATGCTGATAAATTGGGGTTACCTACCTTTACCTTAAAGAACCCAGTGGTGCTCAGTTCACCGGTGGACCAATTCTGCTACCCTAGTGTGTCCTAAGGTGACCATTACTATGGAAAAGTGTGACTTCTTAGCAGACACTGATAGTGCTAAACTCTCGGACCTTGGATATAATACTAGGCATGGACTAGTTAGCCGAATCTGAAGGGGTCATAGAATGTGCTACCGGATGGTGAAACTAGTTAAATGTCCCGGGATGACTATAGATGTAAAAGTAGATCGACCCTATCGATGGGGCCGTGTAATCTACTACTGTGAAGACGTACCTTTGGAAGGAATGATCGTAGTGCAAGATTATCTGAAGTGTTCCCCGATGAACTCCCTGGCATGCCCCCAGATAGGGATATGGAGTTTGTGATTAACTTGAAGCCGGGAGCTGCTCCGGTTTCCAAGAGGCCCTATCGGATGACAGTAGAAGAGTTAGAAGAATTGAAGAAACAAATTCGTGAATTGCAAGAGAAGGGATTCATCAGGCCTAGCTCATCACCACAGGGATCTCGGTATTATTTGTGAAGAAGAAGGATGGCACCACTAGGATGTGTGTGGATTATCGGGCCCTGAATGAAGTGACCATCAAGAATAAATACCCTCTCCCCAGGATTGATGATGTATTTGATCAACTTGGTGGAGCCACGGTATTCTCCAAAATAGACCTAAGATCGGGCTATCATCAACTGAAGATTAGAGCTGAGGATATACCCAAGACAGCTTTCACCACTAGATATGAGCTGTATGAATTTACAGTCATGTCTTTTGGGTTAACCAATACCCCAGCTTATTTTATGAACCTCATGAACAAGGTGTTCATGGAGTATTTGGACAAATTTGTCGTGGTGTTTATCGACGACATCCTTATATACTCCAAGAATGCCGAAGAGCATGCAGAACATCTGCGTATGGTATTGGAGAAGCTAAAGGAGCACAGGTTATATGCAAAATATAGCAAGTGTGAATTCGGCCGCATGACATCGATTTCTTGGGACACATAGTGTCGCAGGGGAGAATATCTGTTGATCCCACCAAAATAGCGGCTGATCATAGAGTGGAAGCGACCTACTCACATCAAGTGAGGAGTTTTCTCGGATTGGCTGGGTACTACAGGAGATTCATAGAAGGATTTTCTCGAATTGCCCGGCGAATGACTCAACTACTCAAGATGGAGAAGAAGTTTGAATGGACCAAGGCATGTGAAGAAAGCTTTCAAGAATTAAAGAGATTGACTACCACTCCCGTACTGGTGCTGCCAGATGTACGCAAAGATTTTGAGGTATACTGTGATGCCTCACATCAGGGCTGGGATGCGTATTAATGCAGGGAGGCAAGGTTGTGGCATATCCATCTAGACAGCTTCGCCCTTATGAAGCCAACTACCCAACCCATGACCTAGAATTGGCCTCAGTAGTGCATGCATTAAAGATTTGGAGGCATTATCTGATAGGTAATTATTGTGCCATCTATACTGATCACAAAAGCCTCAAGTACTTCTTCACCCAGTCTCACCTTAATCTGAGGCAGAGAAGATGGCTGGAATTGATTAAGGATTACGACTTGAGTGTACACTACCACCCTAGAAAAGCTAACGTGGTAGCAGATGCTTTAAGCCGTAAGGCCTATTGCAATAACCTCATGGTTCAAGAACATCAACCCGAGCTCTACAAGGAGTTAGAAGCCTTGAATTTGGAAATAGTAGATGAAGGCACCTTAGCTGCAATGGAAGTGCAGCCAAGTATAGAAGATTCAGCAATGTACATGTGTGCACTAACTCTTCGATCCAGGATTAGTGCGTAAACACTGATGGATTCGGATTGAAAATGCTGCGTCCGGTATACTGTATCGAGCATACGACTGTAGCGTAAAAGCCTTAGATGGGTTAGAATCACAATATTTCTAAAAACTTATAAAAACGATTTCGAAAAATATGGCATACTATCTCCCTCCGTACCCTTCTTAAATCTGTTCTATTCCACCATTCATTGAAATATTTTGAGAGTACTAACACTAGTAATTTAATTTACAGATGGCAGGAGAGGAAGGAAACTGGGATTACCTCGCTCACGGTGCCTACGAGGGAGAGTTCGCGAGTATCCTGCGCAAGCTTCTTCACTACTTGGAGTACCCGGAGCAGCCCATTTACCGTGGCGCGGGCGGCCGCAGAGAAGAGTTTGGATGATTGAGGTGTTTATCTACCCAAAGAGCGAGCATGACCCACCTCACATCTTCCGGACAGAGCACCAAAGGAGCACGGTCGCGGCAATCCAGATCTTTGCGCGCGTCCGCCGCACGCGACTCTGCGACATCTACAAGATCTCCTGCGCCGCACACCCATCGCTTCTACCCTCGCTTGCGGGAGGGAGCTCGCTACAATGAGACTTACATGCCGGTTAATGAGAACAACCCGATGCTAACCCAAAAGCTATCGTTGAATTCCCCAATGCCGAGGGCAAAGTACGCATTGTCTGGCACGTATCCTTCTTTATTCTCTGATCAACAATAATTTAAGTAAGATTGAGTATATTGTGTACTCAGCAATATATATATATATGCAACATGAAGCAAGATTTATTTACAACATCAATAAGTAATAATTTGCAAACGGATTTATACAAAGCATTTGACATGTAATGAAATAACATTTATATAAATTAATAATAGTATATCAAACCATTCGCAATCTTCCTCGGTTGTGAATATCGCACAAGTTTCACCCATGGACATGGCACACGACTAGACGTACATGACATCCCATTACATTCAGTGAAACCGTTTTTGAAAAGGAAAACTACACCCATTGTGGCTACATCCAAGCATGCTCGTGGCCACCAGCACGACTATTTAAATAGTTTTTAACATTTTGCAGAGATTATATAACTTTACCCATATGAAATAATCAAATACACTGTCAAACATCACACGCTTCCTTGGGAGTGCGACGAAAGCGATTATCATATAGCCTTTATCTAGTCCTAATCTTGCACCAGCCCGATGAATAGACAAACCCTACTGGCCTACTCCAAGTGGGCTACATAACAGACCCTTACTTAAGCATGTCTGTCCCTTAAGTGAGCATTAACTGTTGCATTAGTAACCTTTGATCCCATCACCATGGTGTGGGAGCCCCTACAAGCAAACCTTCACTCGGAATATGCTTACTACTTTTGTGCCTACTACAATACAAGGCTAGATCTAGAAAACTTTAATCAATTAAAACCAGAGCCCATATAGCACCTGTGGTTGTACGGTGTGACTTAGATGTACGACAACAACGCTCGGTCCTTAATTGACCTGGGTAAGAATCTCCACCTATATACATGCGAGGTTCCTCCTCATATTTGACAGTTTATCATATAACTTGGGCGCATTTGAAAACTAGGTTTTTTATTTTTATTTTATACCAAATTAACATATGTTCCTCCTCTGGACCAATATTTTGAAATAACCCATATCCATGCGTAAATATTTTAAAATATCAAACTTAGTGGAAGCTATTGCGTGCCTAAGCATCTAGACCATATATCAATGTAATATACCCAATTTGACATTAGATATTGTCTAAACCATGTCCCAAAGATTACAACAGTAAGCATATCAAATTTGCAAGGAGATGTAATGCATATTAGTTGTTGTAGCTACCATTTTCCGTAGTATAGCAATTTTAATGGAACATACACGTATACAATAAGAGATTTTCACAGATAATATGCAATAATTGAATAATTATGATCAATATGGTCAAATAGGGTGCATGCCTTACTCTTGTTACTTAGAGAATAATTCGGAAGATAAATACAAATAAAAGTCAAATAAATTTAAATAGAGTTAAAACTTAAATATCTTGCATATTTGGGTTGATCATCATTTTAGAAAAAATTTAGAGGCAAATTTTGTTAAATTTGGAGTTCGAACGAGTGAGAACGAGCGTTTGAAGTTTGAATTAGAAATTAATTCTAGAAAAAGAAAAAGGAGAGAATACTCTCATTGACAGTGGGGCCCACGGTTTTAGATATTTTCAGAATTAATTTTCTACTAGAAACTATTCTCAATGACTAACAGGGGGCCACTGCATTTTAAAGAAAAGAAATCATTTTTCTTAAATGGGCTGAGTCACTGATGGGTGGAGCCCATGAATTAAATTAGATTTATTTTAGAAAGGATCAATCGAAGGGAGGCCGACAGGTGGGGACCCAACACTATAGCTACAGGGTAATGGGCCCACGTGTTAATGGCACTGGCTTTTAACTCTGGTTTAGACGGTTTTATTCGGCGGTGGGGCTCATCTGTAAGTGCGACAAGGACTCAATTAAAAGAAAGAATGGCCCACCAGTTAGAGATTTCTTACGGCCGCTAATGATAACCATTAGTTCAAACTTAATTCGCGTGCTTAACCAAAATGCAGAGCTACAGTGTGGCTTCTTCCACCCGACCATTGCGCAGTTCACCGCCGACAAGATGGCGCTCGGGAGTTTGTAGCGTGGTCAAAAACGGAAACTGCGTCTCCTTCCGCACCTAGTGGTGGGTTGGTGTGGCTTGATTTGGTGGTTAGAGCCGCCGGCGGCGAGCTTGGCGGCGGCGGCAAAAGGGCGCACGGCGAAGTGGCGCTACGGGTCATTAAAATCCGATTCACAGTGAGGGTAGCATCCATGGGTGGAGAAAGACTCACCGGAGGAGTGGGCGGCATTTGAGGAGGAGCGGACGAGGATGGCGTCAGAGACCCAGTCAACGGCGGAGGGGCCCTGTGTGGAGAGCTCACCGGAGTTGAAGCTTGGCAGTGGTCAAGGCTGGTTCAGGGACCTCGGGCGGAGATCCGGAAGCAAGGAATTAGAAGGGGTTGCCGCCGTGCTCGAGTTTCGTTGTCGGCGGAACTTCGGCCGGAGATAGAGACGACGGAGGCTCGGGAGGTTCTCGGTTCAATTGAGGGGGAGGAGAGGTGTGCGGCGAGGAGAGGAGTCTGGTAAGACGCTTTATAGCTGTGGAGGAGGCGTGGTCTCCCTTGGTGCCATAATGGCGGTGGAGCGGCCGAATGGTGGTACCGGCGGAAGACCAGGCAAAGTAGAGGGGGGGGGGGGGGGATGGTGCAGTGGGCACAGTCTTGGCACATGTCTCAAAGGAGGCGGCAGGCGCATCATAGCTAAGGGCGATGGGATGGCACGGTACAGTGCGCAGCGGAGATGACGGGAGCAGCTGCCACGCATTGGGCGCGCGAGGGGGCAGAGCAGGGAGGGGGATGGCGCAGTCCTGGCACGACTTGGAGCCGGGAATCACGAGCAAAGGAGAGGCGCAGAGCTGGGACACGTCAGGCACAGCGCACGGCAGCCTGGGCACGCACGGCACGGCGCCTGCGCGTGCGGTGCACATCCAGGAGCGCACGGCGCAGGGGAGTGGCGTGGGCTGTTTCCGGTCGGGCCGTCGGCTAAATGGCCTGGGCCCATAAGGGGAAGAGGTAGATCTGGGCCAGACCTAGCCCAAGGAGGAACTGGCTACTTCGAATTTTTTGTGAAATTTGAAACTTGAACTAAATTTTGGCTGAATCGGCTGAATTCAAATTTGGTTTGAAATTTCAATCAAACAAGCTCCTAAATTTCCAAAAATTATTGCGGAGGTCCCTGCTACTGTGCATATGGTTGTGTAAAATTTTCAAGATTTTATATTCTCTAGATTTTTTTGGAAAAATCTGAGAACGCTTCTATTTGAATTAAATGTACTTATTTGATTTAAGAAATTTTTAGATTATACTTTAATATTTATTTTCAGTGTCATGAGTATGTTTGTGAGTATTTCGAATGATTTCCGCGTACTTTCTCTCATGCCACTTTTAACCATCTTTTCTAATATTTGATATTTAATTTGATTTACATTTCATGCACTTTTGATTTTTTTTGCCAAAGAATCTCCAATAAAAGCCAAGGGAAAACAAATGCAGGCAAAAGTTTTTAAATTACCCTCATTTTTATATTCTTTAGAATCTCAAGATGTTACAGTTGCTTTCTGCAAAATATCCACTCAGCCATCATTTAGCAAGCCTTGCATCATTATATACTGCATTTTGTTACAAACGACTTGCTGAGTACTTTATATACTCATAGCTATATCCATATTTACTCAGTTGCTGAAGAAGAGCCATACTAGACAGACATACTTGAAAGAGGATTCTTCGACGAGTTCTTGGAGTAGGACTTTGCTCCTAAGTCGATTGCCTATGGGCATATTGAATGGTTACTATATTATCTTTGTTTTACACTGCTAGTTCTTGTTAAAACTCTTCAGGCTATTAATTGTAAGCTTGACCATAAGGTCACTAATCTGATAATTAACAATATTTGAGTTTTACTTAGTTAATCATGATTATGGTCGATATTACATTTATATTTCTACTGTGTGCACTATCATGATTCTGGAATAGTACAAAATACACAAAGAGTTCAAATTTGCATATTCAAGTCTTGACAAAGGTGGTATCAGAGCCATATCGACTGTAAGATGAAGCCCTAGATATAAAGGTCGATTTAGCAAAATTTTGAAAATCTATTTTCTATACCAAATCAAAAAAATTAGATATCTAGCAATTCTCTATTCTTTCCTCATTCTTAGGTTCTTATTCCCTTACCTTTCTCAAATATTGTTTTCTATTCTTAAAATTGACTTCTTGTCCCATAGTGTCCATAGATGTCTCGAGTTTCTTATATCCAAAGTGAAGATTAGCATGGAATTATTCAAGCCTTGCCGTGAAGTTTTTGATCAAGGAATCACGTAATATATTTTAAGACAAGATTGAAGATTAACGTGTCAAACCCAGATTTTACAATCCGGAATCCTTTGTGATTTTCTGCACTATTCTCTAGATTAGTAGATAGTGCTCACAGTTATATTACTGAATATCAAAATACATATCATGCGGAAGCGTAAATATAATAGTAGACTTATTCATGGGCCGATCAGGCCGAAATCAATAAAATGCAGCAGCGGAAACAAAGCATATAGGTGGGACCCTCAGGACGTGCCCACAAGCATCGAACTGAGGGTTCGTGACCTAGCTCCTGACCTCTTCATCTTCTTCGCCATCATGGCTAGGTGTACTGCTGAAGCGTAGCGATCTGGCTCCTGATTCTAGATTAATTAAGTGAGCGAGGGTGAGCATGAACCACCGTGCTTCGCGAGCCAATACACAGGACTTATCAAGGAAAGGCTCAGGTTGTTTTATTTGCCATAAATTCCTTTTAAAATATGATACATAGAAATTTCCTGAGACCTAACAGTTTTTAACTAAAACAGGTTTTATCAATGTATGAAAAAAATGCAATAATAAAAGTGATCCAGATTCCATCCACCGTTACATGGTTTTTGCACCATATGCTCAACCTTTCAGCATATAACCTCTTACCTTATCATTAGGGCGACACCCAGGGCAATAAAATCAGGGCCTTTCTCTGCCCTCCACTTTTCCAATTCCACCCACAAAGTTTCTGAAATAGAACTATATCTAGTTAAATTCTCATGTCCGCCCTTGACCATAGGCACGGCTATTCAAATAGTTTTCACTCTACAGAGTTTACACACTTTACCCACAAGAGACAATCTGCTTGTTTCTCCACACGATTCCTTAGTCATGCCGTTGAGTAGATCGTCACAAGGCCGTTATAATGCACTGTCTTAATGTGGTTACGCCCACTAAGGTCTATCTTCTTGTAGGATACGACCATCCTCGACAAGGGTCCCTCTCGAGCCATCACGGGTAGAGGCAGGGATGAGACCATCCTGCCCTTTGCACGTGTGCACACCTTTACGTAACCACGCTAGGGCAATGCAATTAGTTAGCCCTACCTACAATTTGCCAACTTGTGGTTGTACTATTGTACATTAGGAGGTCATCACAAGATTCGGTCCCTAGGGTTATCTAGGCAGTTCTACCACTATCCCCCTTGTGCTTCCACTGCGCCACACCCCTGAATCATCCGCCTAGATAATTAAGCATCTTAAGGTTTTTGGGAACATAAAATATCCATGTCAAAATATACTAGTCATTTCCATCCATGACTTCCCAAATTAGATTCTCATGATTGAAAGTGATGATTGGGGTATTTTGGTGCCCCCGAATATCTAAGCAGTACTAAGCATGGCGAATAAATGTAGACTTATTTTCAAAAGATTACCATTATAATTTTCCTAGGGTGACAAAGTTCAAATATTCCAAAGGATGTGTACTACTTAACAAGTAAAGTAAGGGGCATATAACTAGAATCTTAAAATAAACATATATTTGCATATGAAATAACAGTATGCAATTTGATAATTTAAATAAAAGTAATTTGCATAAAATGTAGGTTCAACATGATCAAAGTATTGACTCGCCTGGTGCGGTTTATTGCGGTCTTGAGCTTACTCAAAGCTTTCTCATTCGATGGTCAGGAGTTCCTGGTCAATAGGGAAGCTTGGCGGCAGTTGTGGAGTGTTGGTGATGTCTTGAAGATGCTCTAACCGAGAGTAATTGAGTCGGGAAGCAGCGAGCAAGAAATGGGGTGGCGGCGGCTTTCGGCTGAATTTTGGGAAGGTGGCCAACCTTGATCTTTACTATCAACCTCTAAACTAATTCATTATTACAAACATCCTTCGGGAATAATGTTATTAATCAAATATATATTCCGATAGTCGTTATCACATCTCCAATTTCTCAAACAGTCAATTAATTTATCCAGCAATCGATCGTATTCTATTATTCCACTATTGTAAACATCTCCCAAGAATTGTATTATTTATCAATGTCGTAATCTAGCAATTATTTTTGCACTTCCTAATTCTCCAAGAATCAATTAATTCATCTGTCTAGTCAATCTATTCATTTAGGCTCCACCCATTCATTTATCCAGAATTCACACTATTGCTTCTTTCTGATAATCAACACGAAACCCACCAATATTTTTGTGTGTTCACCACAAACATCTATCTTCTTCTATTTATTCTTTTTCATTCATATTTTTTTTGTACGAGAAGAATTATTTTTCTAACCATGAGTAATAAAACCAAGCATGGAAAATATATTTTTACCAACATAGCTCTTTCAGAAGTAACACCTCAAGGTTAACCCTTAGGATTTATTTTCAAAAAACAAGGTCCTTGTTGGGGAAAGTTTTCAAGAAATAACATTGTTTTGGGCTATTTGGGAACCAAAGTGAATTTTGGAATAAGTTTTGGTAAGTAGTTAAACCTAGGAAAATTTTCCTCGGAAGATTAGGCTTGTTAAAATGAGTTTGAAAATGAATATTGTAAACAATTTGATAATCGGTCCTCCAAGGATAAAATAGTTTTTGAAAATGAGTTTCAAATTTAAGCTTTTGTGACTTTGGCCAAAAGTAGATTTGCAAAGAGAGTTTACAAGAGGAGTACTAGATTTTTATCATTTGGAATTCGGGATAAGAGAGCCTTAGAAGTATAAATGGCTAGGGCAGCATAGAGATGAAGGGAAAACATCTAACAGAGATGAGAATGAGCAATACAACTTATATTTTTGGAAATAGATTTTGAAGAAATAATTCTAGTCATGAAACTAACGGCCAGACTAACTAGGTCACGACCTATAGTCGATATGCTATGATACTAGCCCTGTCGGACCCAGATTTTACAATCCAGAATCATATGTGATTTACTGCACTATTCCCTTGATCAGTAGATAGTGCTCACAGATACATTACTGAATATCAAAATACATATCATGCGGAAGCGTAAATATAATAGTAGACTTACTCATGGGCCGATCAAGCCGAAATCAATAAAATGCAACATCGAAAACGAAGCACACAGGTGAGACCCTCAAGACGTGCCCACAGGCATCCAACTGAGGGTTCGTGACCTAGCTCCTGACCTCTTCCTGGCCAGGTGTACTGCTGAAGTGTAATGATCTGGCTCCTAATTCTGGATTAATTAAGTGAGCGAGGCTGAGCACTAACCACCATACTCTACGAGCTAATACACAGGATGCAAATAGATAGCATACATGGCTTATCAAGGAAAGGCTCGGGTTTTTTTATTTGCCATAAATTCCTTTTAAATTATGATACATAGAAATTTCCTGAGACCTAGCAGTTTTTAACTAAAACAAGTTTTATCAATGTATGAAAGAATGCAATAATAATAGTGATCCAGATTCCATCCACTGTTACATGGTTTCTGCACCATATGCTCAACCTTTCAGCGTTATAACCACTTACCTTATCATTGGGGCGACACCCAGAGCAATACATATCAGTGAGATTTGAAATCATTTCAAAATAACCGAGAGAAGTTATGGTTGCCAGAGTACAGATATGAAGATAGAGGGTGTGCCTGTTGTCAGAGAATTTTTCTGATGTGCTTTTAGATGTTATTCCAAGAATGTCGCCAGATAGATATATTGAGTTCTCAATTAGGTTAGTCCCTGGTACCCTGCCCATATCCAAGAAGCCATATTGAATTAAAAAAGGAGATACAGGAATTGCAAGACAAGGGTTATGTCAGACCTAGTTCATCACCATGGAGAACTCTACTGTTGTTTGTCAAGAAGAAGGATGGCAGTCAATGGATATGTGTGGATTACCGAGCACTTAATGAGGTTACTATTAAGAATAAGTATCACTTGCCCCCAAATTGATGATTTTTTTAATGAGCTTAAGGGAGTGGGAGTGTTCTCCAAGAATGATTTGAGATCATGGTATCATCAGCTAAAAATTCATCAAGTGGATATACCCAAGACAGTGTTCTCTACTCGCTATAGATTGTATGAGTGCATAGTAATGTCATTTGGTTTAGCCAGCACCCCTGCCTATTTCATGTATTTGATGAATAAGGTGTTGATGGAGTACTTGGATAATTTTGTCATTGTATTCATCAATGATATTTTGATTTATTCCAAGAATAAGAAAGAACATGAAGAACATTTGAGTCTAGTGTAACAGAAGCTTAGGGAACATAAGCTTCATACCAAGATCAGCAAGTGTGAGTCTAGATGAAGGAAATTGTTTTTCTAAGCCATATTACATCAGCAGAAGGTGTTGTAGTTGACCTTGCAAGAGTTAAAAATGTGCTCAAATGGAAGTGGCTTGCTTTAATACCACAAGTTAGGAGTTTTCTTGGTATAGCAGGATATTATCATTGTTTCATTGAAGGACTTTCCAGTATAGCATGGCCTCTTTTGCAGTTATTGAAGAAAGAAAAGAAGTTTGTTTAGACACCAGCGTGCGAGAAGTGTTTTTAAAACTAAACGAATGTTTGACTACTACACCAATGTTAGTGTTACCTGATATTAACAAGGATTTTCAGATTTATTGTGATGCTTCCCATAAAGGTTTGGGATGTGTGTTGATGTAAGACAAAAAAGTAGTAGCTTACGCTTCATGTCAGTTGAGACTGCATGAAGAAGATTATCCTACGCATAATTTGTAGTTAGCATCTATTGTGCATACTTTGAAAATTGTTGCCATTGTCTCATAGGTAATCATTGTGAGACCTATATGGATCATAAGAGTTTAAAATATATCTTCACCTAAGCCAATCTTAATCTAAGGCAGAGACAATGGTTGGAGTTGATAAAGGATTACAATGTTGTGATTCATTATCACCTAAGCAATGCTAATGTGGTAGCAGATACATTGAGTAGAAAGTTATCCAGCTTTACATAAGGAGTTTTAGAAGCTTTGTTTGCAGTTAGTTGAAGAAGGGTTTTTAGTTACAATGGAGCTATAGCCAACTTTGAATGCTTAGATTCACCAAGAGCAAATTGATGATGTGGGTATCAAGAGTATCAAGGCTAACCTAAGAAAAGGTAAAGCTTCAGGTTTCACAGAGGATGATCAAGATACTTTGTGGTTTAAGGAGCATTTGTGTGTGCCAAATAAGGAGCTTAAGGATTTCTTACTCAATGAAGCACATGGGTCTTTGTATTCGATTCATCCTAGTAGTACAAAGATGTATCAAGATATCAAAGATAAGTATTGGTGGCCTTGCATGAAACGAGAGATAACAGAGTAGATTGAGCTTTGTGATGTGTCTCAGAGGGTTAAAGCTGAACATCAAAGACCAGCAGGTTTGTTGCAACCCTTGAGAATTCCCAAATGGAAGTGAGAAAAAGTTGGTATGGACTTTATTACAAGATTACCTAAGACAAGATACAGATTTGACTCAATTTGGGTAATTGTAGATCGTCTGACAAAAGTTGTTGATTTCATATCAGTCAAGACAACTTATCAGGTGATAAGTTGGTAGATTTATATATATCCAAAATTGTAGGTCTCCATGGTGTGCCTAAAAAGATAGTGTCAGATCGTGGATTGCAGTTTACGTCACGATTTAGGGAAAGTTTCCATGAAGCCATGGGTACTCATTTGAATTTCAGCATAGCATATCATCCCAGACGAATATACAGGCTGAGTGTGTGAATTAGATTCTTGAGGATATGCTAAGAGTTTATGTGTTAGACTATAGAGCTGTAACAGACCAGGTTTTTCTTAAAATAAAAATTAATTAATTAATTAATTAAAATAAAATGTAAATTAAAATAAGTATTTTTGTTACCTAAATTTTTCTTTTGGGTTTGCCCTGGATTTTTGTTTTTGAAAAACTAGATTTAAAAAGTATTTTAAGTGAAAACCTAAAAATAATTATCAAATAAAAGGATATTTGATTTTCTATAAAAATCCTACTTTAAATTAATTATTGGGATTTATTTGGCTCTTATTTGATTTTTTAGAGTTTTCTGGAGTTTAAAATCTATTTTTGAAAATAAAAAGTATTTCAAGTATGAAATTTAAATACCAACATTAGTTGGAAATATTTTTTTTATTAAGTCCATTATGTCTCCAAGAACTTCTGTGTATTTTTCTGGAATTTGTGGAAGTATTTTCATATTTTTCTGAGGCTAAATGAATTTCCTGGCAATTTCTGAAATTCCGAAATCAAAAATCAAAAATAAAACCCCTCCTCCTCCCTCTGGCCGCCACGTGGACGGCCAGATGCCGCCCACGTCCTCCCTCACTGGCCCATCCCCGCCACCCACTCCATCCCACCATCCTCCCCTCCCCACTCGCCACGTGGCCACCTGGTGGCAGCCACCTCGGTTCCCCACCCGCCACCTGTGCCACCTCACCTCTCCCCCCGTCCGTGGACTTAGTCCACATGGACCCGGACCCACCAGTCAGTCGGCTTACCCCTAGCTGACGCAATGCTGACGCCATAATTAGATTTTTCCAGTAGAAAAATAATTCCAGAAATCCCTCTTTTTCTTTTTCTCTGAATTTAAATTTCCCGAAGCCCGTTCTCCTTCGTCCTAACTCCGATTTGGCCCATTCAAATTTCTAAATTCATAAAAAATTCCCCTCTATCCATTTCTGGCCTCAATTCAAATTTTTGAAGTTAATTTGAATTTATTTGAATTTGGTGGGTTATTTTCACGTGTAGACTTCGATGATTCGGGAAAATTCTTCGACGAAGATTCAAACCAAGTTGAAGAGCAAGGCAAGTCATACTTCTTGATCATGTGGATCCCAGTTTTCAAAATAAAATTATGTTGATTTAAATTATTTTGCATGCATATTTTTATTCAACATATTTCAATTCAGTTTTAAATTTTGTTATTGCTACTTGTTAATTTCTCCATTGACATGAAATCCTTATACCTTGTCACCCTAGATCAAACCCTAGTTAGTACATTAGTATTGACTAGAGAGATATTATATCAAATGCTTAGACCTACTTAGTTACAATATTTGTTTCGGGATACTTTCTCACATAAAATGATGAACCTTTCACATAAAATGATATTCTTTTGTACTCTTGACTTTGGTGAGTCAAGGAGGTTTATAAATTATTTTGTAAACAAAATATAAAACTAGTTTAGACTTAGGCAATTGGATAGAATGGTGGGTGTAGGCATGCCCTATTGGTTGGAGCCGCCGTGGTTGATTGTCATGCACGGGGGTATGTGGTTGGGCCTAAGTCAGATTAAGGACCGGTCTGTGAGCTACTGTTGCAAAGCCCTTAACATACTACCGCATGGCTGGTATGGGACAGCCCTAGCTGAATAATTTGTGAAGTCCCAACCTGAGTCAAGTTGTAGGTTGAAAGTGAGCGTGGTTGGTGCCATGTGAAGTCTCACTTGGGCGAGCGTGGTTAAGCCATGAGAAGTCTCGTCTAGGCTCAAGAGGGGGTCCTGGTCTAGTGGATTCCTTACTGGGGTGAAACCTTAGAGTTGGCTCGACTAGGTTGAAGGCTTTGCATTGTAAAGACCTTGTCACGACTCCCCACCGCACACCTAAGGAAGTGTGTAATCTAGTGGTACAACGGGATGATCGTGTCTTATGGGTAAAGCTGTACAACCTTTGCAGAGTGTATAATCTATCCTGGATAGCCGTGCCCATGGTAATGGGCATGCTGAGTAAAAGTTTTTCATGGATTAGACTTTGTTTTTCAAAAATATTTTCGAAAACCTTATGGATGGATGGAATCCATGAGAGAATGAAAACCTTATGGGTGCATGGAACCCATGAGAGATATTGGAAGCTTGTGGATGGATGGAATCCACGAGAGTTTGGAAATGTGTGGATGGATGGAATCCATACGTGAACTTTTGGAAAAGAAGGTCCGGGTGGGATGCCCGTGGATAGGTTGGTGTATGGTCGGAGCCTGCACTGACGATATTATTTTCAATTACAAGTATTGTTTTTACTTACTGTATTATATTCAGCAATTTCAATCTACTTAATGTATTTCTTTAAATATTGTTTTATGCAAACTAACCCTATAAGCCTTTTATTGAAGCCTTTATCATTATGATGCATTTCTCCATGTGATTTGCGGAGTACAAGTTTGTACTCACCTTGTACCCTCCCTACACAGAGGAAGATGTAAATGCGACTACGGTGAAGATCGGGGCGAGTAGGCGCGTCTTCTTGTCGTTTTCTGTGGGCGAGCTTGGGCTTCGCTATTTATCGCTTGCTTCATGATTCTTTCCTTTATTTATTTTGCCAATGAGCGTTGATGTAAGACTTGGCCATAAGGCCGTACCTTTTATTTAATATAAGAAGTCATTTGTGCTTGGTATTTATCTTTGTTGTACTGTGTGCACTAGCTGATCCTGGACTAGTGCGATTTACATAGAGGATCCAGGAGTCGTAACTCCGGGTTCCGACAAGAGCCAAGTGGGACAAATGTTTGCCTTTTGCAGAGTTTTTCTACAACAACTACTAGTCTAGTTTGCAAATGTCACTATTTAAAGCTTTGTATGGAAGGAAATGTAGAACTCCTCTCAATTAAGAAGAGACTCGGAAAGGTCAAGTCTTCAGTCCAGAATGTTTGAATGAAGCTGAGAAAAAGGTTCGCCTAATTTAGGAATAGTGGAGAAGAACTCATACTAGATAGAAAAACTATGTAGATAATCGTCATCGGGATTTGAGTTTTGAAATAGACGATTATGTTTATCTCAGGATTACACCGTTCAAAGGAGACAAGAGATTCCAAACGAAGGAAAAGCTTGCACCGAGGTATGTTAGACCGTTCAAGATTTTGAAGCATAAAGGAGAGGTTGCTTATTAGTTAGAGCTACCTACATCATTTTATGGGATACATGATGTCTTCATTGTTTAGTGGGATACATGATATCTTCCATGTGTCTAAGTTTAAGAAGTACTTGTGTGTGCCAGAAAAGCCAGTGTAGTGGAAGCCATTGATCTTCAGGAGGATCTAACCTATAAGGAGCACCTTTGTCGGAATTTTGGAGGTGACTAAACATGTGACTAGGAGTAAGGTCATTCATTTTTGCAAGGTTCAGCGGAGCAATTGTTCCAAGGAGGATCTCAAAGTGGAGTTTTCAAACCTATTCTTTTAGTAAGCCCGAATCCCGGGGTCAAGATTCTGTTTCAAAGGGGAGGTTTGCAACGTCTGATTTTTTAGTGCCTTCTTGAAGTTTTTAAAAATAAAAATAACCATTTAGATTTTTCTTAAATTAATTAAAGTTTAATTGGAATTTTTAGAAATTAAAAAGATTTAATGTGAATAAAGTAAACATCAATTAAACAAAATTTTTGTTGGGTTCCTTATGTTGCAAGAATTTTTTTTGGATTTATTTGCTATTTTCTATAGCTCAATTCTGTTTTTCTTATTTTTAAAATTTAGAAATTAGTAAAAATCCAGATTTTCCTTCCTTGGGCTGAATCTCGTTTTTCCAGCCCATCTTCCTTTCCCTAACCTGGTCCGCTCCACATGCTTCGGCGCATCTTCTCTCTCCGCTTGGCCCACCGTTTCGCAGCCCAGCTGGTCTAGACTGCCATTCCCAACCCAAACCACACTAGGCCGCCTCACCCTCATGCCACACATCATCAATCCGTCTCGCCAAGCTCCACCACATGTCACCCGTTTGTGCACCTCGTGTAGGGGTGAAAACGGATCGGATAGTTTCTGGCCGATCCAGATAAAAACGGATACGGATTGTGTCGAGTTGGAATTTCTTCGGATAATTCTCGGATCAGATACGAATACAGATTTTTTTGTCGGATACAGATACGAATATAGTAGGCCTGATATCCAGCGAATACGGATATGAATACGGTTTATCCGGATAATATGAAAATGGATATCCGGGATTTCAACCCAACATTGCCCAGCCAAAGTCAGCCTCTCTCATCTCCCCTGCCACCAGCCCACTAGCCCAACCAAGCTATAAGCCTCCATTACCATTAGGCATTAGGTTCCTTAGTCATATTAAATTACAAACACCACTAGCAAAGATTTATGTTTATTAAAAAATAAATTTAATATTGTCGGTGGATTAAAATTTGTACCGATTAAATTGATGTACTCCCGTTTAAATCATTTTGATGAAAATTTAAATACCTAATTAATTTATTAGTCACATGTAAATGGTAGAAATCCATTAAGAATTATTTAGGACTTTAGAAAAAATTAACTGCCACTTGAAGATTTAAAATCTGTACAACGGTATGACTATTGTGGATAAAAATACTTATACTTGTTTTGACAAGATAAATTATTTATGTGTTTTCATTGATTTTGGATGTATAGTTTAAGGGATTTTTCATGTTCCGATAAATATTCGTGATCGTATTCGTTTCGTTTCGTATTCGCTCCGTATCTATATTCGATATTATTCGTATTTGTATTCGTATCCATATTCGATCCTAACCTTGTGTTCTCCTTCTCTCACCGACCGCTTGACCCCACCTATCGGATGCACTGTGCATCTTCTCTGTGCGTCTACGACCCGGATAAATCACCATCATCGCCGTCGCAAGCCTGGACTCCCTTCTCTGACTTGGTGTGCATGCCATGGACACTGCCCATACCTTGGCTTTAAATAACCCCTAGAAATCATTCTCGAGCCACCCTCGCCTTCGCTCACGCCATCGTTGCCATGATTTGGAGCTGAAGCCACCGCTGAGTTGTTGCTCTGGTGAGCAATTGCACCCACACCTGAGCTCCTTCAACCTCGCCATCCTCTCTGCTAGGTTCGCCAAGCCCTACCATACCTTCTATGCCTCTCGCCGAGACAAGAGACCCACCGGAGCTCCTAGGATGTGTTTGGTTGGAGTAATGAAAGTGGAATGGGATGGGATGGAATAGGATGAGATGGTTCCACAAAAAAGGTGGAACCACATGGTCCAGCATCTAAGAAGAATATTCTCTAAATTTGCACAGGCTCATCCCACTTTGGACCATTCCATCCCACCCCATCCCTCAAACCAAACACATGGATAGGCTTGGTCAAAGGAACCATCTCATTCCATCCCACCCCATCCCTCAAACCAAACACATTCACCATGCACCCGAAGCCTGCCGTTTGCTATTCCGCATCGCCGGTAAGCCCCATCCACCATTGATATTCGTGCCAACACAGGTAGCATCACAAAAACGCCAAGAACCTTATGCGTGCCTAGCCAAACTTAGTCAAGCTGCACCTCGCCGGATTCGTCTTCGCCGTGCTTGCTCTGCCGACCACTACGCTTACTGCCTCCCACAAATCCAAGCCATGGGATGGGTTCTCCGTTTCGCAGTGGTGCTTCTTATGTCCACGCTGACCCACCGAACATTGTCCATCGCTGTCACCGAAGGCAAGGGCCTCGGCCGTTAGATTTTGTCTCATGTCAGCGTCCTGGGTGGCTGCCACATTAGTACAGTGAGTACGTGGAAGCCACGCGGTGCCACGCCAGCCTTGGACTACCACCTCATACCATCACAAGGTTATGCAACATCAGCAGACTCGTGTGCCCATTGTCAACAGCCACACAAGCGCCATGCCACCTGTTGTGCCCATGTGTCAGCCATGTGTATGCCACGTCACCTACCACAGCAGCCCTAGCTGCCATGTCACCCTAACCCTAAGCCTAGTCTTCCGTGGACCTGGTTCACCGTGAACCCTGTCTATGACATGTGGGTCCTGTAAGTCAAAGCACTATTTCATAAACTTGATGCACCGTAGACTCATAGAGCTTGCTGTGGACATGGTCTATAGACCATGGGCCTACTTGTCGACTAGATGATCCTTTTCCAGAATAATTTTTATTTTCAAAATCTCAAAAATTCCAGAGGGCCTACATGACAGTCTCTAGCCTTTTATTAAATTAATTCTAAAGGAAATATTCCATAGAATAGTCTCCTTTCTCTCTCAATTTCTAGAAATTTATTTTCCTAGCAAATCTTCCGAGAGCCTGTTCTCCTTCTTCTGAACTCCGATTGACCCGATTCTTCTTTCTAAATTCATATAAAATTGAGCTATATATTTTGGCTCTAGTTTTGGAGTTTTTGGAGATTATTTGGATTTTATTAGAATTTATTTATATTCCATTCACTTTCTCTCTTGTTAGATAGTGTCTTCAAAGGAGCAGAAGCAGAAACTGAAGATCAAGAGCATCTAGTAACTGAGCAAAGCCAAGGCAAGTCATGATCTTTGATCATATTAAAACTATTATTTTAAATATATTATTTATTATTTTAATTTAATTATCATGCATTGCTAATTTATTACAAACATTTGTACCTGGTAGGTATCGACCAATTTGAATAATCTCTCAATTGATAACTTGAATGCTATGATTCAATAGCCCACAGGATGGGTTATTATCTAGTGATACAATACTAGTATCCACTTGGTTTGTCATTTAGTATGCTTCACCATGCTTTGTAGTACGTTGAGCTCATCATCACATGTTGATTAATTAATTAATTTTGACTTAATGAGATATTGAATCAAGGTGATCAGCCACAGCTGTAAAACTTGTGTACCATGACATGGGTAATGTCATTGGTGTTGGTTATACAAAATGGTTTTCACTTGGGCGAGTGATCATGTAGTAAAGGGGAAGTGTGGTCAACACTTTTGGAATGTGGATGTTTCACCTAGGTAATGTCTAAGGACTTAACTTTATCTGCCATTGATTTGAGCCTTATCGTACAACCACATGTCTAGTATTAGATGGACATAGCTAAATAATTTGTGATGTTTCAATTTCGGTTCCTCCATTGAGATAAAAGTGGGTGTTAGTTAGACATTTCCATGGGGTGCAAGAGGGAGCTCTCCAACTAGGTGGTTAGCTTACTCGGTAGCAAAACCTTAGCGACGAAATCAGGTTGAGATTAAACATTGTAAAGGCTTTTTTGTGATCTTCATGGTTAGCACGCCTAAGGAAGCATGTTGTTGTCCAAACATTGCAAGTTGATCATATCATGTAAGTAAAGTTGTGCACCCTTTGTAGAGTGTAAAACTATTCGAATAGCAATATCCCCGGCTATGAAAAATGCTTAATGATTTCACATAAGGGGTAGAGATTTTATAAAAATCTGGTTGGGTTAAGTTTGAGAAGTGAATGGTTAGTTCACTGGTGGTTCATTACATAAATGATTAGTGCACGGAGTTCCTTTAGTTATTTACTTATTAATCAATTACAAAGCTCGCTCTCAATCTATTTATTGTATTTACTCTAAATTGTTGCTTTCTGCAAAATAACCACCCAGTCATCATTTGGTAAGCATTGCATCATTATATATTGTATTTTGCTACAAACAACTTACCGAATACTTTATGTACTCACAGATATATCCATATTTCCTTAGTTGCTAAAGAAGAGCCATACCAGACAGAGGTATTTGAAAAAGAATTCTTTGACAACTTCTCAGAGTAGGACTTCACTTCCCGGTCGATTGCCTGTGAGCATATCAAATGGCTACTATGTTTATCTTAGTTTTCTGCTGCTAGTTCTTATTAAAACCCTTTAGGCTATTAATTGTAAGCTTTGTTATAAGGTCGCTACTTTGATAATTAACAATATTTGAGTTTTCTTAGTTAATTGTGATCATGGTTGATATTACATCTATGTTTCCACTGTGTACACTAATGTGATCCTGGACTAATGCAGAATACAGAGAGAGTCCGAATTTGCATATTCGGGTCTCGACAAAAGATAAGAAGTAAACTCATTTAAGGGGAACAAACTAGGGACAATCCTAAAGTAAACAAACACTAAACCAAAAAGCTAACAAAAGCAAGCTTTGAATTGCTCAAATAAAAATCCTTGACATGACTGCAACATAATGCTACAACCAAGACTGCAGCTCACATCTCACACAACTGCAAATAAAAACAAAAATGATCTTATACGTGCTCTTTATTTGGGATGCTACAGACTCTCAACACTACTACTCTACTCTTCCTCATTGACGTCCTTAGCAAACATGCGCTTTTCAGGATCCTTCTCTTCTTCTGGTTCTTCTACTTCACTGAGCCATCTCCCTCTACTAGCAGGGGCCCTACCAGGAACATCAAATGATAACTTTCATGGGCATGGTGATGAACAAAAGAGGCTTCCAGAGTATGTCCATGAGGTGGCAACTCCATGGAAGAAAGCAATGACTGCTGCTAACCCTATGGCATCTGAGGTTGATACTTATTGAAGTGTTCAAGTTGCTGCAATTGTACTAGCTCCTGATGTAGTCCTTGTAGTTGTTGCCAGTCTTGACTTTGTGTAAGTGATCTCCAACTCCAGATCCAAGTGGTTATAGGTATTATCTTGCGCCTTGATAATAGAAGCCATTTGAACAATAGTGGGATCTGTCTCTCCTTCTGAACTCCTGGTGGTGTGGAAGACTTCCCCCTTCTTGTGATAGGAATAATAGTGATAAGGAGTACCAGCCAATGGATGACAATGAGTAAAACTCAATCGTGTGAGGGCTACTCAAGCATCTTCTTGACATCCAAGCTTAAAAGTCTCTCAGTCCACTATAAAGCGTTAAGGGTGACTGTCCTGTCCACTCTCAGAGAAGATGGTGATTCTGACCCTCCAAACTTCTCTACCATTCCTAGTGGTAGTGAAACCGTGAAACTGAGTGTAGCAAGTGTAACCTAAGTCTTAAAGCATGAGCCATAACTCCTCACAAAAATCACCTTCATCACTAGTGAACGAATTGCTGGACAACATCAACAGAGTTTTAAGATAGGAAAAGGTTAGCAAAAGCTTGACAATTCAGATAGAGACAAGATCAAGACACTTCGAAAGAACAGGAAGAAGCAAACAAGCTTAAAATTTTTATTAATTAGTTTTTATGAGTTTTATAGATCCTTAAGGCTCTTTCATTCTAACTAGGTCTTCATCCAATAGTTGATATGGTTTTAATACCATCTCTGTCGAGACCCGAAATATGCAAATCTAGACTTCTTTGTGTAATCTGCACCAGTCCAGAATCACACTAGTGCATACAATGAAAGCATAAATGAAATATCGACCACGATCACAATTAATTATGAAATACTTAAATATTATTACTTATCAGAGTTGTGACTTTATGGCCAAACTTACAAATTATAGCTGAAAAGGCCTAACAAGAACTAGCAACGGAAAGCAACGAGAAACAAGGTGGTCATTCGACATGCCCACAGGCAATTGACTAGCAAGCGAAGTCCTAAACTGTGAAGTCGATGAAGAACCCCTCCTTGAATACCTTTGTCCGATATAGTTCTTCAGCAATTAAGCAATAATAGATATAGCCGTGAGTACATAAAGTACTTAGCAAATTGTTTGTAACAAGATGCAATATATAATGGTACAAGGCTTAAGAAAGAATTTAGATTAAATACAACAAATAGATTGGAAGCAAACTTTGAAAATCAGTTTTAAGTAATTTAAGTCAAAGGAATTGAATAAACCCGAAGTGAACTGACCATTCACCCAATGAACCACCCATGAATTAATCATTCACGTAATAAACCAGTAGTAAACTAACCATTCACTTTCCAAACTTAATCCACCTAGGTTTTTATGAAATTCTACCCCTCGTATGAAATCCCCAGCATTGTCCATAACCAGGGACACGGCTATTTGAATAGTTTTACACTTCATAGATGTTGCACAACATTACCTACATAATATGATGAACTTGCAATCTCACTAGTGTAACATGCTTCTTAGGCATGCCGATCAAGAAGATCACAATAAAGCTTCTACAATGCTCCATCTCAAACTATTCTTACTCGCTAAGGTTTCACTGTCGAGTAGGCTAACCACCTAGTCATTAAGTCAAAATTAATTAATTAATCAATATATGATGATGAGCCCAACGTACTATAAGCATCGCTAAGCATCACTAGATAATCACCCATCCTTTGGTGATAATGAAATCATCTCATTCAAATTATCAATTGGCGAATTAATCAAATTTGGTCGATAACTACCCATTACAAAGGTTTGTAATAAATTAGCAATGCACGATAATGTAAAACAAAATAATAATAAATATATTTGAAGCAATAGGTTCAACATAATCAAAGGTTATGACTTATCTTGGCCTTGCTCAGTTACTAACTCTTAAACTTCAAGTCCTACTTCTGCTCCTAAGACATTATCTAACAAGACAGAAGCGAATAAAATACAAATAAAGTTGAAAAACAAGAAAACTAGGACCAAAATATATAGCTCAATGTTAGATGAATTTAGAAAAAAGAATCGAGTTAATCGAAGTTTGTAAAGAGAAGAGCGGGCTCTCAGAAGCTTGATTGGTTGAGAAAATACTAGAAATTGAGAAAGGAGAGAGAAACCTATGGTTGACAGGTGGGGCCTATAAATTTTGAGGATTTTGGAATAAAGGAAATTCTGGAAAACAACTTGAGGCAGATAAGTGGGCCCCGTGGTCCATGGACTAGGTACACGGTTTGGTTCAATCTACGGTGGACTCGGTGCATCGGTTAGGGTTAGGGTTAGGGCTGATGTGGCAGAAGTGATGCAAGCGATGACATAGTGGCAATGATGTAGTGGATGATTGGATGACACATGACTCGATTGCGTTGAGGTGGCAGAATGATGTGGCAATGCAAAGCATTGCGTTGAGGTGGTAAGTCAGGCTGATGTGGCTTACATGTGGCACTGACGTGGATGACTTGTTGGCACTGAGGGATGATGTGGAGGCCATGCAGGTTGCTAACGTGGGCAGATCAATAGCCAACAGTCTTCGTCTCTGGTGACAACGATCAATGGCTCACCGGACTTCATCGAGGGCACCAAAAGCGTCACTACGGCATGGCAAAGCTTTCTAGCAGCTCGGATTAGCTAGGAAAGGGGTGTGAGGTGGTCGGCAGTGTGAGCTGCGGCGATGAGGAATGGACAATGAGGATTCTAGCCAAAGAAGGCTCGGCAAGGGTCAGCGGGATGTGCATTGGCTACCTGGCATGATTGCGATGCTATGCGGCTTTCACGTAAGGACCAATGGTCAACGAAGACACCAGTGGCAAAGCTTTGGCTCCAGTGAATCAGGAACTCCGATGGTCTCCGAGCTACGGCAACATGTAGGGATGGAAGAGCAGAGCACGGAGAACCTAGTGGAGAAGATGGCGGAGGCGTAGGTTTACCGACGTGTGGGTAATTGCTCACTGGAGTCAAAGAGGGTGGTGGTGACTAAAGCTCAATTTGCAACACGAGGCAACAAAAATGGGGGCACTCAGAGAGGGAGAAGATCGAGGTGGCTTGGTGTTCTCAGTTGCGTGGTCTCGGCGGCCTTTTATACACGGGGAAGGCAAAGTCCTGCACAAGAATGATGGCGGCACGAGGTGTCTTAGTCGGAGACGGGGAAGGAGTTTGAGACAGGTATTGCAAGAGATTAGGATAAGTATTTGAGAGAAAACTATTGATTCATTCATCTTCATTCTGAATCTGTACAATGATTATTTATAGATGGTAAAAGGTGGCATGAAAAAATGTCTTTTGGAAAAGACATCTGCACATTGGGCACTTTTACTTTTTGATCAGTAACTGGTGTAACTGGTTTGCAACACTCCCCCTTAACCAATGTGTCTTCATATGATCACCTTGATTCATCATCTTGAAAAACTTCTCCAAAACCCTGTAGGGAAAAATATGAGGAGAACCGATAGAGTAGATATGCCATGAAAAACTCCTTTAAAACCCAGTGGGAAAATTTAAGGAGAAAAATAATATGGCATATATTTGATTATATCTCTTTAAAAACCTCTGTGGGAAAATAGAGACATAATATATTTATGATTACGTTGTCATATTGCCTCATTAAAAACCTTGATGAGAAACCTTAGAGGGAAAACTCATAAAGGAAAAAAGAGTACAATATTTATATTTGAACGGATTAAATCTTAGGAGATTTCTCCCCCTGACATCTGCAAATCACGTAGTCTTCGCATACCAATTCCATGAACACATTTTTGGAATGTGGAAAGTTGGTAATGACTTGGTGAATAAGTCTGCGAGATTATCACAAGACTTAGTTTGCAGAATATTTATTTCCCCACTCTCTTCCAATTCATGTAGGTAAAATAGTTTAGGTGCAATATGTTTTGTGATATTGCTCTTTATGTAACCCATTTGCAATTGAACAACGAAAGCAGTATTATCTTCGTAGATAATGGTAGGTGATGCAATAGCACCTATACCACATGTTTGTTGTATGTGGTTAATCATTCTGCAAAGCCATACACATTCACGTGATGCTTCATATAATGAAATTATTTCAGAATGATTAGTGGATGTAGCCACTAGAGTTTGTTTTGAAGACTTCCAAGAGATGGCTGTTCCACCATGTAAAAATATAAAGCCTGTTTGAGATCTGGCATTATGGGGATCTGATAAATAGCCAGCATTTGTATATCCTATTAAATCCACATTTTTATTCTTCTGGAAGAATAGACCGAGATCTTTAGTGCCTTGAAGATATCTTAGAATATTCTTTACTCCTATCCAATGTCTTTTGGTTGGAGTAGCGATATATCTAGCAAGTAGATTTACTGCAAATGCAATATCTGGCCGGGTGCAATTTGCAATGTACATAAACGCTCCAATGGCACTGAGATATGGAATCTCGGGTCCCAATAGCTCTTCATTGTCATCTCGGGGTCTAAATGGGTCTTTGTCCCTGTCTAGAGATCGAACAACCATGGGGGTTTTCGATGGATATGCTTTGTCCATATTGAATTTCTCCAATATTTTCTGGACATAGGCTGATTGATGCACTAGGATGCCTGAATGAAAGTGCTCAAGTTGTATACCTAAGCAAAATTTGGTTTTACCCAAATCCTTCATTTCAAATTCCGTCATAAGATGATTACATGCTTCATCTATATCCTGTGTGTTACCAATGATATTAAGATCATCAACATACACAGATATAATACAAAATCCTGTTGAGGATCTTTTGATGAATACACATGGGCAATCATCATTGTTGGAGTATCCCTTTTTGGTTAGGAACTCACTTAGTCGGTTGTATCACATTCTACCCAACCGTTTCAAGCCGTATAAAGACTTGTTCAATTTTACACAATACATATTGCGATTTGCGTTTGGATTCGGAATTGAAATTCCATCGGGAACTTTCATGTATATTTCCGAATCAAGTGACCCATAAAGATATGCAGTTACTACATCCATCAACTGAAAAGATAGATGATTTTTTACTGCCAATGAGACTAAGTATCGGAATGTTATTCCACTCATTAGTGGAGAATAAGTTTCATTGAAATCAATGTCAGGTCTCTGCGTGAACCCTTATGCTACAAGCCTTGCTTTGTATCTCACCACCTCATTGTTTTTATTTTGTTTGCAGGCGAAAACCCATTTGAAACCGACAGGGAATACTTTGGGAGGTGTATGTATCACATTGGTGAATACATCTCTTTTCTTGAGCGAGGCTAACTCTGCTTGAATTGCATCCTTCCATTGATTCCAGCCCGAGCGCTGTTTGCACTTTGCCATGGTCTTAGGATCTGGATCATTTTGAAGTTTATCTGCAATTGTTGAGGAGAAATAAATGTCGACAAGTGTAGTCTTACGATCATATGATTCTCCAGAATCAGTATAGTTAGTGGAAATTTCTTGGACCCCTGGTGACTCAGTGTTATTTCCCAAAACATTTGAGTCCGGGTATTTCGATGTCCCAGGATCAGTATTTGAGTGTACTGTTGATCTGGGTTCAAGGATCCTTTGGTGTCTATCAACTTGAGGTTGATCTGCATTTATATTCTTTTGTTTCTTTTGTCGCTTGTTAGAAGCTGTATCCGCCATTTGTGCCGTACTTCTCCCCCTCTTATTTTGAACTGGGAGTTGAGTGGTATTTTGCGGTACCTCCACTCGTTCAGGCACATTTTTGGCAAGATTATAGGATTTTGTGACACCCTTATAATCAGTAAATGCATCTGGCAGGTTATTTGCAATGTTTTGCAAATGAATGATTTTCTGAACTTGAAGTTCAGTCTCTCTGGTACGTGGGTCTGAGGCAGGAATGCCTTGTACATTCCAATCAATTTTCTGGCATTTAGTTTGGTACTTGTTGTCTCCCCCTAATGCCGAGAAATATTTTTCATTGAATATGCAATCAGTGTACCAGGCCGTAAACAGGTCCGCTGTGAGGGGCTGGAGGTATTTTATAATTGATGGAGATTTATACCCAACATAGATCTCAAGTTTCCTGTGCGGTCCCATTGAGGTACGCTGCGGTGGTGAGATAGGTACGTATGTAGCGCAACCGAACTTTCGCAGATGGGAAATATCTGGTGGATTTCCACGTACTAATTGTTGTGGGGAAGTGCTATGATATGCGATTGGGCGCAATTGGATTAAGTCGGCGTGTAAAATCGCATGACCCCAACATGATGTTGGTAAGTTGCAGTCGTAGTAATGGTCTTGCAATGAGCTTGATTCTCTTGATAAGAGATTCGCTAAACCATTTTGTATATGGACATATGGAACAGAGTGTTGAACTTGTATCCCAAGAGCCATACAATAATCATTGAAGGCATGAGATGAAAATTCAGCAGCATTGTCGATTCGAATTTATTGAATTCGATATTCAGGATAATTTGCTCGTAATTGGATAATTTGACCAATTAACTTAGCAAATGCATGGTTTCGTGTGGATAAAAGATACACATGTGACCATCTAGTAGATGCGTCAATGAGAACCATGAAATATCTTAACGGTCCACACAATGGTTGTATAGGACCACATATATCTCCTTGAATGTGTTCAAGGAATTTAAGTGGTTCAGCTCTGATTTTAAGATAAGAGGGTTTTAAAATCAATTTTCCGGTGGCACAGGAAGTGCACACAAAATCTGAGGATTCCGGAAATTTTGTTTTGAGGTATATATGACCAATTGAATTGCTAGTAATTTTCCTCATCATTCCAATGCCTGGATGGCCAAGGCGATCATGCCATGTTTGGAATGTGTTAGTGTTTTGGAAAATTACTTTGTATGCAATATGTTGAACGGGTTTGATGTATGTATAGTACAATCCGGAGTTTAAAGATGGAATTTTTTTCTAGTACTTGTTTGCCATATCCGTTGTGTTTGGTTAAGAGGAGATATTCCTCTTTGTTGTCATTTTGGGTTTCAACATGGAAACCATTCTGACGGATATCTCTATAACTAAGTAGGGTACGTGTTGAATCAGGATACAAGAGTACATCCTCAATTTCCAATTGTGTACCCATAGGGAGAGTGATAGAGGCGCGACCAGAGCCTACTATCGTTGCATCGCGTCCAGCGATGGTTAAAACATTTCCTTTCCTCCTAGTAAGAGTTAGGAAATATTTGGTGTCCCTAAGTATAGAGTTTGTGGTACCACTATCCACAAGGCATAATTCCTCCTCCATTGGATCGACTCCAAAAATCTATATACACAAAAGAAGAATTTAATGAAATTCTTATAGTAGTATATATAGAATACATACAAACTTTATTTTACAATACCAAATATGTTTGATATATGATTGTAGCATACAAGCTTACAATATAGATGACAACATTATTTATATTACAACACTATAGTACTTATTAGCTATGGGATTAGGAGTCTAACTGAGATCTCCAAACATGTCTTGAGAATGAAATTCTTCAAGTGTGTCCTCGGTGCACATGAGATCATCCTTCTTTGTAGAAGCACATGTGTCTTTTAGTTCTTGAATGAACTTTTGAGAGCATCCGGCTTCATCATTGTTGGATGTGAGATTGAAGTGTGCTTCAAATCTCTTCTTTGGAGCATTCTTGCCTTGAGCCAAAGACTGGAGGTAGAGGTTCACAAGATGCTTCGGGGTGCGGTATTTCTTGGTAGGATGGTTGTAGCAACCACACTTTTGACAAATTTCAGTTTTGTCAACTCTTTTACCAGAATTGCCTTTACCTTTATTGAATCCACTTGGTTTTTTTGCTTCATGTTGCGTTTGTTTTTACCTTCAAAGTTCTTTGAGTGGTCTTTTGAACCACTGAACTTTTTGTTATTTTGATTAGCATGAACTTCAGGAAGTGGAGCAGCCCCAATGGGACGTTGCTGATTATTCTTTAAAAGAAGTTCAGCATGCTTCTCTACTTGTAGTAAAGTATGCATAAGATCAAAATAAGTTTGGTAATTTGCAGCACGCCATTGCTGTTGTAGGACCCTGTCAGATGGGAGCATAGTTGAAAGAGTCTTCTTTATTTTGTCTGCATCCGTTGGTTCCTTTTCACAAAACCGCAATTTGGAGCAAATAGTATGAAGAGCATGGTTATAGTCTCCAACAGATTTGAAATCTTGGAGTCTAAGATGTGCCCATTCATGATTAGCCTCAGGTAAGATAACAACTTTCTGCTGTTCATATCTATTTTTTAGGGCTAACCATAATGTGAGTGGATTCTCCTCATACAAATATTCAGCCTTCAAATCTGGATGTATGTGATTCCGTATTATGCTCAAAATGGAATATTTCGCAATATCAGGAGGAATTTGATCATTTGGAGGATCAAATATCACCCTTTGCAACCCACGTGTGGTGAGGTTGATCTTTAGGTCCATAGCCCTTGTAGGGTAGTTGGCACCATCGAGAGCGAGCGGCTCAAAATCTTTGGTAGCCATTTAAAACCTACATGAAAAGTACACCATAAATAATTAATTTACATGAGGTAAATTAATGTGTATGGTAATGTTGTAATAAAATGCAAAATATGTGGAAAACAATATGAGTATTGTAATCCGAATAAATATATATACCCAAATTAAATATAACATGTGGTTATATTTATAATACCGTGTAATCACAATATTGGTGGTGAACACCAATTTATTGTATGGCATAGCGTACAAATAAATGTAGCAAAGTGCCATAAATTGTAATTATGGTATTTATTGTAGGTATAATATTTTGCAAAACTTCCAATTTATTAAGTACAATGGTACTCACTATATGGGAATTTTAATTTTAAATTTGCTAACGATAGCAAATTTAAATATGGTCGCAATTTATATTGTAAGTAAATTGCAATAAAGTAGTAATCCTACATATGTAAAATTTTTATAAATGTGGTTGCACATTTATTTAAATATTTACATAATTTTCAGGTCCTGTAGGGACTGAAATGCTAATTTATAACAGTACAAATTGACAGATACAATTATAAACAAGCACAAGGACTATACTGCAAATACAACAATACAAACTTATTTAAAAGAAAAATTCTATATTTTCCAGGAACTAGAGGGGGGAAAATGCAAATTTTTGAAAACTCGGGCTGAAGCCCATTCGGCCTTTAGGCCCAAGTGGGGAGGTGGGATGCTTTGGGCCAAAAGCCCATTTATTTGGGCAGCCATATATATGAGGGGGGAATTAGGGTTTCCCCCCAAACCCTAGCCAGCCGCCCTGCCCATTGGGGCGCCGCCGCCGGCTCGCCGTCGGCGTCGCCGCCACATTGTCGGGCGCGCCGCTCGCCGTTGGCTGCCACGCGATCGGGTGCCGCCGCCGCCTCGGCTCTGCCGCCGGCGCCGACCGCCAGACCACCGCCACGACTGCCGCTTAGGCGCCGCTGCCACGCCGGCCAGGCCGCGGCGCCGTGTTGCACCACGTGCGCGCCGCGCGCTTCTCATTGGTTGTTGTGCTTGCCGCGCGCCGCGCGCTTTGTCGCCGGCCGATCAGGCTGGCCGTAGGCTGGCGGTCTTTGTCGCGCCTTCACGCTGTGCGCCGTGCCGTGGAGCCGCCGCCCACACTGGGCGCGCGGACAGCGCAGTTGAGGACGCGCCGCGCCGAGCCGCTCACCACCAAAGCAAGAACATTCAGGAATAGTGTCATACCTTCTGTTTTTCTTTCTCTGTTTCACTTGTGTGAATGTATGTGCTAATAACGTATTGCAAGAGATTAGGACAAGTGTTTGAGAGAAAACTATTGATTCATTCATCTTCATTCTAAATCTGTACAATGATTATTTATAGATGGTAAAAGGTGGCATGAAAATGTGTCTTTTGGAAAAGACATATGCACATTGGGCACTATTAGTTTTTGATCAGTAATTGGTGTAACTGGTTTGTAACAACAGGGATGACGCCTGACAAGTGGCCCGGCTGGCAGTAGAGGGAAGAGGGATGGCGCAAATGCATGGCGCAGCAAGGCAGAAGCGCGACGCGTGGCTCAGGCAACTGGTAGGCCGAGCTGGCATACGAGTTGGGCCAAACGGAGGGAATAGGCCAATCAAAAAGGACAGAGAGAGAATGGACCATGTGAAAGAATTAAGCCCAAAGGAAAAATCCGGATTTTAAAGGGATTCCGAATTTCAGAAAAGAGATTGAATCAAATTGAGCTCTAAGAGCATCTCCAACAATCCCCCTAAATCAAATTATTGGGAAATTGTGTAAAAAGTCTTCTCCAAAAACTCCCTAAACACCCCTATTTCTATTCCCCCAAAACTCTCCCAAAACTCGTAGAAACCGGAACTTTCAGGGTCCCTTTCCTCGCTCGCCTTGCAAGACGCTACTGGGAAAAAATCTCGCGCCACATTTTTTCCTTTCCCGCGACACCGAGTATTCCAGTGCGCCACCGTCCTTTTTCTCCCCTCTACAGATCCACCTCCCTTCTCCACCGGCGCCACCACTCACCACCTCCGGCCGCCGCGACTTCTCTCTCTCTCCTCTTCTCCACATCGCCGACCCCAGCTCCTCCGCCGCCGCAATGAGTCAATGACCCAAGGCAAACCCTAAGTCGATTCTCCTTTCCTCCTCCCCAACAGCGCGCGCTGCCTCCCTTCACTCCGCGTGCGGGCGTCGCGGCCGCCCGTGGATCACCGTTGAGCATCCGTCCCGAGCTCCTCGGCCTGCGCCATCGAAGCCTCGGCGCGCCGCCGATCCCCTCCGTAGCGCGCCCCCTCCACCTCCCTGCCGGCGCCACCTCCGCCTCCTCCGGCCAACTTGGCCTCCTTCGTCGTCACCTCCGACCGACCCGCCCGCTCTCGTCGCCTCCTCCGCCGAGGTAAGCCTCGATCTCCTCTCCTCGATTCGGATGTGATCAACATTTCATCTTTTGCATGTCCATGTCCATGTGTTCGTTGTAGTCTCTGAGGATAATTGGATCGGAGTAGAAATGCATAGGTCGATCAAGAGTCGTATCATGCTACCCATCAGCTAGTATGTGACATGGTTCATTTTCCTTTCTGTTTTTTCCGATTTAGGTCCATCCGCGCCCATGAGTATTCATAAAAAATCCCAACCTGCACAGTGAGCATCCGTTGTTCATGTTTGAATCCCATTTTGGCACACATCAGTATGGATCAAAAATCAAAACTCACGGCTCCATGGATCTTCATGCAGCTTGTGTTGATGTTAATAGCTATCACTATTTCATTTTCCTATTTTTCTAATTCGGTAAAAGAATGTTGAACTGGCATCAATGACCGTGGTGGAGTTGAAGAACTAACCTTGGACATGAGCTAAATCCTTCTCATGTTGCAGATAGGTTATGATGTGATGTAGCATTTCGGCTATATTTAGAGTGGAGAAACCATTATTATCAGTTTTGATTGAGAGATGAGAAGCAAACCAGGCTGCTTTGACAAAAGAACAATGGAAGAAAAGATGCTCATCTGTTTCTTCTTGTTGACACCTTGAGCACAGACCATCTGCAACCTTGATTCTGATTTTAACTCTGATGGCTGTGAAAATGGCTCTAGAAATGATCCTCCAAGCAAAAATCTGCACCTTTTGGAAAACATTTTTGCATTTCCGTATAATGGGGATAAGATCAAATACCTGTTGTGGCAAAACGAAGGTAGTGATACTTGTATCTTTTTACTTGTTTATATGCACTGGCTGCTATTGATCCACCAATATATATGGAGCTAGCTCTTTTCAACCGGCTATAGACGTTGAGCGCTCTTAATTGCTAAGACATCGTACAAATTATCCATTTTCCTTGGAACAAAGGATCGATATGCTATTTCCTCTATTGTTAGTACCTGTGAAGGTTTGTGAGCACAATTTAGCTAGCATGATTTAGTGTTTTCTTTTCTTGAAATGCTAACTGTTCTGTACTAGTTTAATAGGCATTTTCTGCAATGGAGGGACAGGGCTATTTCATGGGTTTGATGAACCAGAGTCCAGGAAATGCCGGAATGGGATGGGATGGCACAGAAGCCCTCCGAAGAGCAACTGAACCTACTCCCACAACAAAAGGGAGCACAAAAAGTAGGAACAAGAACTTCAAGAAAATGAAGATATACTACTGGTGAAAGCTTGGTTGAACACCAGTACAGATCCAATTCCAGGAACAAATCAAAAGCGTGCGGCATATTGGACAAGGGTACATGAAGCCTTCATTTGTGAAAAGGATGTTGTATTAGAACGTACTCCAAATTCTCTATCACATCGGTGGACAGTGATTCAAGAGTGTGTCAATAAGTTTTGTGGGAGCTTTGCTGCAATTGAAGGAAGAAATCAAAGTGGAAAGACTTTTGAAGATAAGGTACATGTTTTGATCACTATGTCTGATTTCTATTAATTTTGGTTGGCAACTAATATAATATTGTTTTTTTGTAGCTTATGGATGCACGTGCTTTGTACAAGGCTGAGGATAAAGAAAACAAATCCTTTACTCTATTGCACTGTTGGCACGTATTAAGATTTGAACCAAAATGGCATGACAAGATGGCTCAACCGGCACTCGTAAACCTACCCAAAAGAAACAAAGGGATCTTGGAGATTCAATTCTGGATTTGACAGGTGATGGAAATGAAGAGAATCTGAATTTTGCTAATAATGTCAATTGTTGCCTAGATCCTCCAGTTTCAAAGCGGCCAATTGGTAGAAAGAAGGCTAAACAACAGCTCCGTAATGGAGTAGGTGATGCTTGCATTGAGGCATTCGATAATATGTGGGAGAAAAAGAAGATATCCGATGATTACAAAGAAGTAAAAAAGGATGAAAGGTTTAACAAATCCTTGCAAATTGAACAAGAGAGGCTGCAAATAGAGAAGGACCAGTCGAAGCTGAAACTTATGTTAGAAGAGGAGAGAATCACGACAATGGACATTAGTGGTCTGCCTATTGAGCAGCAGCTTTACTATAGGAGCCTACGAGTGAGATACTAACTCGTCGAGGATCAACAAAGATGGTCTGATTTTGCTCCTTATCATTCAAGATCATCTGTTTTTAGTTTATTTCAATCGAACTTTGTTTAGGTAATTGATTCTGAACTTCCAAGGATCTTATATGATCATCAGATTTTACTAGTTCAAGTGTAGAATGTGGACCGTATATTTACCTATATGTTCCTGTATGATGCATGTGATGTTTCCTGTATGATGCTCGTGATGCTTCCTGTGACGGTGAAAAGATTCTTCCTGTATGCTTCCTGTATGATGCTTCATGTTACAGATTTTAGATATTGAACTTGCCTGGCGCATGCACAAACATCAAATGGTCAGAGGAGAAGAGTTCAGATTTGCATGGGACTTCTCAAGCCATTCAAGGTTTGCTTTTTCTCACTGTACTTGATAAGCTCACGAAATTCATGCAGATTCACAGAAGGACTGCTTTTAGAACAGCATATATGATCATCTGATTTCGGTGCATATGGATTTCAGAGAACAGTGGAGAGCTGGCTGAGGAAAGAGAGAGACGAAGACAGGAGGAGAAGAAAGGAGTGAAAGGAGAAAGGTTCGATTCTTCCAGTACGATTGCTACATAGCTAAGATTCTTCTTGTATGCTTTCTGTTTGCTACATAGCTAATGTTTTCTGAATGTCAGTAAAATAAAAATAGAATCCAATTAAAATAATGTATCTTGTGCCCATAAAATAAAAATAGAATCCATAGAAAATAATGTATCTTGCACCCATAATGTATCTTATTAATAGAAAACAAAAAAATATAAATCTAGGCGTGATGATCAATATGTATCCAGCTTATGTTGCCATAGGTGCTCTATTAGGTCTTCTCGTAGTTGATGATGAACTTGTATGTCTCTTATTTTTTTCCTTGTCTCAATGAACTCCATAAGATCAATAGTATAGTTATGAGAAGGTCGGACATGTTCATCTTCAGAGTCAAAATGTTCTTCTGCATCTACATCACCCTCGTCCTCTATAATCATATTATGCATGATAACACAAGCTTTCATAATGTATCCTAATGTCTCTTGATCCCATAAACAAGCTTGACTCGAATTATGGCAAACGAGCTCAGAAACTCCGAAGGCTCGCTCAACATCCTTTCTGATTGCCTCCTGTGCTTTGGCAAAATATTTTTGCTTATTGCCCTGTGGTTGAGAAATGGTCTTCACGAATGTTGCCCATGATGGGTAAATTCCATCGGCAAGATAGTACCCCATTGTATAATCATGACCATTGACTGTATAATTGACTTCAAGTGATTGACCTTCAGCTAATTTTGCAAAGAGTGGAGAGCGTTGAAGAACATTGATGTCGTTGTGTGATCCGAAGAAACCAAAAAAGCGTACAAACCATTGTGTCTTTAGAAGCAACAGCTTCTAATATTATAGTTGGCACTCTGACATGTCCAGAATACATACCGTGCCATGCTGTAGGACAATTCTTCCATTTCCAATGCATACAATCTATGGATCCTAACATTCCTTGAAACCCTCTTTCTTCTCCTATTGCCAGGAAGCGGGCCGTATCCTTCTGATTTGGCGCTCTCAAATACTCATCTTCAAATATTTGAACAACTGCAATGACAAGCCGTCTCAGACTCTCAATAGCGATACTCTCTCCAATACAAATGTACTCATCTGTGGAATCAGCTGATACCCCATAAGTTAGCATACGTCTTCTTTGTTACTATCAGAAACAACTTAATCCAAGTACATTAGCTGCATTTCTTTTTTGCACAAAATACTCATCATGATCCTGTACCGCATTCATTATACGCAAGAAAAGAGGTCGGCTCATTCTAAACCTGCAAATAAATACAAAATTATTACAATCAATAGTAACTAAAATATTTAAATTAAACAAGAAACATGACACAATACGAACCTACGTCCAAGAATTCTGGACCATATGTAGGATCATCGGAGAAATAATCTTCATATAATTTTTGGTGTCCTTCTTGTCTCTTACGACGAACAATTTTATGCCCAGAATGTAACCACCTGTTTAGGTGCACTCATGGATGTATAATACGTATGAATTATAGATGCGGACTGGATAAAGAAATCATCATCATCATCTGATGAGGACGAGTCCAGTACTTGTTGCAACAAAGACTTGCGCCCGCTCATAGTTCCACGTATCTACAAGGACGCACCAAATCAAGCAAAGATCGGAGATCGAAATCGGGCGCGGGCGCCGGGCGACGTCCTTGCGATGGCCGATGGTGATGCGATGGAAATCAAAAACTCAAAGACATGTACAAAGTAAGAATTCCCATCTCAATTATCTAGTCTCACGTCACGTTTGATATTTATACGGTGGCCGTCGTCCGCGTACGCACACGCACGGGATTGGTTCAATCTTCCTATTCTATTCGGTTGGATGGACCGAATTGATCACTAATAAAAATAGACATGCACGGACGGACGGAATATTTCTTTGAGAACACACTACGTGTACCGATCAGAACAGGACTAGATGCGATTACGGAGTTCATGCCTTGTACATGTACACGCGATGGCCGAGTACACGCGATGGCCGAGTACATTTTGGTTCATGCCTTGTACCGTAATCGCATCGTACACGGACGAGTGCACGCGGCCAACTCTCCGTATCGCTCACGATCAAAATGAGGTATCGAGCAAAGTAAATAGGCCGGTTGTTAATGTTGGGCCAGATTCAAAATACTATTAGGATATATTTAGGGGAGCTGTTGGAGGAGGGGACTAAAATAGGTTAACAAATTTTTTGGGCTACCCCTAAAAGGTGTCTTTTGGGGTGGGTTTTTAGGGGGATTGTTGGAGATGCTCTAAAAAGATAGCAAATAAACTGAAGAAACAAAGAAAATATAAAAAATTACTTGCAACTCAAGAAACTCAAATAAAACTAGTTTTAAATTAATTAAAGTTTATTTCATTCAAATTAAATCTTTGTAATTTGCAAAATTCAAATTAAGTTTTAATTATTTCAAGAAAAAATCCAAATGGTTATTTTTATTTTTAAAACTTCAGAAAGGTACTAAAAATCAGGATGTTACATTGGTGAAGGGATTCTATACGAGAAAACCTTTCTAAAATACCCTGACTACTTCGGTCTACCAAAATACATGGCTAGTCCTGGATAACTTAGTCAACTAAAGCTCGAGCCCATATAGCATATGTGGTTGTATAGTTAGACTTAGATGTGTGACAATAACGTTTGGTCCTTAATCGACCCAGGCGAAAATCTCCCCCTATCTACTTGCGAGAATCTCTCCATATCTACTTGCGAGATACCTTCTCACATTCATCAGTTTATCATATAACTCACTAGTGTATAAATCTAGTTTTTTTTATTTTATTTCATACCAAACTAAGAGAGGTTCATCTTCTGGTCCAACATTTCAAAATCACCCATATCCACACGCAAAATTTTCCAAATAATCAAACTTAGCGAAAACTAGTGCATGGCTAAGCATCTAGACAATATACTCAATGTGATATACCCAATTTGACATTAGCTACTATCTAAACCATGTCCCAAATGCTACAATAGTAAGGACATCAATGTCATAAGGAGGACCAATGCACACAAGCAGATATAACTACCGTTAGCCACAATATAGCAATTTTAGTGAAACATACACGCATGCATAATAGTTTTTGCAAAAGAATGTACAATAATTGAAATAGTAGGATCAACATGGACAAAGAGGGTGCTTTCCTTACTGGAGTTGCTAAGAGAGTTGCTCGGGATCTATCTCACACATCCCTGGTGTCGGAACCCAGAGCAACAACTCCTGGATCCTCTGTGTAAATCGCACTAGTCCAGGATCAGCTAGTGCACACAATGTACAACAAAGATAAATACCAAGCTTAATGACATTTATTTAATTTAAAGGGTACGGCCTTATGGCCAGCGTTTACATCATCGCACATGGGCAAATATAACTGCAAAAGAAACGGCGGAAGCGAAGCTGAAAAGGCAAAGCCCAAGCCTGCCCACAGGCAAACAACTGCAAGACGTGGCCTACTCGTTCTGGTCTTCACCGTAGTCGAAGTCGTCTTCCTCTGTGTGGAGATAGCAAGGTGAGTACAAACTTGTACTCCGCAAGTCACACGGAAAATGCACCATAATGATAAAGGCTTCAATGGAAGGCTTATAGGGTTAGTTTGCATAAAACATCATTTAAGAAATACAATAAGTAGATTGAAATTGTTGAATTTAATACAGTAAGTAAAAAACAATACTTGTAGTAGAAAGTAATACCGTCAGTGCAGGCTCCGACCAAACACCAACCTATCCACGGGCATCCCACCCGGACCATCTTTTCCAAAAGATCTCGTATGGATTCCATCCATCCACACGTTTCCAAACACTCGTGGATTCCATCCATCCACAAGCTTCCAATCTCTCTCATGGGTTCCATCCACCCACAAGGTTTTTCATTCTCTCATGGATTCCATCCATCCATAAGGTTTTCAAAATCATTTTGAAAAACAAAATCTAATCAATGAAAAACTTTTACTCAGCATGCCCATGCCCATGACCATGGGCACAGCTATCCAGGATAGATTATACACTCTGCAGAGGTTGTACAGCTTTACCCACAAGACACGATCATCCCATGTTGCCACCGGGTAACACACTTCCTTAGGTGTGAGGCGAGGAGTCGTGACAAGGCCTTTACAATGCAAAGCCTTCAACCTGGTCGAGCCAACTCTAAGGTTTCACCCCAGTAAGGAATCAACCAGACCGGGACCCCCTCTTGAGCCTAGACGAGACTTCTCATGGTTTAACCACGCTCGCCCAAGTGAGACTTCACATGGCACCAACCACGCTCACTTTCAACCTACGACTTGACTCAGGTTGGGACTTTACAAATTATTCAGCCAGGGCTGTCCCATACCAGCCATGTGGTAGTACGATTAGGGCTTTGTAAGCTCACAGACCGGTCCTTAATTGACTTAGGCCCAACCATATACCCCTGTGCACGACAGTCACCACTGCGGCTCCAACCAACAGGGCATGCCTGCACCCACCATCTAACCAATTGCCTAAGTCTAAACCATTTTTTATATTTTGTTTTCAAAATATTTCATAAACCTCCTTGACTTACCAAAGTCAAGAGTAGCTTTGAAAAGCTTATCATTTTATGTAAAAAGGGTCGTCATTTCATGTGAAAAGGTATCCCAAAACAAATATTATAACTAAGCAGGTCTAAGCATTTGATTAAAACTCTCTAGCCAACACTAATGTATTAACTAGAGTTTGATTCTAGGGTGACAAGGTATCGAGGAATTCAATATCAATGGAGGAATTTAACAAGTAGGTATTAACTATATTTAAAACTGAATTGAAATACGTTGAATAAAAATATGCATACAGAATAATTTAAAAACAACATAACTTTATTTTGAAATCTGGGATCAACATGATCAAGGAGTGTGACTTGCCTTACTCTTCAACTTGGCTTGAATCTTCGTCGAAGAAATTTCCTGAATCGTCGAAGTCTACACGTGAAAATAACCCACCAAATTCAAATAAATTCAAATATTTGAATTAGTGCCAGAACTGGATAGAAAGGAAGTTTTGATGAATTTAGAAATTTGAATGGGCTAAATCGGAGTTAGGACGAGGAAGAACGGGCTCCGGGAAGTTTAAAAAGAAAGAAAATGGAAAATCAGAATTTTTGGAATTATTTTTCTAAAGGAAAATCTGAATTATTGCGTCAGCAGGGATTTTATTTTCGGCTGATTTATTTTTCAATGGAAAAATGGCTTTATTGCGCCAGCATGACCTCAGCCCTGCGGTGGGCTGACTAGCAGGTGGGCCCTCGGTCCATGGACCGAGCCCACGGAGGGAGGAGATGGCCGAGGTGGCACGGGTGGCGGGGTGTGCCTGCGTGGCACTGACGGGGGTGGGACAGGCTGACGCGGCCGGGGGCGTGGAGCCCACGTCGCTGGCTCTTGCGACGTGCCTGTGGCCGGCGGGGCGGCGGGCCGGAGCTGGCTGGCGCTCGCGTGGGCGGTGACCGCGAAGGCGGAGAAGGGAGAGGGGTGCACGGGGAATCCGGGGAAGGGCTCGGGCTTACCGGAGCGGCCGGGAGGGAGAGAGGACTGGAGGGGGAGGTGGTGCGGAGAGAGGAGGCCAGGGGTTTTTATAGGGTCGGGAGGCGGAGGCGGGCCGGATTTCTCGCCGGAGATGGCGCGGGGGCGGCCGGAATGGCGGGATTAGGGGGGACATGGCGCGGGGACAACGGGATTCGGGCGCGGGGATGGCGAGGCTGGCGCGGGCCGCTCGGGGGAGGAGAGAGAGGGAGGAAGGGAGGAGATTCGGCGGGCGGGGTGGCGGCGGTGAAGGCGCGGCCGAGCGGGAGGAAGAGGCGCGCGGGGAAGACGAGTCCGACAGGCGGGCCCGGGCAGTCAGTGAGAGAGAGGGAGAGAGAGAGATGCGGGGGCCGCGATGGAGATCCGACGGCCGAGAGGGAAAGGCGGGCGGACGGGCGGATTGGGCCGACGCGGGGAGGTGGCCGATCTGGGCCGCACGCGTGTCACCCGATGGGAGGGGGTAGGCGGGTTGGTGGATGGCGGGGATGGCGGCAACGTGGAGAGGATCTGGCCGTCCATGTGGCGGCCGGAGGGGGAGGAAGAGGGAATTTATTTTTGATTTGTGATTTCGGATTTTCAGAAATTGCCAGAAAATTCATTTAGCCTCAGAAAAATATGAAAATACTTCCAACAATTCCAGGAAAATTCACAGAAGCTCCTGGTGATATTTTGGACTTAATAAAACTACTTCCAACTAATGTTGGTATTTAATTTTCATACTTAAAATACTTTTTAATTTCAAAAATACATTTTTGAACTCCAGAAAATTCAGGAAGCCAAATAAAAGCCAAATAACTCAAAATAATTAATTTCACATAAGATTTTTATGGAAAATCAAAATATCATTTTATTTAATAATAATTTTAGGATTTTCTGAAAATGCTTTTCTAATCCAGCTTTTTCAAAAACAGAAATTCAAGGCAAATCCAAATTTAAACTTTAGGCACAAATATACTTATTTTAATTTAGGTTTTTATTTTAATTGATTTTTAATTATTTATTTATTTTTATTTTCATAAAAACCTGGGCTGTTACATCTGGTACGTCAGTATCTAATCGGTAAAAGCCAGTCATACGTAGTCGTTCATGTCACCGTCGGATTTGCGCCTCCACCTTTTCTTCTTTTTATTGTTCTTTCTCTCCTTTTTTCTTCTATTTTTCCTCCTTTATTTTCTCTTCTACCCAACAACATCCTATTTTTCTCTCTCTTCCCTTATTTTCTTCCCACCGACACATCCTCTGGTATTCTCTCTCTTCTCCATTTCTTCCTTCACTTCTACACTTTTCTTCTCCATTTCTTTTCTACATCAATTTTTCTTCTCTATCTGATAAACTCCTCCAGCTCTCCTCTCTTCCTTCCCTTCTTCTCACTCTAGCGGTTCCCCTACTGCTACCTTTCTTCTTCCTCTTCCCCTTTTCTTCTTCCTTTACTCCATCTCCCTTTTCTCCCATTTCTTTCTTCTCTACATGTCAATAGCTTCTTCCTTTCTTCTTCTATCTTCTCTTCTTCTCACCTCGGCTCAACCTCTTTAGGTCGATTGCCAGCACCACCTCTGGCCGCTTCTAGTATTGGCTGCTGTTGAACCACGGCTTCTCCAGCCGAGCCAATTCTAGCCAGCTCCTCCATGTCAGCGCCAACACTAGGCCCCAACAAGGCTGCCACCCAACCCCCTAGGCCGACCCCTCCAACTCAACTCCCCTGGCTCGGCCTCGGCCCACACTTAGTTGGCTCTAGCCACATCCAGCTCACCTCCCTCTGGTTGACTCCTCGACTTGTGCTCGTCTGTCTTGCTGTGCCACCGTTGTTGTTGCCTGATGTCACGTCGTCGCCGACCTAGGCAATTTCAGATGATTACGTGTATCTCAGTTTTGAGCTAGATGATTCTTTGTATATTAGGATTACACGTTCTAAGGACACAAGAGATTTTAGATAAAGGAAAGCTTGCACCAAGCTATGTTGGACCATTTAAGATTTTGAAGTATAAAGGAGAAGTTGCTTACCAGTTAGAGTTACCCTCGTCTTTTATTGGGATACATAATATCTTTCATGTGTCTCAGTTGAAGAAATGCTTGCGTTTGCTAGAGAAATCAGTGCTAGTGGAAGCCGTTGAACTTCAAGAGAATCTCACCTACAATGGCACTCTGTTAGAATTTTGAAAGTATTTAAATGTGTGACTAAGAGTAAAGTCATTCGTTTATGCAAAGTTCAATGGAGCACAAGGAGAATCTTAGAGTATAATTTCCAAACCTATTCCTTTAGTAAGCTCAAATCTCGGTGTCAAGTTTCCATTTAAGGGGAAAGATTTATAACGTCATAATTTTTAGTGCCTTTTGAAGTTTGAAAAATAAAATTAACTATTTGGATTTTCTTGAATTAATTAAAGCTTTATTTAAATTTCAGAAATTAAAAAGATTTGATGTGATTAAAATCAACTTTAATTAATTTAAAATATATTTTTATTTGAGTTTCATGTGTTACAACGAATCTTTCTGGATTTGTTTGCTGTTTTTTAGAGCTCAAATTTTTTCCCTATTTTCTAAATTTTGGAAAATACTGGAAAATCGCAAAAAGCCTCTTAGAGCATCTCCAACAAATCTTCTAAAGTGCTCATATCCCCTATATTTTAGAAGAAAAGGTAAAAAAAAGGGCTCCAACAGATCCCCTAAGTGGTACCCAAAAATATAGAGGACTCCATCCCTAATTTTTCGTCCCCCATATATGGAGGACGCACACCATCCCCTAAATCGGTCCCAACGCTCCTGCGCCATCCGATCCCCTAAATTCTTTGGTTGGTAGTTTTTGTGGACCCAGATTTTAATTTAGGGGACCATATTTAGAGGACTTGTTGGAGGTTACATATTTTTAGTCTTCTATATTCTAGATTGTGTCCTTTAAAAAATGATTTAGGGGATGAGATTTAGAGGACATTGTTGGAGATGCTCTTAGGCCGAATTCCTTCTCCAGCCATTCCTCCTTTTTTTAGCCCGGCCCAATGCTTCCGCGCGCACCCGGCTGGTCCATTTCTCTCCACACAGCCCATCTCGTCCCAGCTGCCAGCCGCCTACCTTCCTCACCGACAACCGGGGCCCGTATGTCAGAGCAATGCTCATCTTCTCCAGAACTCCTCCCGTTCACATTACTGATACCGCCCAGGACTAGGAGTCCACGCTGTACGCCAAGCTGAAGCGTTCGAGTATAAAATGAGATCCCGGGCCTCCATGCTAGCCAGCCCAAGCCTTCTTGCTCTTTGCCTTGGCCGAAATAACCGAAACCGTGGGACTGGGAGCCTGAAGTTTCCGCCATTGTTGCCGAGAAGCAAGCTCACAGCACCGCCGCTATGAAGCTTCTACACCGGAGTTTACTGCGTCACACCGTGTTCCGGGGTTTCCTCGTTCATATCTCTAAACCAATCAACGCGAGAGCCCGTGGATTTGGAGATCGGTGTTGTCTTTCGTCTCGCCGGCCGCAACCTTTCATCGCCCAAATTCGCAGCCACCAATGAGTCCCCGCCTACGCTGCCTTGTTCTCTAGCATCGCCATCTAGTGTTCTAGCACGTGCGCTCTCCACTTTCATGCTAAAAGCCCTGCAGCCTTGTCGCCCCATGAGAGCTAGCTCTGTCGTGCCGTGCCACCGTCGTCGCCACCGTGCCTTCGCCGTTGGTGACCATTGGCCCCTGTGCCCAGTTTGTCTGTATTACAAAGACCCTAGATGTCTAGCACACGCGCCTTAGAACCCAGCCAAGATTCTTCTCGCTGCTGTGCCGTCCAACTGAGCCATCACCGTCGCCAAGGTCACGGCCGACCATCTCGTTGACTTTCCCTGTCAGATGAGTTGAGCAACGGATTCTCCATGGCACGGAGACACTAACGGTGAACATGCCGAGGCTCCGCTCACCGACATTTGCCGTCACAGACGCCGAGGTATTGTCACCATAGACTGTGGCGGATTCAGATTTTTTTTAGGATAGGTGTTCAGATTTCGGAGCTAAATTGCTCGAATACGTTGATACCGTAGTGTACCGCCCCCCAAAACACCAATACAATGATACGTGTATGTAGATATGATAAAAATATATAAATTACAGAAATTAATGATTCCTTATGAGGAAATAGACGACATAAGGCGAGCATAATTATATCAATTAAACAACAAATTATAAAGATAAATGAGAGTTGTATATCTTATTAAGCTTGCCTTTTTTCTATTTTCCCATCAGCAAGAACTGTCCATCTAAAAGGAAATTGTATGTTCCTTCCATAAACAAAAATAGACCAAGAAAATAAATGAGTGGAGTGGGGTGGAGCACACCTAGATCTGAAAGAGGACAATGACAACAAGTTGGAAGTGCTACTCACTTCCCAATGCCACGCTCCCTCCCGGCTATCACGCTACGCCATTCCTGTCGCCCGCTCCCTACCTCCATGTTCGTTGTGTCATTGCCCGCTTGCCCGTGACACCTCCCTGCTTGCCCGCACTGCCACACGCTCACCTTGCACCACGCGTCGCCTCACGCATGATTATCATCACATCATGGCACCACGTCCGTGTCCGCCGGTCGTCACTCGCCTCTAGCCTGCACCTCTGCCTGCTCGCCACTTGAAGGCCGAAGCCGCCTTCCACACAGATGGCCACAAGATAAGAAATAGAACAAATGTTAGGATTTCGTTTATATCTTTACCTTTTTGGGCGTGAAGAGGGCTGAGGTGGAAAGAAAAATGGGTCTAATGTATTACATGGGCTGCGCGCGAGATACGGGAAGTGCGGGCTAAATTTATTTGTAGGCATAAAATATAGTTTTAACACAACTAATAGTATATACATCTAATATACCTATTATATACCTGGTATTTTATAAAATTTATTAGGTGTTTAGCTGAACACCCATGCCCCATGGCAGATCCGCCCATGACCATAGATCTGGCCATGTCAGTTGGTGTGTCCAAGCCACATTAACTCCCTTCCTTGTGTGTCACACATGCCACCGAGTCGTCGCGCTGCATCCATCGCCCACGTTAGCGAAGCGGTTGCCGCTGCGTTAGCATGTCTTGGTGCCACGTAGATGCCACCTTGGCCATCTCACCTACGTGTTAGCCGGTTAGTCATCCAGTCAGCACATCACAATAGTGCACTGTTGCATAGACCATGTCCATTGTGAACCAAAGATTTAATCATGAACCCGTTCTGTGGGTCATAGCCCACTTGTCAATATCTAATCATATCTACTAGAATTTTTTTAATTCCAAAAATCCCAAATAATTCGTGGCCCCACCTGTCAGCCATAGCATTCTCTCTCCTCAGTTACTTTTCAGTATTTTCTTAGCTAATCAATTTTTCAAGAATCCGTTCTCCTCCGTCCGAACCCCGATTGATCGAATTCTTCTTCCTAAATTCATCTAAATTTAGCTCCATCTTTTGGTCCTAGTTTTGTTATTTTTAGATTTTATTTAAATTTATTTATATTCTATTCACTTTCTCTCTCATTAGATATCATCTTAGAAGGAGCAGAAACAGGACCTAAAAATCAAGAGTTGGTGACTAAGCAAAACCAAGGCAAGTCATAACCTTTAATAATATTGAACCTATTTTTTAAATCTATTATTTATTATTTTATTTTAAATTATTTTGTATTGGTAATTTAATACAAACACTTGTACTTGGCAATTATCACTGAAATTTGATTAATTCCTTCATGATATTTTGAATACTATGATTACATTATCACCATAGGATGGGTAATTATCTAGTGATATAATACTAGTATGCATTTGGGTTGTACGTCTAGTATACTTAGCCACGCTTACTATTACGTTAGGCTCATCATCACATATTGATCAATTAACTAATTTTGACATAATAAGATACTGAACGTGTGGTCAGCCATAGTTATAAAATTTGTATACCATGATATGGAAGTCGCATTGGTCTTCGTTAAACCAAAATAGTTTTTACTTGGGCGAATGATCGTGCAGTAAAGTGGGTGCTATTCTTACATTGACATGTGGGTGCTTCGCCTAGAAATTGTCTAAGAACTTAATATTGTTCGCCATTGATCTTAGCCTTATCGTACAACCATGTCTAGCAGGGGATGGACCTAACTAATTAATTTATGATGTTTCAACCTTAATTACACCATTAAAATGGTTTGTTGGTGCAAGAGGGACCTTTTATCGACTAGGTGGTCAGCCTACTCGGCAGTGAGACCTTAGCGAGCAAAATCAGGTTACGATTGAACATTGTAAAGGCCTTGCGATATTTGCTTAGTCTCACACCTTTGAAAGTGTGTTAAACAGATATTATACATTGATTATCTCTTGTTGGTAAAGCTATGTAACCTCTGTAGAGTGTAAAACTATTGGAGTAGACATGTCCCCGGCTATGAACAATGCTCAGTCATTTCATAGGGGGATAGGTTTTTTTTATAAAAACCTTGTTTGGTTGAAAATTAAGTTTGTTTATTCAATCCTTTTCCAAATGGTGCATTTCGATCTATTAAATTAGATTTACTCTAAACTATTGCTTTCTACAAAATAACCATTCAGCCATCACTTGGCAAGCTTTGCATAAGTATATTACATCTTGTTATAAATGACTTGTTTGAGTATACTATATATTTATAGCTATATCCATTGTTGCTCAGTTACTGAAGAAGAACCATATCCACCAGAAGTACTTGAAGGAGGATTCTTCGATAACTTCTTGGAATAGGATTTCACTTTCCAGTCGATTGCTTGTGGTATATCGAATGGGTACTACGCTTGTCTTTATTTTTCTTGCTAGTTTTTGTTTAGCCCTTCAAGCTATGATCTGTAAGATGAACCATAAGGTCACAACTCTAATAAGGAATACTATTTGAGTTTTTCCTAGCTAATCATGATCATGGTCGATATTTTATTTATGTTTTTACTATGTGCACTAGCATGATCCTGGACTAGTGCAAAAATGCAGTTTAGATTTGCATATTCGGGTCTCAACACTCTCTCTCCGCGTGTCTTGCTGTCATCGACTGATGGGTCCAGGACCCACCTAGCAGTAATCTTCGTCCACCTCTCGCCGAGCTATAGTGCGCCCGTGCATGCATTGTGATGAACGTGCTATGACAAGCTCCCTGCTAAAGCCGAGACCTCCATTGCTTCACCACTAGCATCGCTGCGGCATCATCATCCCCCATTCCTTATGCTCCGTCCCATTTAGTCCAATCTGAGCTCGCCCCCTCTCTTCATCATGCCTTGCCATTTCCTATTTGTCCGATTGCAAGTTGTCTCCTTCACCAAGCTGCTTGAAACATGACCATCATCCTCAGCTCTGGTGCGTGCCCACCGCTGCACTCCACCATGGTCCGTGCCCACTCTAGTAAGCCTATGCCTTGATTTCCATGTCAAAGTGTGCCATTTTGCCTCCTCTTTGAAAGCCCTCAACCAATTTCATGTCTCATGCAGTGTAGCCCTGAATTTGCATCATCGTCGCCGTCTTTGGCCACCACCATCACTACCGCATAGGTCTATCACCGATGAGACCTGGACCATGCCATCATTGCTTTCACCCTCTATGTGCCCTCCTAAACCAGTTGCTATCCTCCAATGCAACTATCTCCTTCCAAGGTTAGCCGTCACCATGGGCACCATCGCTGCCGCCATTGTCACACTCTTCTCTCCAGTGAGCCCCTACCTTGAACATGGTCACTTTTGTTCTCCTAGACATCCCCTAAACCCTACACGTACCTTGGTTTCAGGTGCCTATCACCGTCGAGCTCTGACATTGTTCAAGCCATCGCCAATGCTTCCATTCACCATTGTCTGATCATCTCCGACCAACATCATCTAGTCATCTATAACTACCTTCGTCGTCACTGACCCCATCATTGTGTTCGTGGTGAGCTCTTGGTCCCTATGCGCTCTTTGCCATAGAGTCCAATCATCATCTATGTCGTCACTGTCGTAGCTTTGTTTTGCAGTACCACTTTTTGTCACTGTCAGCTTACCACCGATGACCCTAGGTCCCCGTACCTAGCCCTTTTGCACCGTGAAGACTGCCGGATGCCATCCCAACTCTTAATCTCACTCCTTGTGCACTCTCGCGCTAACCCCTCTTCCAACCCAAGGCGCTTCGCCGCTCAACACCATGGTGCCGCCTTCTCCATCCACCACTACTATAGAAAGGGTCATCACAGACAGTTCAAAACCGTCATCACAGATGGTTTTTGAACCGTTTGAATTTATGTGTCGATGATAACAGGTGATTATCACAGACAGTTTTGAAACCGTCTGTAATAAGTTACAACATAGATGGTTTTTAATAAAACCGTCTATGATATATCATATATCAAAAGTAGTTTTATTAAAAAAAACATTCTATATTATTTCAATATCACAAATAGTTCTTAAATATAGCCATCTGTTACATCTCATATATCACAAATGGCTAATACTAAAAATCGTCTATGATATAACAGATATCACATACGGTTCTTAAACATAGCTGTCTGTGATATCTGATATATCACAGATGGCAAAATAACACAAATTGTCTTTGATGTGTAGAATATCATAGACGGTTCTACTATGAAACCGTCTGTGATGTTGTAATTACCCCATACGGTTATATAATGGAATCGTCTATGACATTGATCATTATCACAGACGGTTATATTATGGAACCGTCTATGATGTATAGAATATCACAGACAGTTATATTATAGAATTGTTAGTGATACTTATATCACAAATGGTTTGTACCATTAAACTGCCTATGATAGTTCCTTTTACCAAGTTTTTCAACTAGCCTCAGGAAATACTAGCCATTCCCTCTAAAAATAAGCAAGCAGATACAATCGCAAATGTAATTATTTCTAAATTACTAAATCAATTACAATGGAATAATTCCTTAATTACACACCGAGTTTGTTAATTACATTAGAATAATTTCCAAATAGGTGTTCGCCATCTGGGATCATTCCACTTGGCTATTTTCTTTTAAATAAAGCTCTTTATAATGATCGACACGCATATAGATAATGGTCGACACACATATAGCTTACTTTATCACTTGGTTCTTCCTCGACCTTGATGTCATCTTTGAATAGTGGCAACTCATCAAATTGATTGTACTCTTCCTCATCCACGACATTCTCAACTCCGACAATCCTTCTTTTTCTACAAAGAACTAGTGGCACTTCTTATTTGCCAGGTCGGTTACATAAAAAATTTGAACAACTTGCCTCACGAGTATGAATGGTCTATTTTTGCATTCTACATGTTTGAGATCCACAGTAGTGACGCCATACTTATCGACCTTTACACCCTGAGTAGTTGGACCCAAGGCACCGAAAGAGAGGGATCTTGAAAATAACGTAGTTGTGCTCCTAAATCTCCGCTACAAGCCTGTAGTAGGAGCTTTGTTTAGCGGTACTTGGCTACTCACGAATTGCATCTATACGGACACCTGAGTTCTGAACTGTGTACTTTCTATCCTGATCTGTTGTATAAAATGTGTACCCATTAATGCCGTATCCTTACCATGTTGTAATTGTAAATTTTGACCCTTTTGCCAACCATTGCAGCATTTCACTTGATGACCTCCCAGTGAATCGCACCCTCAACCATTCATTGAACTGATAGTTGTGTTGTCTTATGATCCAGTCCTCTGACCGGCCTGGATTCTCTTAGCATAGCACACCCTTGTGCTCTTCAATATACGGGGACACTTCAGTCATATGTTGCAAGACTAAAATGGGCTTGAGTGTAGTATGCAAATTAGGAGTTATTGATTTCCTTCCAAGGGTTCCAATACCCTCTAGCCTCTCCTTGTGATGAGATAGAGGCACACCTATTGGTTTTACCTAAGCCATGTAATTGATGCAGAACTAAATAACCTCTTCGGTTGTATAACCTTCAATGATGTTGCCCCTCGGCCGAGCACGATTGCGTACATAGGGCCTAAGAATTCTTATGTACCTCTCGAACGGGTACATATGACGTAGAAACACAAGGCCGAATATCTTTATCTCTTTCACAACGTGGACAACGAGATGGATCATGATATCGAAAAATAACAGAGGAAAATATATCTTAACATGACATAAAGTCATCACCACCTTGGTTTGCAGAGCATTTAGTTCATCAGAATCAATGACCTTCTGAGCAATTGCGTTAAAGAAATAACATAGCCTCATGATTGTCACCTGAATCTTGTTCGACAAAATACTTCTAATTGCAATAAGAAGCAATTGTGTCATTAGCACATGACGGTCATGAGGCTTTATACCAATTAATTTCAAATCGAGACTTCAAATCAATTAATTTCAAATCTTCCATGGAAACAAGTTTCTTCATGCTAGCAGAGTGACCGAACGAAACATTCACACCATGCAAGCACTAACACAGTTTAGTTCTCTCAGACTTAGACAGAGTGTAGCAAGCTGGGGGAAGGTATGTGCTGTCTTTATCGGTCTCTACCAGTGCTAACTCGGTCCTAATGTTCATAGCGACCAAGTCACACTATGCGTTGATACCATCATTTGTTTTGTCATGAATGTTCAGTAAGAGATCAATCAAACTATCACATACATTTTTCTCTATGTGTATGACATTGATGCAATTGTAAACTTCTAAGTGCTCCTAATAAGGCAATTTCCAAAATACTGACCTCCTCTTCCACATGTTCTTCTGACGAGTCTTTAACTTACGTTCCTTTTCAAGCATAACATTGATATTCTTGACCATACCATAGACCTCTTTTCCGCTAAAAGACCTTGGTGCTAAGTCATCCTCTTTATTTCTGTCAAATTGTTTCTTCCTTTTGCGGTATGGATGACACCTTCGAAGTAACCTATAGTGACGCATATACACAGTTTTGCGTGAGTTGTTCAACCGCACACTCTCGGTATAATCTAAGCAGTGTAGATAGGCTTTAGTGCCTTTCGTAATCAACCCCGATAGGTTACTAAGGGCAAGAAAATCATTGATGGTACAGAACAACATAGTGCGCAGAGTGAAGTTCTCTCATTTGTCCGCATTCCATACCTGTTCCCCTTCGTTCCACAGTGTCACAAGATCTTCCACTAATATCATTTCCAGGTTACTTTGGCCTTTGGATAAGTAGTGACATCAAAATGTACTTTCGCTTTATACACAGCCAAGGAGAAAGGTTGTACATGCATACATTAACGGGTCAGGTGCTATGTTGACTGCTCATATTACCGAAAGGATTCATTCCATCTGTACTCAACCGAAATCTTATATTCCCTAGTTACGCACCGAAGTCTGCAAACATCGTATTGACGTTCCTCCATAGGTAGAATCAACAACGTATCTTATCATTCTATCTTTTTTACGCTCCTTTGAGTGTCAACGCAAAAAATCTTGCATCCTTTCGATTTGCAAATAAACGCTTCAAACAGGGAATTATATGTAGATAACACCTCTTAGCAGGAGGTCTTTGCTTCACCTCGATGCCCTCGCTGTCATCAGAGTCATTCTTACGCTTATATTGGCATGCTTTGCACACTGGACAAACATGTAATTTTGCACTCTCTTTACGGTAGATGATACAATCATTTGGATATGCATGTATTCTTTCTACTTTCAATCCTAATAGATAAAAAACCTTCTTGGTTTGGTAGGTGGTTCTCGACAACACATTACCCTCTGGAAGGCTATTCGTTAGGAGGCCTAACAATACCGTGAAACTCTTATCAGACCAACCATTCATTGCCTTCAATTTCAGCAATTCAAGAATGGATGATAACCTTGTGTATTGTGGCTTGCAGCCTAGGAACAAAGATTTCTCCGAGTCCTCCATCAAGCCCTCGAATTTACCAAACTCTCTCTCACTATAGTTCCCTTTTGCATCGCGTAGCATTTGATCCAGATTGTTATCCTAAAACCTATCCTCATTGAAAGCATAGTCCAAAATCAGCATATCGTTGTCTCCCTCGATAATGTTATAACTATCTTTCTGTATAATCTTCTCTTCACCGTAACTGGTCCAATATGTATACCCTTTTTGAAATCCCTTCGAATCAATTGAGTTTCGATCCGTGATGAGTTGGTAAACATCTTCAGATTATCACAATCAATGCATGGAAAATATATATACTCCAATCCCTTCTTCAACATATCTTGCTCGGCTACTCTTCTAAAAGCAAACATGCCATTAATATACTCTTCACTCACACGTTCTCAACGTATATCTAGCTTCGGTCCATCTACGCTACACATATAATAAATTAGTGTCAAAGTATATTATTAATGCTATTATAGCTAGCCAGCCTAATACTTATACATAATTGATATTCAACTTATAATAAATTGTCCATATCTAAATTAAGTAGCTAATTACATACTATTCATGAAGCAATATATATATATATTCCTATATATATATATATATATATATATATATATATATATATATATATATATATATATCAAGTAAGAATATATTGAAGTAAACTAGGAGTAGTGACCCATTCTTAAATTGGAGTAAATTACCAATTATTCTAGATCTAAACCTAGTGATCACCACTTTTTATTACAAGGCATATAATTATAAGCAAAACTAACCTCTAATCGATAAGAACAAATATATCTACAAGCTAGATTTGCAAATGGTATGCTTTCACCAAACTTTCCAAAGCTAACCACCTCCTTCAACGCAGTGCAATGAAGCAGATCTGTCAAGACTCTACTAGCTAGGTATTTAATAATGCGGCGTATCCAAGACTCATCCAACTGTGAACCGTTTGTGCTCTGCCACTATCACAAACGGTTCTCATATATAATTGTCTGCGATAATTCACAGACAGTTCTTATCTCATTAGTAACTGTCTGTGATAATTCATAGACGGTTCTTAAATAGAACCATCTGTGTGTGTATAATAGATGGTTCTAAAGTAGAACCATTTATGATAAATACTCTTCTAAATTCAACATAAATGCAAATTTGGTAATAACTCAGGAGTAAATATATATTACTTAGTTGTTTTTTACCAGTCTGTAATGCTGTCATGTCGTTATACTAAGACTGTTTACATATATAAAAGAGAGTAAATACAAATTCAACTGCTTGATTTTACATATATATGTCACCAAAACAACGTGGCCAGTCACTTCTTACAAACACATAACAAAAGTAGAAACCTAATTGTTTCGAAGTTTTTTCTAGTGGCGGAGGTTGCGTGCAATCTCTGTCTTCAAAACTTTGTAGGCGATGTGGTTGGCATCGAACGGTTCAGGATCATCAGAGAACGAAGCCCAAAATGCATCCACCCATTGACGAGCTCGTTTGAGTGTCTCCTGAATACCCTCCAACTGAACAATCAGGTTGAATTGGGCCCATAGTCTCTCTTCCCTTTCTTGAGGGGTCTCGGTAAGGTTGACTTGGTCGCCCGCCACCTCAACTGAGTACTCCAAGCGACCACAAGCCTACTGGAGACATGCAATATCATTGTGGAGGACCACATCAATAGCGAGATTAGCTCACTAGAAGTGGGAGACCAACCGAAAGATGCGGCGGAGGAGGATGCCAAGACGGTGAAAGGTGGCCTTCAATTGCTTTGGCAAATCTTTGGACATAGAGGGAGGACACTGTGCCAACAGTGTCCCTCCACAACATCCGCTAGCGTATAGCCGACGAGGTGCTCGTGTAAGATAGCCAAGTTGGCCATCAACGCCAGTGACAAGGAAGAATAGGGAGCCATTTATTTGTACTAGAGAGACAAAGAAGATAAGGAAGATAATCGGGTGGAGAGGTGCTCGTACAGGATATAACAACGATGTGGGGATTAATCTCCAGTGGCGATCATCATTTTTATACAATAAGAAATACATCCAGCGCGTGAGACGAAGAGACGCATATTGAGGAACCAAAACGATTGAAGGCGTGCATCAATTGGGGAGACAAGTGCACGCCATTTATGATACATATCACTGACGGTTCCAACCATAAGCTGTCTGTGATACTCAACTACCATAAATAGTTCATATTAATGACCGTCTATGAACTATCATGTATGGTTCTAATTAAAAACCATTTGTGATGTTGCAATTATCACGAATGGTTCATATTAATAACTGTCTGTGAACTATCACAGACAGTTATTAACAAGAATCGTCTGTGATAGTAGCATATCACAAATGGTACATGGGTCACGATTGTAAAACCATCTGTGATAATTACAGCACAGACAATTCTAGAAAACCGTCTGTGATGAGGCATCCAGTATAGCCCTTTTTGTATTAGTGCACCTCTCCAACTGCTAACACTTACCAGAGGTTCTCCATGGTCTCATCTTTCCATCTGTGAGCTCACCTGTGCCCCTCTGTCGCTGCCTTGCTATCGGCAAGTTGAGAAACAAGCTCATCCATGGCCAGTGTCACCTCCCCTGCCCTCTCTGTATGACAGGTGGGCCCTAGTGTTTAGCACTATTGACATCAATTAGTATTAGATTAGTTTAATTAATGTCACTTAAGACTAATGAGTTTGTGACATGTGAGCCCAGTTAGGTTGAATAGTTAGATTTGTAATTAAATTCGGTTTTAAGTATTCTATCACAGACGTGTGGCCCTCACCTATCAGTCTTTAATGAAAATAATAATACCTATTAGCCTCACTGAGCATTAATAACAAAAATTTCCAATAGAAAGAAAAATAGAAAAGTCGTGCATAGTATATTCCGTCTTTTCTGGGATTTTCTCTCTCGGCAAACATTCAAATGCTTGTAACTTTTGCGCGTGAACAATAAATTGAGTGAAACTTGTTTCTAAACTTTTCTAAAATCATGAACTTTTGTAATTTTTACTCTATTTGAATTTATTTGGTATTTGTTTGTATTATTTAGCTTTATACGATAGATTCCGACGTATTGGAGTTGTTCAAGATTGATCTGGAGTAAGTGACAAGTGTTCAATGATAAGACAAGTACCCCCCCCCCTTTGACCATGTTGATCCCATAATTCAATGCTATGTATTTTGTTTGCTTGAACTATTATGCATGTGCCTATTTTCAGTAAAACTGCTATGTTGGTAAGATTGATAGTTATACTGATTTGTTGCATTCATCCTACCTTGAAAAGTTTCTAAACTCACAGTTATCTCCTTAGTAATGATATCCATAGCTCGTAGATTGCTTGTGGAATTTTAGAATAAGTGTAAGATATAGTTGCTTAGCCATGCATAGTTTGTCGGTATATTAGATGGTAGGTCAATCACACTTTCAAAATATGTGTTTGTTTATATTGTTGGACCAGTGGAGTCACCCTTGATACTTTACATAGAAGCAAAACTTAAAAACTATGAGTTTGACTAGGACAAGATATTTATATAACTTATAGTGCGAGAGAGAATTCACATGTAGTGGTAGGTTGCTAGAGAGTCTCATTCGAGTCGGTTAAGGACCATGAACTTATGTATCACTGATATAAGCCTTTAGTATAACCACAAGCGCCTTTGTGGGAAGGCCCTAACATACTAAGTTGTTTAGGTCTAATCTTGCACTCATGGTAGATCAGAGTTATGTGAGTGCCAGCATAGTGGCTTGAGGTGGTTCCTGTCATAGTTGTGTATGGGGCTAAAACCACTAACATAACGGTGGATTCCTTAGGGATTCCATGTTGTTGTAACTCCCGAGGGCTAAAATTCATCAGACGGAGCAAGGTTGAAGTCAAGCAATGTAAATGTCTTGATATGATCTAGTGTTGGCCACGTTGCTCGTATATTGTGGATAAAGTGTATAACCTCTATAGAGTGTAAAATCTTTTCAAATAGTAGTACCACCGGTTATGGGCAAAGTTTAGTGATATTACTAAGGCCAGTCTTATATTTTCAAAACTTGGTTGGAAATGGTAGATATCCACTTATTTGAAACTTGGTCACAAGTATGTCATGTCATTGCTCATGGCTATGGAGTGCCATTTGTGATTTATGCTTACGTTACCTACTTGTCAATTCCTTTTACATCTCTCGATTGCAATCTATTACTCATTATTGCAATTGAAAGCTTGCTTTATGCAAAATAGAAAACTTGGTAGATTAGCCATCTCTTTTGACATAGCCTTGCATACTATATAACTTTGCTACAAAGTTTTGTGGAGTATATTTTGTATTCACAATTGCTTGTTGAACACTATCAGAGTAAGGAGTATTCCAATTGGTTACTTTCACGCCGTGGGTCTCTCTCTTCTTTTTGTGGGATTTTCTCTCCTAGCAATACTTCCAAAGTCCCGTTCTCCTGCATACAAACTCTAACTAACGTGATTCTTGTTTCTAAATTTTGATAAAATCATGCTATTTATTCCAATGCCAATAGTGTGAATTTTGGTCTCTGGTTGATTTTATTTGGTTGTCTTGCTGCTTGTCTTTATTCCAAGAATGCTTGTCTCTCCTAGCTATTTATTGCAAAGCTTGTCTTGCTTGTTGAAGCATGGTCACAAGGGCCGAACTTAAGTGTCATTGATCCAAGCATTCTAGTACAACCACATGTTCGTGTATGGACAGGACTTGGCTAAATAATTGATTATCGTTCTAGGATTAGACCCACAGGTGGTAGTTCATAGGTGATTTTTCTTTCAGCTGTGCAGATGATAGTAATTGATGTCCATGTCTGTAGGGCACTTGCGTTGGACGATGGTAACTGACGTCCTACCCATTCAAGTGTTACCAACACAACTATGAGCCCTCTCCATGATACTGACGTTCATATCTAGAGGGGTTAGCTCATAGGGCGGGTTAATGTTAAGGTTAGGTGTTGAAAAGGCGTCGTTAATTATAATCTCTTGGGCGCACTCTTATCACGTTGAGTGTGCACGGGCATTATGAGTTGGTTATTAGGAGACAACAAACATGGAGATAACATTGATGCCACCACACGTTAACTAATTCTTATTACAAGCGACAGAGACACTGTTGATCAAACGAGATCGAGTAGCCTCATGCTGATGGCAGCACATCTGTCACCTTCGACCTAGGCATGGTCGCTGCTGGCCGCGTTAATCCTGTCCATGATATTTGCGACGACTTCCCGGGATTCCCGGAGCAATGAGATGCTCTTCCTGAGGCGCTCACGCTTGGCGGCGGTGCCGGGCGACGGCAATAGCATCCTCTCCACTCCGTCCATCTTGTTGCCCAGAACTTCACCTGAGAGCTCCGACTCGAGATCTTTCTCCACGAGCCGCTTGATGCTAAAAAGGACGTGCAGCGCCAGGCCGTCGACGAGCCGGAGCACGACGCTGTTCCAGTAGGCCGTCAGGCGCGCCTTCAAGTCGAAGGCCTGCCCAACTAGCCCACTCTCAGCGGCGTGCTGCCTGAGGTGCGACACGTCGATCTCCCCAAAGCCCGGGAGGGTGACCGCAGTGGGCTTCGAGTTGTCCTCCACGGCTGCGAGGAACCTGTCATGGCCTTCCATCATGCCGGCCCACGTCTTCATGTAGTCCGGGTTCGCCGTGTAGTCGGCCACCAGCTCCATCTCGATCAGCTCGTTCACGTGCTGCGTCGAGCGTGCCCGCGCCTTGTCCATGAGGCTCTGGACGGCGCGGCGGCACGACGGCTGCACCTGGGGGTAGTTGTGTGACTGGTGCAGTAGTATCCTCATGACCAGGTCCTCGACGTACTCCCACACCTCTCTGACGAGATCGTGCGGCACGTGCTCGATGGTCTCGACCTTCTTCTTGAGCAGAACCAGAAGCGCCGATCTTGGCAGGAAATTGGGGAGTTTGATGCCCTTGGTCTCCTCCAGGACGCGCATTTCCTCCGCCAGGAACAGCTCGCCGTCACGCGCCGGGCACTGGGCAGGCAGCTTACGCGCGTAGCGGGCCAGCATCTCCGCGACGCGCGCCGTGCCGTGGAAGTGGGACTCGTCTGGGTACTCCTCGAACTCGGCCCTCAGGAGTACCTTCTCCAGCGAAGCGCACACCTGCTTGACGATGTGGAAGAACTCTCTCACCGCATCGGCGACGTTGTTAATATCCGGCGGCATCTGGCCGAGCTCGTCGCTGCTGCTGCTGAGCCGGTCGTTGATCTGCTTGACGATGTCGGGCAGGCACTTGGCGATGATGGCCGCCTGTATCTGCGTCAGCCTCCGCGCGAGCATCGGAATGCCCACCATGGACTTGTCGATCATGGAGAGCAGAGGGTGCTGCGCGAACAGCCGTTCCTCCTCCGCCCGCGCCTGGTCGTACGTCTCCTCGCCAATGCGGTTCCGGACGCAGACGTAGCCCAGGCCGATGCGCACGTCGTCCATGGTGACCTTCTCGAGCAGGCCCTCGGGGGCCTTGTCGGCCTTTGTGACCACCGCGAGCGTGCGCTCGCCGGTGCGGTCCACCTGCTGCGACATGCGGATAGACTCGCACGTCGGGAAGTCCACCGTGGCCGAGAGCACGTTCAAGATGATGCTCTCCTTGGGCGCGATGTACGTCTTGATCATCTTGGCGATCTGATCGTAGATATCCTCTGGCTGGCCCTGCACTGGCACGCGGGTGATGCCGGGCAGGTCGACGAGGGTGAGGTCAGGCACGCCCCTCTTCCGCACGACGAGGGTGATGGGCGCGTCCGAGATGCCCTTGCCGGCCCCGGCGATCTCGGCGGTCGCGGTGTTGATGGCGTCGGCGACCCCGGCCTCGGAGGTGGTCACCACGCGGCCGCTGCTGTACTCCAGCTGTAGCACGGGCTCGTCGGCGGCGGGGTCGTCCTGCAGCCGCATGACGAGCGGCACGCGGGTGCAGATGCCCTGCCCGCGGGGGAGGCTGATGCCGGCCAGCGACTCCAGCACGCTCGACTTGCCGCTGGACTGGTCGCCCACGACGACGATGGTGGGAAGCTGGATGCCCTCCTGGCTCACCTTCAGGAGGCGCAGGCGGTCGACGGCGTCCAGGAGCGGGCGGATCTGGTCGTTGTACGAGGCCGCCATGGCGCTCGCGGTCACGGCGCTCCCCAGGGAGCCCTTGACGTCATCCATAGCGTCCATTGGTAGCTCAGCAGCTTCTTCTTCGACACGTATGTACATTAATTCGGAAAAGCTCGGTGGTGCAAGACTATGTGCGCAGCCTGTAACCTGGAATCCAAGAATCAATGGTGAGTGCAAGAATCGACACATTCCTTGGCTTTATTTATGGTGGCGAGGTGAGGAGAGAGATTGTATCCTCTGCCTTTGGTAGTCAGAAAGTCGAACACAGTAATATGCCTTTCGTCAACTTTCGCCCGTCCGCTACGGTATGCGCAGATTTTTGCTACGTGTTCTTGCCCCTCTGCTTTCTACCGTTCTCTGCTCTATGCCTTCCACCCGAAGGCAGCTCTTTGCAAAGTTGCCTTTCAGTGGTACTACACGATGTTAATATATCAAATTTTGGTCTAAGAGATGGATCGTACAATCTTACACATTCTTTACACGTTATTCCAAGAATAAGTCTATATAACATCCTAAATTTTATTTGAAAGTCCATCTAATACCTCGAACTATAAAACTAGATATTTGACCTGAAATGCCTCAAAATTTCGAAAATTTTGAAATTTTCTTGAATTTTTCCTTGAATTCCTAATCTTTCCTAATTTGACAATTCTCTTTGAAAACCCGCCTTCCCCTTTTGGCCTTCCCGCTTCCTCTTCACGACGCCTCTGCTACTACCGCTTCCCCATCGCCTCCTCAGAAGGCCCACGCGCGCATCGACGTAGGCTAGGATTGCGGCTGCCTTTCCCGTGCATTCACACCTACCTGACACCGTGGTCCCGCCACCTAGTCTCCCAGCTCCTAGGTCCCTTGCTTCGCGCACCGCTGCTCGCTCGCTCTCTCTCTCTCTCTCTCTCTCTCTCTCTCTCTCTCTCTCTGCCGCAGCTCACCGCAACTCCCAGCTGACGTGCAACCAACTCCGTACCTGTGGTGTCAGCTCTCACTAGCTCCTGCAGGGCGCCGTGCCACCTCTTCTCCTGCCCTCTGCGCAGCGGCAGAGCCTCGCTCTCTCCCCTCGCCTGCGTGCAAGAGACACACCCTAAACCAACCTACTGCTCCCATTGCCTCATGCCATCTTAAAAGCCCGATTGCTTCTTCAGAAAGCTTCATACCACTCTCAAGTATCCAACGAAACCGTCGAATCGAGTTTTCTTCCACCGTAGCCTCCCCGCCGTCTTCCCCTAAGCCCAGTAAGCCCTATTGGCAAGCTCTCTCCTCCATTGATTGTGTTTCGATTTCTTTCACTGACATGATCCCCTTTGCTCTCTGAACACGTTGAAATGCTCGCCTAGACATGAGCATTCACTAGAAGCTCTGGCGGCGGAAGCTACCGCCAGCCGAAAGGCCTCTCCCGTGGACAACTTCGCTGAGCTTTTCTCGACCCAAACCACCATCGCCACTGTGAAGTCTATGCCCTGTAGATGGTTAAACTCCATCCCATTTTGCCTGAGACTCACTGGAGTACCCCTGAGCCACCATGGAGTTCGTTGCCTCCTCCCTTGCCGCTAGCCACCACCATTCATTTCCATGCCTCCCAAAGCCCTAAAATGGATTCCCCATACTCCCAAGAATCCAACCGTGCCCTCTTCTTCCGTTGGCGAGCACTGCTGAAGCGAAATTGGGAGGCATCGTCGTGCTCTGTTTTCCCACCGGGGAGTGAAGCTGGAGGTTGAAGATGACCTCCTTGGCACGACGTTGCCCCATCTCAGCTGTTTGCATTTGTTATCACTGTTTCATCTGAGCTCTCGTGCTTGTCGCATCAGGGCCGTCTGCGCCGTCCGCGCGTCGCCCATTGGGTGTATGTGCGCACCCACGCTGGGCCTCGTGGCCGCGCACGGTGTGGGCTGAGGCCGGTCAGCCCAATCGACCACGCGGAAGAAAAATCGTGACTGGGCTGTACTATGCTGGTAGGCCAGCCCAATACTATTCATCCAAAAATTCCAAAACTTCACAGAAAAATTCTGGAAATCCCAAAAATTCCAAAAATACATCGTTTCGACGTCGCGAATCCAGTTTTGACCTCCATTCCACAAAATTAAACTCCAAATAAATTCAAACCCCTCCATTTAAATTTTGTTGCATTTTACTCCTTTTTAATTTAGTTTATTTTTCCTAGCTTGATTAGATTCAAGTATGGACTTATATTATTTTATGTGTTTGCGCTAGCATCTGATCTTTCCGAAGTGACGCTCCAAGGACCAGAACCCAGATGTGAAATTTACGAGCTAGTGGAAGTTTCAGAGCAACAAGGTAAGTTACAAGTTTTTGATCATATTGAATCCCATGAATTTACATTATGTAATTACTGTATTTCCATTATTGTTAATTGTGAAACGTTAATTGATTAAAATAAATGTTTAGAATGACATGCTAATTAGTTAAGTCCTACCACTGATAAATGCCATGTTTAAGTTGAGGCCATATTCACCTTGACAACCTTTGTAATATTTAAATTATTATATAAAAAATTGTAGATCAGCTCACTTAAAATTTTGTACTACTAAGTGACTTGGCTGTTAGCCAAGTAGAATTTGTAAAATTGGCATTAGGGTAAGAGTGTGTAGTGGAAAGCCACAAGATGACCTTCGTCCACGACCTTACCCTAGGGTAGAGACTTCAATGGAAGGGTGGTAGTGCCATGAGCATAGTTGGGAATGTGGTTGGTGCCTCGTGTGAAAAATAAGGACGAGAACCTTATGCTGAGTAAAACACACAGAAATCGCTCAACCACAGGAGTTGACTTGTCAACCCTAGTTTAGTAGCTGCTCAACTCAATTGAATATCTACAGGAGGTAGGAGTGTTGATGATGGGAAGTTAGGTATGCGAAATAGTAAAACCATACCTAACAATGACAGAGGTCACTCAGAGTGGGTAGAAGAGTTTAGGATTAGTGTGTGATCTATGTCTGAGTGATTATACCGGGTAGAGTCTATATAAAGAATTGACCAGTGAAACGTCCTAGTTTTCTTAACTCTGTTGTGGGAGTTAAGAAATCTTATGGGAAAGCTGGGCAACTCTACAGAGTGAAATCAATGGTATTCGAATACGCCGTGCTTCCGATTAATGAAACTGTGTTAATTGGGTGATTCCAGCAATGAAGCATAAGTAGATTTCATAATGTTTTAATCTGTGCAGTTGTATAAGTAACTGTTAAAAGAAAACATTCCTTTTAATTTTATGGAGAATTGTTCTTGCTTTACCTGTTTGCAAATAAAACTGTATCTACTCAATTTAGTAGAACAAGTATAACCCCTCCCTTTGAATATCCTTGCAAGTAGTTAAATTAGAGTTTACTCTTGTGACTTGCTGGGTACGGTCGTACTCATTACTTGCTAAACAATGAACAGAAGACCAATAGAATCAAAATATCCAAGCCAAAGATGAAGTTTCCGAAGAAACTTTCTTCTCCGAGGCTATTTGGTTTTAGGTCTTATCTGCGCTCAAGTACACCTGGGAGTTCTTCTGTTGTAAGACAGTTTTGGGCTTACACACCCGCTGTGTAAAAATAGGTTGTTAAATCTTATGTTTGTAATAAAAGTTTGACTCTTTTGCTATAAGCATGTATTATTATGGTTTTCACTTATGTACAGTACTCCGCAACTATTCAGTTTTGGATAGTTGCATGGATTACTAGCTCCTCCAGAAATAGGGCATTACATGATCCTCGATCTTTGCAATCTAGTTAAAATAGCACCCTGACCTAGTTCGTATGGTGTTATTGCCCGCATGGCACGAAGAGTGAGCGATTTTGCTATGTAGAATGACACGCTAACCAAGTTGGATCAATGATATGTGGGGCCTACAAGGGCCTCTCCCCCCACCGAGCTCCTAGCCATGCTTCCATAGCCACTACCCTTATATTTCTCCCCCTCTCTATTTTGATTTAGGAGAGAAAGCCATGTGGGTCCCACCTGTCATTTACCTAAATTTGACTGGTGTGTCATTCTACGTGGTAAAATCACTCACTCATCATGCCATGATGGCAATACCACCGTCTGAAACCGGGTTAGGGTATTATTTGAACTGAATTGTAAAGTTCAGAGAGTCAAATATCTGGTTTCATAGTTTGGGGCGTTGCACGGACTTTTGAGCAAGGTTCAGTGTATTCGAGTAAAGTTCATAGTTCGGTGATGTTTCTGCATTCCTATTGTACTATAAGGGCATCCACAATGTTGATTTTAAGCCACTGATTCAAAGGACGGGAGAGAACGCTTGGAACAAATGCAATACATTGGATCCATCAATTTATACAAACAAAAATCTGGAGCTGAAATCTCTAAACATGAGTAGATTCAAGCAATAACCCAACTCATGTGGGCTGACCTATCTGCACGCTTGCTGTCACCCCACGCTGCTTGCCGGCCATTCATTGTCCGGTTCTCTATTCACCGCTCCTGTTCTCTAGATCAGTTGGCTAACAATGCCTCTGCCGTAAGGCATCGACGTCGTTGCCTCCGACTCCAGACATTGAAATTGTTGCTACCCCGCCTCTGATCTCTCCCTCTCCACCCCTTCTACTGCGACATCGACCATCCATGGCAGCAGAACGGCCACTAGCAGTGGCGAATCGGCCACGCCGGCGACGGCAGAGAGTGGGGAGGGAGTTGTTGGGGATCAGGCATCATTTTTTAATTAATACATGGACCCGCCGGAGGGCTTGGCTGGTTTCAAACATTGGAGAAAAAAATGGTTAATTCTCTAGGTGCTTAGTTGGCACTTCTTTGAATACATTAGAAATGCCCTTCCGACGACTAATGAAATGACGAGTCTACACTAATGCGGCCAATTTTTACATAACCGCTTGCTTTTAGCTTTGTCGTAGCCAATTAAAGCACCCTAGCCCAGTGATACACGCCTATTCTCCAGGTGGTACATATAAGCCTATTCTATGAGCGTCCACCTTTCAACTTAAACTTTAAAACTTTCAAATCAAAAGATCAGACTTTCGACTAGAAAATGTAAGATCAAACTTTCGATTAGAAAATGTTAAAAAATGTACCTCGAAGTATAAGCTTTCGACATAAAAAAATTGAACTTTCAATTGGAAAGAGAAGGGGATTTTTCACTTTCGACCAAAGGTTGCAACTTTTAACTCAAATTCGAAAGAATTACATTTCTCCGGGCAGGCATCGGAGTTGGCGCCAGTGAGGCCATGGCTGCAGCAGTGAGCAACCAACAGGTCGTGTCAGGTTTAAGGGTGGGGAGGAATGCAGTTCCTCTCATCTCTGGGTGTCTGGTGCGGACAAAGCAAGAATAACTAGCTGATACTTGCACATGGGAGTTGGACTTCATCCAAAGCATCGGATGTCCCAAACACACCAATCCGACAGTACGGAGTGGATCAAGCATGTGTCTGCCTTCACCTCCCGCGCGTTGCTGTAGGGCCGATTGTGCTTTCATGTAATAATTATTTGCAATAGTATTATAAGTAAGGGATTTAATTTGTGTGATGTACGTAGGAAGGTAAAATATTGTTGCAATTCCGAAGTCACGTAGGAAAATAATAAGTGTGTGTTTTTCATTTAATTGACACATTCACATTCATACATACTACATATTATTGTGCTAATAGTTTGCCTGCGTTCATACGGATTGACATTTATGCATATTTACATGGACATGCACAAACTATATATACGTAGTGTATCATTTTCTTCCGGATCAAAGCACAATCTTTAGTAATTAATGTCATCATGCTCACTACCACACAAAGGGTCATCACAGACGGTTCTAAACCCTCATCAAAGACTGTTTCTGAATGGTCTAAAATTTTGCGCCGTTTGTGATAAATCACAACACAAACGATTGGTATAAAGAACCGTCCGTGCAGGCATACTATCATAGACAGCTTCTACCAAAAACCGTCTGTAATATGTCGCTCATCACACACGATTTTATGTACCAACCATCTATGATAATTGGTGATGCCATGTATGTTGTCGCGTAGCCGCCCTTGCCAAATCCCTTCTGTCCCTTTCCACGCCCAGATATGGCTACCGACGGAACTCTTCTCGGAGGCAAACCAACTCACCAAGTCGGGCTATGACTCAAAACGGGATACAAACCGAACCATATACTGGTTTCAGTCAAAACAAGTTGCATGCAAGCCAAGGATCATCTTCACGGTGCATCAGTTTTGGTATTAGAGTGATGCTCAATAAAACAGTCATAACTTTTGCATACGACCATTTTCGATGTTATTAGACTCGTTTAAAAGCTAACGAAAAATTACGTCCAAAAATCCACATGGGCCTTGGCACATAACCTCTTCTTTATACCTAAGCTCACATAGGACACTAAAATTAGGTAGTAGCAAATTCTTATCAAAAGTATATTCTTTAAAGAACAAATTCACCTGTTGTTATAGTTTCTTTGCTTATGCCCGTGTGATCAGCCCTGTTGGTTCAATTGGAGGAGTTGGAGCTTCTTGCAAAGGAGTAGATGAACTAGAAGCAGTAAGAATATCTTCATTAGTATTAGTTCTTGGAGTGAAATTGGTGGAAAGAGAGAGGGGGTGTATAAGGGGAGAGAGGTGGGAGGAGATCGGTGCCTATTGTTCAATGTGAAGAGAATGGACGAGTGAGATCGGGATCCTGGAGGAGATGCCATGGATCGGTGACGTGGCATTATCATCGATGGTTTAGATTAAAAACCATCTGTGATGTACGCAATTATCCCATACGGTTCTTATTAAGAACCATCTATGATATTATCACAGACGGTTCGAATTAAAAACCTTCTGTGATGATATCACAGATGATTTTTAATCCGAACCGTCTATGACCCGTCTGTGATAATATCACAGATGGTTCTTATTAAAAACCATCTGTATTAATTATGTATCATAGGCAATTCTAGCCATCATTAATAACATAAACAGTCACGCTTGTAAAATCATCTGTGATAATTGCAACACTGACGGTTTGTCGGAACTGTCTATGATGAGATGTCTAGTATAGCCTTTTTTGTGGTAGTGGTTGGATTTTATTTCCTTTCAGGCCTTCAAATGAAAGTTTTCACTATCGTACAAAATAACACAACTTATGCTAGTGGCAAATCCAAGATTTAGTTTATCTGTTTTGTCCTTGTTAATTTTATTGTTTTTCCTAAGTATATACGGATGACCACCATCACCAAATGCGTAACGGTGTACGAATGACCACCATCACCAAATGTGTAACGGTGTAGTTATCTATCATCTTTACAAAGCAGTCCACTTGATCTCTATTGTAGTTTCCTATGTTAAAACTGGGATTTTCATATTATAAGATCTTATATAGTATCATTTATTTCAAACTTGTTGAAGCACAAGGGTACTCGGCTAGTTCATAGACTTGGTTTTCAAATTTTAAAATTCCATGTCCAAATCATACTACAATATGCAAACACCATTAACATCAAAGTGAACAGAAACAAAGAATAAATTATATATAGTTGGATGGATGCATTTTGGGGAATGCATAGGATTGGTCAAGATCATTTTGCCTTTCTCCACGGTTGGAGTTGCATTAGAATTTTTTTAGAAAATGGAAGAAAAGACTTCCCGCTTCTGCGTTTCCGCACACAGCGTTTACATTATTACAAAGATTCAGCACAATTGCTAATGAATTAGGGGAACAAAAATTATGCATGACCAAGCCTATTATTAAATTTCCATCCATGAGAAGCAAACAGCTCCAACGCAGTTGGTCTCTAGTTTTCGCTCGCTAGCCGAACGACTCTGTGTTTCATCATCACGCTGCAGAAGATGACCAAAACCGCAGCCAAGATGTTCCCTGAAAATTGCCTGCATAAAAGACGAATATTTGCCATTTGCAAAGATTAGATCATTACGACATCTCCAAATTGCCCAACATAAAGCGCCACCCCAACCAAAATATATTTCTTGTCTTTTAAATCAAAATTTGATATCCAACTCCCTAACATGTGGGATACAGAGCTGGGAGGCGGAAGCCCAGTAGATATGTAGACAGTCCGCCAGATTGTCTTGGCATGATGACAATCAAAAAAAAGATGCGTAATGGTTTCATTACAATTACAAAAACAGCACTTTTGACTGCCTTTCCAATTCCGCTTAATTAGATTGTCCTTTGTTAAAATTACCCCCTTCTGGAGATACCAAAGGAAAATCTTGATTTTTAGAGGAATTTTTAACTTCCAAATCAATTTATGAGAAAAGTGCGTATTCTGATTTATCATGTGAAGATACATAGAATGGACCGTGAATTGACCATTGTGACGTAAGCTCCAAATAAACAAATCTCTCTCGTCAGTTAAATTGGTATGAGTGATATTGGCTACTAAATCCTCCCAATCATCGAGCTTATCCCCCACCAGAGCTCTCCGAAAAGAAATATTTAGTGGTATTGTCCTCATAATATTAGCCACTGTATCATGCGGGCGATTTTTAATATTATACAGTGTGGGATAAAGGTCTTTGAATGGGCGATTGCCGACCCATGAATCTTCCCAAAAACGTGTTTGTGATCCATCATTAATTTTGAAAGAACCACAAGCCAAAACCTGATCTTTTATTTTCATCAGACCCTTCCAGAAATGAGAATCATTGGTTCGGACGTGCACTTGTGATAGAGATTTTGAGCTTAGATATTTATTTCTAAATAAAGTTTGCCAAGTGCCTTCTTCATTAAGCAAATTAATGATCCACTTACTTAATAGGCATTTATTCTGGACTTGGAGATTAATGATCCCAAGTCCTCCTTGGTCTTTAGGATGACATAAGATGTCCCATTTTGCAAGGCGATACTTCTTTGTATCTTTGTCGCCTTGCCAATAAAATCTAGATCTGTAATAATCTAGTTTTTAAGAACACCTTTCGTATTTCAAAAAGGACATCATGAACATGGGTAAACTGGTAAGAACTGAATTTAGAAGGACTAATCGACCTCCATAAGATAAATGCTTCGCCTTCCAAAGAAGACAATTTTTTTTCGAACCTATCTTCGATGGTCCTCCAGTCTACATTATGAAGTGTTTTATGATGCATTGGTATACCTAAATATCTGAAGGGATATTCACCTGCATCACAACCGAAGAGTTCAATGTAATGGTTCTCAAAATGTTTTGCTTCGCCATAACAAAAGATTTCACTCTTATGAAAGTTGATTTTGAGACCGGACAGTTGTTCAAAGGCACACAACAAAAGTTTCATATTTTTTGCTTGTTCTAAGTCATGGTCCATAAAGATAATGGTATCATCTGCATATTGCAGAATTGACAAGCCATCATCTACAAGGTGTGGGATGACCCCCCTTAATTGTCCATCATCCTTTGCTCTTCTTATTAAGAGTGCAAGCATATCTGCTACGATGTTGAACAAAATAGGTGACATTGGGTCACCTTGACGTAGACCTTTTTTTGTTTGGAAGTAATTTCCAATGTCATCATTGACTTTGATGCCAACACTACCCCCAGTAACAAAGCTCGCAATCCAATTACACCATTTTGGTGAGAAGCCTTTCATGCGCAAGGTTTGTTGTAGAAAGGACCACTTAACTTTATCATAGGCCTTTTCAAAGTCGATTTTGAAAATCACCCCGTTAAGCTTTTTAGTGTGTAATTCATGAATGGTCTCATGCAAAATGACCACTCCTTCCATTATATTTCTACCTGGCATAAAAGCCGTTTGAGACGGGCTCACCACTTTCTGCGCTATATTATTGATTCTGTTTGTGCCTACTTTTGTGAAGATTTTAAAACTGACATTAAGTAGACAGATTGGTCTGTATTGTTGAATCTGTTTGGCATCTTTAGTTTTAGGCAGAAGGGTAATTATCCCAAAATTTAGACTAAAGAGCGGAAGGCATTCTTCATAGAAATCATTGAAGAGTGCCATTAAATCCTTCTTTATCACTTCCCAGAATACTTGATAGAATTGCAGGAAACCATCAGACTGAGCTTTGTTGTGTTCCATTTGGAACAAAGCCTCTTTGACCTCGGTTTCAGTAAATGTCGTTGTAAGCATTTCATTTTCAACAGCAGAGACTTGTGGTATATCATTTATATAACTTTCCACAAGGGAGAGGTTATTGTCCTGTGGTTGTCCGAAAAGGCCTTTGTAATAATTAGTAATGTAATTTTTCAATTCGGTGTCCCCAACAATTATACCATCTTCTTGTTCTAATTTGAAGATGTGTTGTTTGCGATGTTTGTCATTGGCCACCAAATGGAAGAAACGGGTATTATCATCACCTTCAAGAAGGGTTTTAACCTTCGCCCGTTCATACCACTTTAGTTCTTCCTCTCGTAATAAGAGAACCAATCTTTCCTTGAGATAGTGTTTCATATTTATCTCATTATCAGAAAGGGTAGTGTTTTCTGCCTTTTTATCAATGGCGTCCAACAAAGAGATTAGTTTTTTCTTCTCTTTTTTATATGAGCCGGCTGTATGTTTGGCCCATCCTCTCAAATACCGGCGAAGATGTCTTATTTTATTTTGCCATCTTTCCAGAGCAGTATCTCCTCGATTTTCTGATTGCCATAATTTGGCCACCATATCAAAGAATCCATCCCGAATCAACCAACCCCTTTCAAAATTAAAGGTTTGTTTCTTATTAATATGGGTTGAAGATCCAGTATTCAAGATAAGAGGTGTGTGATCAGATTGGCTTCTATCTCTTGACTGTACTGTGGTAAGAGGAAATTTAATTTCCCAATCAGTACTGACAAGTACTCTATCTAATTTCTCATATGTAGGGTCGACTCCAGGCCCGGCCCAAGTATATTGACGTCCTGACATAACTAATTCCTTAAGGTCAAGAGACTCAATTACCGCATTGAAAATATTTGGCCATTTGGTGTCAAAATGCCCTTTGCTCTTATCATCTGGGTGTCTCATAATATTGAAATCTCCCCCTACAATATACGGAAGAGTTTCGCTTGAGCGAATATGGGCCAATTCTATAAGAAAAGCTTCTTTATTTAGGTGTTGTGCTGGCCCATATACCGTATACAACGCAAATTTGAAACCATCTAATTTATGACGAAGACAAAACTTGATATAAAAGTCTCCCTCATCTATGGATCCAATATCGTAAATGCTCAAGTCAACACCTAATAACATCCCACCTGATCGGCCAGATGGGGCCATGCTATGCCAAATAAATTCACGCCCACCACTAAAGTTCTTAAGGATCGCATTGGAGAAATCACCACGACCCGTTTCTGAGAGTGCAACGAAATTGATTTGCTCCTCTCTAACCATCTCCCCCAAGTATCTGTGTTTAGCCAAGTCAGCAAGACCTCTGCTATTCCAGAAAACTCCTTTCATTGGAGACACAGTTTGGACGGGGTATTTGGGTTTTTTGGAGGTCTGCCAGTTAAATTCTTTTTGGCAGGGTTAGATTTTTTCTTACTTGGGGCAGGATTAGTATCACTTGATATGTGATCATCTTCCCGGCCCTGCATATCCTCATCAGAATTACCACAGACGTGGCCGAGGATTGCATCAAGTCTTTCCTCCTCATCATCTGCGGTAAGGTTAATGACTTTATTTTTGTTCTCTGTTCTCTTCTTACGGGAGACCACTAATCTATCTATTTCTATGTTTTTAATCGAGACAATAGAGTTCTTGATTAATGTTTCATCCCTACCCAAAGAAACACCTAGGTTGTTCAAATTTGAAGAGATGCGAGAATCTGTAAAGGAGAGAAAAGAAGTGGAAGTACCTGTTAATTCAAGGTTGCAAGCTGCCACCCTGCGTTCCACCTTCTTAAGCGTGTGTTCATCCCTCATCGCTGAGCTCCTTTGGCTGCGCCTTAGATGTACCATATTCTTGTTGTTTGTCGATTGCGTCGTTTCCTCATTAAAGTTCTTCTTGTCATCCTCTGTTTTCGCTGCTGCAATACCCCCCTCGGAGACATCAACAACCATCGCAAAGGCTCGCAGATCCTCAATGCCAACAGCCCCATTTAAATCCTGAAGAGCACTTGCCATTGCCAGATTTGAAATATTAGCCCGAATACCATTCTGTTTGCAAAGAGATTGCAGTGCAAAACGTGGGAGAGCCTGAAAATCTATTTTAGTGGAAGGATCAACTTCCTTCATCACCTCTGGAACAACATTCCCACAAATAACTAATTGGTTCTGCTGCCCTGAACTGACCTCCCGGACCTGGTTTTCCGAAGCAAAAATGGTTGCCGTCACATGAAGATGGTCTGACCCCTGTCCAGGAAGTGCTGTCTCCTGCTCCCCAATACTTGCGTCCACAGAAATATTGGCTCCATTGCAGTCTTTTGCTTCCTCTCCAGATTGCCCGAATGCAGAATTTGGATGATTGAGAACAGCTTTATGCTCAAAGGAAGGTGTACCTTTGGACTGTAATGAAGTCACAGTATCACAAACTTCGTCAGAAAAGGTGGGATCCATTGTATTTTCCTGTGACAACCTCTCTCCAGCATCCGAAGCATAAATGGTTGCCATCACATGAAGATGGTCTGACCCCTGTCCAGGAAGTACTGTCTCCTGCCCCCCAATACTTGCGTCCACAGAAATATTGGCTCCATTGCAGTCTTTTGCTTCCTCTCCAGATTGCCCGAATGCAGAGTTTGAATGAGTGAGAACAGCAATATGCTCAAAGGAAGGTGTACCTTTATCTGAAGATAAAAGAGGTTTGGACTGTAATGAAGTCACAGTATCACAAACTTCGTCAGAAAAGGTGAGATCCATTGTATTTTCCTGTGGCAACCTCTCTCCAGCAATAGGTCCATCAAGTTGCATAGGTGCTGCACTGTAGATGTCTGAACTTTTGTCAATTTCAGCTACTACAGAAGCACTGATATCCTCCAATAAATTCTGAACAGCTTTGTCAATTGCCCCTTCAACCAGCTGCACTTCATATGCAGTTGGTGCTTTATCATTTGGGGCTTGAGTAGAATTAACATGTGAATTGAATTCAGCTGTATCATTGGGATGACCAGGGAAGTTAGATTTGTTGTGGTTATCCAAGTCTTTAATTCAACGCAGGCTTGTTTTGTAGTCACTAATATAAGGGAGAGAGATTAGTCGAGACTAGATAAAACTTTGAACCATGTGACTCTGAGTTGAATTAAGAATCAAAAGCCTTAAGCACAACGAAACCTAATCAGATTAACATCTCACCGCCCTACTGTCCTAGCAATAATGCAAAGAACAAAAGAAACATGTGAGGGACGATCGCGTGAAAAGAGAAAAGTCACGCTAATTTATCTCTTTTCAATAAGAAAGTAACTGCTTTTCTTAGAGAGGGAGGAAATCTACATGGAACTGTACTTGAATTGACCTAAAAAACAAGGAAAGAACTCCCAAATTCATCTGATCCGGTTCTCCGCTCAGACTCTCTTTTTTTCCTTTTTCTTTTGACGTTATGCTGCATGGCATTGCACCAGCATGATTCAGCTTTGAGAAAGAAAAAGGCTTTTACAAAGACGAGATTCTCATTCAGCTTTGGTAAAAGTTGCACGGAAGAAAGATTACCATTCAGCTTTGATAAAGCTTAACAATGTACATATTTCATTTTTTGTCGTTTTGTATCGACTTGGTGAACTGTTCTTTCTTATTCTACATAGAAAAATGTGTGTGTGTATAGCACCGCTTGCGGTATTTAGGATATAGAATTTGTTTGGACCAAAAGACCCTGGCCGTATGTCTAAGTTCAACTGAGTTTATTTTCTGGGCCACAAGTTCAAACGGGCTGAACATAACTAAACTCACGAATTGCCACATACAAATCCTAAAGCAACAAGACTTATAAGTGGTATTAGGCTTTCTCCTTCAAAAAAACTAGTCCAATAGGTGAGACCTCCCTCACATTTATAAATTGTGTTTTTTTTTCACGATCGATATAGAACTATTCCCAACAAGGTATCAATCCGGAACCCAACTGTGCTACTGACTTTCATGATTAGTAGCTAGAGTCTGCAGTACAACATCATTGCATCACATCCATGCACACGAGTAATAAGAAGATTACTTAATACATTAAACAATTGTACAGTTGCCTATTGGCCGAAACTTGCAAATGGGGCCATATCGGCCAAAAGAGTTTAGAGTTCTTGCAGCCAAAATAAACATAAGAACTCTCTAGACTTGTCATTGACAACTAACGGGGAGTTCGCGACCTAGTTCTCGGCATTATGACCTTTGAATCCCCTAGTGTAGAGGTAACTGTATGACAGATATTCTACTTCAGCTAAGGTGATTCATCGAGCAACAATGGGTACATTTGTACTCAGCAAGTATTTCATACAAATGCAGTTATATACGTGTAAGGCTATGTCAAAGGAGGCTTAATTAACAGGGTTTGAATCTTTTGATTTGTGCATTAGATCATAGATATGATGTTTTGCGCTAAATCACATGTGGATAAGAAAGCTTTATGCTGCGGGCTGCAAAATGTGCCTTTTTCTAGCAAGAAGATGTATTGTTGATTTTTGACTTTTGAATTTGGCTTTCCATATGTTATCGGTATGAGACCAGATAGTAAACTTAGAAACACTCTCGGTCGGATGCAAAGACCATCGAGAATATGAATGGACCTAAGAAGAAGCACATAACCACCAAGTGTATTGAATATGAATGTCTAGGGTTACCAAAATGATCTCCCTTCTCCCATTACAAGGGTTCCTATTTGTAGAGGGAGAGAGGGAGGCGAGTGAAATTATAAGTTGGCCCTCGAGGCCTACACGACTATAAAATGGGTCATCACAGACGGTTTGGAACTGCCATCACAGACGGTTTTCTGAACCGCCTGTATTTATGTGTCAGTAATAATCGGAGGTTATCACAGACGGTTTGTGAGCCGTCTGTGCAGGGCCGGTCCTAGGATTTTAGGGGCCCGGGGCAAAACTAGAAATAGGGGCCTTAGTATAAATATCTAAATATAAATCTACACACACACGCACACACACACATATATATATATCTAATTTTACCAACAAACACTTAATTAAAGAAAAATTCACATCAAAGAGTTCATAGATATTACCTTAAAATTTCTTCTAACATTTCTAGATGCGAAGTCATTGATGATGGTATTGATATCAATCTCATCCAATAATTTCTTCTCAATACATAAAGTTGCCAAACCGTTTAATCTCTCTTGAGACATTGTTGACCATAAATGATTCTTCAACAATTTCAACTTTGAAAAGCTTCTTTAAGCTGATGCCACGGTCACAGGCATAGTAAATAAAATCGATAAGCAATAGAAATATTAGGATAACAATCCGCTTCTCTCGACAAACTCAAAGATCTCCATAGCGGACATTGGTTTATCGATAAAGTCAATTGCATAACGCTTAACTCGAAATTAGATCATTTAACTCAACATCGGAGGAACCATCTAGAGAGAAAGTTTCGCAAATTTTGTACAACATTCTTTTAATTCATTCGATCCAATGACTTCAATGTTGTTGAACTCATTAAAAATCCAAATATACTTCCGAATGTTTGGAGTTCTTGAAATCTACTTTTCAATGAATTGATTGCCATATCAACCATAACAAAAAAAAATAATTAACTTCAAATTCCTTCTCAGCTTGCAAAACTACTTCATCACAATCAATTTCATCAAACTGTTTCTTCCTTTTCTTCCTAAGAACACGCCGCTTAACTGGAAATGATGGCTCTACATTCATTTGAGCTGCAATATCTTTGGCAATGATCATACTCAAAGCAAACCCTTCATTTCTATAAGTATTAAAGTATTTAACCATGCCTTCTATTTGTTGCATGTATATACTCTACATAGTATATGGGGGGCCCCTGGATTTTGGGGGCCCGGGGTGACCGCCCCTCTCGCCCCCCTCAGGGCCGGCCCTGCGTCTGTGATAAAAACAACACAAACGGTTTGTAACTAGAACCGTCTGTGAAAAAAATTATTACAGACGGCTCGAACCAAAAACCATCTATGATACTCACACATCACAGACGATTATAGCTACTAACCGTCTGTGATAGTCCTTCATAAACGGTTTATACGACAAAACCGTCTGTGGTAGTTCATTGTATACCTAAATTTTTTTTCTGCTTTTTAGTTAGCCTCAAGAAATGATGTTACCTATGCCCTTTGAAAACAAGCAAATACAGTGGCAAACATAATAGCACATTCCATTACGGTATAACAAGATAATGAACCCAACTTTTTAACATGGCAAGAATATATAAGAAGCAGAGATCCTAACAAACAATTTAGAAGCTGGATGCATCGAATGACTACCGGATATCACCAACAATGGAGAGGCGACGGTAGTGCCACCTTTGTGGCACGACGGTGAGACTGCATAAGACACTCTTATGACACTTATGACAAGAGTGTGCTATGTGCTATGTAGTTGACCATGGTGTCACAACGGAGGTGCTAGCTCACGGCGGTAGTCGGCGTTGTCGAGGATCAAGCTGGATGCATCGGATGGTGGCCGGATATCACCAGTAATAGAGAGGTGGTGGTAGCGCCACCTTTGTGGCACGACGGTGAGACTACGGAAGACACTCTTACGACACTTACGGCAAGAGTGTGTTTTGCAGTCGACCGTGGTGTCACAACGGAGGCGCTAGCTTACCGCGGTAGTTGGCATCTTCAAGGAACTAGCTAGATGCATCGGATGGCGATCGGATATCACCGACAATGGAGAGGTGGTGGTAGCGCCACCTTTGTGGCATGACGGTGAGAATGCAGAAGACACTCATACAACACTTACGATAAGAGTGTGTTCTGCAGTCAACTGAGGTGTCACAATAGAGGCACTAGCTCATGGTGGTAGTCGGCGTCGTTGAAGGGAGGAAGTTATATAGTCGATGAACTCACGCATCTGCCAGTGGAAAGGTATATAGGAAGTAATTAATAAGGTCCAAGCGGTGGGAGGAACCGGTGCCTACCATTCGATGTGGAGAGAATGGACGTGTGAGATCGAAATCCTATGGAATACGCCACAGATCGGTGATGTGTCATTATCAGAGACGAATCGTCTGTGATAATGAACATATCAGAGATGGTTTGTTATACGAACCGTTTGTGATAGTTTCATAGATGATTCTATTTAAAAAAGTCTGTGATAATGCGTATATCACGATCGCTTAAACTCAACCATCGTGATAGTTTGAGAGACAGTTTTAGTCATGAACCGTCTGTAATAATCAAAGCACAGACGGCTCCACATGAACCGTCTGTGATGATACGTCCAGTATAGCTTGTTTTGATTTAGTGCTAGTAATGAGGACATCACTTCCATTCATACAACCAACACTACTCACAGTAGGCATACACAAGAGTCTGAACCTATGTACTTGCAAGGTCCAATCACAAGAGCTCATGAACGTTAATTAAACTATTAGGAAATTTTGTTTCTAGAAGTGCAATATATTTCTAATAAGAATATGCATCTACCTGATACATGTGATGGGCTTTTAAATTGGAACTTATGAGTTGATCAAGCATAAGGAGGGGGACAACATCAAGGGAAGCTCGTGTAATTCAATTCATCATCCAGAGACACACCAACTTCAAACGTACATACTTTTACATACAGACTCTGTTTGAGCTGTGCGAGTACACAACAGATCCAACCCCACTTCCAACTCCTCTGAGCGCACCGTAATTTGCAAAACAGTCCGCTAGTATCTCTGATTCTAAAACAGGATGGTGCTACGCCACCTCCACTTGGGCCCATGGGCCTTATAAGCCTAGGGGCATGCGCCCACCCCCTAGCCGTCACCCTCTAGCCATCATTTTCATATAGTCTCATATGTGCTACACTTTATGGTTTAGATTTTGTTTGATTAGTTTTTCCATTATAAAAATTCATGTTCTTCTCTTGTATCGACTAGACCACCATCAAAAATCTCTGCGGAATCCTACCTTTTTGTACTCAAACATATATTTGCAATTCATATTGCTTTTCATCTCATTCTTGCTTGTTCTTCAATTGCTTGCAGGAATTAATCTTCATGGTCAGGTCAATCAAGTCTTTAGTACAGTTGATAATGACTTGGTAATTAGTTTAGTAATTGCTTGGTTCGTACGTTCTACATTCGTAGCCTAGATCATGAGAGTTGATCATCACCCAATCAGAATTTATCCTTCTCATTAAAAGATCAGGACAACAAAAGCAAATCACCTAGCTTATTTCTAGGGGTATTTACGTCATTTGTCCCATGCGGGCTCCACCGTGTTTGGGACACCGAGGTCGATACGTGGCCGACTTCGGACTCTATCTGGGGTTGGCTCTGGACCTCCCCTAGGGTTAGCTCTGAACCTCGCCCCATGGTTGGCCCAGGTCCCTTTGGGGTCTTTCTCGCATACCTCGTCCAGGGTTAGCCCCAGACCACTCCGGAATTAGTCTTGCGTACCTTGTCCGGGGCTGGCCCCAGACTTCTCTAGAGTTGATCTCATGTACTTTGCCTAGGGTTGGCCCCAGACCCCTCCAGGATCAGTCTTAGTTCCTCGTCTAGAGTTGGTTCTAGACCCCTCCGGGGTGGGTCTTACGCACCTTACCCAGGTTGGCCTTGCGAACGTCATTGAGGTTGATTTAGAGACTTGGCTCGAGATAAACCCTCCAACAGGTGCTATTGCTCCAAGGTGGTCGTGATCCCGAGGTGGTGTGGGGATCCTCCCCCCAACACCATATCAGCCAAGCTCTTTTTTTAATTTCTTTTTGCTTGTGTGGCCTTTAGAACTGCATACCAAAGTGTTCTCTTTGGGAGCTAAATCTTTCGATTTGTGCATTAGATCATAGGCATGATGTTTTTCGCTTGAGTTTTTTCTTTTCTCCAATGTAATCCTGAATCAAGTTGGCAGAGCGAATGCCATCAGCTTGTGAATACAATCTTTTACCAAAAAAATGTCTGCTTGCATCTAAATCAATTAAGCTTATAGTGCTTTGAGACAGACCTTGGCGCTTTCTGGAGTTGTTTGACATTTGTTCCGTCTACCAGTGGTTTTAAGTCCTTTTGTTTGAGTGGTACTAAAGGTTATGTTGGCATAAGGATTGACTTCCCCTGTTGATGCAATACTGCCCATGCAATAGTAAATTGTAGTGTGTACCGTGTAGTATCAGATGGTTCAAATTTCTGTCACTATAGCTAGTTGGTAGCAGCACCAGTAGAAGATATGTGCTTTCTGTTAAATGTTTTTAACAAAGTCATTGTTTTAGCTGATGTTATGTACATAATCAACTTTTTTCCTTCAATTCCCCTGTTTCCAACCTGTTTTCCCCTACCGTTTACTGCTGCAATATGTGGATGTAGAGATAGTAGTGCATGTTGCTTTTCTGATGCAAACTAAAAAGTCGTCTGCAATCACAAGTGTTTTTTTTCTTGCAAATTGTCTGACAGCAAATTTTTAAATAGATTGCAAGCAACCGTTTTTAGCCTTACTCCGTATATATTTTTCATGTAATATATATAGTTCTCTTCAATTGGTTTCCAACTAATTCCATATATGCTGGACTCTTCTATTTTTATTACCCCTCGCATCACCCAAGGAAATGTGAAGCTTGCGGATATATCTATCGCCCTCTTTTGATTAGTTGATTCACTTAGTATTTTTGTGAAAGAGTTGTTATTTACTGCAAGGTCTGGATCCCGTTGCAAAACATGTGCAATTCTGTACTAGTAGGCAGCAGAAAGGAGATCTTTCTGTGTCTCAATGTCAATGTCCTGGTGGCTGAGATCTTGTGCGTGCATAAGGACAGGAGATGGAGGCGTCACTCCAGTGGCTGCCGCGGGTCGCCATCTCTCTCGATGCCACTGCGACAAGTGAAGGAAGATAGAATAGCACAGAACAAATGGATTGCATTGCTTGAGCCTGGAGGAAAAATAAATACTGTACAAGATGACCTGAACCACAAAAGTCAATCAGATATAAAAGGAACTATATCGGATACAAATCCTAATGTACAAGATATGTACTCTAACATCCCCTGCAGTTGGAGCAGGAGTATCACGAACGATCAGGCTAGGGAAAAAACCGATGAGGATGCTCAGGCTGGAGTACAAGTTGATGAGGAGTGCCATGTGAAGAATCATTAGTGAAGTTGTCTATTGTCGAGGCAATGTTCAAGGTATGGTTGCCGGTGATAAAGAGTAGCACCGTTGACAAAGAAGTTGTAGGAGGTTAAGTAGTTGAGGCCATCAAAAAGCAATTGTCAGGGAAGAGGTACTAGCATAGGCCATCTGTAATATCCTGAATTTTATCCTCTTGAGTACCTATACGTAATTAGAGAAAAAGGATACGTGAAAATGGGACATTTAGACTTTAGGAGAGGGAGAACGCTTCTTGGACTGGTTAGTACGGGAGGAGTTGGAAACCGACTCAGGTTCATGTGGTGATAAAAGGGAAGATGGGGGAAGAAGTTGGACTCAAACACCTAGCCCTAGCTGCCTATCCCTCCTCTCCAGCCGCTGATCTCCTTGGCATCGCCGCCAGCAGCTGCCACTGCTACCCAGCGCTGCCCAGCCACCACCGGTCTTCGCCATGGCCGCATCGCCCTGCCTAGCCACCTCCTGCTGAGCCACCATCATTGCTACCCACTTGTCGCTATTGGTTCTCCACGTCCACTAGCATGCATGCATGGCTACATGCTACTGCTTCATGTCGTGTTGTGCTGCTAGTAAATTGCATGGCTGCATATGGTCGTGCCTTGCTGGGTTGCTATTGTCATGACTAGATAACTGCATGGGCTGCTACTGCTTGGTGGTCGTGACCAGTGGTGGGTCTGGGCCTTGGGCTAGGTGGGTTATAGCCCGAGGCCCAGGATCGAAGGCTAATATGTTGTGTTCAGACACCAACCTATTGTCTGATACGAAGCACTAGTGCATGGTGACCAACTAAGCCCAAGTATAGCCGGCCTAGCCCGAGGCTTGGGCCTTGGCTAGCTCTGCCTTTGGTTGTGGCAAGCACGTAAGGAAAATCAACAAGGAGGAAAAGAAGAGTAGCGGCAGGGGCAAAGCTCAGGAAGGAGAATGGAAGAAAAGGTGGGGAAGGGGTCATGATATTGGTGTTCTTCACCTAAATAATGACCTAGACTTTCCCTCTCTGGTTTACCAATTTAGTAGAGATTAGAGTTAGGATTAGAAAGAGAATTAGCAAGTTTCACGTAGGTTCAATTAGCAGATTGGTTTGTCTGACATAATCATCAATTGCAATTTTGGGCACTATATAGGCTTAATATGAAAGTGTCATCTACTATATAGTTGTAAATAATTTTGGTAACTTTCTATAGAGTACTTACTTATGTCAATTGTTTTGTTAGATTTAAGAGTTATGATTTTGTAAGCCTACTATCCGATGAGTCATCGTCATTTGGTAGCATCGTGGTAGACCATAGATTAAAATTATTATATGGATTAATAAGAGTTTTTCTCTACATGAAAAGTGTAGATAATTATCTAAGTATTCCATAGAGTCCAAGAATATGAACTTGAGTGGGGTAGATTAGGAGTTTTGGCTCTGGGAAGACTACTATCCAGAAATTAGTTATTGCTAGACGTAGTCATGGGGAGCTGTTAAATTGATTTGGTAAATGACAAATAAATTTGGGCATAACTAAAAAAAGGTAGCTAACTTTTTGTAGATTCTAAAAGTGCTATTGTTTACTATAGTTGGATGTGTAATTTAATAGATATGAAAATATTAAGCCTGCTGTCCAGTGAGATGACAGAACTCTCTTCGAAGTTAAAAATGAGGGGTTAAATGGTTTAAGCGGTATTTGTAGCCAACTAAGAAGTTGTTGGGAATTTCGGGTAGGTTTTAGAAGTAGTGTGGTTTGCTATGTTAGTGCTTGGGTGTCAAAAGTTAGACTAGTACTGGGACAGCAAGGGTGACCGTCATAGTGAAGGGGGAGTATTGCGGAATTGGGGAACATATGGATGTGATGTTGCTAAATTGTTGTTTGTATTGTTATGGCTTGTTGTTGAGATTAGGTATTTACTGTAGGAGGAGTAGCGTCAGGGTTGGTGTTATCTTCAAATCAACCCGTTCCTCGCAATTAGAAAAGACAAGTGCATGATAGAATGATATATAAGTGATTTTCTCTTGTTGTTATATTAAATTAATACTTGCCATAATGATTTACATGTTTAATACTTGCTTCTTATTATGCACACATGATTATAGATAAAAAGATGATGATTATAGTTATATGATGATGTTGATTAAGGTTAAATGATGATAATGTTGATAAGTAAAAACTCATTATGTTGCATGTTGAGCATTCATGTTGTCCTCTAGAGCCTACTTTGTATGGGCGACTCACGGGAGTGGGTAGAGAATGACCTATTTCGGAAGGCACTCACGGGAGTAGAGTTGAGACCCTGTATAAAAAAGGACAGGGCAAGAGTGGTTCATCGACGGGTGAGCACTCTGTTAGAAATTGGCCCATTTAATTATGGCCTATTTTCTTAATTCCAAAGCATGCATGGTTTAGTACCATATTGCTAAGGCAGGGTGAGGAAGTCCGATTTATAAGGTGGAGTCCTCCCCACTCCTTGAATATGGAAAGAGATGGTATGAGGAGGGTTCTGTCTAGTCACACACACGCGCACGCATGCGCGGGCATATTCGCGTATTTTCGCGTGAAAATCGTGTGACCGTGACGTGACGTGGCGCGCCACTTGGCAGACCAAGTCCATCTTTATTTTTAGCTAAACTCTGCACCACTCTTTGTGTGTGTGTGTGTGTGTGAATGAGATTTAAACGTTTGAATTTGAGGCTTTACTGGGGTTTTGATGATAGACAGTTAGTAGTGGATAAATGGCTGGTTTAATGTGTCAGTTACCAGTGGGTAATAGCTGTTTTAATCATGTCAGTTATCAGTCTGTCTATATATGCCTGGAGACGTCCAGAGTGTAAAAGAGAATCCTACTGCCTCCATTTTTTCCCTCTCTGCGATTTTGTGCTTGAGTATTGTGCTGTTTGAACCTCGTCGACCTTTCTTCCCGGCGTGCACCTGGAAGGAGGGAGAGCAGCTATCTCCGAACCGTTGCCACAGAGAGTACCTGCACAGGGGCGGCAATAAGGTTTCTGGGCAGCGCATCTGCGTGACCGCTCACTACACTGCGTCATCTACGTTCTGCACTGCGCCAAGCCTGCACGGCTTCCTGTTCTTCATTAGGCTAACAAGTAAGTCGTTCGCGCGCATGTTCGGCTTGATTACTATATTCTTTCTTGAGTATATTCTGAAGTATGATGAGTAGCCTGCTGTTAGTTGTGAGTTTTGCATCATTAGTTTATTGTTTTTGTCTCCTAATAAAACTTGGAATTAAAATATTGCCTTACTTTTCAACATTCCAAAAACCTTATTGCGAATTTTGTTGCAATACAGCAATTGCTAGTGCTTCTGATGTGATGAAACCTGATAGGTTTTCTGGTTAGAACTTTCGTAGATGGTAGACTAGAGCCAAGTTTTGGCTCATGTCTTTGGGGCTGTGGTGGGTTATCCACCCGCAGTATCCATTTACGATTGAGTAGTACATGTAGTTTGAAAATGTGAACAATACTGCACTTGGCTGCATTCTGACTGTTCTGGCAGATCAGCTCTATGATGTGTACATGGACTACAAGTCTGCCACAGAGTTGTGGGATGCACTAGAGTACAAATATGCAGAGGTAGAGGCAGGTCGCTAGCTCTATATATGTGAGCAATTTTCGACTTTAGTATAGATGAGGCTAAGTCCATAGTGAGACAAGCTCATGACCTCCAGCTACTAGTCGGTGAGATTGCGCACCTAGGCTGTGTGTTGCCTCCGAAGTTTGTGGCTGCAGGCATTGTTGCTAAACTCTCTGCCTCTTGGCGGGATTTCGCTACTAGCTTGAAACATAAGAGGGAAGAGATTTCTATTGAGGATCACATTGTAACCCTCGACGTGGAAGAAAAAGCAAGAGCAAAAGATGCACCTAGCACATATGGCCAGAACAATGCAAATGTCATATAGAAAAAAAAGTGTTGCTAAGAAGTACAAAACCAACAAACCGAACAAGACAACTAGTTTTAAGAAGAAAACTGAGAAAAAGGATTTGAAGGACATCACCTGCTTTGTGTGTGGAAAAGACGGTCATATGGCGAAGGACTGTCGTTTCCGCAAAATCAGAGATGGTGAACAGCCTAAGAAGAAGGCTGTTAACATGACCATAGGCGAGGCCTCGACTTCAGGAGGGTATGGTAATTCACCTGTTGTCTTTTCAACTTATCAATCCACTGATTGGTGGGTTGATACTGGAGCTAATGTTCACGTATGTTCTGATATTTTCTTGTTTTCTTCTTATCAGGCAGCAGGGGCTTCCTCCGTCCTAATGGGAAATGGGTCGCGTGCTTCTGTTCTTGGTGTTGGCATGGTGGATCTGAAGCTTACTTCAGGGAAGATTGTGCACTTGAAGAACGTGTAGCATGCTCCTACAATAAAGTAGAACCTCGCTAGTGGTTCTCTCCTATGTAGGGATGGTTATAAGCTAGTTTTTGAGTCAAAAAAATTGTAATGTCTAAGTTCGGAAAATTTGTTGGTAAAGGCTATGAGAGCGGAGGCTTGTTCCGCCTAAGTATTTCAGAGTCTTGTTATAATCTGAATGTGCAACTGGTTCAAATAAATGTGAGGCAAATATTTGGCATTCTCATTTCTGTCATATTGGTTTTGATAGTATTGCTAGGATGTCCAGATTAGATTTAATTCTAAAATGTGAAATTGTCAAAGGATCAAAGTGCCAGTCATGTGTGCAAGCAAAGCAACCTCGAAAACCCTTTAAGGGACAAGAGGATGAAAAGAACTTGGCACCTTTAGATCTTATTCATTCAGATTTGTGTGAAATGAATAGATTATTGACAAAAGGAGCAAAAGATATTTTCTAACTTTTATTGATGATGCAACGCGCTACTGCTATGTGTATTTGCTGAAAAATAAAGATGAAGCTTTAAACTACTTTAAAACTTATAAGGCCGAGGTTGAGAACCAACTAGAAAAGAAAATAAAAAGATTGAGGTCTGATCGTGGAGGAGAGTATGTCTCTCATGAATTCTCCCAATTCTGTTCTGAGCATGGAATAGTCCATGAATTTACACCGTCATATTCACCCCAATCAAACGGGGTAGCTGAGAGGAAAAACCGGACACTAACATATTTGGTTAATGCCATGTTAGAGAGTGCTGGTATGGCTAAGGGATGAGATTTGGTTAATCACTAAAAAGAGTGAGATTACTCCGTATGGGGGATGGAAGGGAGAAAACCTAATGTTAATTTTCTGCGAACTTGGGGGTGTTTGGCAAAAGTCAATATACCACTGCAGAAAAAGAGAAAACTTGGACAAAAAACAGTCGATTGTATTTTTCTAGGATATGCTCAAAATAGCACGGCCTATAGATTTTAGTAGTTAAATCAGAAACTCCTGAGATTATTGCTAATACAATAATGGAGTCTAGAGATGCTTCATTCTTTGAGAATATCCTTCCTATGAGAACAGTAGGCAGTATTTCACGAACAGAGAATGTTCAAACTAATAATATTGAAAGTGAGAATAATCAAACTTCTGAACTTCCCACCATTTCTGAACCAATATGTGATATCCCTGGGAAGGATAACAATCTAGTCGTAGAAGCTCCTCGCAGGAGCAAGAGACAAAGGGTTGAGAAAACCTTTGGTGACGACTTTATTGTATACCTCGTGGATGATGTGCCAAAGACTCTTTCGGAGGCTTATACGTCTCCTGATGCTGAGTATTGGAAAGAGGCAGTCCATAGCGAGATGGACTCTATCATGGCTAATGGGACTTGGGAAATCACGGATCGTCCTATCGGGAGTAAACCTGTAGAATATAAGTGGATCTTTAAAAAGAAACTAAGGGCTGATGGAACAATTGAGAAGTACAAGGCAAGGCTTGTGGCCAAGGGTTACACCCAGAGAGAGGGAGAATATTTCTTTGATACCTATTCTCCTATCACCAGACTAACTACCATCAGAGTGCTCCTTGCGTTAGCATCTTCCTATGGTCTACATGTTCATCAAATGGACGTGAAGACAGCTTTCCTTAATGGAGAGTTGGTGGAAGAAATCTATATGAATCAACCGGATGGTTTTGTGGTTTCTGGACAGGAAAATAAAGTATGCAGATTATTGAAATCTTTGTATGGCCTAAAACAAGCACCAAAACAATGGCACGAAAAGTTTGACAAAACTTTGACATGCGCTAGCTTTGTTGTGAATGAAACTGATAAATGTGTGTATTATCATTATGGTGGGGGTCAAGGAGTTATCTTATGTCTGTATGTAGATGACATACTTATATTTGGAACAAACACTGCCATAATTGACTAGGTCAAATCTTTCTTATCTCGGTGTTTTGATATGAAAGACTTGGGAGAGGCAGATGTCAATTTGAATATTAAATTGATCAAAAGCAAGGATGGGATTACTTTGAATCAATCTCATTATGCTGAGAAAATATTAAGCCGATTTGATTTTGAAAACTGTTGGACCGAAATGGCGACAGAGGGGGGGTGAATGTCGACTCTTAAAAACAATTTGACCCCCACAAGTACCTTACAATGAGAATCCCCTCTGACAGTTACAATAACTATGAAGAGGATATGCTCATGCACATTGAGGACTCAAAATACCAGAGTGAAAATCAAGACAAATAAAAGGAGCCAAGAAATACACAGACCGGAGAAGAAATAGCATGGGCGGTCTGACCGCTGAAGACTGGGCAGTCTGACCGCTAAAGGCCGGTCTGACCGGTAGTATACCGCCGGTCTGACCGCCGGTCAATACCCGGTCAGACCGCTTCACCCACACCGATCTGACCGCTCGACGAAAAATCAAGGCTGCAGAGAACTGAAAATTCAGAGCAACAACCAGACTTTGCACAGAGATAAAATTGAGGTCTTTCCACCTGATTTCTCAGCCTAGAAATAACAGACTATAAGCTAAATAGCATGAAGAGCCTGGGAGACCAAGAGAAAACAAACCTAAAGCAAGAAATCCAGATTTTGACAAAAACTGAACTTTTGCAAAAAAATCTGAACCAAACCCCAAATTGCTCATCAATCTCTCAAACCTTGCACTCAATCTTTTGCAAATAGGTTAGCAATAGGGATAGCACTTAAAGGACCAATTCTTGGGGCATCTCACAAAGAAGAACAAACTCTATCTCAAACCCTAGAATTGAAGCAGAGAATGAACAGGGACAACACCAAAAACCCAAAATGCTTCCTAATCCTTGAGCCTTAGATTATGAGACTCCACAGAAAGATTAGTAAAAGCCTCAGGACTAGAGAGTTCAAATCTCAAGCCTTCTTTCAAAGAAAAGCAAAGGGGACCAAGAAACCCTAGAAAGCAAGGTGAAGAACAGGGGAGACCAAAAAGCCAAACCTGAGATTAAATGTAATTTGCTCTGGGAAAAGTCGATCAAATGATCTTGAGGCAACATCCCAACATAGAGCAACCCATTTTGGCACTCCCCAACAAGAAACAACAAGAAAACGAAAATATCAAGAATCACTCAAAAGAGGCATCGAAGGGAAATGAATAACAGAGAGCCTGGGAATCAATCAACCTCAAACAAAGCCATCTCATATTGATAAAGAGGAAAGGAGATACATGATTACAAAGGAGACACAACTCACATCCTCTCTACCTCCCCATACATGCTTGAGTGGACATCAAACCATCCTCTCCCACAAGAACACACCCAAGAAGCTACGAAGGGGACACACAGAAGGAGAAGACAACACTCTGCCCTCTCCCAACAACTCTTCACCAACTAAAGCCTAAAGCCAAAACAAACTCTCCAAAGCTCATTTTGACTAAAGCAAGCTCTACCAACCTCTAAAACCCTAGGAATGCATGAGGAAGCATGTAGCCACTCCCTCCTATTTATAGCCCTTGGCTAACGGTTCTCCAACCCGTTATGCCCACTAAACCCGAACGGAGCCCGCTCCCGCTTTTGCAGCCTTGCAAAATTACCATTTCGCCCCTCTTGCACCTTCTGGGAAGCTTCCGCGCTCCTTGTCGTCCAAGCCTCGCAACCACCTCGAGTCTCTGCCGTCTTCGACACATCTCGACCGTTCTGACCTCGACACCGCCCGTGTCTAGTCCGGTCACCTCGTGTCTCACCACGACTCCGCCTCGATGTCCTGCAGCCAACACAGACAAGAAACACATCAAATAGCACCGCTCGATACATGAAAGCATAAATACATTAATGAGATAGCCCAAACCTGACAAGTCGACATAATATGCATCCTAACCATTTTGACCAGGTTTGACCAAGTCCGACCAAGCCCGATTGCACCACGCAACGTCAAAGACCGAACCAACCAAATCAAACTCGACTTTCCTAAACCGATATCAATTACTCATCACACACATGGGATGACCTCCACATGGTCTCTCAAAAACTGTAAAGTTTCACCAACACCCTATGATGCGAGCATTAAGCTTCGAAAGAACCAGGGGTTAGAAAAAGATCAATTAAGATATTCACAAATTATTGGGTCACTTATGTATTTAGCTGGTGCCACAAGACCTGACATTTCATTTACTATGAGCAAATTGAGTCGATTTACGTCTAACCCAGGAGGTGGTCACTGGGAGGCACTTGAAAGAGTGTTGCACTACTTGAGAGGCACAACATCTTTTGGACTACATTATACTGGACACCCTTCTGTTTTAGAAGGATATAGTGACTCTAATTGGATCTCTGATGTGGATGAGATTAAAGCTACAAGTGGTTATGTATTCATTTTAGCTGGTGCTACAGTTTCATGGAGGTCTTGCAAATAGACCATATTGACGAGGTCAACCATGGAAGCAGAACTTGTAGCACTTGACACAGCCACGATTGAGGTGAATGGTGAGAGAGCTTCTATTGGACTTGCCATTGGTTGAGAAACCAATACCTGCAATCTCGATGTCTTGTGATAATCAAACAAGATACAAAGTCACAAGTACAAAGGATAATATGAAGTCCTCTAGACATGTGAAGCGTAGGCTTAAATCTATCAGAAAACTAAGAAACTCCGGAATAATTGCTGTGAACTATATTCACACTGAGAAAAATCTGGCGGACCCTTTTACAAAGGGGTTGGCACGGAAAGCGATTTCCGTTGCATCTATGGACATGGGAATGAGGCCCATTTAAGTTACATCACAATGATAACCCATACCTTCTTGATCGGAGATCCCGTGACTTAGGCAATAGGAAAAACAAATTGATGTTGTAACAAGAGAGTACATATTTATTGTACCCATGTCCTAATAAACAATGTACTTTCGACTGTATGGAAGGTTGGCATGAAGCCTTAATGTATTCTGTTGTCCAAATATGGAAAAGGTATTAGCCTGCAGGATACCTAGAAAGAATACACCTACTTGAGCTTAACTGTGTGGTCATAGTTCACGAGAACGGGGGCATTCTCTAGAAAGCTCATGAGCAGATAAGGGAGCATGACCATATAACGCTCCGTTTAGGCGTGGTTCATTCGCAGCCTAGTACTAGTTGAGATTTCAAGTGAAATCTGATCACGAAAAGCAGTGAATTCAAGGTGGCATAGTCCATTCATCAGCTGTGAGAAGATGAATCTTGTCATTCTAGGTGCAAGTTCAACCCGTACGGGACTTACACTAAAAGACTGGTATATTAACAGTACTTCAGCACAATATCTTTGTCATATGTTTACTTGTTGCTTTGGAATTGGTGGGGGATTGCTAGGAATTGGCCAATTTAATTATGGTCTATTTTCTTAATTCCAAAGCATGCATGGTTTAGTACCATATTGGTAAGGCAGGGTGAGGAAGTTCGATTTATAAGGTGGAGTCCTCCCCACTCCTTGAATCTGGAAAGAGATGGTATGAGAAGGGTTATGTCCAGTCACACACGCGCGCATGCACGCGCGCGCGTATTCGTGTATTTTTGGGTGAAAATCGCGTGACCGTGCTGTGACGTGGCGCGCCACTTGGTAGACCAAGTCCATCTTTATTTTTTGCTAAACTCTGCACCACACTCTCTCTCTTTGTGTGTGTGTGTGTGTTTGAATGAGATTCAAACGTTTGAATTTGAGGTTTTACTGGAGTTTTGATGATAGATAGTTACTAGTGGATAAATGGCTGGTTGAATGTGTCAGTTACCAGTGGGTAAATGGCTGTTTTAATCATGTCAGTTATCAGTCTGTCTATATATGCCTGGAGACGTCCAGAGTGTAAAAGAGAATCCATCGCCTCCATTTTTTCCTTCTCGCGATTTTGTGCTCGAGCATCAGGTCTGTCGAACTCGTCGACCTTTCTTCCCGTGCACTGGAAGGAGGGAGAGCGGCTATCTCCGAACCGTTGCCACAGAGAGTACCTGCACGGGGGCGGCAATATGGTTTCGGCAGCGATTCGCGCGACCGCTCACTGCACCGTGTCATCTACGTTCGCACCGCGCCAAGCCTACACGGCTTCTCGCTCTTCATCAAAGCTAACAAGTAAGTCATTCGCGCACGCTCGCTTGGTTACTATATTCTTTCTTGAGTATATTCTGAAGTATGATGAGTAGCCTGCTGTTAGTTGTGAGTTTTGCATCGTTAGTTTATTGTTTTTGTCTCCTAATAAAACTTGGAATTAAAATATTGTCTTACTTTTCAACACACTCCACTACATCAATATAAGCAAGAGAAGTCAAGACATGAGCATTGCATTCGTGAAAAGAAAAATGAACATGTGAATATTGAGGTACTTGTAAATTAACTTGAATACTTGATACATATTTAAGTTGTTTATTATTCTGTTATGTTCTTACTGAGTTGTGGACCCACCCTTTCTTTGTTTATACTTTTAGGTAAACATTGATGACGACATGCATGGACAGGAAGTAGCACCAGATTGCTAGCGCACAATTATAGTTCTTTCTTTCACCAAGTGACCAATCATTAGGAATAATTTATACTATCCATGCAACCTTTAGATGAATAATGATTCCCTTTAATACTTATTTATTTTATATTATCGCTACTTGTCAAGCTTCTTTGGTTAAATTTATTATTGATTCATCTTATTGTTAATTGATTCATCTTAATATCAATTATTGATTCCCATATTATTGAAATATCTATGTTCATAGTTATGTTGTGAAACGCATCCCGATACAAACGTAACAATCAATCAGATGATGGCGAGGGAACAGAGGCGAAGAAAGGACCTCCTGCTAAAGTTGCATGGTATTTTCCTATAATTCCCCGTTTGAAAAGGTTTTTGCAAATCCAAAGGAGACAAAACTACTGCGTTGGCACTCAGAGGAGCGCAAGAAGGATGGAATGCTAAGACACCTTGCTGATTTCGCGCAGTGGAGAAACATCGATAGGAGTTTTACAGACTTCGGTGTAGAACCAAGGAATATAAGGTTTGGACTGAGTACAGATGGAATGAATCCTTTCAGTAGCATGAGCAGCCGACATAGCACATGGCCCATGACTCTCTGCATCTATAACCTTCCTCCTTGGTTGTGTATGAAGCGAAAGTATATTTTGCTATCGATACTTATCCAAGGGCCAAAACAATCTGGGAATGATATTGATGTGTTCCTAGCACCGTTGGTGGAAGATCTAAAAGTACTGTGGAATGAAGGGGTACAGGTGTGGGATGCATACAAACGAGAGAACTTCACTCTGCGCTCCTTATTGTTCTGCACCATAAATGATTATTCTGCCCTTGGTAACCTATCGGGCCATAGTACAAAAGGTGTCAAAGCTTGTACTCACTGTTTGGATGGTACCGAGATTGTGTGGCTGAGACACTCACGCAAAATTGTCTACATGTGTCACCGCTGGTTCCTTCGGAGGGCTCACCCATACCGCAAGATGAAAAAACAATTTGACGGAGAGAAGGAAGACAGTTCAGCTCCAAGGCATTTAAGGGGACACGAGGTTTATGATATGGTTAAGGATTTAGATGTTGTCCTCGGAAAGAGACGTAAATTGAGGGCTCAAGAAAAGACCACGTGGAAGAAGAGATCAATATTTTGGGACTTACCTTATTGGGAGTATCTAGATGTTCGACACTGCATCGACGTCATACACGTAGAAAAGAATGTATGCGATAGCTTGATTGGTCTCTTACTGAATATTCATGATAAAACAAAGGACGGTGTGAACGCATGGCTTGACTTGGCTGATATGGACATCAGGCCTGAGTTAGCACCGACATGCACTGATAATGGACGGATATACCATCCCCCTGCGTGTTACACTCTATCCAAGGCTGAGAAAATAGAACTGTGCCAGTGCTTGCATGGTGTCAAAGTTCCGTCTGGTTACTCCGGCAACGTGAAGAAACTTGTTTCGATGCAAGATTTGAAGTTAAATGGCATGAAGTCTCATGATTGTCATGTGCTGATGACACAGATGCTCCCTATTGCAATTATAAATATTTTGCTGATCAAAGTCCGAGAGACAATCATGAGGCTATGTTATTTCTTTAACACAATGGCTTGACTTGGCTAATATGTTATTTCTTTAACACAGGACGAGGTGGTGATGACTATGTGTCACGTTGAAATGTATTTTTCTCCTTCGTTTTTCGATATCATGGTCCATCTCATTGTTCACGTTGTGTGGGAGATAAAAATATGCGGGCCCGTATTCCTACGTAGCATGTACCCATTTGAGAGGTTCATGGGAATTCTCAAGTCCAACGTACGGAATCGTTCTCGGCCGGAGGGCAGCATCGTCGAAGGTTATACAAGCGAAGAGGTCATTGAGTTTTGTGTCGACATGACAAGGATATGACATAAATGGGTACACATTCTATACGCAGTCTCAGGATGTCAAGAGCACTAACCAGAACAGCGGTGTCCGCATAGATGCGTTCAATACCGATGGGTCGAGAAACTCATACTATGGCTTCATAGAAGAGATTTGGGAACTCGACTATGTGGTTTTCAAGATCCCCTTATTTCGCTGCCGTTGGGTGCATCTCCCACAGGTGAAGGTTGACAAGTACGGTGTCACTACCGTGGACCTCCAACGTGTCGGGTACAAAGACAAACCATTCGTACTCGCCAATCAAGTTGTTCAAGTTTTCTATGTAACCGACCCGGCAAATAAGAAACCCCATGTAGTTCTTCATGGAAAAAGGAGAATTGTCGGAGTAGAGAATGTAGTGGACGAGGAAGAATACAATCAATTTGACGAGTTACCTCCTTTTGGAAATGGCATAAGGGTCGATTTTAACAACGTGATTTAAACTTGTTATGTACGCATTGATCATGATGAAGGGCTAATTTTTAAAGGAAATAAGCAAGTACAATGAGAATGTGCGACATATATGTGGGCATTTGCATATATGTATATGACAATGCATTTGTGTGATGTATATGTGAATTGTCATTTATGTATACAACAATGCATGTGTATGATGTATATGTGAATTGACATTTATGTATAGAACAATGCTGCAGTGTGATGTATTTGTGAATTTGCATTTATGTATATGTGAAAATGTGTGATGTAGTCAATTTTGAGATTGAGAAAATGTGTAAATAAATACACTGTGTTGGTGGTTGGTGTTGTATATATGAATGCAGATTGAGAAAATGTGTGATGTAGTCAATTTTGAGATTGAGAAAATGTGTAAAGAAATACACTGTGTTGGTGGTTGGTGTTGTATATATGAATGCAGATTGAGAAAATGTGTAAATCAGAAAATGTGTGAATCAGAAAATGTGTGATGTAGTCAATTTTGAGATTGAGAAAATGTGTAAATGAATGCAGCTGGTAGGTGATTGATCATGAATGCAGCTGGTTGGCGGTTGATCATGAATGACTACAGTCGGGCAAAGGCTTATCACAGACGGTTCTACACTTAGAACCATCTGTGATAAGCCTACTATCACAGACGGCTCTAAAGTTTAGAACCGCTCGTGATAAGCTCATCTATCTCGGCGGTTCTAAACATAGAACCGCTGCGTGATAGTAGGATTATCGCTGACGGTTCTAAACTTAGAACCGTCTATTGATATCGCTGCACGGTTCTAAGTGTAGAACCGCCTCGTAATAATCCCCTATATATACCCTCCGCTAGGGTTTTCGTGTATTCTGCAGTTATTCTATATCTAATCTCGACCGCCTCCTCGAGCCGCGCGCCGCCTCCTCGAGCCCTCGCTGCCGCCTCCCGAGCCCTCGCCGCCTCCCGAGCCATCGCCTCCCCGAGCCCTTGCCGGTCGCCTCCCGAGTCCGTCGCCGCCGCCTCCTCGAGCCCTCGCCGCCGCCTCCCGAGCCCGCTGCCGCCGCCCCCCTAGCCCCTGTTCTTGTGGTGATTTCGAATATCACTGGTCTTGTGAGTGAGTCTGTGATTTTTGTATGCAATCTGTGTGGGCTGTGCAAGTTTGTTAATCTTCTTTACATTACCTGGCACTGGGAAACATAGATTGCTTATGGGATATTTGGTTGCTCGATGATAACAAATATCATATACTGAGATTGGTTTAATCGGTCATTGAGCTCTAATAGCTGTCATTGTTGTCTTGTGACTCTGGAAGGCAGTCTCTAGACTGTGATATATATGCTTGTGAGTGAGTCTTGTTGTCTTGTGACTCTGGAAACATAGATTGCTTATGGGATATAGCTGTCATTCAATCGGTTCATGCTGTTTCAGATATTAGCATATTCATATGTTGATCTATTGGGAATTTTGTTAAGTTGAAACATAAATTATTAAGCAAAGTTAATTTGGTTGGTCTTGCTTTTTTGAATACTGCAATCTGAATACATGCATGCTAAATATACTTTAATCTTGAGATTGTAGAGTTTGTATCTAGAGCTCAAAAGACCGAGTTTATTATTTGGCATAACCAATCAAGGAAGAGTATATGATTTAGTAGCGGGACGGCCAAGATTAATCTTGTACAACCCTACAAATTAATCAATTAAAACTTGAGCTTGTTGCTAGTCTTAATTGATACATGCCTTTTACATTGTCATACATATTCATGTTTAGAATGTTATTGATTCTATTATTGATGCTTGTTGCTTCATATTTCTACCATTATATATGTATATATGTAGGTATATATGTATATGTATGTATGTATGTATATACACATATATATGTATTGTAATCGCCTATATTGAGTGAAATAGATAGATATTGCACTTTTTTATCTTATGATATGACACTTTCTTATCTTATTCTAATAGACCTACAAATTGAGCAAAATGTCATCCGCGCATTCTTCAACACCATCGCCGGAGGCGTCCGCTTCAAAATCAGGACGCCAAGGAAGAGGGCTATCGAAGAAGTCTGAGGGCCGATTTACCATCACACAGGTCGATGTATCTGGGTCCCTCTCCTTCCTCGCAAAGCAGTAAGCGCATGGAAAAGCATGATCGGAATCATTGCACGAGAACAAATTGAGATCACATTCAATTCGTGGAAGGACGTGCCTGCGACTCAGAAAAGAGAGCTGCTGACAGACATTTTGGCATCGTTTGAGATCCCAGAAGAACACCAAGACGTTGTGCAACGACAAGCCTTGCTAGGGGCGTGCAAAGCATGGAAGAACTTCAAGAGCAAGCTTGTCAAGGACTACGTGGAGAAAGACGAAACGTCCTTTCATAAATACCCATTCCTGGAACCACAATGGGAAGAGTTCAAGGCTTCGAAGACGACCGAAGATTTCAAAAGTACAAGTGCGGCGCACAAGGCCCTCTAGGCAAAACACACACACCCCCACAGACTTGGCACAGCTGGGTATACGGGTAAAATCCCGCAGTGGAGGAGCGAGGACAACCAGGCAGCCCTGCAGGACATCGCCCCGCCATTTGCCAATATCCCGGATGAGCGCGCTCGAAATTGGATTAGAGCAAGGTCATCCACAACGACATCGGGGGACGTCTCCTTTCGAAACCCCTATAGACCAGCAAGTGTCCCAACGCCTAGTAAGATATCGATCGAAGTATGTAGCTTGTAATTACTCCACAACTTCGTACGAAGTGAAATGACATGTTGTGCTCTTGCAGGAAGAGCTGAGTTTTGAAACTACCCTGGGATCATTCCAGAGAAGAAGGGAGAATGATATGCTCTCCGCGGCCCTGGGAAACAAGGAGCACCCGGGCCGTACGAGAGGCCTTGGCCTTTACGTTCCTTGGAAACATGGTTTCCAAGATGACTCCGACATGTATCGGCACAGGAAGAGAAACAAAGTCGAGCGTGACGCACGGCTACGAGAAGAGATCAAGGAATCTCTTAGAGAGGAGCTAATGGGTGAGTTGGCTCATGTAGTTAGAGATGAGGTACGGAAACATACAAAAAGTCAGCAGGCCGCCGCCACTGCTCCTGTGCTAGCTAGCCCGCACAACCGTCCGAGTAGTTGCGCGTCCAATCCGACGCAAACCGATACCAGATTTATCTTTGGACGACATCCTGGTAATAATTATTATCTCTCGAATGCTTGCTCCTTTGATAAGCTTATTCAACTAGCTAATCCTGTATCGTTATGTAGGAGCCTACGAAGTGCAGGCTCCAAGTGAGATATGCCTCCGTTCCATTGCACGCTGCTTGGGGCCAGGCATATCCGTCTGGTATCGGGGCCATACTGCACGGTCAAGCTTTAGCACCAGGCTTCGCAAAAGTTAATGTGGATGGTGTGCATGTCAATTTTAAGGTCGTCCCACTACCGAAGCCCCCCAATGACGAGATCGTGACTCTAGGGCAGGCCATTGGAACATTCATCCAGTGGCCCAAAAGCAACATCTCCCTGGAGGCTTCTTCACCGGTGGCAGGACCAGAAGGGCAGTGCGAACCAGAGCAACATGCACTGGTGCCATCTCCACAAGGGCAGTGCGAAGCAGAGCTACCTGAACCGGTGCTATCTCCACGGGTGTTATTCTCGCCAAAGCAACTTGCACCGTATGTACCATTACAATCGACTACCATAAAGTTGACCTACAGTCAAGGCAGTGGCCAGGGCAAATCAAAGACGAAGGATGATGATGATATCCTGTACTTGCCATTGGCCCGCAAATTCGTGCTAGGCGAGCCGATGATATTCCCGGAAGAGCACCTCTTAACCCTAGGACTTGGTTGCCAAAGATTCCACGCTTGGTATATGGAACAGTCCAATAGGCCAGAGGCAGAACGGCGCTCAGGTATCACTATCAAATTCAAGTCGGAACATTTCCTGCACGAAGCTCAGGAATGTGTCTTCGCGGTGACCTTTGACGATATATTTGGTCTTTTCACGCTCAACGCTCTCGACGCCTCACTCGCTCGATGCTGGGACGTAAGTCCGTACAATCACGATCTCTGCTCACGTAATACCGATATATGTCACAATTTGTTGCTTTTCGTATATATATAGATTCATGCTGACCGAAGCTAGATCATCGAAATCACCAATTGGTTTCCTGGACCCACGCTTGGTCGCCATTGATACCATCAACGAGGATGCATCCTTCGTCGAGAACTATATTACAAAAGTACTACTGGCTCACCGCGATAAGGAATATGTTCTTATGCCATACAATGAGCACTTCCATTAGATTTTAATTGTAATTATACCAAAATGGAACAATGTTATATACCTTGATTCTCTAAGTAAGAACAAATCCAAGTACACAGCTATCGCCCAAATACTCGATAGGTAAGTACATTGTACATTGTACTCTTTCTTTCCTTCCGAATAACTAATCTAACTTTTTCGAATAACGAAGGTCGTTCGTCACATACGTTCAACAAACACGTGGCTCGATGATAGGGGCCAAGCCCTTGAAACATGCTCGCAATTTTCGGGTATTCGCTAGCTACACATTAATTAATCATATACAACACTTAGTAGTAATGCCTCTTGATTTAACACATTCTATTTTTTGCAGTGCTACCAGCAGCAGCTGGGTAACACGTGTGGATACTACGTGTGCCACCATATGAGACTACTCCTCGATTCCACCAAGATCACCAATTCTAAGGTTTGTCAATCTTCCCACATTTATTTCATACATGTCAGGTTTTATATGTACGCGCGTTGATATTTCTATCGACAGGCTGCGCCCATCTCTACATCTGCATTGAAACAGCCAGACTTTGCAAAAATTCGAGAAGAGTTCGTTTGGTTTTTGTAGACTAAAGTCATAAGATCAGATGGAGAGTCCCACTGCACAGAATGATTTTTTATTACTCTTATCACTCTGTAATTATGAATTTGTTAATGGATATTTTATTTCATTTCAATTAATTCATTTGCGAAATGGATGTCTTATGTCTGTGAATGAAATGTGATGTGAATTGGATGTTTTATGTTTGTCAAATGAATTGAGATGTGAATTGTATGTATACATATACTTATTTATCTGCTTATTTCAGAGGGCATGGCTAGCATTTCCTGAGGCTAGCCAATAAACAGAAATAGATTTAGGGGTAGAAAAGAACATCACAGACGGTTTTTAATTACAAGCCGTCTGTGATAGGTGACATATCACAGACGGTTTGTAAATAAAAACCATCTGTGATATATCAATATCACAGACGGTTTTCAGTTAAAACCCGTCTGTGATATTGATATATCACAGACGGTTGTCGAACCGTCTGTGATAACCTTCGATTATCACTGATCTATAAATTCAGACGGTTCAGAAAACCGTCTGTGATGATGTTTTTGAACCGTCTGTGATGTCCTTTTCTGTAGTAGTGGGAGCATCCAACTTGCGTGCGTGCGTGCTTGCAGCCATGCAAATAGAAGAGGATGCGGCACAGTGGCAGAGCAGGTCGGAACTCGGAACGCATCCGGTGCCCACGTCGAACAGGAGGGGCAGCAAAGATCACCGGCGATGGCATCTTGATTCGGCGAAAAAAAAGCACACGCATGCATGCTATGGGGTAGAAAGATACGATGGCAGGAGTAGAATAAGCGGCAGTGCAGCACGTAGGGAAGAGGAAGCTGCGGGACGAGGTTGGCATCACGGAACTTTTCAACTGCAGCGGAATAGGTAGACGATATAGGTAACCAAGAGAATCAACAAGGCTAGAGCATCGGCACCGAAGGATTTATAGTAGAATAGAACCAATATGTTAATAGGAGAAAAAGAAAGAAGCATCTAGCTACAAAGGATTTGGTAGCTCAGATCAGGAGATTAGATTATAGCGATTGAATCATCTCTTCCATAGGTCGATAGACATTAGTCGACATTATCAATGGCCCTGCCTCTTTTTGTCTTTTCCTTTTATTTGGCAAAGGTGTTCTATCATAAAGGCACAAGACGGTTGTAAACTCACCCCCACTGTTGAGCTTCTTGGCATGGGACTCCCTGCTGCATCGGTTGGCTGCGTAAACTAGAAAATCTGTCCACAAGTCAAAGAACACATCCACTGGATTGATATCCTTTCTATTGGAGACTGTATCAGCAATCTAACGTGCATACGAGAGACGAGGAGCTTTAGGGTCGAATCCTTAGTTTGTCAGGTCGAGTAGGATGCCGGCAAGCTCCTTTGGCTGCTTGAGGGGGCTGCTTGAGGGTAGAAGATTTAGGGCCATCGTGCCGCCAGAATAATCCCTTGAGCGCAGTGCAGATGCGTAGGATCGAAGATGGCAACAGAGAGGGATCTTAAAATTTTCCCAAGTATTCACATATTCTTTGCTCTGATAGTTACAAAACTATGAAGATTATGATAGAAACCCTGCTCAAGAACCAGAGAAACAAGAAACCAAACCACTACGAAGAAAACAGCAGATGTGGTACTACCACTATTGAACTTTCGATACTATCACGACTGGTCGATAACCAAGGTGGTCGTAATACAACTTGAGTACTACTGTGAATGGTCGATAAGCAATGTGGTCGGAATATAACTTGAGTGGTACTATAGCTTATGACTTCCGACCAGGTTCTATAGCTTACGACAAGGTACTTTGACCACGACACCTCGACTACAGCACTACAACCACAACACTTCGATCACAGAGCATCGACCACAGCTTTGGCTTGATGTTTCGACTTCTACAAGTACTCGGACATACGAGTACTCGACATAAATAGTGGTGGTTGAAAACCAAAGTAGTCGAAGTAAGACAAAAGTGGTCGACGACCAGTGAGTGGTCGAAAATCAACGTGGTCAAAGACCAATGAGTGATCGAAAGTCAACATGGTCGATGACTAATGTGTGGTCCAAAACCAACATGATTGAAACCATTGTGGTCGAGACCAATGTGATCGAAACCAACGTGATCGAAACCATTGTGGTCATAACCAACGTTGGTAAAATCAACGTGGTCAAAAGTCGATGTGGTCTGAATTCCACTTGAGTGATCAACGACCAGAGAGTGGTCGAAAACCAATGCAGTTGAAACCAAAGTGGTCAAACCTAGTCGAAACACGACCCGAATGGTTGAAAGGCAGTAGTTGTGGTACTATCGCTACAGAACGTGCGGTACTACCGTTGCTACAGCAAAAACAGACGAAATATGGTATTTCAGCTCGACTGCGAGATCACAAATCCACGTAACTTTTAATTGAATGATCCAAAAGTCATGAAATTTTGTACACAAATTGCTTAGGTCTTAGGAAGCTACTCCAATCATGAATCGCAACACCCACGACAAATTTGAGACCATTTTGAGATTTAAGCAAGCCTACACCAAAACCGAGCCAAAAACCTAGATCGGTGAATACGACTTGCTTGTGTATGGACGATAGCCACGAGGGCTCCAGATGCACTCCCACATGTCACAGCAAATTAGAACACTGAGGAAATTAAGCCAAAAACCCCAAATCAAGAAATCACCTGATAGATTAGAAACAAGCAAAAACAAAGTTTATTGAAGTCCTTGCTACCGAAGAGATTAGATGGGTGAAGATTTACTGAGATCAATTCCATCTCGTAAACGACCATGGCACTCGAAAAGCTCAAGAAAAGAGACATCAAAACAAGAAAGCTAATAAAATCAAAAGCACATGAGAGAATTCATGGCACAACTCACTTGGGCAAAGTTTAGATGTTCATTTCACTAGAAGAGGTATGATTTATAGCCAACCCCTAAGGATAGCGGAGCTCTCCGCCTAGAGCACACACAAGGCTCTAACTCCAGGAACTCTAACCCTAATCTCTCAAATCTATCAACCATGAGAGGGGAGGAAGAGCCAACCGCCGTAAGACTTAGCCAAAATCCCCAAACCCTAGCTCTTGCCTCTCCTCACCTTATATTGGCTCATAATCTGAACCAAAACCTAATGTATCCACTCATTAAGCCAAACCAGGGATAACTCGTTAACCCCACCTAACACCGGATTCTACTCACACACACTTCTCTGGTATTAGGCAATTTTACCAAAATGCCCTTCTACCACTTTTGACGAAGCTTCTCGCTTCCTTTTCCACGAAGCATAGCCTATACTTCGCCATCTTCCATGTGGCCCCAATGACATGACGCCAAGCCTCTCACGTATCCGGATGCCACCGAATAGTCATCACATGTAAACGACCTAAGTCACTTAACGCGCCACATGCCTCTCCTCGCGCATGACGGCATCCGACTTGTTTGACCTCACAGGACCTTGATTTCTCCTTAAGCCTAGTCCCAGTCCACCTTATTGTTCCACATCACGTCCACCATGGTAGCCCTTGCTCCGGTCCTTCGTCATCACGGCTTACAACCACCTCACAAGCCTCAGTCATCTTTGACGTCTCCCTGACTATTCTGGACCTCAACACCACCATGTGCCTAGTCCGGATCCTTCTACACGTCACCATGGCCTAGTTCTGAAGTCCTGCAACCAACACCAACAAGCAAACGATCATTTAGCACCACACAATACACAATGATCATCAATTTGCGCAATTAATCCATACAATGCAAAATGTATGAGTTTAGTAAGTCTTAGTTGAGGAGCTGTGCCACCGCACAATACACAATGAACGTTGATGAGTTGTGTCACCGTTCTTGTCAAGTACGAGTTTAATAAGTCGTAGTTGAGACCGACTGCTGCAATGTTTTAGAGTCTTAGCATCTGGATGGACCTGTACCAGTTGAGTTGAGTTCCTATATGTAGCTTGCATGTAGAACGCTTCATATGGAGTCGTAGCTGGTAGTTTATAATGCATTGAGGCTAAAACTAGAGTATGTCAAGTCAAGATTAAGGGGGAGATTGCTAGAAATAATCTTGACTTAGAGTCCAAGACGTAGTAGAGTTCATCTTCGTGTGTAATTCAAGTTGAAGTTGTGTCCAACTTGAAGTCCAAATACGTATGCTAGTAGGAGATTATTGGCCTATATATTGAGGAGGCTTGTAACCAGTTTTGTAAAAGAAAAGAAAAAGAGGAGGAGAAAGTACGAGAATAGAAAATTTTAGAAATTCTTTTGTGTTCTCTTAGTTTATTTGCGATGTGTGCGTTTTCTCCTGAAATAAAGTTAACATAGATTGTTTCTAACTTTGATTATAATTCATTGTCATAATATACTATCAAAAATAATAAAATATATATTATAAAAGTATTTTGCAAGATAAATTCAATAGTGGTTAAAATTTGAAAAGCTTGATCATACGAAACCACGGTAACCTACATTTGCGGACACAGGGTTTCCGTCATTCTTCCCGTCACGTAGGAATGCAGGATGTAGGCAAATTTCTTGTGTCTTTGCTGGAGCCTAGAAGAATTTGGGTCATCATGCCGCTGGAGTAATTTCCGGAGCAGCTAAATGCAGTTGTTCCAGCAGCTGGAAGAAGATTCTAAGTCGCCTTGAGTTACATATTGCAGGCAAATTCGGAACAAATCCTAGCAGGTCAGTTTGTACAAGCTCTGGAGAACAAGACCTGTTAGCTTGTTGGGGCGACGTGCGAGGAGGAAGTAACATCATGTAGTTGGACAGCGCCTTGATTGCCTTCACCAAGGGCGCTGCATTTTGGCCCTTGCCTTGCTCGCTGAAGAGGTAGATATCAGTGGCGATGTGCCATGTGCGGATGCCCTCTTGGAGTTCATCGCTGAGGCTCAATCCGAGATGACGGTCTAATCTATTACACTTCAGAGCCCCTTGACCCCACTCTGTTTTGAACGCGGGCATTTTGAGCCACAACTCTACCCCTGTAGCACCCTTTTTTTCCTTGACATTTTGATAATCTGTCTGCAACCCATCCAACATTTTCTTTATACGCGTGAACCCCAATTCCTTGACACAATCTCGAATCTCAATTGTCAGCGAGTAATGCTCTTCATTCCCGCGGTACGCCTGCGTCACTGGTGCAGAAATGAGAAATGCAAGAGGTTAAGTGGTCCAATTTTGCCCGACCACCCTCTGTACCTTTCCACCTTGACAACCACACGATGAAACCAATGGCATCGCCTAGTGCACAAGATCGCATGGCGAAGCCAACCCCATCGCCGTGTATGGTACATCAAGGCAACTTTCCTGGACGACCCTATAGCCCCGAGCAGCGACGCCGTCTCCATGAGCAAGGTAGCAACCAACAAGGAGCGAGTGATCACCACAGCTCCCACGCGCTACCATCCTCATTGCTGAACAGAAACAGCAATAACGTTTCGGCAGTGGAGACCGTGGAGAAGACACGGATGGCGTAGCCATGGCAACTGTAGATCACGGCAGCTTTGGTGTAGAGGATGTCATACGTGAGGGAGAGCTCAATCTCGAATTCTCGATCACCTTGCACGTCCTTCCACCCAATAGCAAACAAATATTTCCTTTCAGCAGCGTCAACTTGCTCCATCTCCACAGAAGCATCAACCATCGCGCGCTTGCAAATATGGAACAGGGAGTGAGCGGCCATCAGATTGGCCCTCTTTGCGGTTGTCTTCCGGCCAGTCCCCTTGAAGCCGAGGCTTAGGGTCATATTTGGCTTAAAGGCATAGGGTAACGATGACCATATTTGGCACGCTGATGCTTCATGACAGAGCTCCGAATGTGGGCCAACTTGGCGTGATAGAGCGCTAATGTCCTCTTCCCATGCTTGACATTACCGACGACGAGCATGAACCAGGCTGCTACGACCAAGGTCCAGTGAACTCGTCTTCCTCCACGCGGCGCTGCTCTGCCCTTGCAGTAGGCAAGTCGCGGTGACCGGTAGTAATTGGATTCAAGTAGTATTATTGTTTACAATGAATTGGTATTGGATTCAATTCTGATCTTTTCCGTCAACAACAGCACTAGGCAAGAATGGCATTGCCCTCACGGCTGTGAGCCTTGTGCCGCCGGCATCTGTGCCTACCAAATTGCCATCACCTTCTCTGTTTTCCCGCATAAAAGAGAGCACAAGAAACCCATCTCTCGGAGTGGATCTGATACACAAGATTTTGTGTTTCCACTTCGAAATGTACAGGAAAGCAACACATGTGCTGATGCTTGAATTTTGTTAAGCAACAAGTACGTACCACTTAACGTCTTCAACACTGCATCTACCGCGCAGCCTGTCTAGGTCACGCCCATCTAGAGAAAGGAGGACTGTTACAACTGTGATCCCAGAAAAAAAATATACACATCGTAAATAAATTAAGAGAATACAGAAGAAATTTCTTAATTTCTTTATTCTCTTACTTGCTCCTCCTTTTTCCTTTGCTTTTTCTCTTACTTACAAAACTGGGTACAAACCTCCTCAATTTATAAGTTAATGATTTTCTACTCGCATACTTATTCGGACTTTAAGTTAGACACAACTTCAACTTGAGTTACATACGAAGACAGATTCTACTACGTCTAGGACTCGAAGTCAAAATTATTTCTAACAATCTCCCCCTTAATCTTGACTTGACTCTAAAATATTGAGATAGTCGAACTCAACTATGATTTACTCAAATTTATGCTTGACACCTTACTTGAGTTTGGACGGCGACACATCTTTCTCAAACGTCCCTGACTCAACTCATCATCAGAGCACAGTTGATTCATCATCACTGAGTGCTTCAGCAACAAATGATTTCTTCATCTTCGGCTTGGAGCATTCTGAAGCAAAGTGTCCATAATTGTTACAATTATAACACCTCACTTTTACCTTATCAAACTTCCGATTTTGATGGTCTTGGCCACCACTCTTGGAAGTGTTCTTACCTTCACGCTTCGATGATCGGATCTCCCACTCAGCACGGGTCAACAAGAGTTGTCCATCACTTTTGTTACCATTGTCATGGATACGTTCATCATACGCCTTAAGACGACCGATGACCTCCTCCATAATCATTGTCTTTAGGTCTCCAAATTGCTTTATGACCGAAGCAATCGGGAGAAATTGTGAGAGAACAACATGAAGGAATTTCATCACTATGTACAACCCTTCCACTTTCTCGCCAAGAGCCCGAATCTTTTTGACGATGACTGTCAACCGGACAGCGAAGTCATTGATTGACTCCGTTTCCTTCATACGTAGCACCTTGAACTTGGTCTTGAGAGTTTGTACGTTTGCTTCCTTCACACGATCCGCACCAAGATGCATCGTCTTCAACACCTCCTACGCGGTTTTGGCTGTCTCCTTTTTGGCCAGTAGGAAGAGCGTCTCTTCTAGAATGCCTTGATAGATGGCCGCCAATACCATCTGATCCTTGCGTACATCGACGTTGCCGTTCTCCATCGCATCTCACACTCTTTGAGCCTTCATGTACACCTTCATCTTGATTGCCCATGCTGCATAATTGCTCGTCGTGAGCATCGGATAATGCAGCAAGACAGCGGAGCTCTTCTTCGCGCATCATACCGGATGATGCCTCATCACCAGTGACACCACTTCCCGGAGTACGCGATATGATCTTGAGCATAGATCAAGAATTCATGCTATGTTGAAGCGGCTTTTAGACCGAGGGAACGGAGAAAAAAATTATGTTGTTTTTTTCTTTTTCCCTTGAACTTTCTCCTGTTGCCGATCCTTTTTTGTGTCAGCAATTTGCTCCTTTTTGTGCCTGTCTTGAATCTGTTTGGGCCGCCTTTTATCAGAGACGATCAGCTGTCCGTGACTCCGAGTCAGAGACGACAAAAACCCAACCGAGACAGTTCCGCTCGGTACGGTCACCGATTCGTTCCAGCGCTGCTGTGCTATTTTTCTTTTCCTATGCTAGATTTGCTAAGAAAAACTTCTCTCTGTCTTGTCTCTTTCTTGTCATGCACTGGCTGACGTGTTTGTTGTCTTGAATGCGCACACAATGCTGGCTCCCAAAGTCAATCTCTGTTTCCTGCCTTCTTGCGTGCAGCTTGCTTCTCCTCTGCGCAGGAATGAAGGACAAAACGTCCTGCGTTGAACCGAAGGACCAGTGCGGTGCCTCTTGCTTTTCCTACTTGGTCTCTTGCGCTGGGACGAGACAGATCGGGACGAGCACCTCAAGACGATGCTGGCGCCGTGCACCGAGCGCGCTGTGTGAGACGAGCGTGAAATGGAATCGTCAAGATGATTTTTTTTCAGCGATTTGTTTCTCGTCTAGGCTCTGATACCATTTGTTACAACTTTGATCCCAGAAGAAAATACACACATCGCAAATAAACTGAGATAACGCGGAAGAAATTTCTAGATTTCTTTATTTCCTTACTTGCTCCCCCGTTTTCCTTTGCTTTTTCTCTTGCTTACAAAACTGGGTACAAGCCTCGATCCTCAATATATAGGCTAATGCTCTCCTACTCACATACTTATTCGGACTTTAAGTTGGACATAACTTCCACTTGAGTTGCATATGAGAACGGACTCTACTATACGGACTCTACTATGTCTAGGACTTGAAGTCAAGATTATTTCTAACAAGGACGATGGCTAGGGCAAGCGCGAGCCCGATCAGTGACATGATGAGGACGCATAGTGGCCCGGACGACGAGCCGGAACCAGAGCCGGCGCGAGGATCTGCTAACTGCATGCCTCCATGGTAGTCAGCAGTGGGGCACAACGATGGTATCAAACACCTTCTGCTCTTTGGCACTTGCGTGTATGGCTTTGAGATGGGGAAGAAGAAGATGAAAGAAAACAAAGGGATTTTGGTAGGAGTAATGGTGTGGCGCCGGCAACAGCGTTGGGCCGGCCGGCGTGTAGGGCCGCTACTGTTTGCACTAGGGAGGGGAGATGAGGGACTGATTTGCCTGATGATGTGGTGATGTCTAGGTGGCAAAGTCAGGTGATGTGACTGTCAATGTGGCAAAACCAGCAATAAAACTATCTTGAGGGTAATTTTGCACCGGTTTTGATAGTTGGAAATGCAAATTAGACAATGCTATAGTTGAGAGTTGAAAATTTGAGCAAGTCATGTACTTGTTCGTCATATTAAATGATAGTTAATTTAAGAGGCAAAATAATATACTATTTAAAAATTCATAAACATTAAGGCAATACAACCATCTCCATTACCACTAAATTTATCTCATAGAAAAAGGAAGAGCTGCTAGTACACTAGTCGATGCATTAGTACAGAGAAATTTCATACGACTTTAGACTATGCTTATTCCTTAGAGATTTCTGACCAGCAAGATTTCCTTAATTAGTACCTGCTTACTATCTCCTCGCTATCATTGTCGGCGGGGTAGAGGCAAGCGTGCTCTGCCAGAAGCCACACGACGGTTGCCAACTCTGCGCCGCTGCTGACTGTGCTGAGCTGCTTGGCGTGGGACTCCCTGCTGCATCGGTGGCTCGCGTAGAGGAGCATCTCCACCCACACGTCAAATACCAATGATAAGATTGGATTTAAATCTTCTTGGCGTGGGGCTGCAGCTTCGAGATCAAGCAGTTTATCGGCAAGTTCCGTTGCAAGCACGATACCCTTTCCCTTGATGATTTCTTTCTTCTTAATGTAGTTTGTTGCCCCCTTTTTGCCCAGGAAACTAGCAAGGTCTTTTTGCCTGTCATCGTGCTGGTGAGCTGGGCTGCTCTCAGCTGCACAAATTTCCCATAATGTGCGCAAATCATCGCGGGTTACTTCGTACAACTTTCGGAGAACAAGGCCTGGTAGCATGTAGGGGCGTTCTACGAGAAAGAACATCATGTAGTTGGATAGCACCTTGATTGCCTCCACCTTAGCATCTTCTTCCTCGGCTTGCTTGCGGGTGTAGAGGTAGACATCAGTGGCGATGTGCCATATAAGGATTTGCTCATGGAATTCGTCACGGATGTATCGGTCGAGAGCCGCAACATTGGCATAGCTATAGTTTTCTTCCATTTTCTTTAGTGCCCGCCTGCCCTTTCCTGCCTTGACCAAGCCCAGTGTGTTCGTAAGCACCCGGGGGTCGTTTGTCTGTTTTGAAGTATCCTCTTCTACATGGTGTTCACCGGTCTGTTCAATATGCTCCGAGCCCTTTGTCCCCCCGATGTGCAATATTTCGAATATAGCTTCGAACACCAACATCTTGACAGGGTGTCCGTTCTTTTGGGTCCAGTAGTAATGCTCGTCCTTGGACCATTCAACTCCCATCTTCTTGGCCAGGCTGCAGCGTCGGTCTTTCATGTAGCGGGTGCACAAGCGCAGCATGTTGTGCTGCCCAATGGTGCCCCCCGACCACTCTCTGCATCTCTCCGCCCAGACAAACCGCCGAAGGGATAAAAGACCACGACGAAGCCGATGCCATCGCCGTCCCCGTCCCTGCTTACGGCACAAAAAGGCCAATGTCCAGGACGACCCTAGCGCCCTGAGCAGCCATGCCGTCTCCATGAAGACGGTAGAGACCAACAAGATGCGAGTGATCTTCACATCAGCTCTGCTGCAACAACCTTCATTGCTGAGTTCAAACAACACTAACGCGATCAAAGTGGCAATCGGCGAAAGGACACGGATGCAGTAGCCATGCCAAGTGTGGATCACGGCTGCCTTGGTGTAGAGAATGTCATACAGGAGGGATAGCTCCATCTCCATCACCTTGCACGTGTCCTTCCATCCATCTTTAATCAGATCTTTCAATTTATCAACATGGCAGTCATCCAACATGATCGAAGAATCAACCATCGCGCGCATGCAGATATGGAACAGGTTGTGAGCAATCAGCAGAAGCTTTTCGTCCCCTTGAAGCCCAGGGTTAAAGAAATCTTCGGGACGTGGCTGCTTCTTGACAGATTTCCGTATGTTGCCCAAGTTGGCGCGCTGAAGCGCCACTGCCTTCTCCAAATACTTGAGAACACCGACGACAAAGAGCATCAAGCAGGCTGCTTCGACCGATTTCTGGCCTCCGGAAAATGATTTGTAGGCGACATATGCGGCTCCCACGACCCGCAGGCTCCATTCCAACATTTTCCGCCCCGACAGCTCGTTGTCCTCGAGGGAGTATGCGGAGATGTTGTCCGGGCCACCGAGGTGCAGCAGGAAGAATGCCGCCCACAGCGCAACCAGCTGGTGCACGCCCGACGCGCTGCTGACGGTGAGGCTACTTAGAGCGGTTGTCGCGAGGTAGTCGCCCAACACGTACAACGCCCAGACGATGAACTTCCGCACCCAGCGGACCCCACGCCCCCGTAACCCTGCGAAGATGGCGAGTGCAAATTGGACCACCAAGCTGCTCACGACAAGTACTTGCATCGACCATCTACTCCAAAAGTTCGCCGTCGCATTCCCAGCAAGTAAAAGCCCATGCCACATAATATCCAGCTCCCATGCATCATCTCCACCCATGGATCAATCGATCCTGCACGCACTGAAATGGCCAAAATGTATATTATTATCGGATCAGGAGATCGAATCGATCTGCTCATGACCGAAATGCACGTAAAATTAACTCAAGCATGCGTGCATATATGGAAATGAATGAAATGATGCGTGTGCCCTACGTGAGGGAAGCTTTATTGCCGGCCTTGATGTATACCATCCAACTCGATAATTCGCAGTGATGGGTTTACCGATCCATGGTTATTGCACTACTAGAAAATGGATCATTCCTCACGGGCTTTAATTTTCCTGACGGGTCCGCATAGACCGTGAGGGATATCAATTTTTCTGACGGGCCCACATATCACCGTCACAAAAATACATTTTCCTGTCGGGCTCGTTAAGCCGTCAAGAAAACACGCTATTTTTGTGACGGTATTAATCGAACCGTGAGGATAATTGCAAATAAACCCGTGAGGCTTCTCCAGCCCGTGAGGCTAAATGCCCAGCCCGTCCGCTAAACATTTCATCCAGCTAGCGCGGACTGAAAACCCTAGCTATTCCCAATTTCCGCCGCGCGCCCATCCTCGCCGCGCGCCTCCTCTGCCCCATCCGCTCGCCTCCTCCGCCCCATCCGCTCGCCGCGCGGCTCCGATCCGCGGCCGCATCCTCGCCCGCCTCCTCGCCCCATCCGCTCGCGCGCGCGCTTCGGGATCCGCCGGCTCCATCCCTCGCCGCCTCCTCCGCCCCATCCGCTCGGCCGCCTCCTCCGATCCGCCGGCCCCATCCCCTCGCCGCCTCCTCGCCCCATCCTCGCCCACCTCCTCCGATCCGCCGGCCCTGTGCCCGCCGCGCCTCCTCCCAGTGCGCCCCAACGGCCCAGCCGCCCGCCTCCCAGCTCCGCCCCGCCGCCCGGCTCCCAGTGCGCCGCGCCCGACACCCAGCTCCGGCCGCCGCCCCAAATCCGCCCTGCCCCCCGATGGCCCAGCTCCGGCTCGCCGTCCCGGCGCCCCAAATCCGCCCCGCATTTATCTTTTCAATGTTGCAGTGAGTTTTTGATTTGGATCCTCCATCGGTTGTTGATTTGGGTTTGTATTTTGCCGCAGATGAGACGGCATATAGTTGCAGTGGCAAGGCATTAGGTCATCGTTATGGATCGACTTTCTTCTTGATGCCCATTGGTATGTTGCCCTGATATGTCTTGTATTTTATTTTTTTCTGATCAAGAAAGGTTAGTTGAATTGGGGACAAATTGGGGAGCACTAGTTCTTGTAAACTTCTATTTGTGAATTGTTGCAGTCATCAGTTTATCGCCGTGTAGGGGTTTCCCGATCAATGAACTGATTTGAGTTTGTTATTGAAACAAAGGCATGTGGTGTTTCTTCTTCCATATAAGGATCGCTCATGAAAAACAACAGGGAAGCTATTGATGGCAGACAGTACTATTTTGGTTAGTGGAAAAATTAATGGTTTCATCAATGTTAAACATTGTCCAAACAGGAATTGATTATCAGTGTTTGTATGCATTGTAATATGAAGCTTTCAGCTGAATGCTATTTGGATTTATAGAATGCACACAATTGCTAAAACAATGGTGTGTGTATGAATGTTGCAGCGATAGCGATTGAGAGAGGAGAATTGTAGACTGTTGATGTGTTGACTGCCGAATACCAGATTCTGATAATTTTATACTGCATATATGTGCTGGAATAATTGCCTGCCATTGTTCATGTCATAGTTTGTGAATGACAAATAATTTTCTACTTATAGTCATTGTGGCCCAATTAGTTTGTCTTGTTATACTTTCTGGTCTTCGGTGCACTACAAACAATTTCATTCATGTGTATGGTGCTGTGTATGTTCCTTTTTGTATTTGAAGCTTTCTTTGCTCAAGTTACGTTCTGCATGCTTATGTTGTTATTTTTGAGTTACTGCAGAAATTTATCAATATGCAAGATGCAATAATACGCAGTCTGCATGATGATGATTTAAGTGTTGTTCAAGCTGCCTTATCCATAGAAGGACTTGCTGCTGTTGCCAGTCCTGATAACCTTCTAAAAGCGTATGATGATGTGCTTACCAAGTGCATCAACATCATTCACAAAGGTGGGCAATGCTCATTGAATGTCTGATTGTTATTTTGCTGGCCTCTTTGTAAGTTAGTTTTATGATTTGATGTGGAAGGTAGTCTGCAAAAGATTTGTTTGTATAGCTTAGCTGCTAAGATTGGACATGTACTCACAAGAGATTGTAGCTAGTGTTCACATGTAAAGCACTGCAAATGACACTGGGCCATCCGATTAAGATATCGAAATAATGGAGGATATCTAGTTGTACTCAAAAATCTATGTATACCACATGGAGAAATACTTGTCTCCTTTTGCACAGGACATGGAGAAATCTATTGCTATTAAGGCATACTGCTTTTGTTTTTGTTTATTTGAGTTATTAAATATATATCATTATGTCATTGCAGAACATGAGTTCGAGTACATAGCTTCCATTAACATGAAGAACATCCAAGCTTTTCTTTGAGAATTTCCTAGCAAACCCAAATAAGCATGTGGAGTGGTTGGTGACTGAAACAGAAATAGAATTTCTATTTACTTTACTATTTTGTATTGCAATGTTGGATGGTTTGCCTAGTAATGTTTAGGGCTTCCTTTGTTGCATGATGGCAGAAATTGGTTTCGTCCACCGAGAAATTGGTTTTGCCTACTAAGTGAGATGTATGCATGCATGGCGCTAGGGAGGGGAGTGAGTCAGAGCTTTTGAGTGCAGATGCATACATTTTCCTGACGGTCAAACCATCAGGAAATTTTTTTCCCTGGGTTTGATTAATTTTCCTGACGGTGACCGTACCTGTCAGTAAAATCAATTTTTCTCACGGGTAACATTTCGGCCGTGAGTAAAATGCATTTTTCCTCACGGGAATTGTACCGTCAGGTTAAATTATTTGCCTCACGGGTAAAACCGTCAGGTTATATATCCCTGACGGGTTCCCGTCAGCCAAATTTATTTTTCCGACCACCGATACGAGGGTTTTGCTGACGAACCCGTCAGGATATTTTTGACGGTTTTTGTATTTTTCTGACGGTTTCGAACCGTGAGGGATGATCAGTTTTCTAGTAGTGTTGCGGCTATGCTAGCTACACAGTACGCATGCAATTCTCCATGACCCCCAAGATCGAGTAGCTGCTAATAAGGAGCTAGTACCAACAAGCTATCAGCTACTTGTAGTTAACTAGGCAAGTGGCCCACGCAATTGCGCGGCTAGTTCTACGTTGCTCCTAGTTATATTTCTATATCTGCTTGAATAATGTTGACTTCGCATAATTATTTTTAGTTGAGATGTTTTTTTAATATGACAATAGATCATGTATTGTTACATTGTGAGGGATATTATTACTCATTTTGGCGAGGAATTTTTCTTACCATGGAAAGAGAACAATCAAACCTTTTCATTTTTAAAAAATAATATCGTTTTGAATATTCATGTTGGCTGATAAAGATAATGTGCACAGTTATAAATGATTGTTTCATAATCTTATATATATATTTATATTTATTTATTTATTTAAAAAAATCATGGTTAAACTAGTGTCCTAGTTAATCTTACATTGACTGTGGAGAAAAAATTATGTTACTTCAAATATTTTTTATACTAATATTTTATAAATGTATTATCTTTTTAATACCTAGCTAGATATTAGTGCAATCGTTGGAATGTAGCCTAAGGGCACGTACAACGGCCGTGGCAGCCGTCGTCTCACGACGGAAGTTTTGCAAAATCCCCCCCCCCCCCGTTCGCTGCAGTGAATGAAGAGAGAGAGGGAAGCCGTCGCGTGGGGAGACGACGGCAAGCGCTCATGCTCCCAGGCGAAGATGACGGCTGGCCGCGCGTTGTACGGAGCGTCGCCTCCTCGTCGACGCCGCGCGGATCCTGCTGCGCGCACGCTAGGTGAAGATTGCGCGCGCGCCAAATCTCCCGATTGCGCGCCAAATCTCCCACCATATATGTTTTGCCTTTGCCATTTTCCCCATCTCCACAGTCTCCGCCGCCCCTGCGTGCCATCGCCGAGAGCCGCCCCTTCCATCTCCAGCGATGTCTAGCAGGATGGCATCGAAGAGGAAGGCCACGGTACCTTCGAAGAGCAAGGTCACGGCAGCAGCGACGACGACGCGGGCGGTTGCGGCGGCATCGGGTGCAGCTGCGAGCAGAGTTCCTCGTGGAAGCGGCTCGGCCCCGGCACCTAACCTCGTCGGTCTCAGCAACAGCGCGACAGCGGCGTTCGTCGGACGCGGAAGCAGCTCGTCCCCAGCACCCAACCCCTCTGCAACTTCGATTCATCCTCAATCCATGGGAGACGGCTTTAATTCTTCACCAATCCATGGCAGACAAGACTACCCAGTCGGATTTGGCGTTGGTGGCTCCATCAGACCAAGTTCCCCTCCGTTTGGGCATCAATCCAGTTGGGATCCTACATGGTAATTCCAAAAATATTTGCTAATTTTCTAATTCATAAATTTCATGTGTTTCTGCTTGTTGTTTTGCTGAAAGTCGAATTGGGTATGCACTGCAATTATATTTTTCAGTTACTGATAGTGCTAATGTATTTTGGGATAGGAACTGCAAGATCTTTATGTTCATTCAATAGAATTGATAACTAAATTACTGAATGTGTAGTCAGTAATCAATGATTTTTTTTCTAGCTACTAAATGTTTCCAGTTCAATAGAATTGATGGCTGCATGTGTTCGGTGATGATCATGAATTGATAACTCGAATGTGTTGATCAATCGTGAGGTTACTTGTATTTTGGTGTACTATTATTTCTACTTGTGTTCGATCAGTCAAATTAGAATGGTCGCTTATTTTCGATGTGCTAGAAACGATGGTACTAAAGTTATGTTAGATGTTCAGATAGTCATTTTTGTTAAAAGGAGATGACAATTTATACTCCGACAAGACACACTGCATGTTTCGTGCATTACAACAAAGCTGAATCTATATCTTCTTAGTTTCCTATGAATATTACTGAGTTCATGTATACAATCTTGCAGGGACAACAGCACACATCCTACAGAGGTGTTCACCGTGGAAGATTTCCTAGCAGAAGATGAAATCGTAGAAGAATTTGTGATGAAGATTGGAGATGGATTGAAGGCCGACATCGAAGGAGGAACATCGTCTGTGACTCGGCGCCGACGACAAAGTGGACCAAGGAGGTACATACCAAGGAATCGAGAAGCAGGTCATGATGATCTTGTCGCTAATTATTTTTCTGCAAATCCTATCTACACCGATGAGATGTTTCGTAGAAGGTTTCGGATGAATAAATTGTTGTTCCTGCGGATCGTGGAAACTCTTAGCAATTGGGATCCTTATTTTACACGAAGAGTTGATGCAACTGGTAGGGACGGACATTCACCCCTTCAGAAGTGTACTGCGGCAATCCGGATGCTAGCATACGGCTCGTCGGCCGACCAACTTGATGAGGTCCTAAAAATTGCTGCAAGCACTTCTTTGGAGATTCTAGGAAAATTTGCCATAGGGGTGATTGAATGTTTTGGTCAAGAGTACCTGCGCCCTCCTACAAGCGACGAACTCGAAAAAATATTACAAGAAAATGAGGCTCGTGGTTTTCCAGGAATGTTGGGAAGCATCGATTGTATGCATTGGGCATGGAAGAATTGTCCGAAAGGCTGGGCAGGCATGTTCACACGTGGTGACAAAGGTGTTCCTACTATGATTCTTGAAGCAGTGGCATCTCATAATCTTCGTATATGGCATGCTTTCTTTGGTACCGCCGGGTCTCATAACGACATCAATGTCCTAAACAAGTCACCACTGTTCATCAGTGTCCTAAAAGGGGAAGCTCCAAGGGTGCAATACACCGTAAATGGAACACAGTATGATATGGGCTACTATCTCGCCGATAAAATATATCTAGAATGGGCGGTCTTCGTGAAGACAATAACAGCCCCTCAGACGGACAAAGACAAATTATTTGCATCGATGCAAGAAGGAGCGAGGAAGGATGTCGAATGCGCATTTGGCGTATTGCAATCCCGCTTTGATATTGTTCGTCGACCATCAAGGTTATGGAAGCGGGAGGACGTTATCAACATAATGCAAGCTTGTGTTATTCTTCACGATATGATAGTGGAGGATGAGAAGGAATTGGTTAGAGTTTCTTTGGATTTGAATGAGAATGCAAGTACAGCGATAGTGCTCCCGCCTGTAGTGCATACAAGTGATAACCCTAATCCATGCTTCGCGGATGTGCTTAGAAGGAATTCCGCTATCCAAGCACGGCCAACACATAGACAACTCAGGGATGATCTTGTTGAGCACATATGGCAGCGCTATGGAAACAAAGAAAATTAGACATAAATGTTTCAATTATATTTGATTTATGAGGAATAAGATTTATGTTATATTTGATTTATGAAATATATTATATTATATAATACATGATTTACTTTGAAGAATTTATTTTCCATCCATTAGCAACACAATGGTATATACAAATACTATTCATGATTGATCATGACTACATACAAGCATTAAATGTTTTATAGACCAAAAAGCAGCACTGGTATGCGTGGGTTGTCTGAAATGTCTGTTTAGCCGTCTGTGTTGTAAATTCTAAGAACTTGTAGACAGCAGCTGTCTCACTGTTGTACATGCCCTAAGCATGAGATTAGTTGACACATTTGCAACTTCATAGTCCACAACTCCACACGAACCTGCTCTTAATTATATGGTATCTTATGGCTCAGCCTTCTCTTTTCGTCAGATAGAGACAAAGATGAATTCTTGTAAGACTTGACTTTAGGACGTTGATCTATGTATATTGTTGGATCCAAATTGGAGTCATGCTTTCTCGAATATTGATTTATGCTTGCATGGGTTTCTTGTAGAGGAGTCCCTAACTCCCTATACATGGCTCAAACTTCAATTGCATGGCTTGCGGTCACCCTTTCTCATGCATGCATGAACTACATCTCTCCAAGAGCTTTTCTGCTTAACTCCAATCGATTAGTTCGACAATCGTCGTCTACATCTTTTGGGTTGCATTGTTGGAGTCGGGCACCATAGATTATATTGATTTATTATCTAATCATAGCATGTGTAGATGCATACTGATATTGGACATCAGCATGCTTCCTGTGATTGATGTTCACGCATGCACATTTCATCTTCTTGTTACACACTGCTGGTCTACACTCTTCTTCCTATACATCATTGTGTTTCCTGCCATCTCTACCACTTGCGTTATTTCTCTAACAAAAAGTCTGCGCAATTGCAGCTAGGTGCTACCAAAAATAGAATTGTAGCATGCACAATTCCACGGTGTATCCTAGTAAAAGACCCTAGATTTTTACGACTCAGTATTGGAGTTAAATCGGATATATATATATATATATATATATATATATATATATATATATATATATATATATATATATATATATATATATATATATATATATATATATATATATATATATATATATATATATATATATATATATATATATATATATATATATATATATATATATATATATATATATCTTAATTTGATTTGTTTTTATGGTTCATGGCTCTTTAATTTTTTAGTTTAAATATGTTTCATAGCATCTAATAGGGTAGGACATATTCAATTAATATGCACCATTACAATTAATGAGGTACCACAAAATAAGTGGTGTAAATTATACCCCTTTTCTCCCTATTAATGAGATAAGTTGTACAATTTTTTGGGAGTTATATGGCCTAGGCAATTGCGCGGCTAGTCTTATTACTTCCTTTTAGTTAGTTATTGGATTTTTGGTTTTCCTATATGTCAATGTTTTACTATCGAACTTACATTTGACTTGTTTGGATTCGAACAAAATTCTCAAGACCTGGCTACGATCACACAGAGAAAGAACACATATATTTTTATGCAAATTCGAGTCTACTCCTGAGAGTATAATAACCCTACTCCTATGTGACTATTACTCAACGAACATATTACAAGCAAGAGCAATGGAGAATGTGTAGCACCTACATCTATTCTCTCAGGTGTCTAGTGCAACATGTCCAAGAGAAGTACTACTCCCAGGAGGTCTAGAGTTCGAGTACCAACCCACAAGTTAAGATCGAAAGAAAGATCTTTTTTATTTAATTCGACTAGAAATAACTCTTGGTCAATGAGGTAGTTTTGCTTGAGTTGCAAGACAAACTGGGTTTAAACAAAGGAATATGAATCGATACTTACCGATTTGTCTGATTGGAGCGGTTCCCGAAGAGGTAATAACTGTTCGGTTCTCGAGCTTGGTAACTGACTCATCCGGTTATAAAAACTTACCGGGAGGTAACCTTTTGAGCTTCATACCTTTTCCTTGTTGCAATCTTCTTCGTGCTTCTTGCCACCGATTGAGCCCTTTTTTTCCTCTAATTTCTTCCAAATCCAATCCAATCACTTAGAGAAAATGACAAAGTCCTCTTCCAAGTGGCTGGTGTCGGAGATGGATGAAGCAAAGATGAAGGCTTTGGTAGTGGCAAAGAAGATCCCTTCAAGGAAATTCGTGAAGTGGATTGAAGCCGCCGGACAACATTGGCCTTTGGGGAGATTGGACAAATTGGTGCGGACTCCAACTCCCTGCTCATCCCTTCCTTACAGCTGTACTTGAGTACTTTGGCATTAAATTGGTAAACTTGGTTCCCAATTCGATTACCATGTTGAGTGTACTTGTGTATCTGTGTGAAGCCAATCTAGAAATTCCTCCAGATTTGGAACTTTTTTGGTACTACTATGAGATGAGCAGACAGTACGGAATTGCTAGAAGCTGCGATCTGAAACTTCATGATGGCAAGATGGGGCAATACATCCAAATGTTTACTCGGTCGTCCTAGCCAAATTGGAAGAAGAAATGATTCTACTGGAAGATCACCAGCGAAGATAGCATTTTCTTTGTAGGGAAGGGTGCCGAGAAGATTTCTTCCTAGAATTCGATCCCCAAAGACCCCACTCGGATAGCTCCTACATCAAAGCCATCAAAGAGCTAAGCAAAAATGGGCTTACTAGTTGGCACGTGGTGAAGGACTTCATCACCCGTCGTATCAGCCCTTTGAAGAAACGAGCACATCCAATATGGATGTACTCGGGGGCTAAAGATATGATCAGAGACTACAAGAACGGTGAGTAATGATTAAACTCATTCTCTAAGTTAGACTCTGGGTTACAAGTTCTGGACACTGACCACTCTTATTTGCATAAACAGATCTTGCTTTGGGAGAGATTAATTCTCAAGTCAAAGCTATTTGGAGAAGACTCCAACACTCAATGTGGAGGCTTCTCTTATCTTAGTGGATGTATCCACCAAAGAGAGAGCTAAATGCCTAAAGGTAATCAGAGTTCGATTTCTTCTTTAAGCTTTCGTATTCGTAAGTAACGAATACTTAACATCTTTTCTTATTGTAGAAAGTAGGCATTGAAAGCTGTCAAGATGACTAGGAGGTCGAATTGATGGTTTTTGGAAAACAGATAGAGGATATTAAAGCTTCTCCATCCAAGAGGCGTTGACTAGTGAAAGCTATCGACAAGGGTGAGAGCTAAAATGTGGCTCCTCCCCCTCCTCATTTGTCTGCTCCCATCGAGCAGTTCCTCGTAGATATAGCTCTTGCAGAGTAAGTAGGAGCAGTCGTACTAGGGCAACTGGCTCTAGGATAGAGCAACCAACTCTCAAGATCAAGGTACCTTACTGTTATGATGACAAAGCTTTCTCAGTTGGAGCTTCTGAAAGCTTTATTAAGTAACTCGAAAAGGAGAACTAGAAGAGTTTTGTATCTTTTGTGAAGGAGACTGTTGCTACAGTAGAGCCTATGATCAAGAAAGAGGTGGCTCTTCAGGTGGTTGAAACCAATCTCAACCATCTAGAAGGGTAGGTGGAGCAGAGAGCAATTGCGCTTGCTCATGGTCTACAACCAGACATGGTCGTAGGCAACTCTGCACCACAACAACTAGTTGTCGTCAAAAGTGACCCTGCTTCTCCACGACTAGACATGGTCGCGGAAAAGAAGTCAAAGAAACCTCCTTTAGGGAAGGTTCCTTCTAAATTCAACATCAAAGCTAGAAGTTCAAGATATGTAAATAAGGGCATGACAAGTGTGTCTTACCTTATTGCCTTTTTAAATATTAATTTACCTTTCTTCTCACCTTTTTAGCTCGGCTCCTTCATCATCTGGGGATGCTTTAATCAAAAAGCCTCCAGCAATTCTGCCCCTAGTCGATGAGATGGTAGAAGAATCGACCGACATGGCGATGGTGGGGATTGCTTCTGGGGCCGAAGGAGCTACGACCACTGAGGTGGTCGAAATCACAGAGAAGCCTCGGGAAGATGTACCTGGCCTGCAAGTAGGATTTCTCTCTGGTTGCCATGCCAAGGATGAGACCACTGAGGACATTCCTCCCCCTCTCCAAGGAGGTACATTTGAAGAAGAAGAAGAGCAGCCTAACTTCTTCTCTTTATTTTTTAACCTTGCTTTGTAGTGGGATCTTCGTCAGGTTGATCACACAACCAAGTTCCTCACCCCAAGGACATCTCTAACAAGGGGTATGTTTTTGACAATGAACGCCTCGAGAAGGCGTGGTGGAACAAGGTCAATAACCTCAATCGACTAGTAGACTCCAAACGAGTACTTGCCAAATTTGCTCGTATGACATGAACATAAGCATCTAACACTTAGTCATTTTGTACTTGGATTTTCCTGATTCTCATTATCTTCCTCTACATAGAGAGCATTGAAAGACATAACTACTATGGCTGAATACCACAGACAAATTATGCTCTTACGACAAGAGGTTGCTGAACTGCATGAAGAGGCGCAGAAGTGGTAAGCCACACACACGCGTGGTCTTTTTTTATTTTGACCACTAGCGCAACTCTTGTTATCTGCCTTTAACCATTTTAGGTCTAATGGCTATGAATGTTTCTTGGAAGCTACACTCGAAAATGAGAAGATCGAAATGTAGAGGCTCAAGAAAGAAAATATCGACTTGACCATAGACCTCTTGAAGGCCAACTCTACAACTGGCAAATTGTGAAATTAAATAAACAGTAAGCTCTTAAACTTACGACTGCTTATTTGGATGCTTTTCTTGTCTTTCTCTAACCCTTTTTCCCTTTAGAGATAAAGAGGTTGAAATGGGCAAGCTTCACACCAAGGTCAAAGGAAAGACCAAAGTGATTAGTGAGCTTACTCGCATCGACAAGGAAAAAAGCTAGACAATAAGGTCATTAGAAGACTGGCTTAAGCATGAAGTCAAGAAACTTGAATCTCAACTTACAGGTAAGAAAATCTTTACCTTCACCTAGTTTTAGTAACTAACCTTTTTAGGAGATATGCTTTCCGACCATGCTTCACCCTAGTTTTGCAGAGGCTGTAGTCGAAATGAAGCGACTTGTAGAGACTTCGACTCATAGCTGGGAAGAAATTCAATCAGTGAAGGCATTTCTTCAAGATGACATTTTCCCCTAAACAATCTACTCAAAGGATTTGGTGTTGAGAAGGTCAATCCTTCTTAGAACACCCTATCCGTACATGCAAGTACGATTGGACAATAAGTCGGAGCTCCAGAGAAGCTCATTTCTACTTTGAGGACCAACCAGGCTGACTCGCTACAAGACATGGTCAAAGGTGCAGTGAGCTATGCCTTGGCAAAACTCAAGGAATGCGATCAAAGCCTCAATATCCAACTAATTGACCAAGACCTCAACTACTCCAAAGCAAAGGTAGCCCGTCTGATCGAAGAAATGGAGCTAGTTGGTTGGAATGTCACACAGGAGATGCAAATTGGATCCCCGTCATCAGAGTAGTTTGTAAAACAGAATAGTTTGTAGAGAACAAATCTTTTGTTAATGGAATATATCTTCTTTTTCTTGCAAATTATCTTGTTGAGTGGCCAGTACTCATAAGACAAAGAAGGAATGAAAAAGAATGAAAATTACGACTAAGAATTAAAGTTATATGGATACCTCTATCTTAGCCCCTACTATTTACTTAGTTTGTATGATCAAACTAAGCAAATAGTACAGAGTAAAATATGAAGAGTACATAGCGATTTATTTGATTATCGTTGTTGACTTCTGATCGTCATGTTCTGGCAGCAAAAGTGAGGAATGAGTCGATGCTGGGAAGTTCCTTCCAGTGGGCAGTACGACATGTAGAGAGGAAAGACTTCGACTAGGTAACGTTACCTCTCTGTAACCAGGTTTATCAAATCATAAACGAGTATGGGACAAACTCTCAGGGTTCCTTTTAAATTCGATCACTGTTTTCTCAAGAAACTCAATTTTTTTTTGCTGACAGCAAGAGTTGGAAACAGTTCAACACTAGGAAGCTCCTTCTAGTGGGCAGGACTACATGCAAAAAGGAGAGACTTCGACTAGAGATGTTTCCTTCTTTGATCAGTTTAAACATATTGAATGTATGAGAAGTGGTCGAACAAATATAAAAGAAGCTCTACTCAACATACAACAACAAAGATTAAATAAGTTGAAAACTTTATTGACAAAGTAGAAATATTTGCACGTAGAATTCACGTAATTGGTCAATATTCTAAGAATTTGAGAGAATCTGGCTGTCCTCCATAGCAAGTAGTATAGAGCCTGGTCATGTAACTTCGACCATAGTGTAAGGACCTTCCCACCTGGGGGAAAGTTTGTTCCAATTAGACTGGGATTGAATTTTCTTCAATACTAAGTCACTTGCAGTGAAGTTGCTAGGTTGGACCTTATGGTCGTAGTATTTACGCATGGCTTGTTGATATACTACTGATCGGATTAAGGCCTGATTTCTCCTCTTTGAGTAGGTTGATGTCATCTGCTCAAAGTTGTTCTCGGTTGGAGTTGTCGAAGCTTTCAACCACAATCGACCTGATCTTTAGTTCCAGAGGAAGCATGACTTTAGCCCCAAAAACTAGAGAGAAAGAAGTTACACCTATTGCATGACTAGGAGTCATACGGATTGCCCATAATACTGAGGGTAATTCTTGTACCCAAGCCCCCGAGCACTTTACGAGCTTGTCGAAGACTCGAGTTTTAATTCCTTTCATTATTTGGCTATTTTCCCTTTTGACTCCCTATTGCTTTGTGGATGGACGACATAGGCATAGCATAATTTGGTACTCAATTCTTCACAAAATTCTTGAAATTTTGTGATCACGAATTGTTTACCATTATTCGTAATTATTCAATTTGGGACTCCAAATCGAGTAATCATGCTTCTCATTATGAACATTTTAGCAGCTTTCGTTGTTATCCCAGTCATAGGTTTGGCCTCAATCCATTTTGTGAATGTATCAATAGCCACAAAAAGAAATTCAAAGCCCTCTAGAGCTCTCGGGAACGGCCCTAGGATGTCGAGACCTCAGGTCGCGAAAGGCCAAGATAATGGAACAGTTTGTAGAGCCTAAGCTGGATGGTGTATTTGCCTGTTGTGAAACTAGCATTGCATGCACTTCTTAAACAACTCTTTGGCATTATTAAGGGCTATTAGCCAATAGAAACCTTGTCGAAAGGCCTTACCAACTAGCAATCTGTATGAAGCATGCACTCCACAAATGCTCCCATATATGTTATGAAGGAGTTGTAATCCTTCTTTCTGTGATATGCATCACATGAGAACCCCTTAAGTACTCCTTTTATAGAGTACCTCATTGACCAAAGTATACTTTTGGCCCTGCGGGATAAGCGTTCTGCTTCGAGATTGTCCTCGGGTACAAAACCCTTCTAAAGATACTCGTTGATGGGCCCTATTCAGGTATCCTCATACTCAATAGATGTTGTCTCATTAGGAGTCGTTTCTGGTGTTTTGACCAGAGACAGTTTCTGGAGTTGCTCTAAGAAAACTCTTGGTGGTACTTGTGATTAGGAAGAAGCTATTTGATCTACTAGTTAGCGAGAAAATTATCCTTTCAAGAGATATATTGTAACTCGAAACCTAAAACAAATGCTTTTCATGCTTTCTGACTTCTGACAAGTACTGAGATAAGGTTGAACTAGAGCATTGGTACTCTTTTCCAACCTGATTCATAACTAGTTGAGAGTCTACTCTCACGAGTAGTTGATGAATCCCAAGCACTTTCACTACTCATATGCCAACTAATAAACCTTTGTACTCTACCACATTATTCGTAGCTGAAAAGTTCAACTAGATGACATACTTTAAGGTCTCTCCCGTGAGAGATACCAGGACTACCCCAGCCCCTGAGCTACAAAGTGTAAGCGACCCATCAAATTACATCATCCATTGGTCATGGGAAGTACACTAGGGATCCTAAACAAGTTCAGGATTTGTCCATTCAGTGACAAAGTCTGCCAAGATCTGGGATTTGATGGCCATTCAGGACACAAAATGGAGGTTGAACGCCCCAAGTTCAACTGACCATTTTTCCATATGTCCCACTATTTTCCTATTCTGGAGGACCTCTCCTAAGGGAAACTCAGATGACACAACAATCTTGTGCACCTAAAAATAATGACTTAGTTTCCGTGAAGACATGAGGAGGGCATATAAAAGTTTTTGAAGCTGAGGGTAGCGCTCCTTAGGCCCGTGTAAGACTTTGCTTACGTAGTAAACTGGTGGTTGAACATTTTCATGTTCTGCGAGCAATACTGCACTTATTGCCTGTGGAGTGGCAGCTAGGTATATTAAGAGTGACTACCTCTTGACATCCTCAAAGGTATCGTTAGCCTCTTTTGACCACTCCAATTCCTCAGGCTTCCTTAGAAGTTTAAAGGAAGGAAGTCCTTTTTTACCTCGTTGTACAATTAAATGACTTAAAGCCACCATGCAACCAGTGAGTTTCTAAACCTCTTTCTTAGTGGTCGGAGGGTGCATTTGCTCAATGGCCTTTATTTTTTAGGATTTGCCTCAATACCTCTTGCCGAAACAAGGAATCTGAGCAATTTCCTCGAAGAAATGCCGAACACGCAGTTCTCAGGATTAAGTTTCAAGTGGTGCTTTTTAAGGTTGTCAAACATTTCTGCAGATCTCAAATGTGATTAAGTTGTTTGACACTTTTTATGACAAGATCATCAACATAAGCTTCTAAAATTTGGCCTATTTGAAGTGAAAAAGATTAATCGCATCAAACATTGAAAAGTAGGACTAGCATTCTTTGTACCAAATGGTATTTTGACATAGAAAAATATTTCAAATGGTGTAATAAATGTGGTCTTCTATTCATCCTGTGAACACATACTAATCTAGTGGTAACCAAAGTATGCATCTAGAAAACTTAATGTTTCACAATCAACAGTAGAATCAACTAATTGATCGATATGAGGAAGTGGAAAATAATATTTTGCACAAGCTTCATTAAGATTAGTATAATCAATACACATGTGCCACTTACTATTAGACTTCTTAACCATTACAGGGTTAGCCAACCACTATGAGTGATTGATTTCTCTTATAAAGAGTGTTTTTAGTAGCTTGTCCAATTCTGACCTAATAACTTCCCGTCGATTAGGTGCAAATCTCCATAATTTTTATTTTACGGGTTTCTTGTTAGGCCATAGAGCTAGTTTGTGCTCAATCACCTCCCTAAGGACTCCGCGCATGTCGGATGGTTGCCATGCGAACACATTTGTGTTTGCCTGGAGGAAGGTGATGAGGGCATCTTCCTATGAAAGGTTGGAAGTAACCCTGATGTGAATGGTCTTTGAAGGCTTCTCTAGATTTAGTGGGACTTCCCTAACTTGCTTGTTCAGCTTCGGTACAGCTTTAGGCTTCGAGTACTTGGTTGAAGGCTACGTTTCACTCGCTTCTCGAGTTGGTAACTGATAGACCATCTCAAGGGATTTGCGGTCGCATAAAGTGTCATCTTTTTACCACAGTCTACTGTGATTACTCCTTTGGGACATAGCATGTTAAGACATTGACATGCAAATGAGCAACAATCAGAAAAAGTGTTAGAGTTGGTCATCCAAGTATGGCGTTATATGCCATGTCGAAATCAACCACATCAAAAGAGATTTTCTCTGTCCTGAAGTTGCTTGGTGAGCCAAATGTAACAAGCAGAGAAACTTGACCAATTGGCTTGGCCAAAGACCCTAGTATGATCCCATGAAATGAGTATAGTACAGGCTTTATTTTAGTGTGAGGAACTTGCATCTCGTCCAAAACACTCACAAATAAAATATTTAAAAAACTACCATCATCAATCAATACTCGATTTACTCGACAATTGTTTACTCGACCACAATCAGAAATTGACCTAGTCGAGTCGAAGGGATCGGGCAATCACTCTTTTCAAAGAAGATAGTGACTTCCGACCACTTAGAAAGATTATTGACAAGGGGAGGGTCGATAGAGTCTATCTCTTGTTCAACAGCTTTATACTATCGCTTTGACTTGTATGCCAAAGACCCACCATTGATATGCTCGATGGTGTGCTTGAATCCTGAAAAGACATATCCTCATCCTTGTCCGAGTGCTTTCAACTACTCGATTGTCCCACCTCGTTGAGCGTAGGAAGCGATCCTTTGCCAAAATAGTAATCCTTGAGTTTCCTTTGGAACATTCGGCAATTGCAAAGGTCATGCCCCTCCTTTTTTATGAAGCGGACACCACCATGGCTTGTTGTCCTTCCAAGTGGGGATTTTACCCTTACTCCGATCAGAGTACTGCTTGAGATTTTGTGGTTCCTTATGACCCATAGCCAAGACCTCCTTGGAAACTCTGGCTTTAGGTTTCTGACCTTTAATCTTGTTCTTGGATTTCTTGACCTTCTCCTTTCTCCTACTACCTTCACCTTCCTCTTTGGGATTTCGACTGGCCTGATCAATGGTCTTGCTCCATTCGACTACGTTAGCAATGGTCACATAGCAATTAGCCATCTCGAAAAGCTTGGCGACTATAGTCGGAGGGTTTATGATGATATCCTTCATGAACCTTCTGTTGCAAACTCTCTGCTTAATGGCCCTGATGATAGAAGCATCAGAAACTTCTGGAATGGAATTACGAGCCTGATAGAAACGCCTAATGAATTATCATAGGTTCACAATATTGTTCTATCTTATCCGATGCAGTCGTCTTCCTTTCCAGGGTGGTTGTATGTGCCTTAGAAGTTGGTGAGCAGAAGATCACAAAGGTGCTGTCATGAATGGTACTAAGAGATCTCGAGCCTCTTCGGATTGATACTGGGCATGCCCAGGCAACCTCTGGGATGCCATTCTTCTCCTTTGAGCAGTCTCGGGATCCTTGATAACTAAGGCCAGCCGAGGCCACCTCAAAGGAGATTGATTATTTAGAGGATTTTTCCCATGCTCATTAGAGTACTCAGGATTTCTCCCATGCTCATTAGAGTACTCACCGGGCCCATCACTAGAGGCCTCCTCACCATCTCCACGAGGGGTTGCAGTGTGTGACTGGTGGAGAGCATGTAACAGCCAACTATTTATTTTTAAAAAATTGCCAGTGAAACAATTAAAATTAAATTAACTTAATTTGATTTGAAATAAAAATCAGTGTTTTGGTTGCTTGATTTTGAATTTGGTTTGCCCTGATTTTCTACTTTTCAAAAGGCCCTTGATTTTGAAAAGTAATTTAAGTAAAAACCTTAAAATATTATTAAATAAAGGATATTTTTAATTTCTATAAAAATCCTAATTCAAATTAATTATTGGACTTATTTGGCTTTTATATGGATTTTATGTGATTTTCTAGAATTTAAAAATTAATTTTAAGATTAAAAAGTATTTTTAGTATACAAATTGATGTGGCCAAGAGTGTGAATGCTATATTGATTTGTGCTTCATCTATGCAATCTAAAGTTACAATGCTTAGTAATGCTGAATTGCGCAAGGAGAAAGAAGCAATCGGTTATGGGAGAGAGAAGAATATCATAGTTCGTGAGGATGCTTACGTGATTCCTCCTTTGCGCGGTGCAAATAACACAACAATGCATGGAATTAGAGGTGTGGATGAAGAAGAAAGAAAGTTAGTTTGGCTAAAGAGGAAGATACAAGATCAATCAAGTTCCCGTGATTGCAAATCTGTCTATAATGTTCATGAACTTCTCAACACCAATTCTAAGGTTTCTAATGCACACAAAATACATATTTGGAAAGCTAATGAAGTTTACTTTCCAAGGAATCAAACGTCGCTTGATTTGGAGGTTCCTACACAAAGTTATGGCAACTTTATTGGATGCTGCACGGGCTGTCCGGAGAGACGCGCGAGACTTGCCAAACATAAAGAGTTCGAGTATTGCAATGCAAGTAAGGGTAAAATCCGACAGCATCATGACTTTATAAAGGTTGAGAAGGACTCCTTTTCAGGTTCCAAACAGATTTGGAAGCCCCTTGAACAAGAAAACAAAACATATAAAAATTTGAAACCGATTCGGACTCGGATTGAATCAGCTGGCAAGACCGATACTAAAACGTCCATAACTTTCACAAACGGAGTCCGATTTGGGCGTTCTTGGACTCATTGAAAAGCTATTTCGAAGCCCCACACAATGAAAAAGGTGCCAGTCATGAAATCCCCATAGTCAGATCGCAAATCATGAGAGAATCCAGTGGTAGTAGTTTAGATATTTCTTTTTTAGTTCGTATTGGAGTTTGTTTCGGCCTTAGGCCAGGTTGTGCGTGAGTTTTAGTTAACGCTGTGTATTGTGCACCAATATAAGGCCAGGGCCTTAGCCCCATTGTAATTTAGGCTATGATATGATAAGTTTTTAGACTCGTGAAATAAAGGAGAAAATCGCCATGATGGTTAGTGGCGGCCAGATTGCGTGATTGCAAGGTTTTCTCGTTTGGAGTTTGCGGAGTTGGTGCAAGATAAGAATAGGAGATTCTTGAGATTGCCCATCGAATCTACAAGATTCATCTCTTCTAATTCGTGTCTTCTTGCTGAATTCACGGTTTGGGGAGTTTGACGGATTGCTTCTGGTGTACGCCTTGCATACTAGTGCAAATTGCCCTTATCAATATTGTTTGCTGCATCAAGACAAGGAGAAGACTCTATCCAAGGAGAAGGAACCTCGCTGATCGTATCGGGAAAGATCGGGCCATCCCTACGCATCAACTAATCCTTAGTTGGTTCGCATCATCGTGGTACCAGAGCGCGGTTGATCACGGTACGAGGTTGTTGAATTTTTCTTAGTGGCTGGTTCTATGAAGACTAAAGATGGCGAGGTGCGACATAATCATGCTGAGCCAATTGGGGAGGTGCCCCAATGTGCGGCGTCTTTGCTGCCCGAGGTACGAATTGGACTTCAAGCGACACGTGACTACTTCTTGAGTTGTCACCGGAAGTTTGAAGGCAAGGTTGATGATTTGGGGATGCGAATTGATGCTTTGACGGAGGCGATACGCAACCAGCCACCACAATTTTAGCATGCTGAACGGGGACCTCAATATCCCGAACGGCGTGCACTGTACGAAGACGATGAACATGAGGAGGTTTTTGATGGTGCAGCGGGCTTTGCTCCACAACCGTGCGTGCTCAGGACTACCGTGCTGCTGACTGTGGTAGGGACATGCGTGGCAGAGGTGCTGCCCCGTGGTGGAGGTATGCGTGATGGTGTTGGGTTTGCTCAGCATGTTGCCGTGGATGATGGAATTGGGCAGATAAAAATTTATATCCCATCATTTAATGGTAAAGCTGAACCAGAGGAGTACTTGGAGTGGGAGATGCATGTCGAACAAATTTTTGACAGCCATCACTATACTGAGGATAAGAAGATTCGTTGGCGATAATTGAGTTCACCGGATATGCTCTTATTTGGTGGAATCAATTGTGTCACGTAGGAGCTCGTCCGGATACTTGGGTGCAATTGAAGAATATTTTGAGGTGGCGTTTTGTCCCAGCACACTACACTAGGACCTTGTACAACCGACTACAACAACTACACCAAGGTAATTCTAGTGTTGATGAATATTATAAAGAGATGTAGATGTTGATAATCCATACAGGAACAGAGGAGCATGATGAGGCTACTATGGCACGTTTGTTTAATGGGTTAAATGAGGATGTGCAAGATAGGGTGGAGATGGTTCATTACTACAACATCCAAGACTTAGTGCATCAAGCTGAACGTGCTAAACAACAATTGAAGCGCAAACAAGCCAAGGGTGAACACGCCAACACTCAAACAAACCTATGGAGGCGTCTATCGCAGCAAGGCGATGATGTTAGTTCACACTCCAAGGTGGCGACATCAAGCCGTTCAAATGGGGCTCTTTCAAAGGAGGCAAAGAAGCAACTAAATCTGATTCTAGCACGTTCTCCACCGCTAGAACAAGTCAAACTGAGTGCTTCAAGTGTTAGGGCAGGGGTCACATGATGAGGGATTGCCCAAATACAAGGAAGGTGTTACTCACACATGAGGGATATGCCACGGAGGGCGAAAGCGAAGAATCTGAACATGACGATGAGAAATTCAATGATTCTCCACAAGAAGATGTGTATTGTGATCCTGAGGTTGGTCCAACTTTGTTGACTCATAAGGTGGATGGTGACAATAAGTTGATTGTTGAGAACGGACAACGACGTGGTGTTTTTCAATCCCAATGCATGATCAAAGGCAAACGGTGCAAGATTATAATCGATGGTGGAAGCTATAAAAATGTGATTAGTAAGGACGTGATTGATGCACTCTCATTAATCACATGGTGTCATCCGAAGCCATACTATATGCAATGGCTTCACAATGTTGGTAAGCTGAAAGTTACTCATAAAGTTCGTGTGCCATTTTCAATTGATGGATATAAAGACAAGGTGGAGTGTGACGTCGTGACTATGCACATGTGTCACATCATGTTGGGGCGTCCGTGGCAGTTTGATCGCAATGTTACACACTAAGGGAGAGTCAATCGCTTCACTTTTATGCATAAAGGTGTATTTCCATCTTTGCTACCTAAGAGACATGAGGAGATTATTTCTGACATTGCCATCAAAGATAAGGAGCTTGTGAAGATTACCACGAAAATGAGAATGGTTTCGCTTGAAGGGGGAGGGGTGTAACATCCCAATTTTTTGCTTTATTTGGAAGAAATAATTTTAAATCAATTATCTCAATTTATTTGGATTTTTCAGAATATAAAGTTCTGTTTAAAAATAAAAATTTAATATCAAAATAGGTTGGAAATATTTTTCATATGTTCAAAACATTATCAGTGAATTATGTGAATTTTTCTGCAATTTTTGGAATTTATTTGGTACTTTTCTGACTATTTTAAAGCCTCCTATTGATTTCTGAAATCTATAAAAGATTTAAATTCTAAATCCTCCCCGGCCGCCACGTGGCGCCCATCCGTCCGTCCATCCCCGCCGCCGGTTCTATCCCTGCCGTCCGCGCCCATCCCGCCTTCCCCTCTCCTCCGCACGACACCTGTCGCGCATCCGCGCTCCCGCCCACGCCCGCGTTCATCCGAGCCGCCCGCTTCCACTCGATGCACCGGATGGCCCAGATCAGATCAGCCTTGTTTGATTTAATCTTCGCCGTTCCTCATCACTTACCCCTTCGCCTCCATCCGACGGCCCCGATCTCATCCCCTTGCCACCCGTCGCCCATCCGTTCGATCGCCGTCTCCTCTCCTCTCTCTCTCTCACTGACAGTGGGTCCCACTGCCAGTCCGCTCTTCGCGGCGGTTTTGTCTCTGCGCGTGCGTCGCCATTACCGCCGCCGCCGAGCTCGCCCGTTCGTTTTCCCGGCCGTTTCGCGTCGCCATTAAAGACCCCCGAGCACCGTTCGTCGTGCGCCATTAACCGTAGCCGTTTCCTCTCGGAGTGACGCCCGTTTCGCCGCCGCCGGAAACTACCGTTTTAACTCGCCGGCGAACGCGCGGCCGTTTCTTCCTCCGCCGCGTATAAAACCGACCCCCGGCCACCCCTCTCACCCCCTTTGCGCTCTCCCTCTCTCTCCCGTTCTCGCGTGCGTGTCTCCGCCGTTCGAAACCGTCGTCGCTGTTCGAAACCGTCGCCGTCGGTGAGTCTCCGCCGCACCCTCGGTCGCCCGCGCCGCCCCTCGGTTCGCGCGCCAGCACCGCGCCCCGCACGCCCGCTCCCTCGGTCCGCGCGCCGCGTCGCGCCCGCGCGCGCTTCGCGTTCGCGCGACGCCGTCGCGACGCCCGCCCACGCGTCGACGATCGGCGAGTCCCGCCTCCACACCGTCTCATCTCCGCCGCCATTCTCCGACGGCGGGATGTGTCCACGCGTCCCCATCGCAGCCGCCCAACTCGTCGCCCGCTGCGTTGGCGTCCGTGTGACGCCTCGCGCGGCGAGCGAACCACGCGCGTCGCCATCGCGCGGCACCCGCGTCTCCGCGCGCCATCACCGCCGCTCATCCAGATCGAGCCAACGCCGGGATCTCGCCACACGCCTCAATCCCGGCCGTCCATTTCTCGCACCGCCGCGCGCGAAGTCGCCACCACCGAGCCACGCCACCGGGCCGGCGTGTCATGCTGCGTGGCGGACACGTGTTCGCCACGCCGCCACGCCACGCCGAAAACCGCCGCCCGCCACGTGTCAGTTTGGTCTGCCATGTCAGCAATTTTGTGGGTCCGTGGACTTGGTCCACCGTGGGCTGGCCCCACATGTCAGCCTCTGTAATTTATTTTTAATTCCCTTGCTGACGTCATAATTAGAATTTACTTTTGTAAATTAATTCCCAGAAAATCCATGCTGACGTCATAATTCATTTTCGGTATAAATTTAATTCCAGAAATTCTCTTTTTCCTTTTTCTTGATTCTAAATCTTCCAACAGCCATATCTTGCTCATTTTAAATCCAAATTGATCCATTCAAATTTCTAAATTCATCTAAAATTCTAATCTTTCAATTGGTATATTTAGTTTCAATTTTTGAGTTTTTATTTTATTTTATTTATTTGGATTTCTTGATTTACGTGTAGAGACCGATTTGTCCGAGGAACTTCAAGAGCAAGCCCCGGAAAATTTCAACCCAGCACAGGAAGGCAAGTCTCCTATGATCATTTTGATCCTATGTTTTGCAAGTTTTCTTTGATCAACTTGCTCAAATGAATTATAAAATGATTAGGTAGTTATTTTAAATTATTGCATGCTTATGTTATATCAAGTGATAATTTGATTTAGAAAATTTAGTTAAATACCCAATTTGTTATACCTTCCATTGAAAATTGTTTAACTTGTACCATTGTCAACTTAGGATATCCCTTTGACTCAATAATGAGTTAGTATTACATCTGTTGAATTTGTAAATACTAGCAAATGCTTAGCGTAGCAAATCAATGTAATAATGCTCAAATGAGTAGCATGTTTACTAAATGTTTTGATGAATGATTTGTTTGAACATTGGTAATGGATGTTACCATTGTTAAATGATCTGTTTGAAAAGTGGTAATGGATGTTACCACTTTGTTAATTTGAAAATAAAAATGAAGTTCAAAGGAAAAGTTGACAAGGGTGGATGGAAGGTTTGGTCGGTGCAGTTAGCACGAGAATTTTGGAATTGTGAATGAACCACCACAGTGGTTTAAGGACCGGCGCTTGTGTTTGTCCAAACCGAGCAAAGCAGTGCAACCACAAGTCTATATGGGTACGACCTAGCTAACTAACCTATTAAGGTGTAGTTTAGATATCACCGGTGGTGTATTGAGTGCCGTGGTGTCTTGGTTACTCATAGTGAGGGACGGGGTTTCTTGTACTCATACGGCGCAAGAGGGCTCCACTCGTGGATTCGAGTTGTGGTGAAACCTTAGCGGGTGGTATCTAGCTATACTTGGAGTAGGTGAAAGGCTTTGTGATATTTTATCTGGGTCTCATGCCAAAGGAAGCATGTTGACTATTAAGATAATTTATCTCTTGTGGGTAAAGTGTACAAACTCTGCAGAGTAATAAACTATTGAATAGCGTGCCCACGGTCAAGGGCGGGCAAGGAATGCATTCACATGGTAGAAGTTTGATTTTGATTTCAAAATAAAATGGTTTGTCAAACTTGGGAGTGGTATAACTCTCATGATTTAAATCGGGTGGTGTAACGGATCGGTGGTTTAACACGAGTTTTGAAAGTTGGCGATAGCCTAAAATTTTAGTGTTGGTGGTTTAACCTTCACTAAGTTATTTATCTAATTTCATTTATGAAAAACAAAGATGTTTATCAAATGGACTTTGAAGTAATTATGTAGATTTGAAATAAAATGCTGATTTTTGCAAAAGAACCATATAGCCTTCCTTTGTGAAGCCTTGCATCTATGCATCTTTCCCAAGACTTCATGGAGTACAATTTTGTACTCACATGTTGCTCTACAAATACATTAGCAGAGGATGAAGAAGCTCAAGCTGGAGAATTCGACTTACGTGCCGAGTGTGGATACGGTGGATTCTTCCGGATGCTTAGGATTCGTTTCCCAGTCAATTGCACGTGGCGATTGATGGGTCGATTAATTACTTTTGCTTCCGCTGTGTTTATTTTCGTTTTGGGTTACGTGAACCTTTGTAAGGCAATGACCAATGTAAAACTTCAGTTATTATTGTAATAAATCGTGGATGACAATGTACCATTTTATTCAGTTATCTGTGTGTACTAGCTTTGATGCAGGACTAGTATTGAATGCATGTGGGGTCAGGAAGTTTCTACTCGGGTCCCACGAGTATGGTATCGAGCCATCTTGATCAGAGGACGAACCCTAGGTTTTGGGAGGTTTTAAGGACTTATGTTTAAAAAGAATATATTAAAAATATATAAGCTTCTTTTCTTCTACTCTCCTCTTACTTAGTATCTTGTTTCTGTCCTCCCTTTTCACTATTTAAAAATCTTTACTGATCTCTCCTCTTTTCCAACTTGTAGATGGCAGGTTCGTCGTCATCAGCCCCGTGGGATCACCATTCTCATGGCGAGAGCGAGGGAGCTTTTGCGACTCTTCTACGGCAGCTAATGCAGCATCTCAAGTACACCCAACAACCTATTTTCAGAGGGCGGAACACACGAGTGATGAGCACGGACTCCTGGAGCATGGAGGTGTTCATTTACGCTCCAGACGGAGGATTGACCGATTGAGCGTCATATTGAGTATCCACGGACCTTACGCTCGAGATGCGATCCAGATGCAGCACGATTGGCTATCTCGGAGTTGTGCGGGAGGCACAAGGAGGAGCTACGACGATCACCTTTGCTTCTTCCCGACGACGAGAGCAGGGGCAGACTCATCCGAGCTTTTCCGGTGGTGGTGGACGACCCGCGCTTGTCTCACCAGTGCGGCACACACTGGCGGCTTCAGCGACTTACGCGAGCTCGGCAGAGATCGGACTTCTTCGGAGGCGCCACGCCGAGCTACGACCACTCCGACACTCTCGAGCCCAGCCATCTGCGAGTGAGGCTGCCCACGCCGACGCCGCTCAGCGAGGATCACGCGAGGCGCAGGTAGAGCGTCTTCGAGCTGCTACCACTACACCGACTCCACCAGCCCCTGTTCTTTGCTCCATCCGATTTACGGGACCTCGCACTAGGCTTCTGCGAGGAAGAGTGTGCGACGCCCATCCGCCACCCGACGTTGATATTGGAGGATCTAGCCGAGGACGCCGGCTATCTCGCTCGGTTTTTCCGATTTCATCGAGTCGATCACGGTCGCGTTCGCCGAACAAGCTGCCGTGGTTGTGGACAGAGACACTTATCGGATTCAGAGGAGGACCAGGAGGATCCGAGGAGCGCATCATCGTGGAGGATGAGTAGTTAGTTGAGTCGATGAGTACCCAAATAATTGTCCACGTTCTTAGAACGCTTTATTATATTTTGGTGTGTTAGATGGATCTGTACCAAGCCTATGTGCACTTGTGGTGCAGCCATTCATAAAATTATCTTGATTTCAATAAAGTTTTCCCTAAGTGGTTGCTGGTTTCTTCTTACGTGTTGGCTTGGGATGTTATTTAGTTTCCTAACCTCTTATCTATGCTAGTTCCTCTTACCTTTGCTAACCACGAAACCGTTTGAGATGGTGAACACAAGGAACAACCCGCAAAGAGTCGTAACCCTAATGCTCAACCGAAGACAACATTCCACCTCCATGACTCAAGCTCCCAGCATGGAAGCAGATGATGGCCATGCAGTTGCAACTACTTCAAGCTTTGGCCCAAAATCAAGTCCAACAAGTTCAGCAAGCACCAGTTCAACACCACTGAGTCTAAACTTGGGAATTTATGAGAACCCGACCTCCGACCTTTGCGAGGATCTGCTGACCCTTTGGAGGCGGATGATTGGATTAAAGAAATAGAAAGGAAACTCAATTTGGCTCAATGTGCAGAGCATGAGAAGGTTCTTTACGCGCCCACCAACTCAAGGGAGTTGCTGCTAATTGGTGGGATAACTCTTGTGCGCACATCAAGATGCCCAGAATATTGCATGGGAAGAATTTTTGGAAGCCTTTCGTACTGCTCATATTCCTATGAGTATTATGGAAATGAAGAGGAAGGAGTTTCATCAGCTACAACAAGGAAACCTTAGTGTTTCCGCATATCTGAGTAAATTTATCCAATTATCAAGATATGCACGGAAGATGTGGCGACTGATGCCGCAAGGATCTGGAGGTTTATGGGAGGAATGGACCCCAACCTCAAAGTTCAGTTAGTCTCCAATGACTACCCTACTTTTCAACATCTGGTGAACAAAGCTTTAGTACAAGAAGATGCCCAGCGTCAGCTTTTTGATGCTAGGAAAAGGAAGTTTCAAGCCCAACGATGCGCTAGCGGTTCCGTCAACGCCCTACTCAACAACAGTACAACCGGCCTCGGTGCATAATCATCCAAGGACACCCATTTCTGCGCCGCCTTTGCCTCAAACTCCTAGAACTGGAAATGCAGCCCAACAACAGCGAGAATAGAAATGTAGCTGCAGGAGTGCAATGCTACAATTGCAAAAATATGGGACACTATGCGGCGATTTGCCCACGAGCGTCAAGCGGTAACCCCGGTCCGCTTCAACTGGATCCTACACCAGAAGAGCTCCAACTACGGTCAGGGCGTGGAAGCCCTCGAGACACCTCGTGCTCCACAACCATTCAACAGAGGGCGTATCAATCATGTCACCGTAGAAGCGGAAGATGCACGGACGTAGTTAGGTAAGTTCTGGTTAATTCGGTGCAGAATTATATTATTTGATTCGGAGCTACACATTCATTCGTAATAAAAGCTTTTGCTGAAAGAAATAATTGGAATATTTGTTTGCTAAAGAACCCTATGATAGTCCAATCTCCGAAAAGAATTGAGGACTAAATTGGTTAGCCCCGGTGCAACCATAATTATAAATGGAGTAAAGTTCCTAGCTAACCTTATTATAATAGACTCGATGGCATAGATATAATACTTGGTATGGATTGGTTGATCAAGTATAAAGGATGATAGATTGTGCTAATCGTGCCATTAGTCTTACCAATTCGACGGAATTCAGATAAGACATGAGGCGCTTATGCGCTCAAAGAAGAACATTATGTTAACCAACTTAAAAGGAAAAAGTTGGAGGATGTGTCGGTAGCTTGCGAATACCCCGATGTTTTCCACGAGGAATTGCAGATTGCCACCAGATCGAGAGATTGAATTTGTTATAAACTGTACCGTACAACCCCAATATCAAAAGACCTTATCGGATGTCGGTGATGATTTAGCTGAAGTCAAGAGGCGATTCAAGAATTACAAGAGAAAAGTTTCATTAGACCAAGTTCTTCACCTTGGGAGCCCGGTGCTTTTGGTAAACAAGAAGGATGGTAGTCGGCAGATGTGCGTGGACTATAGAGCTTTAAATGAAGTAACTATAAAGAATAAGTATCCCTTACCCGGATCGACGATTTGTTCGATCAACTCAAAGGATCAAGTGTCTTCTCTAAGATTGATCTTGGTCGATATCACCGATTGAAGATTAGACCGAAAGATATACCAAAGACGACTTTCGCCACAAGATATGGACTATATGAGTATACGGTGATGTCTTTCGATCCGACAAATGCCGGCATACTTCATGAATTTGATGAATAAAGTATTTATGGATTATTTAGATAAGTTTGTTGTTGTCTTTATAGATGACATTCTTATCTATTCGAGAAACGATAAAGAACATGAGGATCATCTAAGGATAGTGTTGCAAAGACTCGTGAACACCGCTTATATGCCAAGTTTAGCAAGTGTGCGTTTTGGTTAAAGGAAATTGAGTTTTGGGACACGTAATTTCAGCGGAAGGAGTATCGTAGATCTGGAAAAGTTAAGGATGTATTAAATTGGACTCCACCCAAGACGAGAATCGAGATCGAAGTTTTCGGGATTAGTTGGTTACTATCGTCGATTCATTGAAGGCTTTTCCAAGATTGCGGACCTTTAACCCGTTTGTTAAAGAAAGAGAAGAAATTTGAATGGAGTAAATCACGTGAGGATAGTTTTCAAGAGTTAAAAAAAAGGTTAACTTCAGCACCAGTTCTGCGGTTACCAGATATTAGAAAAGATTTTGAAGTTTATTGTGATGCATCAAAACAAGGTCTTGGATGTGTACTAATGCAAGAAGGAAAGGTTGTTGCTTATGCATCAAGGCAGTTAAGACCTCATGAAGAAAATTACCCCACTCATGATTTAGAGCTAGTCTTTGTAGTGCATGCTCTAAAGTTGTGGAGGCATTATCTAATTAGTAATCGGTGTGAAATATATACGGATCATAAAAGTCTAAAGTATATATTCACTCAACCTGATCTTAATCTGAGACAAAGAAGATGGCTTGAACTGATAAAGGATTATGATGTGGGAATACACTATCATCCAGGAAAGGCCAATGTAGTGGCAGATGCTTTAAGTCGGAAGATCCATGTTAGCAATATGTTGATTCAAGATATCACCAACTCTTCGTGAAGAATTTCAGCGTCTCAATTTGGGAGTGATAAATGAAGGAATTCTGTCTATATTAAAGGTTCAACCCACTTTAGAAGATCGATCAAGGCAGCTCAGAAAGAAGATGAGTATGTTAAAGAAATAAAAGATAACATGAAGAAAGGCAAAGCACCTGGATTCTCAGAAGATGAAGAAGGAATTCTTTGGTTTGGAAAAAGGATTTTAGTACCGAGAGAAAGGAAATAAAAGATTTAATTTTAAAGGAAGCTCATGAATCAGATATTCCATTCATCCCTAAGTACAAAGATGTACCAAGATCTAAAGGAAAGTTCTTGGTGGACCAAGATGAAACGAGAAATTGCAGAATATGTAGCTTTATGTGATATATGTCAAAGGGTTAAAGCGAGCACCAACGACTGCCGGTCTTTTGCAACCTCTGCAGATACCTGAATGGAAATGGGAGGAAATCGGAATGGATTTCATAACAGGACTACCAAGAACCAAGTCAGGGTATGATTCAATCTGGGTTATAGTGGATCGCTTAACAAAGGTTGCACATTTCATACCTGTAAAGACTACCTATTCAGGAGATAGATTGGCAGAGCTCTATATGTCAAGAATTGTATGTCTGCATGGAGTTCCAAAGAGGATCGTATCGGATAGAGGAACGCAATTTACCTCAAGATTTTGGCAGAAACTTCATGAAGTTTTGGGCACCAATTTAAATTTCAGTACTGCTTATCATCCTCAAACAGATGGCCAGACTGAACGAGTGAATCAGATATTGGAAGATATGCTAAGAGCGTGTGCTTTAGCCAATAAAGTCAGTTGGGATCAAAGTTTACCCTACGCGGAATTTTCCTATAATAACAGTTATCAGTCCAGTCTGAAGATGTCTCCGTTTGAAGCCTTGTATGGCAGGAAATGCAGAACGCCATTATATTGGTCAGAGACTAGAGAAAGTCAAGTATTCGGACCCGATGTCTTGAAGCTAGCCGAAGAGCAAGTTCGATTAATACGAGACCGATTGAAAGTAGCACAGACCAGACAAAAGAGTTATGCAGATAATCGCCGCAGAATGTTGGAATTCGCACCAGGGGATCATGTGTATTTGAAGGTGTCACCTTTAAAAGGGATGCGACGTTTCAAGGTCAGTGGAAAGCTTGCTCCAAGATATATCGGACCATTTCTAGTTATAGCCAGAAGAGGTGAAGTTGCATATCAGTTAGAGCTTCCTCCTCAGTTGTCAGATGTACATGATGTATTTCATGTATCACAGTTGAAGAAGTGCTTAAGAGTACCAGAGGAATTAATATCTTTAGAAGAGGTGGATTTAAAAGAAGATTTGACGTATCCGAATTTCTGTCAAGATTTTAGAAGAAGCAGCTACTGCAAGAAACAAGACTATCAAATTTTGCAAAGTGCGGTGGAATAATCATCCGAATCGGAAGCAACCTCGGGAGCGTGAAGAGGATCTTGACGAGTTCCATGATCTATTTTTCATCCTTCCAATCTCGGGGTCGAGATTCCTTCTAAGGGGGGTAGGTTTGTAACATCCCAATTTTTTGCTTTATTTGGAAGAAATAATTTTAAATCAATTATCTCAATTTATTTGGATTTTTCAGAATATAAAGTTCTGTTTAAAAATAAAAATTTAATATCAAAATAGGTTGGAAATATTTTTCATATGTTCAAAACATTATCAGTGAATTATGTGAATTTTTCTGCAATTTTTGGAATTTATTTGGTACTTTTCTGACTATTTTAAAGCCTCCTATTGATTTCTGAAATCTATAAAAGATTTAAATTCTAAATCCTCCCCGGCCGCCACGTGGCGCCATCCGTCCGTCCATCCCCGCCGCGGTTCTATCCCCGCCGTCCGCGCCCATCCCGCCTTCCTCTCCTCCAAGACGACACTGCCGCGCATCCGCGCCCCGCCACGCCGCGCTCATCCGAGCCGCCCGCTTCCACTCGATGCACCGGATGGCCGGATCGATCAGCCTTGTTTGATTTAATCTTCGCGTTCCTCATCACTTACCCTTCGCCTCCATCCGACGGCCCCGATCTCATCCCTTGCCACCCGTCGCCCATCCGTTCGATCGCCGTCTCCTCTCCTCTCTCTCTCTCACCGGCAGTGGGTCCCACTGTCGAGTCCGTGCTTCGCGGCAGCTTTGTCTCTGCGCGTGCGTCGCCATTACCGCCGCCGCCGAGCTCGCCGTTCATTTTCCCCCGGCGTTGCGTCGCCATTAAAGACCCGAGCACCGTTCGCCGTGCGCCATTAACCGTAGCCGTTTCTCTCGGAGTGACGCCGCGTTCGCGCCACGGAACTACCGCTTTAACTCGCCGCGAACGCGCGGCCGCTTTCTTCCTCCGCGCGTATAAACCGACCCCGCCACCCTCTCACCCCCTTTGCGCTCTCCTCTCTCTCTCGTTCGCGCGCGTGTCTCCGCCGCTCAAACCGCTGCCGCTGTTCGAAACCGCCGCCGTCGGTGAGTCTCCGCCGCACCTCGGTGCGCCGCCGCGCTCGGTTCGCGCGCCGACACGCGCCCGCACGCCCGCTCGTCTCGGTCCGCCGCGCCGCTCGCCGCCGCTGCGCCGCGCAAGGCGTTCGCGACGCCGCGGCGACGCTTCGCCCACGCGCCGACGATCGAGCGAGTCCCGCCTCCACACCGTCTCATCTCCGCCGCCATTCTCCGACGGCGGGATGTGTCCACGCGTCCCCATCGCAGCCGCCCAACTCGTCGTCCGCGCGACGCCCGCGCGCGTGAGCCGAGCCACGCGTCGGCCATCGCGCGCACCGCGTCTCGCCGCGCCATCACCGCCGCTCATCAGATCGAGCCAACGCCGGATCTCGCCACACGCCTCAATCCCGACCGCCCATTTCGCACCGCCGCGCCCGAGTCGCCAGCTCAGCCGAGCCACGTCAGCCCTGGCTGACGTGTCATGCCACGTGGCAGACACGTGTCTGCCACGTCAGCGCCACGTCAGCCGAAAACCGCCGCCCGCCACGTGTCAGTTTGGTCTGCCATGTCAGCAATTTTGTGGGTCCGTGGACTTGGTCCACCGTGGGCTGGCCCCACATGTCAGCCTCTGTAATTTATTTTTAATTCCCTTGCTGACGTCATAATTAGAATTTACTTTTGTAAATTAATTCCCAGAAAATCCATGCTGACGTCATAATTCATTTTCGGTATAAATTTAATTCCAGAAATTCTCTTTTTCCTTTTTCTTGATTCTAAATCTTCCAACAGCCATATCTTGCTCATTTTAAATCCAAATTGATCCATTCAAATTTCTAAATTCATCTAAAATTCTAATCTTTCAATTGGTATATTTAGTTTCAATTTTTGAGTTTTTATTTTATTTTATTTATTTGGATTTCTTGATTTACGTGTAGAGACCGATTTGTCCGAGGAACTTCAAGAGCAAGCCCGGAAAATTTCAACCCAGCACAGAAGGCAAGTCTCCTTTGATCATTTTGATCCTATGTTTTGCAAGTTTTCTTTGATCAACTTGCTCAAATGAATTATAAAATGATTAGGTAGTTATTTTAAATTATTGCATGCTTATGTTATATCAAGTGATAATTTGATTTAGAAAATTTAGTTAAATACCCAATTTGTTATACCTTCCATTGAAAATTGTTTAACTTGTACCATTGTCAACTTAGGATATCCCTTTGACTCAATAATGAGTTAGTATTACATCCGTTGAATTTGTAAATACTAGCAAATGCTTAGCGTAGCAAATCAATGTAATAATGCTCAAATGAGTAGCATGTTTACTAAATGTTTTGATGAATGATTTGTTTGAACATTGGTAATGGATGTTACCATTGTTAAATGATCTGTTTGAAAAGTGGTAATGGATGTTACCACTGTTAATTTGAAAATAAAAATGAAGTTCAAAGGAAAAGTTGACAAGGGTGGATGGAAGGTTTGGTCAGTGCGATTAGCACGAGAATTTTTGGAATTGTGAATGAACCACCCAGTCGCTTAAGGACCGATGCTTGTGTTTGTCCAAACTGAGCAAAACAAGTGCAACCACAAGTCTATATGGGTGCGACCTAGCTAACTAACCTATTAAGGTGTAGTTTAGATATCACCGTGGTGTATTGAGTGCCGGGTGTACTGGTTACTCATAGTGAGGGACGGGTTTCTCAGACTCATACGGCGCAAGAGGGCTCCACTCGTGGATTCGAGTTGTGGTGAAACCTTAGCGGGTGGTATCTAGCTATACTGGAGTAGGTGAAAGGCTTTGTGATATTTTATCTGGGTCTCATGCCAAAGGAAGCATGTTGACTATTAAGATAATTTATCTCTTGTGGGTAAAGTGTACAAACTCGCAGAGTAATAAACTATTCGAATAGCCGTGCCTACGGTCAAGGGCGGGCAAGGAATGCATTCACATGGTAGAAGTTTGATTTTGATTTCAAAATAAAATGGTTTATCAAACTTGGGAGTGGTATAACTCTCATGATTTAAATCGGGTGGTGTAACTGGATCAGGTGGTTTAACCTGAGTTTTGAAAGTTGGCAGATAGCCTAAAATTTTAGTGTTGGTGGTTTAACCTTCACTAAGTTATTTATCTAATTTCATTTATGAAAAACAAAGATGTTTATCAAATGGCCTTTGAAGTAATTATGTAGATTTGAAATAAAATGCTGATTTTTGCAAAAGAACCATATAGCCTTCCTTTGTGAAGCCTTGCATCTATGCATCTTTCCCAAGACTTGCGGAGTACAATTTTGTACTCACATGTTGCTCTACAAATACATTAGCAGAGGATGAAGAAGCTCAAGCTGGAGAATTCGACTTCTGTGCCGAGTGTGGATACGGTGGATTCTTCCCGGATGCTTAGGATTCGTTTCCCCAGTCAATTGCCTGTGGCAGATTGATGGGTCGATTAATTTACTTTTTGCTTCCGCTGTGTTTATTTTCGTTTTCGGGTTCTGTGAACCTTTGTAAGGCAATGACCAATGTAAAACTTCAGTTATTATTGTAATAAATCGTGGATGACAATGTACCGTTTTATTTTGGTTATCTGTGTGTACTAGCTTTGATCTGGGACTAGTACTGTAATGCACAGGGGGGTCCGGAAGTTTCTACTCCGGGTCCCACAAGGGGATGATGTGGCCAAGAGTGTGAATGCTACATTGATTTGTGCTTCATCTATGCAATCTAAAGTTACAATGCTTAGTAATGCTGAATTGCGCAAAGAGAAAGAAGCAATCGGTTATGGGAGAGAGAAGAATATCCTAGTTCGTGCGGATGCTTATGTGATTCCTCCTTTGCACGGTGCAAATAACACAACAATGCATGAAATTAGAGGTGTGGATGGAGAAGAAAGAAAGTTAGTTTGGCTAAAGAGGAAGACACAAGATCAATCAAGTTCTCGTGATTGCAGTTCTGTCCATAATATTCATGAAGTTCTCAACGCCAATTCTGAGGTTTCTAATGCATAAAAAATACATATTTGGAAAGCTAATGAAGTCTAGTTTCCAACGAATCAAACGGCGCTTGATTTGGAGTTTCCTACACAAAGTTATGGCAACTTTATTGGATGCTGCACGGGCTGTCCGGAGAGACGCGCGAGACTTCCAAACATAAAGAGTTCGAGTATTGCAATGCAAGTAAGGGTAAAATCTGACCACACCATGACTTTCTAAAGGTTGAGAAGGACTCTTTTTCAGGTTCCAAATGGATTTGGATGCCCTTTGAACAAGAAAACAAAACATATAAAGATTTAAAACCGATTCGGACTCGGATTGGGACAGCTGGCAAGACCAATATTAAACGTCCATAACTTTCACAAACGGAGTCCGATTTGGGCGTTCTTGGACTCGTTGGAAAGATATTTTGAAGCCCCACACAATGGATATGGTTCCAGCTATGAAATCCTCATATTCAGATCACACATTAAGAGAGAATCTGGTGATAGTAGTTTAGATATTTCCTTTTTAGTTCGTATTGGAGTTTGTTTCGGCCTTAGGCCAGGTTGTGCGTGAGTTTTAGTCAACGTCGTGCATTGTGCACCAATATAAGGCTAGGGACTTAGCTCCATTATAACTTAGGCTATGATATGATAAGTTTTTAGACTCGTGAAATAAAGGAGAAAATCGCCATGATGGTTGGTGGCGGCTAAATTGCGTGATTGCAAGGTTTTCTCGATTGGAGTTTGCATAGTTGGTGCAAGGCAAGAATAGGAGATTCTTGAGATTGCCCATCGAATCTACAAGGTTCATCTCTTCTAATTCGTGTCTTCTTGCTTAATTCACGGTTTGGGGAGTTCGGCGGATTGCTTCTAGTGTGCGCCTTGCATACTAGTGCAAATTGCCCTTGAGAATATAACAATTCACATACACTATGTATAAGACCAACTCATGATACTTAAGAATATGACAATTCCGGCAGTGTCTCAAGGTGGGTCAATCCAACACTATGTTCTCTAACATATATTCATATTATTGATTTGATATCTTATATCAATGATCAGTGAAACATGATCATCGATTAATACAAGTATTGATCCATAAATCATAAGTGTCCCATATAATGACATAATATCATGGATGTTTAGAATGACATCATAAACACAAATAGATAGTTTCACAAATAAGTCACATACAATACTACAAAAGAGACTAGACTGGATGCTTACATCACAGACGGTTGTGCTGCTAGTATCACAGACGGTTTATACGAATAACCGTCTATGGTATTTTCGCAGACGGGTTTTAATACAAACCATCTGTAATAACTTCATTATCACAGATAGTTTTTAATACAAACCGTCTGTGAAGTATCATAGACGGTTCTAGATAAGAACCGTCTGTGATAATGGTAGACATCACAGACGGTTTGTATTAAAAACCATCTATGATATGTTTCCAGCCTTGCAATCCCTCAAAATTGCATAATTTCCCGTTTGAATTTGAGTAGGATTCAGTTTTGAGACACTTTCAGTTCCACAAATTCAGACGGTTTGAAAAATCGTCTGTGATGACGGTTCCGAACCGTCTGTGATGACCCTTTTTTGTAGTAGTGATAATTGTCTATCAATATAAATGATAGTTCATTTAAGGGACAAAATAATATATTATTCAAAATTTCATAAACTTAAAAGCGATACAATTATCTCTGTAATTGCCTTTAAGGCATATCAGTAACAGAAGTGTCACAAGATTTTATTGCGATGGAACTCTGGTTATGAACCTGAATAGGTTGGTATGGAACATTGTCTTTTCTAAATAAAATCCTAATACCAGATGCCTTTGCTCAATAGTTGTAATTAACAAACCCAAGTAAACTACAGCTAATAGTGAATCTTTATATATATATATATATATATATATATATATATATATATATATATATATATATATATATATATATATATATATATATATATATATATATATATATATATATATATATATATATATATATATGTGTGTGTGTGTGTGTGTGTGTGTGTGTGTGTGTGTGTGTGTGTGTGTGTGTGTGTATAGACGAGTGTTTCATGCACCCAGTGCCTAGGCACCCATATCAATACCCATTGATTTGCTTTGAGATTATAACGTTTGATGTGGGTATCTTCATATACCCATAAAAAGTATATTTGAGATGACAAACTCAAAAAAATTAAATTCAACTTCAATTTAATTAGTTTGAACTATTTTTATGGTATATACTCACTGTAGTCACATTGAACTCAAAAGTAGTTCAAACTAGTTTGAACTGAGTTCAAAACTTACTTACCATAAATATATCAAAGGTATAAAACATTTTCATACCTAAACTCAAAAATATTATCTATCATACACGTGTATCGGACGGTTCTTGATGTGGGTGCCTAGGCACCCCGGTGCCTTATGTAATTTTCCTATATATATATATATATATATATATATATATATATATATATATATATATATATATATATATATATATATATATATATATATATATATATATATATATATATATATATATATATATATATATATATATATATATAGTTTGTAGCTGTCATGCACCCAAATGAGCCATGTGGAAATAGTACAATTCAAGCAGTAAAAAAAATGGACGTCTATTAAGTATCTCTTGTGGTAAATTAATTGAACACTCAAGCTACTTGGATGTAAAAAAATGGCCATTGCGTTGGATCTAGAACTATTGATAATAGCTAGTATGAATGTTTAGTCATAAATGCTAGAGAGAAGAAAGGCAAACCAGCGCAAAACGAGAAAACAGCATTAAATTTACATGCATGCCTATTTTTTAAAAACTCCATTAGAAAATTTATATGCCATGTTAAACTTACATTGCTTTGTTAATCTTAATGCGTGTTGAAAATACGCCTTACAAGAAAAAAAAATACTCATTTGTTTCTGTACTGTATGGATGCATTTGATGTTTATATTTTGCAAATGTGAACTCTGTGATCTATAGTATAGTACATGTACACCTTTCCTTTGTTTCCTTCGGAAACTATAGATCATGGATTTCTTGTGTATATTTTGGAAATGTTCTTTTGCACTTCGACTTTTGGCTTTTGAGCTGTTCATGAGAAAGAGTACGGAGTAATAGAAACTCGTATGCGGTTTTAGCTGATATAAATGAAGTCGCTACGATATGTATTATAATCAACTTTTAGATCCCATATTAAAAAGACACTCTGTTTAAAAGTTAGTTACTGTAGAAAAGACAAAAAGTAGCTTTTAAAAGATGAAAAGAAGATGTCCAAGATATCAGGTAAAATTGTTAAAGTGTTAACCACTCTCAGAAGTCACACTCACACTCATGGTTATCAATACCGGTTTTAAATTTTTACTCGGGCAGCGGTAGTACTAAGATTTGAAAATTTTGGTAATTTTCAGGACGAAATATTCAAATAAATTAGCTCAAATCAGTTATAAATTGGAGTAACTCAGTCATAAATCGAAGTAACTCAGTATAAAGTGATATATTTCAGATTGGTTTATAGTCTAATAGGATATCTGCCCGGTAAAATCAATTTTCGCCGGTTTTCGGCTGATTTACACAGCTCTGCCCACGCCACCTTCGTTCTGAATTGTAACATTTGTTTTCAGCTTTGGACAGCTCGCATTGTTCCATGTATGTTGCGCAAAATACCCTCTCTTACGCTAAATTTAACCGTACGTACAGGGTCTAGTATTATATAAATATTTAGGCACGTTAAAATGTTATAGATTCAACTAATAGTTCAATGGAAACATGCATGTTGAGGTGACCGTCAAGGCAAACTCACCGGAAATGACACGAAGAACAAAGGGCTAGGGTGAGCTACGGGCTAAATTGGCTATCCTACCAGGTTGAGCTATTCTAGGCATAGGAAATGACACAAAGAATAAAGGGTAAACTCACCGGAACCCAAGATTAGAAGGAGAAGGTTCACGGCGGCAAGGCAGACACGAGCGCAGGCCGGCGTCGAGAACGAAGGAGGTGTACCGGCTTCTCTGGACCACGGCAAAAAAAGTGAATACACGCACCAGAGAGAGTTGGCGAAGATGAACAAGATGGACACAAGCGCTGGGGTCAAGGCTCACCAGTTCGAGCAGAACGACGGTGAGGTCGTGTGCATGCTCCGGCCGGTCCTGCGAACGGCCGCGGCGTTCTGTCCTTTCTGTGGCTAACCAAGCAGGGGTAAGGTGAGCACCAAGAACGGGAGGTTGAGGTGACCTCAAGGCATTAGGCAATGGAAGCAAGTACGTACGTACCCTCGCTCGGCCAAATTCTCCTCAATCCAGGGGAACGTAGAGGGGAGAAGTGGGCGAAGGGTTTGGCGCGCTCGGGGAGGGGTGGGGGATAGCAACGCCCGCGTGGCTGTGAGTGGGTTAGGGTTAGGGCGTGGGAGAAATTACGTTGGTGAGAGGGAAAGGATGTGAGCCACGTGATTTTGTTCAAAGGTGGTAAAAAAGTGATTTGAGATTTTTAAAATTTCCAGGCGCCTACTTAATACCCTCAGCTAGCTTAAATTAATGCATGTGCGTATTTCATCGTATTTCTTTGTTCAGAGGTCCCCCTACGCCACGCGACTACAGATGTGAGCGTGATATGTACAACTGGAGAACCCCGACCAAAAAGATTACACAGGCCACCAAGCGCGAAACTTCCGAGGATGGGCACAAAAAATTCATAGCTAAAATGACCAGTGGTATTAATCATGAACACGTACATTCGGAACTTTGTATAGAATAAGGGGTGTTTGTATTGGATATCACGCATCCTACTCTTCTCTTTTCCATCTTACGCACGTATCTCTTTATCAATTTTTCCACCACTCATCAACTTCTAAAAAACACTTCTTTCAGTCATTACTATTGGGTTTTCTCAAACCCTAGATTGATTTTTTGCAGGCTTTTCGATCTACCCTCTATTTCTTTGTTTTTTTTACAGCGCCGCTTATAGTTGCATTATGAGACTAGAAGGTAGAGAGCTATTTATAGACTGCACTTCTATAACCTTAGCCGTGGAAAGACAACGCCACACCTTGGGCTTGCATAACCTTAGCCGTGGTAGTGAACTAGTGATCCGAACAACTGCCAGACCAAATTTGCCATGTCTAATCTTAGCCATGGCTACCAACCAAACAGCTTAATATTGCGGCATAGTTAGGCAAACCAAACAGACCTTTAGGGCACACGACTTTAGGATGGTAACTGCTGATAAGAACCCCTCAGAATAAAAAAAAAATCACGCGCGGAAGGACACCCTTTAGTTTATCAGAAGATTAGACGGTTGTGGTTTTATCTAAGAAAAGATCCGATGGTTCATATTTGGATGGTGATGTGGCTAAATGGCGGAGGGTGCATCAGTAATCAATTAATTATGGTCTAATTCTATTAAATATTACTTAACTATTATATTTGCTAGGTATATGTGACAGACATACTGCTGGACGCAGGGAGTAGCTATCTTGGAGAATGAGGGCTCACTTGACGTTACTCTGAACAAGACATCACAATTTGTGACTCATTATTTCGCAAACAGGGAGCTGAGATGAGCAGGGCGAGAATTGGCCTTCCTGTACAAAGATGCCATATAAAAAATTTATGACTTATTTTGTTGTATCAATTGATTAATTATGTTCATAGCTGGACTCCTCTAAAGAACGTTCCAGATAAATAGATCGAGAAGACTTTATATACATCTAGGGGTTGAAGATGCGACGAACTGTGGTTGGCTTCTTCAAATTATTTGCAATCTAATACTATCAACCTAATCATCACCTCAGTTCAATGATCAGACCATACGTACGGTGCATTTTTATGATTAGTATCTGCGAACTCAAAATGGTATGAAAAGGCAACTTTATGTAGGTATTAGCACGTGCTTCTATGCGTGTCACATACGTGTGACAATTTATTGAAATTTTTTCAAAACTTTACACCCGGTATCCACAGTTTACGTACATTCAATTTATGATTTTCACCTGGCCACAATAGAAATAATGAAATTGTCAGATGTGTTGGCAAGCAGCAACATGCAATTGCTGCTTTCTCCAGGTAATCATTGTTAAACAACCTTGGTTGGGGATATCTGCGAGATATCTGAAGACAGAAGTTACAGATAAACTCTAAATTTAGCTAGCAGATAACTCTGCTCTCTGTGTATTGTAACTTGTCTGACAATAGGCTGATAACAACCCGGTAGAGAGGAGAGGTGTGGGGAATGGCGGCGCCCGCGTGGCTGTGAGTGGGTTAGGGTTAGGGCGTGGGAGAAATTACGTTGGTGAGAGGGAAAGGATGTGAGCCACGTGATTTTGTTCAAAGGTGGTAAAAAAGTGATTTGAGATTTTTAAAATTTCCAGGCGCCTACTTAATACCCTCAGCTAGCTTAAATTAATGCATGTGCGTATTTCATCGTATTTCTTTGTTCAGAGGTCCCCCTACGCCACGCGACTACAGATGTGAGCGTGATCTGTACAGCTGGAGAACCCCGACCAAAAAGATTACACAGGCCACCAAGCGCGAAACTTCCGAGGATGGGCACAAAAAATTCATAGCTAAAATGACCAGTGGTTTTAATCATGAACACGTACTTTCGGAACTTCGTATATAATAAGGGGTGTTTGTATTGGAGCTAATACAAATATACGATTTTTCGAAACAGCTTCCTAACTTCTATCGCTCTCATCTCTCTTAGAGGTCATGGGCACATCGCGCACCCAACTCCTCTTGGTCCTATCTTACGTACGTATCTCCCTCGCACTTTTGCACCGCTCACCTGCTCCTTCTAAAAGACACTTCTTTCAGTCATTACTGTTAGGTTTTTGCAAACCCTAGATTGATTTTGTGCAGGCTTTTCGATATACCCTCTATTTCTCTGCTTTTATGGTGCCGCTCAAAGTTGCATTATAAGGCTAGAGGGTATAGAATTATTTATATACTGCACTTCTAGGTGTTATATAAAGTGACTTGCCTGTTTTTGGTACACCGTGAGATTCCTGAATCATGTCATCAGCAATGATCAGATATGCTAGTTCTATGAATCTAAAATATATTTGTTCTTAACATACATGTGTGAGTCATACGTCATGACCAGATTATTTATGAGATCAATTCTAATATGAGTATATGGATCAACAGCCTGCAGAGTTGATCCTGCAAAATCAAACCCAGCTATTCCGCCCTGTGCTGTACTCGGGTTAAACATATACATGTATATTAAATTCTAGTAGACTCGATTAAATATGTCTACCATATTTCAGCACAACTGTCCTCGGCACCTCGAGTATTTCTCGAGTTAAATTTTGCATCAAATTATTCTCTATCACTTACATCAATAATATGAATAATTCTACATTTAGTTAAACTGACAATAACTACAATAAATGTTGAAATCCACATAAAAATTTTAATATCTCCCACATAAACGTTTAGCGGATGACCTCTCAAACAGCTAATAGCGGAGCTAAATGAGGCTATAGCGGCTAAATTGTACATGGACTCAAATAGCTCGATCAGTCTAAAACAGCTATAGCGGGCTATAGCGACAGCTATAGCCGGAGATTTAAAACCTTGGTTTGTAGTGGCCCTCTCTGGGCTGCTCAAGTGGGCTATTGACTTGCCTTGTGCAGCCCAACAAGACACTGCTGCTCCTGGACGGAATAGCTAAAGTTTTAAGCCTTTTTTCAAAAAAAAAAAAGCTAAAACTTTAAACTCCTCTAAAAACCTAAAATTTTAAGCGGCGGAAAATAACAATTGTGAGCTAAAACAAAGTACTTTAGCTTAGCCATGTTAGCCTACAGTTTTCTTATAGTAATATACTAGGGGTATGCCTGCGAATTGCTGCGGGTTGCCTTTGAAGTGATGACTTGCTTTTAGTACATCGAGAGAAATTGCACATCACTCTCTTTTAGTACCTCGAGAGAAATTGTACATCACTTGGCAAGTTGGCATGAATCAATTGTGCCGTTTTTGTTAGATAAAAGGGTGAGCGAGTATGTGAGGCTCAATGGGTTGAAATAAAAGACACGTCATGAAAATAAACTTATTAACATCACCAAATGAACAACAAAACTCTGAAAGTGATCTGCATTTGTGCCGGAGCCGAACACTAAGTCCGATTTCGTAAGCAGCATCGAACTCCTCTTGCTAACAACGACACAATTGGTTGATTACTACAGTACTTAGGAGAAAACGAAGAATCGGCATGTCAAACAGTAACATAGCACTACAGCCGGCTCATGCGTGTGCATATTAAGGAGTGTGTTACAAAGATTTGCTGCAGCCTGCAGGACTCACCGAATCCTTGATGAATCTTACCGGTGCCCTTGCTGCAAATGAGAAGCCATGCATTACGATGTGATCGATGTCTTCGGCAGAGCATCAGGGAATTGGATTGAATCTGAAACGGGGTGGAGAGCTATCACAGACATCATGAATTGAAGAAGCAGACACGAACGTTTTGGGAGTAAACTATTTGGTTTGCAGTTCAAAGGTTGCCACGTTTAAGCTTAGATGCGCCACGACGTGTTAGGTAAGCGTTTGGTTTCATACTAAGCTTAGGTGTGCCACAGAATGTTAGGTGGAAGGAGCTCTTGCCACACAAATTTTCGACGCAAGTGTGACGGGGGAAAACAACGCCACACTCTTGGCCTTGCATGACCATAGTCGTGGTAGTGATCCAAACAACTGCCAGATCAAATTTGTCATGCCTAACCTTAACCATGTCTACCAACCAAACAGCTTGATATTGCCACATAGTTAGGTAAGCCACCTAAAGTTAGCTGTGGTAACCTTAGGCTGCAAATCAAACAGACATTTAGGTCAGAGGGTTACGACTTTTGGATGGTAACTGCCGACAAGAACTCACAATAAAAAAAATCACGCGCGGAAGGACACCCTTTAGTTTATCAGAAGATCTAAAGATATTAAGACGGTTGTGGTTTTATCTAAGAAAAGATCCGATGGTTCAGATTTGGATGGTGATGTGGCTAAATGGCGGAGGTTGCATTAGTAGTCAATTATAGAAGTAAGGAGGATTAGTCAAAATCATATAAATCATCTATTCTAAACTATTTTCCAAAACAAATATAATAACATTATTTTCATGTGGTTTTAAAAGTCATATATATAGTTCCAAAATTTTGACCGAACAAATCCCACTGCCATCTATATTTACTGACAGAGTGAATATATACTTCCCCGGGGCTACAATGTAAGTCACCCTAGAATACATGTGGTCAAAGGTATTACTAGATTCAATATTACTATACTCATCGTAAAATCAATGAGAACATATCATAGGGAGTATATTACTCAGAGTGGATCTTATCATAATTCGACATTTGGCGCAAATTAGTCAGAACATGTATGTGAGAACCCCATTTTCTAATCCATCTTAACCAGCGAATTAAGACAAACGGAAATTTATTTAAGCATTTGATTAGAAAAATTGTGCATGAATTTTTTTAAATAATGTCCGAATAAAAACCTTCCATCAAACCAATTCAAATTAAAAATATACAAGCCACCTTAAACTTTTAAATTCTCGAATACTAATTCTTCTCAACGTGCTTCCAATCAATACAGGTCAAGTAGAATAATTGCAGTCCATTTGCACCAAATAAATTCTATCTATCAAGCAATAATTAAAATCATTCCTCAAATCAAAGAAGAATATCAACAGTCCATATGACTTCGAGACAACAGTCTGAATTACATGATTTTACCTCGCTAATTCTATCCTATTACAATTCTCTATTTCTAACAATTATACATTAAATTACATCAGTAGCCTCTCATACAATTAAATCAAGCTATTTTGAAATGGCTCTTGGACCAAGAGAACGGAGAAAAAAATTATGCTGTTTTTTCTTTTTTTTTCCCCTTGAATCCGCTATGCTTCTCTGTTTGCTTGTCTCTGCACTCTGTTGCCTCTTTACTGGGACTTTCTCTGCTACTGCACAATGCACCTTTTATTCCTAGAGCGAGGATTAGACTCCGTCTCGGAGACAGATGCGCCTTGGTTTCAGAGATAACGTTATTGTTACTTGCACGCCGACACGCACGCGAACTGTCCCTTGCAACTCTGATTGACGTGTTTGATGTCTTCGGCTGTTGCTGTGCTATCTCTTTCCTGTTCACAGTTCTTGCCTGTGAAATTTGCTGCCTTACTTTTTTTCCTTGCGTGACGCGATCGTGTACTTTTCTTGCATGGATTGATCGAAGGAAACTGATTGAATACTGAGCTTTGTTATTCCGCTTGAATCGAGTGACTGAAGAAACTGGACCGAATTTTTTGTACGGATAACCTTTTTTTTATTCGGAAATACAGAAATATACCCGTGGGAAATTTTTTTACAAAAATAGGCTCTAGTCGCCCAATGGGGGAGCGACTAGAGCCTTTCGCCCACCCGGGAAGCGACATTTAAAGAATCTGCGAACCGTTGGGCGAATCGGTATTGTCGTCTGCTGCGTTGGCGACTTAATTTAAGTCATTTATGCGGTTGGCGATGCATTGCGCCGCCAACGCTAGGCGGCGGGGGTTAAGCGGCCTGCCCCACCGGCTCCACTACCAACCACCTTTTTCACTCATTCAGCAAACACATTCAGCGCATGAGAGAAGAGGAAGAAGGAAAAGAAACAAGGGGGAGAAGAGAGGAAGGAGGGGAAGAAGAGGAGAGGAGGAGGGGAAGAAGAAGAGAGGAGGAGGTGAGGGAGAAAGGAGGAGTAGAACCTATTCCATCAATTTGGATCCAGATATTTTTTTTGGATTATGTTGTATTTGCATTATTATTTATATGAAATGTTGGTGTTAATAAAAATTATAGATGTAGAATAATTAGTACCGTGTTAGTATGGAAATATTATTGTAGAAAAGGTTTGGTATGCAATTTGTAGTATGGTAGTATAGAAATTTTAGCAAAGTTTGTGGTATAGGAAGTTTAGTATTGTGCGATATTATTTGACATGTCGCAAAATTGAAATATATATGCAGGCCGACATCATCAATGTCCACTACATTGAGAGTGTATTACGGAGCTGGAACCATTCGTGAAGGTCCGAATGGTGTAGATTTGAGCGATTTTCATAAGTCACTCGTACTTCGGATGACGAGAATGCTCGAATGGGAGATGTGCAGCTTTGGTGACCGGAGTTTCGTTGAACCCGAGGTGTACAGCGTCGTCGTGCAAGGGCTTTGGTGCCGGTCTCCCACGGACATCGGATGGGAGTTGAAGACATTGGTGCGCTCGCCACATGGAAGGGCTTTGTGCTAGGTGCGGCGTCGTGGATACGAGTGTGTGCTGCTTGTGCAACCGTGCTCGATACAAGCGGTGAGGAAGCTCGTGCAACAACCGTTGTTGTGGGAGGTGCTAGCAGCTCGGGCGGGCCGCATGTTGGCGGACATGATGAAGTTGCTCGTCATGAAGCCGATGCGGTACATGAAGGAGAGTTACAGCCGTCAAGCCATAGAGAGCCAATGGGCAAGCCAATGAAGGAGAGTATAATGAGTACATTGTGCGGCAGATGGACTCGATGACGAGGGCATGGGATGAAGAGGAAGCTGTGAGGGCGGCGGCGAGGGCGGTTCAATGAGGATGAAGTTCCTATCCCCGGGAATGGAACCGGTTTAATGCAGAGGGTCTTTCCGCACATGATGAGCATGAATCACAATGGGAGTACCATGAGACAGAGGTTCGGTTGCATGCTATGTTTGTTGACAAGGAAGCGCTGAGATGCCATCAAGCTTTGGGCCCTTTCAATGCAGCGGACATTTCGTCGTCAAATCAAGTCGGGAAGCGATTACTGCTGTGAAGTGCGAGCGGTGGTTGCCCTTGGCGGTGCACGCCAGTAAACCTAAGTATGACACTCATTGGATTGTGTCCAAGGTTGAGCCGCACTCTGCATTCTAAACTTTGTCTTGGCGAGACATCGTAACTCGGCGTCGGATTTATAGCCAATCTCATATATGGGGAGATAGTGCAGAAGAAGGACATGGCAGCCACGCATATTGTGGTAGCTATTGAGAATAAATTCAAGTATAAGATTAGCTACGCGAAGGCGTGGCGTGCCAAGCAGAAGGCGTTGGAAAAACGTTTTGGCACTTTCGAGGTGGCATACGACAACCTTCCTCGTATGCTTAATGTCCTGCAGGAAAGGAACCCGGGCATGTACATCGCCCTCCACGAGAAGCCGTCCATAAGTCCGCCAGGGTATGCGGTGTTGCAGAGAGCAATGTTTGCATTTGGTGCTAGCATCGAAGCATTCAGGCACATGCTGCTAGTGATCTCAATTGACGGGACCTTCTTGACAAGCAAATACAAGGGGCAGATCCGCGGCCATAGGCGTTAGCGGTAACAATCAAATATTGCCGGCCATTGCATTTGTGGAGAGTGAGAATTACGAGAGCGATGTGGTTTCTCGGACATGTGAGGGCTGGAGTTGTAGCCACTCGGCACGGTGTGTGCGTAATCCATGATCGCCACGCCGGTATTATCAAGGCAATAAGAAAACTTCAAGAAGACCCCGAGAGCCCTTTCCTTGGCGGACGCGAGGAACCGGTGGTGCGATGCGTCACTTAGGAGCGAACTTTTTCAAGCAATTCCTAAACAATCTTTGATGAAGCTATTCAAGAGGCTGGCTAGGCAGAACCAACAGAGGAAATTTGATGCTTTGTGGAGGTTGTTAGATGAGCACACTAGGAAGAACGTCGAAGAGAGGAACAAGGAGCCGGTCACTCCTGGGGCGGCACAACCACAATGCTTGCCACCAATCGATGCGCCTAACCCAAGTGGTCCAAGAAGAAGGAGCCGTTGGAGAAGTGGTCGTTGTTGCACGACACGGATGGCGCAAGGTACGGAATAATGACAACTAACCTTGCCGAGGTGTACAATTGGGTTCTAAGGGGTCTCCGTTCTCAGCCCCTTGTCGCCATCGTGGAAGATGTTCTTCACAAGACAATCCGGTACTTCGAGGAGAGGCACGCGAGTGCCGCGCTTCATGCGGCCAATCCCGGAGCTCTGTATTCGGCAAAAATACTGCGTACATGGAGGCGAAGGCACAAAGGGTCGATTGCACACAGTGCAGGTCATGGGCAACGAGGAGCATCGTTTTGAGGTGATACTCCGTGATAGAGCGGATTTGGGGCGGCTTGTTCACTTGTTACCCACGAGGTATGTCTTGGATATCTTGGAAATGAACCTAGTTGCACGTGCAACAAGCTTAAGTTGTTACACAAACCATGCTCTCATGTCCTCGCTGCATGCGGGACCGTGGGTATGGATCCTTGAAGTTCATGTCCGAGTTCTTCTTTAAGGGAGGGTACTACAGGCTTGGTGTGGGAGCTCCAGGGTTGGGGTGGTGGGAAACTTCGCCACTTTGGACATTGCATCGAGGACACAGGTTCGGATGTTAACATGTTGAAGGGTGGGAAGAATTCGCGATGAGCCGGCGTATTAGGAATGACATGGATGAATCATAAGCTGGAACACCGGGTGCACGTTGTGGTCGATGCGATCGGAGGGCACCTGACTAGGCGATGCAATGCATGTCGATCGATGAGTTACATGACTTTTACGTAATGTAGTTGGTTATGTCCTTATTTAGTACATGTATTTGCTGTTTGTTAAAATGAGATACTTTTGTGGCTCGTGCACAAGACAATCAATTCATGACATGTTTAACAACATTGCACATTATTTCGATCGACCCTCGTACATACTACGGTACAACCATACACATCGTTGCTTATATGCCAAATGAGCCTCGTGGCACCCACATGGAGAAGCGCTGAAGTGGGCGCCTCGGACGGGCTGGCCATTGTGGTAGTGCACGCACATATGCAACTTGGGTTTGCAGCAACATGTCGGATCGTCACGAGCTTCATATGTTGACAACCTCCTCGTTTCCCATCTCGTGTTGCATCATTGGCGGAGGTCATTGTTCTCCTCATTGAGAGTCTCCATTCGGTACTCCAAGTCCATTATTCGGTCCCATAAAGTATCCACATAACGGTCAATATACCGTTCATGAGGAGGGTCGATCCAGCGGGAGAAGTCGCATTTCGCCATCTGCGAAAAAGGACAGTAAACATGGAGGGTCCATAAGCAATAACAAAAATGTACTATTAGTAATTTGTACCCCGGAGCGTGGGCATCGGAAGAAACGGCGCCCGCCATCGTTCGCCCTTCCAGGACCTGCACGACCACGTACTCATTGTGTCTGCATTTCGGCCGCCACGCTGGTTGCGCACGCCGGCTTGGTATCAAGCGGTACTGTGGACCGAACATCTCCCTCCTTTCCAAGGGAAGGTCTTCCTTCGGTGACCCATATCCGACTGGCCCCTCATCTTCCGCCATGGTATGTTCCACCACGAAATAGAAGGTACTTCTTTGTTCGATTTACAGGGTTTTCTGGCTACAACTTCATGGGACCTCAACCGTGCTATTTATATCGAGCAGCGGGACAAAAGAGGGCTGCTTTGCCCGAGACATGACAAAGCGCTCAGCTTTACTCGGTGAGATGACAACACATGCCAGCTTTACGCAGTGATATGACAAAACGGGGCAGCTTTGCTCAGTCAGATTACAGCACATGCCAGCTAAACTGCCTACATAAAGGCTACAATCTGAAAAGCCTTCATAGGGACATTTATTGCTACACTGGAATCATGAGGATAATCCAGGCCTATCGCTACAGAAACCAACAAAATAGGGGCGTAGGCTGTAGCCTTTACAGTGAGTGTTCACGTCATAGGCCTGTATCCTTTCCAGTGAGTTTTCATGTCACCTTAGCTTGTTGTTTCAGAAATTATGATTACTGGCATCTGAGAAGGCAATGTTGTAGCACTTATTTCCTGCAAATGACTGAAAAGGCTACGTTGTACCAAATACATTGAATGGTCCAACCTCTAAAAAGGCTACGAACTATGAATTTATTACGAGGCTACATGCTCTGAAAAGCCTACATAGGGACATTTATTGCACCAGATCCTGAAAAAGCGAAAAGATTTGCATGTCGTCCTCTCCATGGACTATGCCCACTGCACCAGCTAACCTGCCTACATAAAGGCCTCCTATGTCTTCCATACTACATCTCCTCCTCAAGCCATCACAATACTACTACACAACAATGTCTTCCTGAAGGTCCGATCCATTTGGAGTGCCGGAGTGGCATGAGCGCCGAAGTGCCATTGCGGCTTTAGGGCGATGTTGGGAGTCCGCGGATCGACTACAACGAGCCAACTACGGCCGTAGGTACTTCAAGTGTCGGACACGGATGGCGACCGTGGTAACGGCGACAACTAAATCATTTATTTTTCGTTATCGTTTTCAACTTGATCCATGACATCTACCACGCACACATAGCCTTGCAAGTTCATCGAATGGGTGGATCGGTGCCGCCGGCATGGCCACGAACGAGGCGGTGGAGGTGGAAAACAAAGGACAATACTTTGTCAAGATGACTCGAGCTCGCGAGGTGGAGCAGCGGTGCGGCTTGAGCAAGAGCGCCGCGCGTGGTGGACCAAATCCGTCGAAGTGCAAGGAGGATGAGCTGCAAAGGAGGCGGGGCGATTAAGTCTGCGTGAATCAGCCATCAGCGTCGGGAGGAAGAGCTTCAAGCTCATGAGGCGCTCTCAAGACCAAGAGTGGCCGGAACAAGGATGCGTGGAGCCATCTTCAAAGCGCGATAAAAGGGGAAACAACCACGCTACACCCAGTAGACAAAATGTAATAGACCTAGCAAGTTATATTCCCTAAGTCATGTTAGGACTAGTGGTGGAGTTCTGAATATTACAAGTACAATGTAATGCTCTTAGTCGCATATCATGCTATATGTTATGCATATAATAACAATGTACGCGGCATGTTACTCCCAACTGTATTATGAAGTTTATTTCTATTGACATAAGCTTATTATCTAGCATGTTCGCATTCAATGATTCAGATAGCAAGTCATACCGGTTCTCTCCGTAAACTATTTCTCAGCAACATCAAAATATCACTTACCACTCTATGTATCTATCGTTCTACGGTCAATCATTCTTAAAAAAAATTTGGAATTTTTTTTGTGCACCTACAACATACAGTGCACATAAACTTTTATTACAACTATACCAGATTTTTTCTCTGTTTCAAACTACAAAATTGCCAAAACTCTACAAAAATCAGGGGGACTGAATGAAGTCGCCTACCTACTGGGCGACTGCATTACAAGTCGCCCAGCCATTGGGCGACTTCATTAAATCGCCCAGTGAGAAAGCGACTCCATGATGTCGCTTTCCCGTGAAGCGACATCAACTCTTGTCGCCTGCCGGGTGGGCGAGAGGCTTGAGTCGCCGACCCATTGGGCGACTAGAGCCTATTTTTGTAAAAAATTTTCTCGCGGGTATATTTCTGTATTTCCGAATAAAAAAGGTTATCCGTACAAAAAATTCCAATAAACACTGGCACATTACTGTGCGTCAATTTTTTTTCCTTTTTTTCATGTGGACGGACTAAAAAGACTGATGTCGCTTTCTCTTCCGCCTTGCTGCTATATTCCCGATGCTACGCTACTGGACCTGGCTTCGGAAGTCTACGCGCAACTCGCGAGCAGATGCTGCGTGCGATTTTTTTCTTGGGAGAGCTGCGTGAAGACGAGCGATATGCGACTGTGCCGCATGAGATGCATTGAAACGAAATCGTCGAGATGATTTTTTTCAGCAACTTGGTTTTCGACTAGGCTCTGATACCACTTGTTACAACTTTGATCTAGAAGAAAACGCACACATTGTAAATAAACTGAGATAACACGGAAGAAATTTCTGAATTTCTTTATTCTCTTATTTGCTGCTTCCCTTTTTCTCATACAAAAACTGGTTACAAACTTCTCAATATATAGGCTAAACTCTACTACTCGCATATGAATTCAGACTTCAAGTTAGACTCAACTTTAACTTGAATTAAACTTGGAGACGGACTCTACTACGTCTTGAACTCTAAGTCAAAATTATTTCGAACACATTTCATAGCCAACCAGTCAAAATATCTAAACCCAACCCTTAGACATGATGAAACCATTGCACACCCAGGAAAGCACAAGAGGGCACAACAAGCACATGGAGGGGACAAGGCCAAAGCCAAGCCAGGTAAGGGAGAGAGACACAACATTTGCATTGCCAGCAACAGCCTCAGCAAAGCCACACCCATCGTCATTTTCCCATCCTCACCCAAATCCACCGCCACCAGGCTAGCCGAAGGAGAAGGGGGTCAAGGTAGCGAGGCGGTGAGGCCAAAGGAAGCCCAGATAGCATCGGAGGAGGAACCACAGGGAGGCCACGAACACCAGGAGAGGCGACGAACACTAGGGGAGGCGACAACGGCGCCACCACAAGCTGACCCCTAGCCCAACCGACACGAGAGAGTGATTGCCAAGATAAACTCCAGATTTTCCTGAATCAAGCAGGTAGTCAACAAACAAGGTAGCCCCATCCCTTTTTTGATTCTTGCCATCATTTTCACAGGACCACACCACATGCACCAACAAATAATCCAACCATAGCAAGCCATAGAGGTAACCAGAGAGGAGGAGAAGAGTATAAGAGGAAGGTATATCGTAGGTGAGGCTCCACGGTGACGGCGTATCACAACCAGCCATTGCACGTACCTGATAGCCACCCCGTGTTCCTCGACGCACAGGAAGGCCTTGAGCCTCATTATGGGAAGCCAACCGAAATCAATGCCATCCCCACCTCACCTCACCACTACCCACAAAATCATTTCAAATCACAAACTAAAAGTACGCAAAATCATGAACTAGCAGTAAAAGGGGAGGAAGGAGGAAAACCAATGTTTCAAATAGCCGGCTAAGGCATTTAGCGGATGGATTCCGCAGAGGTTACAAATGCTATAGCGGGCTATAGCCTCAAATAGCCTCATTTAGCGGTTTAGTAAAAGTATATGTAAAAAACTCAGAATTCAATGTTTTATGCACATACAAGCATATAATCAAGGATATTTTAGCATACAAAAACATTCATAGCAGCAAATAGTGAGGCATAGTGCATTCCTTCAGGACATTATCAAACAAACATATAAGTTCAATAGATTACAGTCCATAATTCTCCAAATAAACTCACAAACTAAAGTTACTAAACTGATAAACCATAAAGGCATAAAAGTCACAAAGAATGACCAATTCCTCTCACAAGCTGAACTCACAAACTCCACTCCAAATAAACTCACAACAATTGCAATGTTATCTAACTAAATATGATGTTATCTAACAATTGCAATTACCATAGGAGTAAGATGTTATGAAGCATTTGGGAACGATTGCAATGTTATGTAACTACATCACAAAGGAAGCAAGTATAGTTTTCAAACCATTGTTTTTGCCTCCCTTGTGTTCTTTGGTGTCCTGTTATCTAACTAATTAAAGCAGCAGCAACAACAATGCCATTAACAGATATTGGCTAATACATCCCATGCATGGTTAATTTGGAAAAGCAATACAGATTTGGGTAGTTGGAGGAGAGTAAAGTGTAAAACTTGCCTTCTTTGTTGCTCTGGTTGGGACATGTTGTTGTTCTTTGTTGCGACGGTCAGCGGCGGCGGCGCCGGAGGCGCGACGGCGGCGGCACGGCTCGGAGGCGTGGCAGCGGCGGCGGCGGCACGGCTCGGGAGCGCGCGCGGGCGGCGGGCGGCACGGGCTCGAAGCCGGAGTCGGGAGGCGTTGCGCGCGGCGGGCTTCACGGATCGGGAAGTCGAGTCGGGAGGCGTGGTGGCGGCGGGCGGCACGGGCTCGGGTGGCGTCGCGGCGCGGGCGGCGCAGCACGGCGGGAGGCATGGCGGCGGCGGCGGGCGAAGTCGGGAGTCGGGAGTCTGCTGTGAGGAACTGAGGACCGAGGACTGACCGACTGAGGAGTGAGGACTCAGGAGCAAGAGCTAGGGTTTGGGCGTTTGGGCCATCCGGGAATTCGGCCCACTTCAGAAATTTTTTTCCCTTCTTAGCCGGCTAAAAGCAGTCCATTTAGCGGATTTAGCGGGATAAATCCGGCTAATAGCGGGAAAAGATGTTTAGCGCCAAAAGTGATTTCTCCTAGCCTTTAGCCTTCCCAAAGGCTAAATCCGGCTATAGCGGTGGCTATAGCCGGCTATTTTAAACCTTGAGGAAAACCCATTTTTCTCAAGGCGGGAGGAGGCAACCATGGATCCGGTTGGAGCTGAGTAGGGGAAGCCAGAGGGGAGGCTGGAGGCCGTCGGTCAGCACCAGGAGTTGGAGGCAGGAGGCATTGCTAGAGGAGGCTAGGATTGGTTGCTGAAAGCCAGAGAGAGAAGGCCAGGAGAGCAAGCTTCGACGCTAGTAAGTCATATCACCTGAGAGAGAGATCAACAGTAGCAGAGAAGGAAAAAAGGGGTAAAGAAATGGAGGAAGGGAAGGAATAGAGAGAGAGCGGGGATGGAAAGCCATTCGGCTGAATAGAATTTGAGATAGGAATGGAGAGAGAGGAAGGGATGGCCAAATAGTGAATGATGAGAGAGAATAAGCGTGTGAGGTTGGTATTTGCGTATTGTCCTCTAGATCGCTTCATGCTGGTTTAAATACTCAAATATTTTGGTTAATTCCATTTAAATTGTAGAAATCATTAATAATTACTCATGATGATTAGAATAAATTAAGAGCCGTTAGTAGATTAAAATGTTGCGTGTACCAATTTAATTGGTGTATTGCCTTTTAGATCGCTCTGTTGTATATTTAAATAACCAATTAATTTTTTAGTCACATATAAATTGTAGTAAGCCAGTAGTAATTATTTAGGATTATTAGAATAATTTAAGTGCCATTAGAGGACTAAGAGCAATATGTGAAGATTAAAATAGTGCGCACCAATTTAAAAGAATACACGACAATCTAAAATCATACGCGTAGCAATTAGAATTGTACACGATAACTTAAATTGCATTTGTCGTCAAAAACTGCAAATGACTAAAATAGAATTCAAGGATCACAGGATAATGGTGTCGTGTCGGAAGTTCATCATGCTAATTAAACAAATAAAGTTTAAGCCATTCAAATAAACTAAGGTACACAGGGTAATGGTTCCTAATATTTATCCTTATATAATTAAGGTTCATATATGTTCTTAAATGAAAAATGAATACTACATAAAAGCACTACATAGCCCATGGGATATGTCGGTCGATGACAGGTACACTACTACAAAAAGAATCATCATAGACGGTTCAGAACTGCCATCATAGATGGTTTTCTGAACCGTCTGAATTTATGGATTAGTGATAATCGGAGGTTATCATAGACAGTTTGTGAGCCGTCTGTGATGAACACAACACATACGATTTGTAACTAGAACCACACAGTAAAGAATACTATCATAGATAGCTCGAACCAAAAATAAATCTGTGATACTCAAATATCACAGACGGTTCTATATACCAACGATCTGTGAATTAGAGCACAAAACAATATATATATATATATATATATATATATATATATATATATATATATATATATATATATATATATATATATATATATATATATATATATATATATATATATATATATATATATATATATATATATATATATATATATATATATATATCGGTGTAATGTAAATGATTAGTCTCATAAGATAAAATAGCAAAGTTTTATATGGCTTATATATACTCTTTTGAAAGGTTTCAACGAGATCTACAAGTTTGCAGTTGAGACAAATCTCAAATTCCGAGCGAAAGATCAAATATTTTGGCAAAAACAGAAACTGAAAACTTACGATGCAAATTTGAGGCTAAAGATGGTCGATTTTAGGGGTCTTAGAGGTGATTGGCATAAGCGGATCATTTTTTTAATCAGGCTCGTTGTTAGCTTTCCAACGAGTACATGAGCAATGATAGATGCTAGTGTAAAGTCTAGGATATGAGCCATGATAGACTGGGTGTACAGGTGTATGTCTAGCTATCTGGTCATAGACTAGCTTGCTTGGAATCAATAATTCTAGAGCCAATTACGAGAGGTGAAATACAACTAGAAGTAATTCCTTACCCCGCTCATGTCAATCATGTGGAATCGAAGGCTAGGTATTGCTTCAGGCACTCACGCCCATGCCTCTCGCATCGCTCCCCTCCACCGCTCGACTTGCCACCGTGCTACCTTCCGCCTCCCCTCCGCCAGCCGGCGGCAGTGGCCCCTCAAGGAATCGAGGGGTTCGCCTGCGATGGGTTCAAGTGTGGTGGCAGTTGCAAAGTTCGACCTCTTGGGAGACAATTGGTATGGATCCGTTTGTACGAGATTGCTTGATTAGGGTGTGTACCGATATGTCTTTGAATGATTGATTAAGGTGTGAAACAGAGATCGAAGGTTCTTGTGTTGATTTTTCTTTGTTTTTTTGCAAAGAACATTTTCAATTCCAACGAACACCCACACATAAAAATTATCAGTTGTATTGGCCTGAATCAAATTCAAATGTAGTGAAATAGGATTTGTAATCCAATTGAATGAATCAAATTCAATTATATGGAGCCAAACGGGGTGCAATTGTAAAAAAAAAATATAAACTTTAAAGGAAATATAAATTGAAACAAGTAATGGCAAGGGAAATAATAAATCTAGCCATGCAAGTCTCAGTCTACTTAGCTAATTTTTAATTCAAGATTTAAATGTATATCTTTTTGGATGCCATAATTTTTTCTTGAATTTTTAGATCTGTTTTTCCTTACATATTCAAAAACATGTTTATATATACAAGTATACAGGTTACTTAAAATAACATATGAACTCAAGATTTGAATCTATATTAGCAGTCGGGTTAGATCAATCCATTCCTACTAGCTCGACTCGAGATTTTTCATGGCAGCTCAAAACCGTTACGGAAGACCTAAAGCCATCACAAAAGCCTTGCGAAAATGCTTAATCCTTCGTGAAAGTCGAAAATATGTAGCTGTGACAAAACATTTCGTGATGCCCAGCTGTCACGAGATGTGCCAACACATCAGTACACAGGATACAACGTAGCATACATGGGAGTAGTTTTTGTTCCAAGTTTTCACTTGTTTTTTTTAATAAAAGCTTGAACAAAACATACACCCATAGCCTCCTCATATAGAGGACTTGTCCTGACACTGGGACTCATGATCCAAGCAGGACAGCTAATCCCAAACTAGAGAGCGAACATGAGTTACGCGAGTACAGGCGGAAGGGATGAGAGGTATCCAAACAGAGAGATAGAAGAAGAGGTACAATATTTTTCGTCACTCTGGTATGCCAAATATGCTAGCGTGTTCTGCTAGGATCCACACGATGGTTGTGAGCTCACCGCCGCGGCTGAGCTGCTTGGCGTGGGAATCCCTGCTACATCGGACGGACACATAGATGAGCATACGCACCCACCCACGGAAGATGTCCTCCAGCAGCTCATTCTGTATATATGCGCCGTCCTGCAATTTCTCAATTGTAATATTAAATATACGAGCAGTTTCCGCACGAGCCTCCACATAGGCCTTTATACGAGCAGTTTCCGCACGAGCCTCCTCATAGGCCTTTATACGAGCCTCCTCATAGGCCTTTATACGAGCAGCGTTAAGAGCCTCCTCATAGGCCTTTATACGAGCCTCCTCATAGGCCTTTTTACGAGCAGCCTTAAGAGCCTCCTCATAGGCCTTATAGTCCGCATTTTTTAGCAGTTCCTGCTCATTCTGTATACGTTCGCCGCCCCGCAATTTCTCAATTTTAAATATACGAGCAGTTTCCTCATAGGCCTCATCTGTGGGCGGATGCTCTTTTTTCAGCAGTCTTAGGAGCACGTTGGCAAGTCGAGCTCCATCCGAGAGAATAATACTCGAGTCGTAAAGAAGACTTTTCTCCTTCTCCCTGTTGCTTGCCGTATTCTCCTTGTTTCGCAGGATGCAGGCAAGCTTCTTCTCTCTTGTTGTAGAACTGGGACAACTTCTCCATATGTCCTTCAAAGCCTTGCGGGTTGTTTTGTGCAGGCTGCTCAGCTTGAGGCCTGGTACCATGTCGGGGCGTACAGCGACGAGGAACATCATGTAATCCGACAGCGCCTCGATCGCCTTCTTCACACATGGGGATGCTGCTGCATTTTGATCTATGCACCGGAGGAAAACGTCCGTGGCGATGTGCATGACAAGGATGTCCTCTCCGAGTTCAGGGGCGAAGTCCAGAGCCTCGTCTAACTTCCTACGCCTCCGTACATCCTCGTCATATATCTTGTCGTCCTTTTTGTCCTTGTCCTCCTTCTTCTCCTCCTTGGCCACCTTCTTGTCCTCCTCCTTGTCCTCGTCATACGCTTCCTTCAGTAATTTCCGTACACATTTGAACAACAGTGTTCCAATCGAATCTTCCACAGTGAACATGTCCTTGGAAATATCAAGGCCCCCACAGTGATGGTATTGGTATTCGTTCCAACTGTCTTCCAATCCAATCTTCTTGGCCAGTGTGCGGAATCGGCAGGCCGTGTCATGTGTGCACTCGTGCAGCAAGTTGTATTGCCCGATGGTGCCCGACCACTTTCTGTAGCTAGCTGGCTCCTTGCAGAGGAGCCGGCGCGGATCCAGAGACACGATGACACGACGGAGCCGATGCCATCTCCCAGAGCACAAAAGTTTATGGCGAAGCGAACACCACCTTGTCGATGCCATCTCGTTCAAGAATGCATATGTCCAGGTCGACCCTAGTGCTCCGACCAGCCATCTCAGATCCACGAGGAAGGTGGCGATCGGCAAGATGTAAGTGATGACGACATCTACCCTCCTCCGGCGGCTTTATTGTAGAACCAAAACAGCAAGAACGCCACGGCGGTGAGAGGCGGCGAGGCGAAGCGAAGCAAGTAGCCATGCAGTGTGGACGATGGCTGCCTTGGTGTAGAGGATGTCGTACATGAGGAGAGCTCCATCTCGACCACCTTGCACATCCCCTTCCACCCATGAGGGAATGATTCGTGTCTCTGTCATCGGTATGCGTCTCGTCATCGAGGATACTTGCGGATCCTGACGACGAATAATCAGCAAAAGCACCCTTGCTGATACGGAATATTCGGTGAGCAACCAGCAGGGCCTGCTCATCGTCCAGCTCCTGGCCTCCATACGGATCAGCACTGAAGCTTCTTTGCTTCTGCTTCTCACCTGAGCTCCGGATGCTGCCGAAGTTGCCCTGCCATAGTGCCAATGTCCTCTCCACATACTTGGCAAAACCGACAGCGAACATGATAGGGGCTGCTGGGAACAAGGTCCCGCCGTCGCAGAAAGGTATATGCTTGAATAGGACAAAGAAGGCTCCGATGAACTGCGAGATTAGTTCTACCCATTGGCGCGAAGAGAGCTTGTCGTCCTCGAGGGAGTAGGCGCTGACGTTGTCCGGGCGACCGAGATGCATCAGAGAACGACGCCGTAACGCAACGAGCCGCTGCTGCTGCGACGTCTTTGAGAGACAAAGTTGCGAGGACGTATGTTGCGGTCCAGTCGACCGACTGGTTCGCCACCCAGAGGATGAACCTCCAAAAACTGGTGGCCTTACGCCGACGGATCCCGGCGAAGAGGATGAGGACAACATGCAGAGCGAAGCTGAAAAGGACCAACACCTGGATCGCCCATGCATCGTACAGCTGCGTTATCCGATCTAGCCAGCAAGCCATTGCTCCCCTGCACCGATATTAATTAAGATTACGTGAGAACACATATGTGTGCAAGTCACAAATTTGTGCACGAAGATTCGTGCGAATTCTCACCTCTAAAAAGAGAAAAAATAACAAAAGCTATTGGACCTTTACTATAAAGATCATAAATTTAAATAATTATTTAGAAGAAAATATTTAGATGATAACTACACACATCCTTCTAGACTACAACGAGTCTATGTACTCCCAATAATCCCATCGAACGCGCCCAAATGTTTTTCCGAAGGCGGGCAAGGACACAGGAGGCAGATTATAATTAAGGATGGACTAGTAACCTTGGGGGTGAGAGCGAGGGTGTCTATTTCCGCATATCTGGGTTCCTTCTTTAGGATCGACACGATGTGCGTTATTTAATTAGAGTATTCATGTTGAAGATGATTTGAATTTGTACCGTGTTTGTGTAGAACATTTCATTGCCTCATGTCAAACGTGGTGTGAGAGGTGGTAGGGCTATACGCAAGTTATATAATACGTGGTGGCAATCTGTAGTAACCAACTCTGATTTATTTTCCTCTCTGTGTGGGACTCGTTTCCCACGCTGTATGTATATACCCTAGTAGTTCACAGGAAGGACAAGCGCTTCATTGTAATCTTTTTTCATTACAGTGATTTGTCTTCGAGCGTCCGTAGTTTTTTCTATAAGGGTTTTTTCACGTAAAAATTTGTGTCTCTCATTTCTACTTTTCTGTGTATTATTTGCAACAAGTGATATCAAAGCACAAAAGATTTGGGTTTAGGAGATTCGATCGGAAAAAAAAATAATCACCGGCTCGGTGTGTCGACAAGTTAGGATCTGTAGCCCACAAAAGATTTGGGTTTATTTGGCGTAATTAAATTTAAAAATAGAAAAATAGATTGACCTATTATAGACAATGCAAACAAATACAGAAAAAAGAATCGACAAAAAAACTAGAAAAACCAAAAAAATAGAAAAAAAATGAAATTTAGAAATTATGAAAAATAAATTAGAAGACGGAAGTTTAAGCCGAAATAATCTGTCCCGGTCGGGAGAAGAAAATTCTTTCCGACGTGTTATCTCGTCGAAAGGCAAGTCGCGCTTCTACTCGGTGAAATAATCTGGCCCGGTCGGGAGAAGAAAATTCTTTCCGATGTGTTATCTCGTCGAAAGGCAAGTCGCGCTTCTACTCGGTCTCAGCGCGTCCTGAGGCTTCCGCGTCGTTGTCCGAGCATCGCTTTCTGTCCACGCCACGCCAGCCAGGAAGCGAATTGCAACGGCGTGCATCTCTCTTCAGTTTGTCCCAAGGGGAAGCAGCAGTCCACGTGAAAGCGATAACAAAGGCACAAACCGCACAGCGCAGCAGCTACCGGAGCAAGCCAACGAAACCTGTATTAAATAAAGTGGCACAAAGTCCAACAAGAGGGTGCTGCCGGCTTGTCTTGCGTGAATTTATTTTGATTAAAATTGCTTTATACATCCGAAAATTTACGAGGAGTTTTTCAACAATGAGATTTTGTTAGGTACGTATAAATTTGTATTAGTAAATTTTGAACTTCTTTTGTATGGCTACATTGAAGTATGATCTTTCGCTATTTGATCGCAACATAGGGTTTCTCCATGGCAAATCAAGATACAAGTTGTCTCATCACAGTATGATTTAGATGATAAACTTTTAGAGATCCAGAATATGCTAATGACATTGTTCACTGATAAAAAGCAATGTAAAAAATCGTAAGACCTTATTTGAGATTCATCTTTATCTATCAAATAATATTCTAGAGGAGATTTTGCATGAGACGTCTGCCGCTGCATTGTAGCTGAAGCTGGAATAGATTTGTATGATCAAGGATCTGACCAACAAGATACATCTGAAGCAAAAGATTTATTCCCACAAGATGACAAAGGAAGCCTTATTGTTGAACCACCTGATAGCTTTTAAGGAAATTGTTGCTGACCTCGAGTTTATGGAGATAAAATATAGTGATGAAGATTTGATTCTTATTTTGCAATGTTCTCTGCCTACTTTGTACTCTACTTTTGATATACTATTCTATATAGCCAAGATACTTTTACTCTTAGTGAAATTTAAGAAGCATTATATGTTAAAGAAAAGATGAAATTTATGGTTTCTGGTGAAAGTTCAAGTACGCGTGCAAAAAGTTTGTATGTCTGCGGAAGGCGATACGAGAAATGTTCAAACGATGATTCAAGAGGTAGAAGCAAAAGTAGATACAGAGGCAGATCTAAATTCAGGAATAGAAAATCACGCAAATATTGCAAGAAAAACGGTCATGGAATATCCGAATACTGGAAGTTGCAGAACAAGGAGAAGATGAATAATAATTTCAAGAAGGATCAACAAGAGGATGAACCTAGAGCCACTGTTTTCACAAAAAAAGGTTTCTAGTGGAGATGTTCTCGTTGCTTTTGTCGGTGATTCCAAAATCGAAGATGAGTGGATTCTTGATTCAGGTTGTGCTTTCCATGAGCCTAAACTGCAATTGGTTCATTACCTATGAAGCTACACCATGTGGATCCGTGTTGATGAGAGATAACACACCATGCAAGGTTGCAGGTATTAGTTCTATCTAGATCAAGATGTTTGATGGCACCATCAGAATTTTGTTGGATGTTCATCATATTCCGAATTTGAAGAAAAATCTTATCTTATTGAGTACTCTTAATGCTAAACGGTACACGTATTCAGGTAGAGGTGAAATTATGAAGATCACCAAAGGTTCTTTTGTTATGATGAAGGGTGATATGAAGGCTGCCAACTTATATCATCTGTGAGGCACTATAATTTCAGGTTATGTTGCTATTGTCTCAAATAAATCATTCGATTCTGATACTACTAATCTTTGGCATATGCATGTAGAGCATATGAGTGAAGTTAGAATGATGGAATTATACAAAACATGATTTCTTGATAGTTAAAGCATCGATAAGTTGAAGTTTTGTGAATATTGTGTCTTCGGCAAGCAAAAGAGGGTGAAATTCAGTGCTGCAACTCACTTTACAAAAGACATATTATATGATGTTCACTTTGATTTATGGGAAGAATCCTTCGTTCTGTCAATTAGAGGTGTAAACTACATGTTGACCATGATTGATGATTACTCAAAAAGAGTTTGGGCATATTTTGCCAAGCACAAATTAAATGTATTCAAGACATTTAAGGATTAGAAGATTATGACTGATAGACAAACTGACAAGTATATCAAGATACTACGTGGTAGACAATGGCTTGGAGTTCTGTTTTGGAGAATTTGAAGCTTTATGCATATCAAAAGGTATTGTAAAATATTATATTGTCCCAAGCACTTCTCAACAAAACAGTGTGACTGAACTCATGAATAGAACCATCATGGAGAAAGTACATTACATATTATCAAATTCTAAATTATCTAAAAGTTATTGGGCGGAAGCCACTTCAAATGCTTGTTATTTCACTAATCAGTCACCCAAATTGGCTATTGATAAGAAGACACCAATTGAGGTATGATCTAGCTCTCTAGCAGATTATTTAAAGTTAAGAATATTTGGTTGTTCTGCTTATACTTATATTAACAACGGTAAATTAGAGTCTAGAGCAGTTAAGTGCATTTTTCTTAGTTATAAAACTGGTGTGAAAACATATAAATTGTGGAATCCTAAAACTAGAAAGGTGGTTATTAGCAGAAGTGTTACTTTTGATGAATCTACTATGTTGTATGATAAACCATCTATTGATGTTCCCGTTGACAAGCAATCAAGCGTGCAGGTGGAAGTATGTTATTGATTCAGGATCTACACCAGAAGTTCATAAGGAAAATATTCTAGAAATTCCTATTGTTGCGCCACCAACAGAATGTTCCGTTGTAGTTGATAGAGAAAGGGGGAACATTCAGTCTCCTAACAGATTGATTGAAGTAGCTAATGCTGTGGCTTAGTGTTTAAATATGACAGAAGAAATTGAAGGTGCTACAGAACCTTCATCTTATTCAGGGTCAATCTCTTCTAGTGATTCAAAAAGGTAGATAGCCGCCATATATGCTGAGATGGAATCTCTTGACAAGAATGGCACTTGGGAACTGGTCAAGTTGCCAATTGAGAAGAAACCTATTTGCTGCAAATGGATCTCAAGAAGAAGGAAGGTGTTTTACCAACTGAAGAGGTTAGGTACAAAGCAAGGCTAGTCACTAAAGGATACAGCCAAATTCTAGGTATTTATTTCACATATGTCTTTTCCTCTATTATGAAGTATAGTTCTATTCGCACTTTACTCAGCATTATGGCTATGCATAATTGTGAGCTTGAATAATTGTCTATTCGCACTTTACTCAGCATTGTGGCTATGCATGATTGTGAGCTTGAATAATTGGATGTAAAAACCATGTTCTTACATGGGAAACTAGAAGAAGATATTTATGTGGAGTAATCAAAATGTTTTGTTGTTCTAAAAAAAAGAGAATTTTGCTTGCACATTGAAGAAATCTTTTTATGGTTTGAAGCAGTTACCTAGACAATGGTACAAGAGATTTGACTCCTTTATAATATCTCAAGATTTTAAAATATCTAATCATGATAGCTATATTTATTTGAAGACTATTAATGGTTTAGCTATTTATTTGCTCCTATATATTGACGATATGTTGATTACCGCAAAAGACAAGGCTAAAATTTTAAAATTGAAGGCATAATTAAGTAGTGATTTTGAGATAAAAGATTTTGGTACAACAAAGAAGATTCTTGGTATAGAAATCATCAGAGATAGATAGTTTGGTAAATTATATCTAAGTTAAAAAGGGCATATTGATAAAATTCTTCTTTGTTTCAACATGCATAAGGTGAAACCTATGAGTACTTCCTTACATGCACATTTTAGACTTTCTTTAGCATTATGTCCACAATTAAATGATGAAGTTGAGTATATGTCTAGAGTTCTATATGTGAGTGCAGTTGGTTCGCTTATGTATGCTATGGTATGTTCTCGCTCCGATTTATCACAATTATTAAGTGTGGTTAGTAGATACATGGCTAATCCTGGAAAAGAGCATTGGAAAAGTAGTTGAATTAATTTTTAGATATTTGTAAGGCACATTTAATACTTGTTTACTGTTTGGGAAGACTAAAGATGGACTTGTTGGCTACGTGGATTCTGATTTTGCTAAAGATTTGGATAAGAAGATCTCTCATTGGTTATGTGTTCACTGTTGAAGGGTGTGTCGTTAATTAGAAAGCAAGTTTGCAAACTACCATTGCATTGTCTACTACAGAAGCTAAATATATGACTATTTCTAAAGCTTACAAAGAAGTTGTTTTGCTAAGATATTTATTTACTGAGCTTTGTAGAAGTACATTTTGTACTACAATATTTTATAATAGTCAAAGTACTATTTGCTTTACAAAAGATCAAATGTTCCATGATGGAGCAAAGCATATTAATATCAGGTATCACTGCATTTAAAGTGTCATTACTAAAAGTGATATTAAAGCCAACTTCTGCCACTAAGTTTGACATTTGCTAAGATTTAGCTAATATGTTGATAAAACCAATTTCTGCCACTAAGTTTGACCTTTGCTAAGATTTAGTTGGTATTACTTACTAGTCCTTTGAACATTCAGCGCACAAGGTGAACATGTTGATTTTATTAAAGAAGTTTATCACATATTTCGACTACCAGAGGGAATTCGGTTCAAGGTGGAGATCGCTAAAGTTAATCCGAATTCGTACCGTGTCAGTGTAGGACATTTCATCACCTTATGCCAAACATGGCATGACAGGTGCCAGGGCCATGCTCATGTTTTATCAGACATGGTGTCAATATGTAGTAACCGACTCTGATTTAGTTTTCTTTTCATGTGGGACTCATTTCCCTCACTCTATATATGTACCATAGTAGTCTATAGAAAGGGCAAACTCTCTATTGTAATCTCTCCTTATTATAGTAGTTTGTTTTCAAGCGCCTGTGGTTTTTTCCCGTAAGGATTTTTCATGTAAAAATTCGTGTCTCTCGTCTCTCTTTTTTTTTTGCATTATTTGCAACAACGCATTTAGTGAGAAAGCCTCATTTAACGAGATTTGGGTAAAATTGTTTTGGTCTGCTAGGAAAATAGTTAAAAATTTAGTTAATTGGGTTCATGCACAAGAAATGGTTGCCACCACCTCTTGCTATGAAGTTCTATCTCAGTTCAAGTTTTCTAATATGACCTTATTATTTTCGGGGCACCAATCCAACTCTATATTCTTAGATAACACAACTTATTACCAGTTCATTAGCTTCACTGCTAACTAGAGCATAATATTATCCTAATACCTGCTGAATTTAGCTATTAAAAAAAAGCCATATTCGTTGGCTTTTCACCAGAGCCAACACAGTTGTACTGTCTTCAAATGAAATGCTGAGCCGCACCTATATTCTTCAAAACTCTACATTCTTAGATAACACAATTGTACTGTCTTCAAATGAAATGCAGAGCCGCACCTATATTCTTCAAAACTCTATATTCTTAGATAGCACAATTTACTACCAGTTCATTAGATTCACTGCAACTTGGCAACTTGACTCCCCATGGTCAGAGCTACAGTGCAACCGTATTCGTTGACTTTCCTGGAACCCCTCCACACCAGGTGTCCTTTTAAAGTGTTTGTGCTTGGTTTAAACAAGGGCTGTTTTGCAATAATTCTGTGAGGTTGCAATCAGCTCAGCCCCACTTTTGGACTCGAGCGAAGATTTTGCTTTCGTAGAGGACTCAAATGTAAAATTTGCTGCCATATCCTCTTTTCTATTGTTTTATACTGGTTTCTGACATTCGGAAAACACGGAGGTGCTTTTTGCAAACGTTTCCGCCAAAACAAAGTTTTGTTTGCTTTTCAGCAAATTTCCAATTTGAAATGTGTTTCCATTTTGGTTTTTGGAATTGTGCCACCGATGGGTTAGGCATTTATATAAAAAAGAAAATTTTGCAAAATCCTTAAAAAAAACAAAACGAACAAATGATCCAAAATTAGCACATGCATGACGAATAAATTCTCTCCGATCTCGGTTTCACTATTCATGTACTTTCTTTTCTATTTTCGATTGGATGGTAGACACATGCAGACCCCTAGTACGTGATTTGCAGAGACCGAAGCTAAAACCACCTCACTGAGCATACGTATGTGATACAGATAGGCACCAGAATTTGAATTTTAGTGGCATTCCACTGTCTCCACCATGAGATAGTTCCGGTACCTACTTTTTTTTCAGAGCAACATGCGGAAAATTTTATTATTCAGTTTGCAAACAAAGTTTAATTTGCAGTGACGTACGGGAGAGCCTCTCTCCACGCCAATGCATACGTCGTCACCTCGTCGCAGGGTTCACCATGTTGTCTATAACGTGCCCAAAATCTCTAATGAAGTTACATTGATGGTCTTGTAGCAACCCACCCGCAGCGCCCTGATTTGTATTAAATCTGGTGCCTGCTAGACTAAATCGTGTGATAATTAACTTGCTTCCTAGTAGTAAAGATGCCTCATCCATTCAGAAACATTGACGTATTTGTTTGCCAAATGTAGTTATAAGCCCTGTTCTTTTGGGCTACGGCTGATGGATTTTAGTTCTAACGTGAGTGTTTATGCGAACGAATCGAATGCCGATAAGCCGTTTCGAAAATGCTGCCCGATAAGCTGCTTCGAAAAGGTGACAAAAAAATTGTGCCATTTATTTATTTGAGAAAGCTATAAATCATAAACTGAAAAGAACGACATCAGAAGATACTTACACGAGTGCTAACAACTAGATTGACAAGAGTGGTGTTGGGTATGCCTTCCAAACAACCTTTATTAAAGGTCCTTTTATTATGGATGGTATTCTAATTTTGTATCAGACAATTCATGAAATTCTCAGGAGTAACAAAGTTGGGGTGTTGATTGATTTTGAAAAGGCATATGATAAGGTTCATTGGCCTTTCCTTTATCAAATTATGCAACAAAAGGGCTTTAATGACCAGTGGTGTGATTGGATAATGAAGGCTGCTATGGGAGGTAGAGCGACTGTTAAAGTAAATGACCAAGTTGGTCCTTATTTCACAATTAAAAGGGGTTTAAGGCAAGGATGACGAGGACATCATTTCTTTGGACACATAACACTCCTCTATCTGCCACATATACTATGTATTGTCCTATGACTACGGCACGTGCACAACAATTCAATTATTAGCTGAGCTCGTTCCTACGGTTGTTTAATTCAACTTGTAAAAATGGGTTGATGTCTGATGCATATAATGTGATTGTGCTTAAGAACATAGGCAAGGATTAAGGAGAGGCACATGGAGTCACGGACATGCTTGGGATAAACATTAGAGGTTACCACGTCACTTTGAGGCCAGGACAACCAAGGATGAAAGCTAGAATGCTCTAGAATCAACTTCAGCCTCCAGAGACAGTACTGACTTTAAATGAGCATAGAAGATGTATATCGAGTCGAAATGAGGTGAATTAGGACTTGTTGAAAAGCTCATAACGTTCTCTTTCCAATGGTTCTAATACCACATCAAAATTTCAACAATGCGCATCACAATCTATGAAACCAGTTTGAATCAATTCCAAACTTGAGCCTTAGACCTTGCATTAGTTTGAGCCCAACTGAATCCCCTCCCTCATGGATGTGCTCTCCACGTTTCTAGCCCCTCAAATAGGGCTGGGGGCACTACTTTTAGGGTTTAGGTTTAGTGTTTGCTTGTTAGCCCCTGTGTGCAACATCCACATCTTCTCTAGTATCGGTTAGACCTACGAAAGTGTGTTTCTAAACCTTACAACTATTTTTAGTGCTTTAGTTCCTATTTGCAATTCAGATTGCTTTTACTTTGTTCTTACTTTGTTCTATGGTTACGTTGCAGGAATTGATTTTCGATTAGGTCAGCCGCGTTCTTTGCACGGTTGATAACCATTTAAAGTGTAGTTTAGCGATTGCTTAGTATCCCAGACACATTCGGTTGGTAGCCATCATCGTCAAAGTCATCCTCCATAAATCGTTAGTTATCCCTCACCGGAAGATCGGGACCTACCCTCGTATCAAGTGGTATCAGAGCACAGATTGCCCAGTGAGATTCCAGTTTTGAATTTATTTTTATACCTATAGCCAGAAAATTGCCTTACAAAAAGAGTTAATTTTCGCTATGTTAGTTTTAGTTTGCTAGATTTAATTTCCGTCTGTCTTAGCATTGTCTAGTTACTAGTCATATCTTTGTTCCCAAAAAAAATCCAAACAAAAAAAAATCCCCACCTCAATCCATCTAGAATACCAAACCCTAATTTCAAATTGTCAGCCAAAAGACTCCTCTTTCTGTCGCTGCCACAAAAAGCTATAACTTTTGTGAGATGACACTACCGCACTCACCTCGCACGGAGGCGATACAACAACACTTTGAGCTAGAAGTTTGAGTACACACTTATCGCACACTCAATGCGGTTGATAGGCTCCAACTCACACTTCAGGAGCTTGCGACTCGAGTTGACCGACTTGAGATGCGGCCACCCCTAGTTGCTACCCTTGCTGCTGCTATGGCCACTAAGGGCCAAAGGAGAGATGACCATACTGCACATCATCCGCCACCTCGCTCGCCATCTTAGACCAATGAGGTAGAATAAGAAGAAAGGAACTCTTGTGTTTTTGACATCGAGAGTGATGGATTCAATCTCAACAATGATCGTTGTCAGTGTTTTAATACCAATCTTACGTATGATTTGTTTGGATTTGGGGGAAACTCATAAGGACCTGGCTATGATCACACAGAAGGGAGACACGGAAATTTTTATACAGGTTCAGGCCTTCTCTTGGGAGAATAATAACTCAATTTCCTATGTGGCTATTGCTCAGAGAAATGATTACAACTGAGAGAGTAATGTAAAATGTCTTGCACTATGTCTAGCTTCAAGCAGATTCGCTCCGGCCCATTTCTCCTCTGACATCAATCTTTATATAGTTGACGAAGCGACAGCCATTGTCCCGCGCCAAGAGACGCCTCAACGCTTCGAGTGATAACCGTCCGACAGGAATTATTGTCAGAGAGACATGGTAGCCCATTTGTCGTACGGTGGTTGTCATTAGAGAGAGATCATGTGTGGTTATTAAGAATAAGCTCGCGTTCTAACCATCCTGTTAGGTAGACCCATGATGTGTTAGACCATCGTAGACAAGCCAGTCGAAGATACATCGATCATAGAAAAGTCCACAACCACAAAGTGGTTGTATGACAACTTACGACTATGTGGTCATAAAAGGACTTAGAATATCCTGTGAAATCTCTCTCTTATCGATAAGGGGTATACTTGAAGAATATAATGATGTAATAATATGAGTGATGAGGATAGAATAATCCTCATATTATTACGTCATTATATTCCTTGAATATACCTCTTATTAATAGAGGAGAAGTTCCTCAAGATAGTCGTAATTTTTACTATCTCTTGCTTATTGTTAAGGGGTATACTCAAAGAATATAATGACGTAATAATATGAGGATTATTATATCCTCATCAATCATAATCTTCATCGACATAAATCATACATGATGATTCTCTGGTGAAGATTAAGTTTAATATGCCTTCCTTCACTAGTAAATATGATCCTAATGCATACCTTGATTGGGAGTTAGCAGTTGAGTAGAAATTTGCATGCTATAATTTTTCTAAAAATAAACATGTTAGGGTTGTTACTAGTGAGTTTACTAATTTTGCGTCCATTCGGTGGAATGAGGTTTATAAACAACGTCCCAACACTAATAGAACATGGAATGATCTGAAAGGCATGATGAGGAACAGATTGTCCCTTCTTACTATCATCGTGAAATGCTTAATAATTTGCAACATTTGTGACAAGGCAATAAAACTGTAGAGAAATATTATTAAGAATTGTAAACTGGTCTTTTATGTTGTGGATTAGAAGAAATTGAAGATGCTAAAATGGCTAGATTTCTAGGAGGGCCTAACTGTGAAATTTAGAATATACTTGATTATAAGGACTATGATAACATCACTCATTTGTTTCATCTTACTTATGAAGCTAAAAGAGAAGTGCAGGGAAGAGCTAGGTCAAGAGGACATTTTGCAGGTGGTTCTTCTTCCTCTAGTCTAAACTAGGGCATGAGTAGGGCATCATCTACTACTGGCCATGAGCCACCCCCGCCATCACGTGGATGCTCCGTTGCTCCTTCCACTACTTTCACGCCTTCATGTGCTCCAGAAATAAGTAAATCTACCACGGTGCAAGCTCCAACAAAGTGTGCTTCTTCGGTTGCTTCAGTAGGATGTACTGAAGATGTGCAATGTCACTGTTGCAAGGGTTTTGGACATTTCATATATGATTGTCCAAATCAGTGAGCTCTCATTGTAAGGGACAATAGTTAGTATTCTTCATCTAGTGATATTGAGGATGAATATTCTTTGCTTGCAATTGACCTGTAGATGAGGAACATGAGACTAAGTGTGAAGAGGGAGAACAATCGGGATCAAAGATTTTTGAGAAGTACATGAGCATTGTTGTTTAGTGCATAGATGGAGCATGCTGAATAGAATCGACACCATAATTTATTCCAATCTAAGTTCGTCATCAATAATCGCTCATGCCATGTAATCATTGATGGAGGGTGTTGCAACAACCTTGCTAGTATGGACATAGTCGAGAAGCTTGTCTTGACTCCATGCCCTCATCCATGACCTTACTGCATTCAATAGTTTAATTCTTGTAGTAAGATGAAGGTGTCACAAATAGTGATTGTACGCTTTTCACCTGGTTCATATCATGATTATGCTAATTATGATGTTGTGCCTATGCAAGCTTGCTCTTTGTTGTTAGGTAGGCCTTAGCAATTTAGATTTGCTTTACATCATGGTAGAACTAATCAACATACTCTCATTTTCAAAAACAAGAAAATCACTTTGCTTCCTATGACTCCTACAATTTTAAAAGATGAGTTAGATAGAGTTGAGAAGGAAAAGCAAGCTAGTACTAAAAGTGAAAATCAGATTGTATCTAAAGAATTTGTTTCAACTAAAAAGAAAGAACCTAGTTCTAGTTCCAAGAAAGCTGAAATTAAGTAGAAAGGTGTTGTTTTGTTAGCTACAAAATTTGATGTTTGTGAGATGGAAGTGAGTAATTCTGGTTGCTGTGCTTTGGTTTGCAAAGAGGTATTGTTTTGATTGAAGGATATACTTGCTTCTTTTCCTCCTACTATCACTAACCTTTTGCAGGAATTTGATGATGTGTTTTCTTCTAAGGTGCCTCCGAGATTGCCACCAATTAGAGGGATTGAGCACTAGATTGACTTGATTTCAGGAGCTTCGTTGCCCAATTGCGCCATATAGAACCAATCCCAAGGAGTTGAAATAGATTCAACATCATGTACAATAATTGCTTGATAAAGGGTATGTACATGAATCATTTAGTCCTTGTGTTGTTCCTGTTATTGTGGTTCCTAAGAAAGATGGATCTAGCACATATGTGTAGACTATAGAACAATCAATAATATAACTATTAGATACCGTCACCCTATTCCTAGGCTCGATGATATACTTGATAACTTGAGTGGCTCTATCATGTTTTCAAAGATTGATTGTATAGTGGATACCACCAAATTAGGATGAAATTAGGAGATGAATGGAAAACTATGTTCAAAACTAAATTCAGTTTGTATGACTGGTTAGTGATACCATTTGGTCTGACTAATGCACATAGTACTTTCATGCATTTGATGAATGAAGTTTTGCGCAATTTCATTGGAAAATTTATTGTGGTATACTTTGATGACATTTTGATCTATAGAAAATCCCTTAATGAACATCTTGATCATATACGTGCTATTTTAAATGCCCTACGTGATGCACATTTGTTTGGTAACCTTAAAAAGTGCATATTTTGTATGAATCGAGTCTCTCTTCTTGGCTATGTTGTGACCCCGCATGGAATTAATGTTGATGCAGCCAAGATCGATGCGATTAAGAGTTGGTTGTCTCCTAAAATGATGACACAAGTGTAGAGTTTCCATGAACTTGCTGAGTTCTATCACCGTTTTGTGAAGGATTTTAGCACTATTGCGCACCATTGAATGAGTTAACCAAGAAAGGCATTCCGTTTTATTGGGGACAAGCGCATGAAGACGCCTTCAACCTTCTTAAAAGGAAATTGACAAGTGGCTTACTCCTACAACTTCTTGACTTTGGTAAGACTTTTGAGTTCGAATGTGATGCCAATGAAGATGATATTTGTGGTGTGCTCATGCAAGAAGGTAAACCTGTTGCTTACTTTAGTGAGAAATTGAGTGGGCCTAGTTTGAACTATTCTACTTATGATAAGGAATTATATGCTTTAATTTGAACTTTGGAAACATGGTAACACTATTTGTGGCCTATGGAATTTGTTATCCATTATGATCATGAATCCCTCAAACGCATTAGAAGCCAATTAAAACTAAACCATAGATATGCTAAATGGGTTGAATTCATTGAATCTTTTCGTTATGTGATCAAACACAAGAAGGAAAAGGAAAATGTAATTGTTGATGCTTTGTCTAGGTTGTACACTTTGCTATCTTAATTGGATTTTTGTATTTTTGGTTTAGAGGTAATTAAACAATTATATGCTTCTATTGCTGATTTTAAAGATGTTGTGTTAAATTGTAATGAGGGAAGATGTTGGAATAATTTTTTTTTGAATAATGGCTTGTTGTTTAGAGCTAACCGGCTGTGCATTCCACCTAGCTCCGTTCACCTTTTGTTGTTATAGGAGTTGCATGGAGGAGGTCTCATGGGTTATTTTGGAGTGAATAAGATAGAGGACATATTAGCTGAACACTTATATTGGCCTAAGATGAAGTGTGATGTTGAGCATTTCGTGGCTCGCTACACTACGTGTCAAAAAGCTAAGTCATAATTGAACCCACATGTATTATATATGCCTGTTTCTGTTCCTAGTGTTCCTTGGGAGGATATATCTATAGATTTTGTTTTAGGACTGCATAGAACTAAGAAGGGGAGGGATAGCATATTTGTTGTGGTCTATCACTTTTCTAAGATGGAAAATTTTATTCCATGTTATAAGAGCGATGATGCTACAAATATTGTTGATTTGCTTTCAGAGATGTCATTCATCTACATGGAGTGCCCAACACCATTTTTTCAGATCGTGATGCTAAATTCTTGAGTCATTTTTGGAGGACTTTATGGGGGAAATTAAGGATGAAGCTGCTATTTTTTTACTACTTGCCATCCTCAAATTGAAGGACAAACTAAAGTTGTGAACCACACATGGTCTATAATGTTGAGGGTTGTTTTGAAGATGCAGGAAGAATGTCTACTTCACGTAGAATTTGCTTACAACCGTTCACTGCATTCAACCACAAAGATAAGCCCGTTTCAGGAGGTATATGGCTTTAACCCTTGTACTCCAATTGATTTATTGTCTTTACCATCCTCTAAAGAAGTTAATTTTGATGCTAAGAAACGTGCTGAATTTATTCTTAAAATACATAAAACCGCTGGAGAGAACATAGAACTTATGAATGTGAAATATCGACTTGTTTGTAGTCAGGTTGAAAAGAATTAATATTTCAACTTGGTGATCTTGTTTGATTGCATTTGAGAAAAGATAGGTTCCCTGATTTGAGAAAGTCTAAATTGATGCTGAGAGCCAATGGTCCTTTTAAAGTTCCCGAAAACATAAATGATAGTGCATACAAGCTTGATTTATCTGCAGAATTTGGAGAAAGTCCTACATTCAACATTGCTGATTTAAAATCATACTTGGGAGAAGAAAATGAATTTCAGTTGAGGACGACTCCAATTCAACAAGGGGAGCATTATGAGGGCATCACTTCTTTGGACACACACAACACTCCTCTAGCCGCTACATATGCTACACATGGTCCCATGACTAGGGCACATGCATAATAATTCAATTATCATGTGAGCTCGTTCCTAGAGTTGTTTAATTCAATTTCTGAGAATGGGTTGCTACCTAATGTATGTGATATGATTATGCTTAGGAACACAGGTAAGGACCAAAGAGAGACACATGGAGTCATGGATATGCTTAAGATTAACATTGAAGATCACCACATCACTTTGAGGTTAGGACAACTAAGAATGAAAGCTGGACATATCCTAGAATCTAGTTCGACCTCTAGAGAAAGTGCTGAATTCAAACGAGCATAGAAGATGCATACGGAGTCCAAATGAGGTGATCTAGGACTTGTTGGAAAGCTTATGGCATCCTCTTTCCAATGGTTCTAGTCCCACCTCAAAACTCTACCTAAGTGTGTTGCAATCTATGAATCAGTTTTAAACCTAGGCCCAGGGTATTATATCAGTTTAAGCCCAATTGAGGAGTTGTAGTGGAATGCTCCCCTTCCCTCATGCATGTGCTCTCCACATCCCTAGCCTCTCAAATAGGGTCAGGGACACCACTTTTAGAGTTTAGGTTTAGTTTTTAATTGTTAGCCCTGTGTGCAACATCCACACCTTCTCTAGTGTCAGTTAGACCTACGGAAGTGTGTTTCTAAACCTCACAACTACTTTTAGTGCTCTAATTCCTATTTATAATTCAGATTGCTTTTACTTTGTTCTTGCTTCGTTCTACGGTTGCATTGCAGGAATCGATCTTCGTGATTAGGTCAGCCGTGTTCTTGACACAGTTAATAACCATTCGGAGTGTAGTTTAGTGATTGCTTAGTGTTCCAAACACGTTCAGTTGCTAGCCATCATTGTCAAAGTCATCCTCCACAAATTGCTAGTTATCCCTTACCGAAAGATCAGGACCTACCCTCGTATCAAAGGGGGTTCTTTATCCTCATTGCTCTTTGACATTCCTGCTAATGTGTTAGCATGCTTAATTCAGAAAGCTCAGGAAAGAAGGTGTCCAAACGGCTTAAAGCCAGGGCTTTTGGGCTTGTTGGTGTGTATTTTGGCTCCAAATGTATTGTAGCGGCTGTAAGTTTTTATGAGTCAAAAATAAGAAAAAAATAGTAAATAATTCAGAAAAATTAGAAAATACCACTAAATCTTTTGGGACAATGCAAAAGAATAAGGAGGAAAAAAAGAAAAGCCACAAAAGGACCAAAAAGGTGAATTTTAGAAGCAAAAAAAGTGAAGCTATTTGGAGCCGAGCCTTAGGCCTAGCCATTCTTTGGCATGGTGGCAACACAATATTTTTGATTGAAGATGATAGTAATAGTGCCAGGATTTTAAGTATATTCTTTGTTTGTTTGAGCAAATGTTTGGACTCAAAATCATCTTCCATAAAAGTGGTATTTATTATGGTCTAGGAACAGTTGACAGAACAAGCAGAGGTACGGGTAAATCTTCACTCGTAAGATTAGTATCTTGCCTGTCGGCTGCTCGTTTCAATGATAGCTTTTAGCTTCTGACTTTTAATTTATTATCCTTAATGTTGTCTTTTCTAACTTTTGACTTTTTTTGGGTTTTTTTGCCTTTTCTTTTTTCTTGTATTCCTTCGTATTGTTCGTGATGGGCTAACCTATTTTTTATTTTTAAATTCTTTAAATTTAATTATGCCAAATAAACCACTACCAGCTACAATGAAAAATAAGCCACCTACAGTGAAAAAAGCCATAAGCTATCACCAAACTGAGCACCCTTGCAACTCTACGAACAGCTGAAGAGAAGGAGAGGTATGGGGAAATCTTCACTTGTAAGATTAGTACCTTGTCTCTAAGGCCCTGTTTATATTGGCTTCTAAAAGTTTCTTTTCTACAGTAAACAACTTTTCTATAGTACATAGTTTTCAAACAGAGTGTCTTTTCAAGTCGGATTCTATTAGTCGATTGTAGCAGATACTGTAGTGACTTCATTTAAATAAGCTAAAATCGCACATAAGTGTTTCTCTTCATACAACTTCTCTATAAACTATTACTATTAAAAAAATCAAAAGCTACTGAAAAACCAATATGAACATACTTTTATTATTGCCACCCACTCATGTTCCTATAGATGCTAAGAGGCTGAGGAATATTTCCTGAAAATCCATTGAAGATAAATTTGAGGAAAAGCCGAGTGGGTGGCGAGGGAAGCTGCTATCACGTGGAGGGAGGTTGATATTGGTGAATGCTGTTTACTTGCTGTTAATAGCACTCGTTTTTTACTTGCTGTCTTTTCTTCGAATTCCTAGAGTGGTCCTGAAAAGATTGGATTATTTTAGGGCTAGACTTGTTTGGCAGAAGGCAATGGGGGTTAAAAAAAATACCACCTTGTCAATTGGCCAGATATTTGGAAACCAAGGGGGTCTAGGGGTTCCAGACATGAACGTGATGAACATAAGTCCAGTATACTTTGCAAGTGGCTTTGGAAGTTGGAGACCGAGAAAAGGTGTGTGGCAAACCCTTCTGAAAAGAAAATATACCCAACCTGATGATATCGGCCCTATCAATTTTTCTATAGTAACTAATTTTCAAATAAAGTATTTTTTTAAAATAGTTTCTACAAGTTGGTTGTAATATACGATGTAGCGGCTTCATTTATATCGGCCAAGCCAGCACGCAAATTTCTATTACTTTGTACTCACTCTCACGAATAGTCTAAAAGCTATAAATTGTAACAAAAAATTATAAACCGAAACTAAAATTAACAGGCTCGATGTCTAAACCCAACCCACTAAAATTATGGTGTCCAAGGATAGAACCACACAATTATCAGGCAGTTTATCAAAGTACAAAATCATGACTATCTAATACCTTATGTGACATGACTATAAAGTAAAGCATGTGTAATATAATTTCAAACAAAATATTTTGCATTTAAAACTAGGAGAGACATGATCATCATAAGGACTTGTCTTACTCAAATATGGAGGGCTCGAGGTCCTGTTTAGTAGCGATGGTGTCTGGGACGTCGGGATCTATATTTGTGAAAAACGTATGAATTCAATTCAAATCTAAATAAATTTAGATAAACTCTAAAAATTATTATTTTGGTACTGATTGAAAGATCTTAAATTTAGAAACCAAAATTACGTCATTTAGATTTAAAATGAACAAAGTTATGACCTTTCGAAAATTTGCCCGAGAGGAAAATCCTAACAGGTGGAGTCCACGGGTTCTCCTTTTCTTTTCTATTTATTTTTAGAGAAAACATTCTGTGACTGACGTGTGAGGGCCGTTGGTCAACGACGGTTCAAATAGACCGAGTCCACAAGCCTATCTCTATCCACTAGAACCCATATGTCAGTGGTGCATTTCTTAATCAAGGTTTAATCTGATTTTCCTAATTACAGAGGTCCCATGTCATACTGATAGTATATACTAAGCAAATAGCAACCACTTAACTAACTTTAATCCCTATAGGCCCGTCACATCTTGTGAGAGACTAACAGAACCGAACGAGTAGCTCACGGTGGAGCTCGTTCGAGCTTGCCGGCGAGCGGGGGACGGAGGAGCACGGATAAGAGCCAAAGCGCGTTGCTGGGTTCAAGACGCGCGATTGGTAGTGGCGGGCGCCGAGAGGTGCACTATGGCGGTGGCGCGACGGTGATGGCGGCGAACTCCTCGCCAACGGCGGCGCTGGCATAGCAGCAACAAAACGCGGAGCAAAACCTACTCCAGTACCAGGCGAGGCCGTGCAGGGCGGCTCAGATGATACGGCAAAGCAGAGGTGAAATAGAGCCTCTACAGCATTACTAGAGGCCCTGGCGAAGCTACTAGGGTCAGTTCGGGGACCTAGGTCACTGGAGCTGAGCTTGGCGGCGACAAATCACAGCGGTGACAGCACGGGCTAAGGCGAGGACTACGAAACCGAGCCTATCCTACCAAATCAAGGCTAGTCACAATCTACGAGCTGCAATGAAGCTATCTACGCCCGTGGTGCTCGCAATCGCGCCGTGGGTGAAGTCATCCACGGCGGCCGGTTCTGCGAGTCTGGAAGTTGGTAAAGACGCGAAGAATAAGAACGGGACTCACCGGAATCAAGGAAGTAGAGGAGTTGCGGCGGCGAGCTACGTATTCTCCGAGCCAGCGTCTAGAACGAAAGGGATGCTCCGACGGCTCTGGGCCATGGCAACAGAAGGGAATACGCGCATCAGAGAGAGCGGGTGAATGCGCTTATAAAGAAGACACGGACCACGGACCTCCCAGCTTTCCCTAAATATGCAAAGGCAAGGGATACATCCGACCTCGCAGCTTTCCCTAAATACGCAGTCACAAAACGGCCTTGTTTTCGCCTGACATGTCATTACATCATTAAAAAGCAAACAGGATGGCCCTACTGCTTCGTCCTTGAAGACGTCTAGGAATTATTTGAATGCGTGGGGCATAAAGACGTCGCGAATTATTTGGAGAGATGGTCAATCATAGGAAGCATTGATGCGTGGGGGATAAAGACGTCGCCTAACCGACGCAAGCGAACAAACACCACAGTCCACAGAGCCACCGAGCCTCCCCGGCCACCTGCCGAGCCGCTGCAGGCCTGCATGCAAGGAAATAGATTTGAGGACGAATCATAAAAGAGGGCATAGATTTGAGGACGAATCATAAGAGGGCATAGATTTGAGGACGAATCATAAGAGGGCTGGCCGATCAGCAAGGATAATCCAGCATTCCAGGCTTTCCAGCTCATGCCCTTTTGATGCAATAGCTACAGAGTACTCGTTAATAAAATCATAAGTTTAAGCGAATAGTTTAGAAGGCGGAGAAGCACAGTGCACAACTGAAAGAATAAAGAGAGATTTGGGCATGCTCTAAATGGTTTTAGTTTTGATCTTTTTTGGCTTTCAGCTTATATTAAGCTATAAGCCACTTAAAACACGTCGGTTCCTAATTTCAGCTTATTTGGGTTTTTTGACTTTTTGCCTTTATTCTTTTGTATTATCTACGATGATATAATGTTTTTTTATTTTTTTATTTTTAAATTAAATAATTCGAAAAAAACTAATCACTGCTATAACACAATTTTCAATCAAAAACTAATATCCAAAGCCGTAAGCTTATGCTCAGTGGAACGGCCCTAATGCCACAAGTGACTGTTTTACTTGCGACAGATTCCGGCAAGTCATGTTGTGTCTTGCGAATTGCCAAACTGTCCCAATAAGTACTCCACAGACTTCAAATTGCCAAACTGTCCCAATAAGTACTCCACAGACTTCAAAAGAAAAAGTAACTAACAACTGTCCCAATAAGTACTCAGACTCCACAGACTTCACCAGATCCTAAGGTGATGATCATGTGCTTACTCTAGTGGCTGCCATCCTGGCTGTCAGGGTGATACTTGTTTGGCCTGTTCTTCATGACAGTAGCTTATAGATTTTAATTAAAATTTTTAAATTTTAGATGTTTGTGATAGAGATTACAGAGAGATACTCACTTATAATTTTAGCTCGTACAAATGTTTGGTTTTAACGTGTATTACAATTAACTTGTAGACCCGTCTTGAAAAAATATTCCGTTTAAAAGTTAGGTACTGTAACAAAAACCAAAAGCTACTTTTAAAAGCTACATCAAACAATCCCTTTGTCTTATAGCTTTTAGCTATAGCTTATGATTTTTGGCTATTCCTGAGGAAGAGTACAGAGTAACAGAAACTCGCATGTGGTTTTGTTCAATATAAATGAAATCACTACAGTATATACTACAATTAACTTGTAGACCTATCTTGAAAATACACTTAGTTTAAAAGCTAGTTACCGTAGAAAAGCCAAAAAACAGTTTTTAGAATATGAAAAGAACGAGCTCACAAGCTTGACAAAGGTAAATTTTCTTTCTTTCATTCATTCAAGCGACATATTCTAAGGGAAGAGGTCCATTTTCTGCCTTCAACAATCAGGAAAGTCCAATTTTCACCGTAAGCACAAAACCAATTAGCATTGATCCTTCAACCATTAAAACCAGATAGGAAAATCAGGTGTGGTGCTTGAGGTCATGAGTTCAAGCCTAACATTTTGCTCCGTAGCTACTGGTAGTTTTTTCTTGCATAATTAAATGTAAAAAATTAAAAAAAAGGTTATATCATCATGGATAATACAAAGCAGTAAAGAGAATAAAAAAGCAAAAAAGGCAAAAAAAAGTTAAAAAGAGACAAAATTAAGAAGCCAGAAATCTATTGCTCAAGCCCGTTCCTCGCTTAATTCAAAGACATTTAGTTCCTCCAGCTTGTTCTATCGTTACTTGCCTCCTGCTCTTTGCCGCTGCCATAGATGGTGGTTCCACCATTCAACGTCATGGCAGTCGATGGGAGGAAAGTGGGCGGCAAATAGCAGTGCGACGGTAGGTAGTAGCACCGCAGCAGTGTTGGGCTGGTGGACTCAAAGTCGGCGGGCAGAGAGCCAAAGAGATGAGAGAAAAAGAAGAGAGCGAGCAGGGAAGAAGAGAGGGAGACAGGGAGGAAGATGACTTGCTAATTTTTAGTCAGCAATACCACATGTAAACAGCACGTCAACTAGAAACAGGGATGGTATTGGTATTGAGTCAAGAGGTTATTTGCACCTTCAGACAAATGTTTTCCTTTCCAACAGCTTAATTTCTTATCATATCTTTCCTCAACACTAACCCACTCAAAATTTTAGTTTTCTATAGTGAATTGAAATGCCTGGATATCTAAAAATGACAGTTACCCCCACAGCATAGCCAAAAATTTGTGTACTTATCTTGAGATCCAGCAGCCTCACCAAACAAGAATAGTTCAGTGTTGTGAAAATTGATCATCAGCCAGACGCAACTTCAAAAGCGTTCAACAGAGTCTTCAAATTTTTGGCCTAGACTAAATTGTGATGTGAGAAGAGGATGGTGTCATCCGCATGACGGAAAGCCCAGCATGATCCAAATGACGAATGACACCATACCAACTTTGATAGTTGAGGCCTACAGGGGTGAAAGTTGGACGTTTTGCAATTGAGTGTAAAATTTTAGACTTTCATGGCAATTGCAGGGTAAAATAGACTTCTTCCTATTATAAAATCTAAATGACTACTAGATAACAAAATATCATTTTCAGACCATATGGTTAGGTCTAGAATATTTATGATGATAAATAATGGACAGTGATACTTATCGATATTATTTGAGGCATTTGACGTGTGTGGACTCATATCGGTCAAGTTAAAAAAAACTTGACTGGAATAGATGTTGTTTTGGTTTGTACATGTGCAGGGTAACTCGGAGATGATCATAATCTACGACGAGGACTAGGAAATAACTTGGTGTAAAGTCATGACCCAGAGGACCAATAATGCTGGAGAAGACGGTCGTGCTCAAGTTGGAACGCATGGTGATCAAAGATGGATGATGCGTATTGAAACCATGAAGTTATGGTTTGGAGGCTACGACATGTGATAAAAGTTGAAAAAACACGTTACGTAAGGGTTCGGGTCAATTAGTTGTTGGAATTGGATAAGAATCCGTTTGGACCTTAGATTACAAATAGAGAGGGGTTTAAGTGCTAACCCGAAGGCTGAGAGATATAATTTTTGTGCTAGGGTTTGAGGGGTAGCAGGAGGGCATTTTGTAGCCATAAACATGATCCAACAATAAAAATCAGATCAAATTTAGGAAAGAAAAATGTCATCGCTAAATCCGTCGATCGACGCAAGCACAGGAGAAGCACATCATGTGTACCAGGTGGAGGTGTTGGGATATGGGTAGGCTACACTAGTATAGATTAAAAATTTTCTACTACGTAAATCAGGAAGTCATGCGAGTAAGAGATTATGAATCGTTACCACTAAATGCGCAGTGCAGCGGAAGTAGAGTTGAAATAGTCGATTCAACGAAGAGCGTGTCGGTATAGTGGTAGTAGTCGATCGTCCTCCGACCAACCGTCTCCTCCTTACGATGGTCCTGATCAGCGCCGTAGTCGCGGCAGTGCCTCTACCAAAGTCCACACGTTTAAGGATGGAACATAGTGCGTCGGTGTGCTAGCACCAGCATGCACAGCAGGGGTTATGACAGGTGGCAGCTAGGGTTTCGACGGGTGTGTTTCAGGGGGCCTTCCTCAGCCCTGCACCTCTCTTTATATAGCCTCCAATCGGATCCTTATCTGATACGAGTAGAGATCAAATCTCACTCGAAAACTATCATCCGAACCCTTATCGTTTCGGCCCATTAAGTGTGTGACCCTATAGATTCATGTATATTTGACCATGGGCCGAAAACTTCTTTTTGGTCCATAAGTCGGTAGCGGCCCCTAGCAGGACATAACGACTCCCAAACATACATAAAGATCATATCGAACGAACCTAAGTAATGCTTCTGTACCAATCCCTTTGCCTCATGATCCAGATCAAACTCAAGGCGAGCAGCGTGCCATTCTATGATAGCTCGATCTTTTACTCGTACTTGTAGTGAATTATTAAGTTATAATTGACTCCTCAACAATATTTGGTATAGGTGCAAGCAGATACCAAACCGATCTAGTGTTATTTCTCTCTCCAACAGGAAAGAATGCGCATGCGTGAAGACAACATAGAGCAGTGAAGAACTTGGTACTGCATGTGCAGCGTGAAGATTGGGGAGGCAAGGCACTATTCCATTGACCATACAGGTCACGTCGTGATTAAGGACCAGCGGGTCCTACATAGCAAATAGACTTTTCTTGATGTTTTTGCTTCGTATGTCCTGGTTGAAGCAGTGACAGAGCATAAATGTTTAGAAAAAAAATTCCAACGAGTTGAACCAGCTAATGCGACATCTCAAATTTTTTAATTTATTACAGTATTGCTAAATATTTTTAGCCTTGCTACATTACACACGTAGTTAGCTACAGTACCAAAGAAAAACATTTTTTCCTTTTTCTTTTGTTGTCTTTTGTTTTTGTATTCTTACTGTATTGATAGGTTGGACAATCATATGACAATAAATTTGAGAAAAAAGCTTTCACTGTGGATTACAATCGTTCACCACTCTCTGTTGCCATCGACGATTCTACAGGTGGTATCAGTGCAGATTGCAATGGCATTAGATCGAGATCATTTTTTAGGTAAGCTACCATTTTTTTAATAGATCAGATTATATCTATTGTAAAACACGCATAGAGGTTTTTCTATAAGTACAACGTTATGTTATTTCACAAAAAGTTAAAAATTCATATGTAGTGCCTACTATTGTTACTACTGAAAATAGTGTTGATATTAAGCTAATGTTAAGACTAGAAATATTTTTTTGCAAGGTGTAAGTAGAAATGAGTTTGTCATAATTGCTCATATTAAATCTGCTAATAAAATATAGACTGCTCTAACTGATTACCATGAAGTTTCTAAGTCTGTTAAAGGTGTTCATCAAAACCAATTTAAAAGGTAGTATTCTAAATTTGGGATGATGGGATGCACTTTTTGATTGTTTTAATAAATTATTAGTGATTTGCAATCTATTGATGTCATATATTCTGATTCTGACAATACTCGTCAAATCTTAAATGTTTTGGATATGTTTGTTTGGAATGTGTTAGTCACTATTATTAATCATTGTGTTAACATGAAAACACTCACTTTGAATGATCTTTATTACAAGATGAAAATACATGAGATTTATGTTTTGGCCATGATAAACTACTCTAATTTTTTGAGTGTAGTGACTAACCAAGTTGACAATTCCTCTATTTCTTCTATTGTTTTTTGTCTGTACTATGTTCTATTTTAGATGAATAGTTATAAGAGATTCCAAAAGAGTAGCTTGTACTTTTCTCCAACAAGGTGATTAAGGCAATTAACAACATCAGATCAAGACAGAGAGAAGGTTCAATCAGATGCTATAAATGTGGTGAGCTAAACCACATTAAGATAAATTGCCCCAAACTAAGGAGCAAGGAGGTCAAGAATGACAAGGTACCAACTCATCGCTCTCAATTCAATATTGACCAAAGCAAGAAGTGCAATTATCGTAGGGTGGTCAACAAAGTACTTTCAGCACTTAATGAGATTGTGATGAACCATGTGGAGGTGACCACATGTGTATGATGAGTAATTGACATTGGTTTAGGTGAGTCGAGTTTGATTTGCGTAGTTCGGAGTCGAGTCCTTGCATGGCACAATCGGACTCGGTCGGACTTGGTCAAACTTAGTCGTATGGGGTTAGGATGCATATTCTAATATTTTCGACAGGTTTGGACTTTGGCATGGTAAGTGATGTTATTTACGCTTTCATGTATTGAGCGGTGCTATTTGACGTGTTTCTTGTCTGTGTGGCTGCAGGACGTCGAGGCGAAGTCGTGGCGAGACACGGTGGACCGGACTAGGCGCAGGTGGCGCTGAGGTCAGAACGGTCGGGATGTGTCGAAGACGACGTGGACTCAAGGTGGTTGCAAGGCGTGCGAGGCAAGGAGCGCGGAAGCTTCCCGGAAGGTGCAGGAGGGGCGAAACGGGAAATTCGCGTGGCTGCACAAGCGGGAGCGGGCTCCGTTGGATTTAGCGGGCGTAACGGGACGGAAACCCGTTAGCCGGAGGCTATAAATAGAGGTTGGTAGCTGCATGTCCACTTGAACACTTGAGGAGAATTAGGGTTTGCTAGAGTCAAAAGAGGCTTTGAGAGTTTGTTTTGGCTTTAGGCTTTAGTGGGTGAGAGTGGTTGGAGAGGCAGAGTTGTGTTCCCTCTGTCCCCTTCGATGGTTTCTTGGTAGAACAGAGTGTGTGCTTCTCCTCTCTTAGCATGTATGGTTGAGGGATTGAGATGGAGAGGGAGTGAATGAGTTGAGAGTCTTGTAATTGTGACATCTATTGTAATCGTGGTATCTCTCTTCATCTAGATCAATCAAAGATGGCTTTTGTTTGAGTTTGTGCCCTCTGTTCATCTTTTTCCTTCGATGCTCTATTCTGGTGATTTGTGAGTTTTTGATTTTCAAGTTGTTTCTTGTTGGGAAGGCCCAAAATGAGTTGCTCTATGATGGGTTAGTGCCACAAGGTCATTTGATCGATTTCCCGAAGAGCAAACTTGGTTCAAATCTCAAATTTCAGTTTTGAGGCCTCTCTGTTCATATTCTTCGTTTCTAGGTTTTGAGCAAAATCTTGATTCCCTTCGTGAGTTGCCCTGATTTTTGGTTTGAGAGGTCCATTTGCTTTTGCTAACATACCTGCAAAACCTCATATGCAATGGACTTATGATCATGGAGTAATTTGGCTTTCTTGTGCTTTCTCTGAAGTTTATTGAGATTTCTAGGGTTTTGATGATTCTTGCAATTTTCTTGTTGAGTTGATCTGAGATTAAGTCTGGAGTACCCCTTGGCTATTGCTAATATACCTGCAAAATCTTAGAGCCAAAGGATAAAAGATGGAGGAGTAATTTGATCTTTAGAGTTGTCTCTGTACTTTGTCAGTTCTTGGTTTAATCTCTGAATTTCTTGTATTTTTGTGTTGCCTTTCAGTTGTTTGGGGTCCCTATTATGTTGAGAATTGCTCCTTGGTGTTTGGGTCTGAAAAGAAAAGATTCATTTCTCTCATTTGCTTGAAAACAGCAAAAATATGAAATTTTCAGTTTTTAGCCCTCTCTACAATTTGGGGCTGTTCTTAATTCCCTTCTCGAAAAACGACGAAACTTGGCATGCAGATTCCTACGGCTATTAAGTAGCTATCCTCAAAGTTTCGTGGCCAAAGATTCAAGGATTGAGTGGGAATTTAAGTTTTTGTAGCTGCTGCCAGTAATGTTCAGGTTTTGTCATATTTCTGAAATTCTTGCTCTTGGGTTGGTTTTCCTTGGTCTCTAGGCCTCTCTAGCTATTGTAGTTACTTTATTGCTTCCCTTGTCCAAAAAGAATAGAAGTGTCTCTTTGATTTTCTTGGATTTGGCAAGGAAAGGGAACTCCTGTTTGCTATCTGAAAAATTGCTCTTGTCCAAGGTTCAGTGAGTTGGTGCATATTTTTCATAGGGTCTTAGCTATTGAATGAGTGAATCATTTGTGAGTACTTGGGGGCAAGTTTTTTATTGACCGACATTCAACCCCCCCCTCTGTCGCCTTTTTCGGTCCTACAGATTGATTTGAGTGATGTCGATTTTGGAAGCGACAATGAGAACAATCACAAGAAGGCAAAGGAGATGGACTTCGCAGGGATGTGTTTTATGGGAAAAAAAATAGTGAGGAGCTCAATAATGATGATCTCTACAGTGATCCTGATGAGGTAAAATCTCCTTATACAGATTTATCTTATACTGTATTTAGATTGACAGAGGAGCTCAAGAAGTATAAAAAGAAATTAAAAATCATGATTTTGTTGTTGTGAGCTTAGACTATGAAATTAACAGACTTAGAGCTTCTATTCCTGATGATGAATCTTGTGAATATTGTCAAGTTTTATATTCTAAGTTGGAGTCTGCTAGAACAATTAAGACATTAAACTTCGTTCAACTTAGTGATGTAACTGGTAAACTTGATAAATTAAGATTGGCATATGACTATTGTGATGCAAAGTTAAAACTGGCAAACGATGAAATTGAAAAGCTAAAGTTTAGTTTTTGTACCTGTTTAGAGTCAAATATTTTAAATGTTTATTCTAAAACTTACTCTAATTATGCATTACTAGAAGCTAAACATAATTCATCTCAGAAATCAATTCAACAAATGCTTTATCATGAGACACTTTCTTGCACTAACTGTCCTAAACTTAACATAGAAATAGAAGTACTGACTAGACAACTTAATGATTTTACTGAAAAAGATGGATTGGTCCAGTCTAGTGCTTCTAAGAATCTTCTGAATAAACCAATTAAATGCACAATTTGTCTCACTTTAGCTAAAGAACATGAGTACCTTAAGGACACTTTAGAAAAATTTTCTTTTCGTAAAAAATTTGAATATAATTCTAGAAAAGTCAAAACTAAGTGTGAAGAATGTTGGTCTAGGGTTTAATACTGCTAATTATGCTAAGAATTATCCACCTAAGGTTGTTAAGATAATTGGAAATGGACTAATTGAAACAAAAGGTGAGTCCCATAAAACTGTGTTTAAATCTGCTCGATTTGCGTAAAGTTCATTGAATAATGCTGTAGATGTTAACTCATTATCTCAAAAGAATTCCTATTATGTTAAATTTCATTGCACCTACTATGGAAGGGATGGACACTTGCATGAATTTTGTTTTAGGCGTGCCAAAAAAGAGAAAAGAAAAGATTGAACACTGACAAAAACGTGCAACCTCTTTTGTTCCTAGAACTAATGTGAAAGCTAGATTTTTAGAGAAGTTTTATGTTGATTTTAAATTTGTTTCACGTGCTAAATTGGGATATAATTTAAATAATTCACATTCTTTTTTGCATTCTGATCGTTCACACACACGCGATTTTGGTTTTAGCTTTGTTGCTATTCCTCCATGTCGTGTGTTGTAGTACTATGATACCGATGTTTCTTGTGATGTAGGTACAATTGATGAGGAAGGGGAACTTTTGGACAATGAATTCAGGATGTTCCAAGCGTATGTCTAGTGATTCAAAATGGTTCTCCTCCCTCACTAGGGCATCCAGCAATGAGTTGATCACTTTTGGGGGTGCCTCAATAGATATTGATGACTAAAGGTACATTGTGTGTTAATGATAAATTCATTTTTAAAGATGTTTCTTTGGTTAGTAAATTGAAGTATAATTTGCTTTGGTAAGTTGATAAATGATAACCTTGAGGTAAACTTTAAGAGACATACTTGTAGAGTTTTAGATGCTTGTGGGATTTTATTTTCAATATATCTCGATTGGGAAAGGTCTTTAAAGCTGATTTTAATCATTCTTTTCATCTGATATTAGATGTTTGGTAGCTTCTAAATCTAGAGATCTATTCTTTTGGCACCTTAGATTGGGACACATTGGTCTCCTTACACGAATTAGTGGGATGGATCTCATTAGTGGGTCAACTAAGCTTAAGGGTGGGAAAGATTTAGTTTGTTCCCCTTATAGACATGGTAAGATGGTAGCTACTCCACACCCACCTCTTTCTATGATTATCACAGATAGCCCTGATTAATTGTTGCACATTGACACTGTAGGTCCTTCTAGAGTTCAATCTATTAGAGCAAATGGTACATACTTATAATTATTGATGATTACTGCAGATATTCTCAGGTTTATTTTATGGTGTCTAAGGATGAGGCTTTTGATCTTTTTAAACATTTTTAAAGATTTATTTCTTAGACTTAATAATAAATTGCCACATGCTTTAATAGCAATAAAGAGTGATAATGGTACTGAATTTAAGAATTTATCATTTGCTTCTTTTTGCTCTAAAAAGGCTTAGAACATCAATTTTCTTCCTCTCGTGTCCCACAGCAAAATAGAGTTGTAGAGAGGAAAAATAGAACCTTGGTTGAGATGGCTAAGACTATACTTGATGAACATATTATTCCTTGGAAGTATTAGGCTGAGGCAATTTCTACTGCATATCATGTTTCTAATAGAGTTTCTTTGGAGCCTCATTGCACAAGACTTCTTACGAGTTGAGATTTGGTTGTAGGCCTAGTGTTTCTCACTTCACAATATTTGGGTGTAAATGCTGTATTCTTAAACATGGTAATCTTGATAAATTTGAATCTAGATCTTCAGATGGCATTTTTTTGTTATCCTGCTCACTCTCGTAATTATCATGTACTCAACTTAGAGACTAACAAAATTGTTGAGAGTAAGGTGACTTTTGTTGAGGCTAGTTCTGGTACTAGACCCGACATTTCAAGTACACAAGCTCAGGGGGAGTTCGAAAGCATATTTCTTGATGAAAAAGATGATCTTGATATTTGTGATGTTTTCCTTCCATGCCATCACCTACACCAGCTAAGGATTTTGCACCTTCTACATCCACTTCAGCTGGAGACACTGCTACTACTAGTGGAGCGATACCTCCTAATGTGCTGCTATCAACTAATGGATCACCTATAGAAGATGTTGGTAATATTGAAACTTCTTTAGAACCTTCTGTAACATTGCATATTCATTAGCGTCATCCCCAAGAACTGATGATTGGTAACATTCAAGAAATGGTAACACGTTCCAGGTATACTTATCTTGACTCACATACTCATTTTGCTTTTGTTGCTTCTTTTGAGCCCAATGATATAGGTCACCCTTTATTTGATGAGTCTTGGATTAATGCCAAACATGTAGAATTAGAAAATTTTGAGCGTAATAAAAAGTCTAGACCTTAGTTGAACCTCCTCATGGACATAATGCGATTGGAACTAAATGGGTTTTAAAGAAAAATAAAGAGAGGATGGTGTTGTGGTTAGAAATAAAGCTAGACTTGTTGCTCAGGGGTTTACTCAGGTGGAGGATCTAGATTTTTGTGAAACTTTACTCATGTTGCCAGATTAGAAGCTATTCGAATTCTCTTAGTATTTGTTACATCTAATGGTTTTAAATTATATCAAATAGATGTTAAAAGTGATTTTCTTAATGGCTTTATTAAGAAGGAAGTTTGTGTTAAGCAGCCCCCCTGTATTTGAAAATCCTAAATTTTCTAATCATGTCTACAAATTATCTAAAGCCTTATATGGATTGAAACAAGCTTATAGAGGATGGTAAAAAAATCATTTTCAAATGGGAAAAGTAGACAAAACTCTTTTCATATTTTTATGGATGATATCATTTTTGGTGGCTCCTCTTATGCTTTTGTCTCCAAGTTTTCAGATACTATGGTGGGGGAGTTAACTTACTTCTTAGGTTTATGAGTAAAACAAACTAAGCAGGGTATTTTATTCATCAAACCAAGTACACTAAGGATCTTCATAGATGTTTCGACATGGGATCTACAATTATTCTTCATCCAGATGAAGAAGGTGAGGTGGTGGACCAAAAACAATACAGATGCATGATTGGATCTTGACTTTACCTTACTGTTTCGAGGCTGAACATACATTTTGTTGTGTGTTTGGGTGCTTGATTTCAAGCTTCATATCGTGCATCCCATCATTAGGCCATGAAAAGATTTTTCAGGTACCTCCAATCAACTTTAGATTTTGGACTCTTGTATTCTCCTTCATCCTGTCTTACTCTGTGTATATATTTAGATAGTGATTTTGTGGGTTTTAGGATTGATAGAAAGAGTACTTCTGGTATATGTCACCTTTTAGGCACATCATTAGTTTCTTGGTCTTCCAAAAAACAATCATCTGTTGCACAATCCACTGCTGAAGCTGAGTATGTAGCTGTGACTACTAGTTGTTCTCAAAATCTATGGATTTCTACAACACTCAAGGATTAAGGGTTAGAATTGAGTAGCGTTTCACTTTATTGTGATAACACTAGTGTTATTAATAATGCTAAAAACCCAATGCAACATTCTAGGACTAAACATATTGATACCATATTTTATTTTTTAAGAGACCATGTGGAAAAGATTGATGTTGTTCTAAACTTTGTTGAGTCTAATTTTTAGATTGTTGATATTCTCACAAAGCCACTTGATACTTCCCGGTTTGTTCATTTGCGGAGTGAGTTGGGGGTATGTCATCCATGGGATTATTCTAAGGGGAGTTCTTTTTATATATCACTGTAAAAGCTTGTTTTTATTTTTTATTTTTTTATAATTTGAATTATTATTTAAGCCAATAATCATGAAACAAGTTATGATGTGTATTTTGTGCTTTCATGATCATGATTTTATACGCGTAGCTTAGCATAGCCATAATTAGCTATTTATTAAATTTTGTCAACTTGAACAAATAACATAGCGATTTGAATTCTTTGGCTAAGTTTTAATTGGAGTGATTACTTCTTGAGATGTGTCATGTTTAAATACCTAGTTAAATCCTGACTCTAGGTCAAGTCTAAGTTTGAGCTATTCTAGTTCCTTGTTTAATAACTTTTAGCTTTTCTAGAAATACAGATGGAAAATTATGGTAAAATTACTAATTATGTATGCATCTCAACAATTTTTTCTCACAAGACGGCTTGTCATTGCACTAGGTATGAATTTGGGGGCAATTTTGTATGATCAAGATCATGAAACCTTATACTTTTTGCTTGACATGATCGAAAAGTAAGGCTTGAGATGTTAAAATTAATGAAATGTGATTAAAGTTGGCACAGAAAGGTCATTATAAATGTGCTAAAATTAATTTAGGTTGAAGCTCAGGTGGTCGTTGTAGATGGCTCCTAATCTAGGATGTGCTTTACTTTGATAAGCCATACTCAAATGTAATAATAAAGTGCTATGTGTTAAGTTATGTAAATCTATATCAAGCTTTGTTTGGCGCTTGTGGCTCACTTAGTTCTTAATTCTAGTATCTAGATTTAAATCTATATTTTTATATGGCTATCTTTTTTAGTGAGAATTTTAGCTTAACTGGTTATTTGTGTGAAGGTCTGCCATGTACATTAATTTACTTAATCACATTATAAGCTTCTTTTGACCTGCTTTGTTATATTATGCATGCTTATGATTGAGTAAGTTTTATAAGAGTATGATTTTGTACACATTAATTCAATTGGTTTAAATAATCTTTTATGTTTTCATGGCATATTTTTGTTCAAATAAAAAATTAGATCAGTGATATTTGCATGTGCGTTCTCTCTTTGCTGGTTCTTCCTTTTGTGCCTTGATACTTATATTGCCAAAAAGGGAGAGTTTTGAGAGATTTGTGACATAAAATGCTTAATTTTCGATATACTTTGTGAGAGATTTGGAAGAAATTTGTCGTTTAAAATGCTTTACAGTTTTAGTTCTTCACTTAGACCTATTTGAAGTCATGTTATCTTAAGGTGTTGTCAATGTATTCATCAGATGGGAGATTGTTAGACCATCTGTAAGTCTAGAATTTGTGATGATAAATAATTGACAATGTTACTTATCGATGTCATTTGAGGCATATGGTGTATGTGGACTTATGTCGGGCAAGTTGGAAAGAATGTGTGCTGAGAAAAGATGTTACTTTGGTCTTTGCATGTGTACGGTAACTCGGAGGCAATTATGGTCTGCACGAGGACCAAAAAAAGTCTTGGTGCAAAGTCATGATTCAAAGGGTTAAGAATGCTAGAGGAGATGGACGCGCTCGAGTTGGGGTGTGTGGAGATTAAAGATAGATGACGCATATTGGAGCTTGGGGGTGTGGTCTGGAGGCTACGACACATGACAAAAGTTAAAAAAACATGTATTACGTAAAGGTTTTAGGTGCCTTAGTTGTTGAAATTGGATAAGAACTCATTTGGGCCCTAGACTATAAATAGAGAGGGTTAGGTGCTTACCTGGAGGCTGAGAGATACAAGTTTGGTGCTAGGGTTTGAGCGGGTGCCAGGAGGACACTTTGTATGTAACACCCCAGCTTAACCAAAAGCCCAAGATAATTTTCAACACATCAAACAACATAATTTTAAAACGTAACATGGACCAAATGAATACCATGGCTATCAATAATAAGGGCAACTAAGCATCACAACATCCAGCCATTTGATGAATCCAAGATACTAATGGTAACCACAAGTTAACCAATTACTACAATAGTTGAAACTAAATTGTTCTTATCTAAACTTGACCAAGTGCAAAATGAAGTGAAGGCTACATAATGCAGGAATCCATGTGCTACCCCTTCCCATGCATATTGTCATCATCGCTCACCTAAAAACAACAAAGAGGCAAGGGTGAGTACATGACTCAGCAAGTACAAAGTAGATAAAATAACTAAGTTCTATATGGCTTATATATACTCTTTTGAAAGGTTTCAACGAGGTCTACAACTTTATAGTTGAGGCGAACTCCAAATTCCGAGCGAAAGATCAAATATTTTGGCAAAAACAGAAACCGAAAACTTATGACGCAAATTTGAGGCTAAAAATGGCCAATTTTGGGGGTCATAGAGGGTGAATGGCGCAAGCGGGTCAATTTTTTTTGAATCGGACTCATCGTTAGCTTTCCAATGAGTACATGAACGTCGAAAATGGCCACCGCATGTAAAAGTTATGCCCGTTTTACTAAAGGTGTCTCGGAACGGAATTCTACTTAGACTCGGATAGGAGATTATGAAATTTTAGGGGATTACGAGGTGGGGGAACATATCACAGACGGTTTTTAGTACAAACTGTTTGTGTTAAAAACCATTTGTGATATTGATGAGGACATCCCAGCTCAGCATGTTCCATCACATATCAACTATTCACCATCAAGCATAAAGGATACAAATCAAGGTCCACTTACACGAAGTCGTGCCAAGAAAATACAAGAACAGGTGAATTCATTCCTAGCTGATTTTGATTTCAACATATCTCAGGATGTTATACTACCTAAATGTTCTACATTGATGTTACTTAGGTTTACACATGAAGCGGAGGAAGTTACTTGGCATGAGGAACAAATACAATGCTACGATCAGACCACCTGGCTGACAGCACCTACAGCCACAAAGAAGCAACCATAACTTTTGTTTTCCGAAGGCTCTGGGGTCCATGAGTACTTGATGGAAAGCTTATCAAGTCTAGTTTCCAATGCAACAAACCCCACGTCATTTGGACTTTCCAATAAGAAGTTATGATCGAATTAGTGGAGACTGCTCAGAAGGCTAACAGTCACGCGAGACCTCCTCGGGAATTCATCTCGTGGAGACCTTTCACCTAGCCTACCTTCAGAAATTCCAATTCCTTTTCACACTCAACTAGGAGGGTTGTTCCTAGTATAAATACCCCTTGTATCTAAACAATTGAGAGCTTTGAATCATTTGATAAACCATAGTTTTGCAGCCGAGCTGCTAAGTGTCTTACTCACACCATTGTTCTTCCTTGTTCTTCTTGGACTCGTGAAGAGATCCCTTTGGGATCCCTAATTCGTGCTCTAGGCTTTGGGCCTTTTGTGTGGGTTAGTCCCGGATTGTGGTTCTGCGGTCGTTCGGAGATCGAGTCGAAGTCCTCAAGGTTTCGTGTCTCTCTCCCGTCGTTTGGTCGCATCCAACCTTGGCGGTATAAAGCTAGTTACCCGCTGTTCGCAGCAAGTTATCCTCGGTTCTTCGACCTACTGTCGTGAAGATCGGGCCATCCCAAGGAGGTTCCTACCATTTGGTATCAGAGCAAGGTTGTCACGGTAGGTCTTACCATCATATGTTATTGTTTGTTCATCTCCTAGAGTCCGCTGAAAAAGCCACAAAAAAATCCCATAGCCTTTTCACGGTACTGTTACCTTTGTGTCGTTGTGTTCATCAAGTTGCTAGTCACCATCTTTACTTATATAGTGTTTTGTTTATTTGTTATCCGCACCCCTGTTAGTGTCAAAAAAAATAAAAAGAGAAGAAAGAAAGAGTCAAAAAAAAAGAGAAGAGAAAAGAAGTGAAAAGTAGGGGCTGTGTTGCGGATTACAAAACTGAAAATTTCAGTTCTGCATACTCAAGTTTGTGGTGTTCTTAACAGCAACGTTTACATATCTTTTGAACGGTTTACGCCACTTGGTTACAGTACCGCAGCCTTCCTTGAACAGCCACCTATAGCTCCACAAAAATCTGAAAACCGGACCTCTCGACTCGTAAACCTTTCAACCGCTTAACCACAGCTGGGTTACTATCACTTTTGCGCACTCACGGTCCTAGAGAACGAGCAAGAGCTTTGGTAAGTAAGAGGTGAGGTTGTGTGATTCCACAAATATTATCTATTCCACTTTCTCTTTGCTAACATGGCAGGTTCCAACTCAAGTGTACATGGGGAAAATCATGAAGGAGATGAACAACCGATCACACGAGTGAGATGCAACAATTACGTGAACTGGTTCAGCCATGGGACAGATGCTCAATGAACGCCTTCCGTCGCTGGTGGTGGGGTCTACATCAACCTAACCTGCTGCTGATCATGGTGAAGCCGATGAGAACTCGGTGGGAGCTGCTGCTAATGACGACTTCCACGGCCAGCAAGATCTTGGTCGGGGTGATGGACGAGGGGCGGTGCTCATCGTGGCGGCGCAGCTGCACATATTCTGCAGCACGGGGAGGTGCTCATGGTCGGGCTTTTGGCCACCGTGTGCGCTTTCATGATGAAGAAGACCATAATGATGATGACCATGATGAGGAATTTGATGATAATGAGAATCTATTTGCTGATGGTGGGCGATATGGACATCGAGATCATCGTCGAGATGCTATCCATAGAGATAGAAGACAGCCCCATGGTCGCCGTGCTAGGGATGATGCGGATAACATTGCTCGAGTCAAGTGAGTGTCCCTAAGTTTACGGGAAAAGAAGAACTGATGCATATCTTGAGTGGGAGGAGCAATGTGATCAGATTTTCAGAGTGCATAATCTGTCCAACCGCAGTGTGTAAACCTTGCTTGATTGAGTTTTCTGGTTATGCCCTCACTTGGTGGAATCAAATACAAGAGAATCAGCTTGTGTTGGGACGTGAGCATATTGATACATGGGCTGAAATGAAGCGTGCCATCGAAGGCGCTTTGTTCCTTGAGCTATAATCGTGACCTTCACAATAGGTTGCAAACATTGAGACAAGGTTCTAGGTCAGTTGATGAATATTATAAGGAGATGGAACTACTCATGGTTCGTACTGGGATTAGAGAAGATGGTGAATCAAAAATGGCAAGATTTTTGCGTGGTCTTAATGAAGAAATTTCAAGTTTTGTTGAGATGTTTCCATATCATAATCTGCAAGATCTTGTGGATCAAGCAATGCGTACGGAGAAGAAGATTCAACGAGAGGGACATAGACGTTCTTCTGGGAGCCGTTTCACTTCAGCTCCATGGCGTCGGCAGCAGCCCAAGACTTCTATTGTTGGTGATCGATCTCAAGGCATTGCCGCGGTCTTCACCATCTACTGCTGCTGCAAAGTCTACACTCTCTTGGCCTCTTCACCTACAGCGCAACAAAAATCAACACCTGCTGCCCGCACAGCAGCATCCTCTGTCGCTTCTTTGCAGCATCATCTTCACATAGCCGAGAGATTGTATGTCACAAATGCAAAGGCCGAGGACATGTCGCTGCTGAATGTCCTAGTAGAAGAACCATGTTTGTGAATGAGCTAGGCGAGTGGGAATCTGAAAGTGAGCAAGAAGAAGATGGCATACAAGAAGAAACAGTGGGCAATGATGGGAGTGAGATCCAACCCGACGAAGGTGATAATAATTGCTTTATTTCTCTTGAGTGCTTAGTGTTACTGCTGAAAAAGAAGAGAATGGACAGCGACACAATCTCTTCCATACTCGAGGCATGATCAAGGACAAGTTGTGTAGAATTATTGTTGATAATGGCAGCTGCAACAATATTGCAAGTCAAGAATTGGTTGAGCGAATGGGGTTAAAACAGCGGCGCCATCCTACTCCATACAAGATGCAATGGCTTAATGATTGTGGTACGCTACGTGTAAACCATGTTGTGACAGTTCCTTTCTCTATTGGGAAGTATAATGATCATGTGGAGTGTGATGTGGTGCCTATGCAAGCATGCCAACTGCTGCTAGGAAGACCATGGTTATATGATCGTGATGTTCAGATTTTTGGTCGAACCAACAAGTTATCTCTCATGTACAAAGGAGAGCGAATCACTTTGCTTCCTTTGACACGGAGGAGATATTGAAGGATGATGTAAAAAAACAGCGAGAGAGTGAGAACCACTTACGAGTGACCCACAAACATAGTGAGGTAGTGAATCCAAAGCCAAATAAAACTCCATGACTACAAAGAACCAAGCCAATGGGAAAAGAGGATTAGTCATGATGGCTAGGAAAGGGGATTTAAAAGAATTGAGTGAACCCAATGCCATGTTCTTTGTACTCTGTACAAGGACAATTTTCTTTCCACTAACAACTTACCCTCTATATTGCCAAGTGTTGTTTATGATGTGTTGCAGGAATATAAGGATGTATTCCCGGATGAAGTACCACCAGGGCTGCCACCTAAGAGAGAATCGAACATCAAATCGACCTTGTCCCTGGTGCCCCACTTCCAAACCGAGCCCGTGATCGCACCAACCCGGAGGAAACAAAGGAAATTCAGCGCCAAAGTTCAAGAGTTGATCGAGAAAGGGTATGTAAAGAAAGTCTTTCACCATGTGCTGTCCTGTTATTTTAGTTCCAAAAAGATGGCTCATGGAGAATGTGTGTTGATTGTCGAGCTATCAATAACATAACAATAAGATATAGACATCCAATACCTAGACTGGATGACATGCTTGATGAGCTTAGTGGTGCTATCATTTTCACAAAAATTGACTTGAGAAGTGGCTATCACCAAATCCGAATGAGAGAGGAGATGAGTGGAAAACTGCTTTCAAAACCAAATTTGGGTTGTATGAATGGTTGGTGATGCCGTTTGGATTGACAAATGCACCAAGTACTTTCATGAGATTGATGAATCATGTGCTTAGAGCTTTTATTGGCAAATTTGTTGTTGTTTACTTGATGATATCTTAATTTACAGCAAGTCTCTTGAAGAACATATTGAACATCTAGCAAGTGTGCTATGTGTTTTGAGAAAGGAATGCTTGTATGCTAACCTTGCCAAGTGCACCTTTTGCACCGACAAGGTAGTCTTTCTTAGTTTTGTTGTTTCAGGTCAAGGTGTCGAAGTTGATGAAGAAAGATAAAAGCTATTCGTGAATGGTTGCCTCCACAGAATGTGAGCCAAGTCATGATTTCCTTGGACTTGCAGGTTTCTATCGTCGGTTTGTGAAAGACTTCAGTACCATTGCTGCACCCATCAATGAATTAACAAAGAAAGATGTGCTATTCCATTGGGGTGAGGCACAAGAGAAGGCATTTGAGGATCTGAAAATGAAGTTGACAACTGCACCCTCCTTGCACTTCGACTTTGGTAAGACCTTTGAAATTGAATGTGACGCAAGTGGTGTGGGGATTGGTGGCGTGCTCATGCAAGAAGGTATGCCTATTGCATATTTCAGTGAAAAGCTAAGTGGTCCAATTCTAAATTACTCCGTTTATGATAAAGAATTATATGCTCTTGTAAGAAGTTTGGAAACTTGGCAACATTATCTCTTGCCCAAAGAATTTGTGATACACTCAGACCATGAATCCTTGAAACATCTTAAGGGCCAACTAAAACTAAACCGAAGACATGCTAAGTGGAGTGAGTTCATTGAGTCTTTTCCTTACATTGTTAAGTACAAAAGGGAAGGATAATGTTGTAGCTAATGCTTTGTCTAGACGCCATGCTTTGCTTTATCACTTGATGCTAAAATTCTTGGATTAGAAAATGTGAAAGATTTGTATATTGCTGATCCTTATTTTGCTGAACCATATTCCAAATGTAATGATGGAAAGGGCTGGGAAAAGTTTCATTTACATGATGGATTTTTGTTTGGGCTAACAAACTTTGTATTCCGAATGGTCTGTTCGTCTCATGCTTGTGCAGAAGCTCATGCCGGTGGGCTTATGGGTCATTTTGGTGCTAAAAGACGGAACAAGTGTTGGTTGATCACTTCTTTTGGCCGAAGATGCGACGCGATGTGGAGAGATATGTCATGCGCTGCGAAACATGCCACAAAGCTAAGTCCCGTTTGAACCCTCATGGCTTGTACACCCTCTACCTATTCCTAGTGTACCTTGGGAAGACATTTCAATGGATTTTGTTCTTGGTTTACCTCGAACTAAGAGGGGGAGGGATTCCATCTTTGTTGTGGTTGATAGATTTAGCAAGATGGCTCATTTCATTCCCTGTCATAAGAGCGATGATGCTTCATATATTGCTGAATTATTTTTCAGGAAATTGTAAGACTTCATGGCGTGCGCGGACCATTGTTTCAGATCGTGACACCAAGTTTTGAGCTACTTTTGGAAGACCTTATGGGAAAACTTGGGACAAAATTGCTGTTCTCTACGACATGCCATCCACAAACTGATGGTCAAACTGAAGTTGTGAACCGAACATTGTCGACACTTGCTGCGAGCTGTTCTCAAGAAAAATTTGAAATTATGGGAGGAAAGCTTGCCTCATGTGGAGTTTGCATACAACAGGCAGTACACTCGACCACTAAGTTTTGTCCATTTGAGATTGTATATGGTTTCAAACCTCTGCTCATATCGATCTTTTGCCTTTGCCTATGCGAGGAACGTGTAAATTTTGATGCAAGCAAGCGTGCAGAATTTGTCAAGAAGCTTCATGATCGAGCAAAGAAAACATAGAAAAGATGACCAAGATGTACATGAAACGTGCCAACAAGGGGCGTAAGAAGATGTTATTTGAACAAGGAGACTTAGTTTGGGTGCATTTGCGCAAGGACCGTTTCCCTGAACAACGCAAGTGCAAGCTGCAGCCACGCGTGCGATGGTCCTTCAAAGTGCTCCGCAAGATCAATGACAATGCATATGAAATTGAACTTCCAAATGCGTATGGTGTAAGCCCAACCTTCAATGTCTCCGATCTGTCTCCATTCTTTGGACCAGAAGAGTCGAGGACGACTCCTTTTCAAGAGGGGGAGGATGATGAGGACATCCCAGCTCAGCATGTTCCATCACATATCAACTATTCACCATCAAGCATAAAGGATACAAATCAAGGTCCACTTACACGAAGTCGTGCCAAGAAAATACAAGAACAGGTGAATTCATTCCTAGCTGATTTTGATTTCAACATATCTCAGGATGTTATACTACCTAAATGTTCTACATTGATGTTACTTAGGTTTACACATGAAGCGGAGGAAGTTACTTGGCATGAGGAACAAATACAATGCTACGATCAGACCACCTGGCTGACAGCACCTACAGCCACAAAGAAGCAACCATAACTTTTGTTTTCCGAAGGCTCTGGGGATCCATGAGTACTTGATGGAAAGCTTATCAAGTCTAGTTTCCAATGCAACAAACCCCACGTCATTTGGACTTTCCAATAAGAAGTTATGATCGAATTAGTGGAGACTGCTCAGAAGGCTAACAGTCACGCGAGACCTCCTCGGGAATTCATCTCGTGGAGACCTTTCACCTAGCCTACCTTCAGAAATTCCAATTCCTTTTCACACTCAACTAGGAGGGTTGTTCCTAGTATAAATACCCCTTGTATCTAAACAATTGAGAGCTTTGAATCATTTGATAAACCATAGTTTTGCAGCCGAGCTGCTAAGTGTCTTACTCACACCATTGTTCTTCCTTGTTCTTCTTGGACTCGTGAAGAGATCCCTTTGGGATCCCCTAATTCGTGCTCTAGGCTTTCGGGCCTTTTGTGTGGGTTAGTCCCGGATTGTGGTTCTGCGGTCGTTCGGAGATCGAGTCGAAGTCCTCAAGGTTTCGGTGTCTCTCTCCCCGTCGTTTGGTCGCATCCAACCTTGGCAGGTATAAAGCTAGTTACCCCGCTGTTCGCAGCAAGTTATCCTCGGTTCTTCGACCTACTGTCGTGAAGATCGGGCCATCCCAAGGAGGTTCCTACCAGATATTTTGCAATATCACAGACGGTTCTTCGTAAGAACTGTCTATGATACTTCACAGACGATTCTCACCATAAAACATCTGTGATATTATCTCTTCACAGATGGTTCTTAACGTTGGCAGCAACACAGACGATCTCTAAACCTAAATCGTCTATGATTACATTTAACGCAGACGGTTTAGCTCAATCATCTGTGATGAGGTGTCTAATATAAGTTTTTTTATAGTAGTGGTAAATCCTGATACATGTGTAAAATGTTAGTATGCTGGTGCTGGGTACAATGTAGCATACTTTCATGTTCTATCTTCTTTTTCGGCTTCCTTAGGTTTGTCGGGAGGTTCAGCGGCCTTTTTTCTTGTATTTTGCTTTTGGAAAACGAGCTTCGTCCCCACGAAATGAACTCTTATGATCCTAAGGACCACAATTAGGGCCTGTTTGGTAGGCTGTGTAGCTTTGGACCAGGCTTCCTAGGTGCAGAATCTTTTTGGTTTAGTATGTTTGGATGGCTACATGCACAAAGTAATCTAGCTGAGCAAATGCAAAAAGCGCTGTCGGCCAGGCTCAACAGGAACGCCCAATTTCTCTGTTTCTCCAGAGCTAGGCTCTGCTAACGACGTTACTAAGCAGTGATTAGTGCATTTGGGTAGTATTAGTGTATTAAAGATGATTAAGGTAAAATGAGGGCTATTAGAATATATTAAGACAAAATTAATGCCATGTTAACATTTTTTTCACTGTCTCTTGCATCTACATATACGGTCAATGTCCTCATACACACAACCAAACAACATCTCTGTAAATACTATCTACCACCAACCAATCCAACCTGTCTGATAGAGGTGGTCTATTCTTGTGATGATAATCGACGAACGAAGAACAAAGGATAACTCAAATATAGCAAATCAATATGAAATTGTGGCAACTTTGTGTCGAAGCATGAGATCACAACAATAGCAATCAAATCACAGCTCTCATGAAGAATCAATCCACACAACTAGCATGTAAGCAGTGCATGAATTATTTAATTACGACCGATCAATCAAAGCAATTCTCAAGGAATCAGCTAGAACAATACAAATAGAGAACTCTAATGTTCTAGAAAAAACTCTCAAAACACTATAGATAAAAAACTCTCAAAACACTATAGATAAAAAACTCTCAAAACACTATATAGATCAATTTGACCGATATCTAAAAATAAACATCGTTCCAAAAATAATACAAGGTTTGGGTATTTATTGGCCAGCCACCCTTTAGCCTTACCTGACTCAACACGAGTCCAACACGGACTCCACACACACACAAAATACAATGCACGCATGATGTACAATGCAGCGCGCACACATGTAACACACACATGGGCTAAGCCCACCACACATGTTTATAAGACTGTTCATGAGAGAGAATATGGAGTAACTGAAGCTTATATATAGTTTTGATCGATATAAATAAAGTCGGTATAGTGTATACTATAATCAACTTATAAACCTATTTTATAAGAATATTTTATTTAAAAGTTAGTTGTTATAGAAAGACCACCACTACTACAGAAAAGGTCATCACAGACGGTTCAAAAGCGTCATCACGAGGCGGTTTTGTGAACCGCCCGAAATTATGGGTCGATGATAATACGAGGTCATCACGAGCGGTTTTGAGCAAATGTCGTGATGCAAATATCACGAGCGGTTTTTAATTAAAAACCGTCGTGATATTTATATCACGACGGTTTTTAGCTAAAAATCGTCGTGATATTTATAAATCCTGACGGTTTTTAACTAAAAACCGTCGTGATTATAACTATCACGACGGTTTTAGTTAAAAACCGTGCAGTGATTTATAAATATCACGAGCGGTTTTAGTTAAAAACCGTGCGTGATATGTAAATATCACGACGGTTTTAACTAAAACCGTGCGTGATAACTATATATCACGAGCGGTTTTAACTAAAACCGTCGCGATATTACTATCATGACGGTTTTAGTTAAAACCGTCGTGATATTCCTTTCTATTCCTAAACCTATTTTTGTTTATTGGCTAGCCTCGAAATGCTAGCCATGCCCTCTGAAACAAGCAGATCAACATGTACATGTATACATCCAATTCACATGTCAATTCATTTCACAAACATAAAACATCAATTTTTATTAAGATTAGAGTATACCATTACAATATCTCAAAACAACGAGCAGGTTACACAACAAGAACAACGAGCAGGTTACACAACAAGAACAACGAGCAAATTATACAACAAGAACAACAAGAACAACGAGCAGGTTACACAACAAGAACAACGGCGGGTTACACAACAAGCAAAGATCCTCTATGCCTTCGCCACGATGCAACGCATGAGCTGAATGTCTTTGATGACCACCATCGTCGGCGTTGATTGAGCGTCCGCCGGTTGGCACGAGCTAGATGCTTACTGCGTCGTGCGCAGGAGGAGGACAGCAAGGAGGAGGAGAACAACAAGGAAGAGGACAGCAAGGAGGAGGACAACAAGGAAGAGGAGACCAGCAAAGAGGCTGGATTTTGGGTATATTTATAGGGGAGGGAGAGGGAGGGAGAAGCGGGAATTCAAAATTTTTGGCGCGGGAACGGAAAGGCGGAGCTACGATTCGTGGGGCTGAGGATCGGCGGGCCCCGGTCGGATTATCACAGACGGTTCTATATATAGAAAATGCGTGATGAATGAATATCACGACGGTTCTATATATAGAACCGTCGTGAATTGAAACACAAATTTTATATACCGATGCAATATAAATAACTAGTCTGAAAAGATAAAATAGCAAAGGTTTATATAGTTTATATATACTCATTTGAAAGGTTTCGACGAGATCTACAACTTTGCAGTTGAAGAAAAATCCAAATTCCAAAAATAAAACCAAGAAAAAGGGCAAAAACAGAAATCAAAAACTTGCGACGCAGGTTTAGGTCCAAAGATGGCCGATTTTTGGGGTCTTGGAGGTCGACGGGCGCAAGCGAGTCATTTTTTTGGATCGGGCTCGTCGTTAGCTTTCCAACGAGTACAAGAACGTCAGCGGACACCGTATGCAAAAGTTATGCCCGTTTCTGAAGGTGTCTCAAAACTGAACCATACTCGGACTTAAGCGGGAAAATATGAAATTTTGAGGATTTGCAAGGCGGGAAATGTATCACGACGGTTTTATTATAAAACCGTCTGTGATACTAGAATATCATGACGGTTTTATAATAAAACCGTGCGTGATATCTGGAATATCACGAGCGGTTTTATTATAAAACCGTCGTGATATTCTAGTATCCTGACAGTTCAGCGGTAAGAACCGTCAGCGTGATACTCATTTTTCCGTCACAAATACCACAGACGGCCTCCAAATTAAAACCGTCTTTAATAATGTAAATCACAGACGGTTTCACAAAACCGTCTGTAATTTGGCGTCTACTATTAGGTTTTTTTTAGTAGTGCACACATCTCCGCCCTTTTCCTTCCTGCTCACGCGTGTACCGCTTGGCCCGCAGCCCACACTCCCGCTTGCTTTCCTACTCCATACGCGCTCATCCGCGTGAAGTGTCGGAACGCGCCGCCTGCACTGTTCCAGCATGAGTTCGCATCGGTTTGTGTATCCCTCGCTCGCCTCACACGTCCTCGTTGCAGTGCCCTTCCTCCCCCACATCTCTCGCTGGACAGTGGATACCATGATTCCAACAAAGACAATCACATAAAACAACTGAAGATTGATAAGTTGCCAGTATCTTCGTATCATCGTATGGATGTCCTCATCGTTATCCCTATAAAGCAATCAGGCCAAGGCCACCCACTCTACCAAACAGGCCCACTCTACAAAACTTATGCGTGCATTTGATTGTTGGTTAGCGTGCGGGTTGCCAGACAGACCATGTGAGCACACCTAGTAGGTACATGCAACCTTCAGATCCTGATGAATGCCAACACAGGTAGCATTAGCAAGCACTTTTCAGCGCGGCTGATGAAAGAATTAAACAGATCCAAGGATAACAAAGAAAACAACAGCGGACAGGGCAAATCACTTTATAAAACACAAAAAACACAATATCATTTTTAATTCTGAACTTAAAAAGACTTGAATGACATATTCTTTTGGAACCTTGTAAAACCACGTTCTAAGAAGCAATTCGCTCTCAAGGGCTATAAACTACCATAATAAACAAAGAGAAAAAAATAGAAAAAATCTACACCATCAGATACGGTGTATCCAACTTATAACAATGCAAATTTGATAGTAGTTTTTCTATACAAAAACCAAACGGGAGGCCCATACAGTTAATGTCTTACTCGCTCCGTCCAAAAATATAAATCGTTTTTTTTTTGGCTTTTGAAGACTCCAGTGTAAGACTTTCTACAATTATGTATTAGCAAAAATAATAATAAATTATATGATAAAATATTTTGCAAGATGAATCCAATAACACTAGTTTTCTGTAATTAAATTATATACTTTTACATATATTAATGCATTAAGTTTGGAAAATCCGAAGATAAACTGTAAATGTCCTACAATGACGTATATTTGTAGAGATTGACCTCGCTGATCCCCTGATGTCTTAAAGTTGTGGATGAGAAACAAATAATATTTACAACATGAGGGGGCGTTTGGGATGTAAAAGCCCAAAGTTTACTGCTTGTGCCGTGGTGCACGGACGCCTAACCAATAGATGGGTTCTTTTCCGCTACAGCTATAACTAATGAGTAATGACTTATAGTAGGAGCTCCTAATTTGGTTGGCTTACTCATCTGTGGCCTCAACCCGCGCTCCCCACTCCCCCAAAACCCTAGCGAACCAGCCGCCTTAGCCTCTTGTCGCATGGCGCTGCTGCGTGAGCTCTCCCTCCGCCGCCGTGCGCTCTTCCAATACCCCATGAGCTCTGTGCCTATTTAGTTATTTATGTATGGTAGTGATCTTTTTTCTGCAGATTGGTGTTGGCATGCTATTGAGGAGCTTTCTTGTAGATCTTCAGGGATATAATGGTCTTCCCTGTTTAGTTTTATTACGTAAAAATTGTTTACTGTGCCTTGCATGCTTGTGTTAGAACAATGCGATCTTTGTTCTAATGGGAGGGTGCATCGTAGGTCATGCAGCATTAGTACAAGATCTACCAAGTTGTGTAACAAAATGTGGAAGCTAGGCCATGTGATCGATTGCAAAACGAAACAAATCGTAATGTCAATACCACTGAAGACTGAGCTCATACAGAGCTTGGCAACCTCTGAATTATCGATTGTTGAGGCAGCAAGATTTGTCCTACCCGAAATGGGTAGCACATGTAAAATTCTTCATTAAAAGATTGGCATTAGCAGTTAGCACAGATTAACCATTTGCTCCTTATACATATCTAATATGAATTGTTAATTATGAATATCTCCATTCACCTAGCTGTTTCTCTTCAGTATCTAGTTGATTTCCATGAATTTGGAAGTATTCTGCTATTCTTCATTTTTTAGGATAAACTTGTTGCTAGACATGTCACAAAGTACTGCAGAATTACGGAATAACAATATTTTATAGGCCCATTAATCATTAACATGATTCTCTTGTGCCCAAATGTTATAATTAATATGGCACCTTCTAGCACTAGATAATCAATGGTAACAATATTGTCGGTTTTAATTAAAAGGAAATGAAAATTGGTGAAATTATGCAAATCCAAACATTTATTTGGATAGGATAACAAGGTCGATGGAAGTGGGAACATAACTTTACTACAAGATTGGAGCTTCACCACCATGGAAATTTGTTGATTCTTGGGGAAAAATGTATTCTTTTCCACATAAACATAAATATCCCTGGATTGTGATGTTTGGTCTAGGAACACATGGAACTTGGGCAGCGGATGTAATACTCTACTGGTCAATGATATATTTTAGGCATTGCTACTGTTCTTCCAGTTAGCATTAGCAGACTTAATATTGTGATCACTAGCAGATGGATTGCATTAATGGTCATTATCGTGTTTTCAGGGCTTTATGGACCATGTTGAAGATATTGATAGAATAAATCCCGTGCATGGCACTGTTCACGTGTACGTTACTGTTTATGTATACGTAATCATTTCGCTCGTTGCCGAAACGCCGCAGCGCTTCCGCATAAAGTCAGGCATCGCGACGCTTCCGTTGCGGCTGGAGAACTGCCGGGGCGTAACTAATGTCTATTGTCATGTATAAATAGTTGTTGAAATCAGAGAAGGATACACTGATTCGCAGCAGCAGACTACATCCTTTTTTCCTCTCGCGTGCGTGAGTTTTGTGATTGTGAGCCTTTACTTCGTGGCGGTGAAGGAGGCAGGCCGCGCACGGGCGGTGTCCGAGGGCCTCAAGACCCTCGACGGCTCGCCGGGCGCTGCCGGAATCTACCACGCTGGGCGTCGTGAATCTGCTGCGCCGGGCGTCGTTTCAAGCCGAAATCAAGCTTCGGTTACTACACGTGGTATCAGAGCCACAGTGGGTGCGATTGGCGTCATGAAGATGACCGGCGGAAATGGTAGCAACAGCGTGCCATGCGAAGTCGTGGTGGAGCGCGTGGTGTGGGAGGCGGGCGCGTCGGCTTTCTACCCCGAGTTGACGCGCACAAACTACCACGAGTGGGAATTGGTTATACAGGTGAATTTTGAAGCTCAAAGACTGTGGGAGGCAATTGAGAGTACTAAGGTTGAGCGCCGCGAGGATCGGCTGGCCCTGGCCGCTCTCCTTCACGCGGTGCCATCCGAGATGTGTGCAGCCCTTGCAGTCAAGAAAACGGCGACGGAGGCATGGGAGGCTGTGAGGATGATGCACATTAGCGTCACCCGCGTGCAGGAAGCCAGCGCCCAGCGGCTGTTGAAGGAGTTCAAGACCATCACGTTCAAGGATGGGGAGACAGTGACCGACTTCGCCATGCGCATCACCGGGCTCGTCAGCAACCTCCGGTCGCTAGGCGAGCAAGTCGAAGCTATGCGCGTCGTCAAAAAGATCCTGCGAGTAGTGCCACCCCGGTACTCTCATATCGCTATTTCAATCGAGACTCTTCTTGATCTTAAGGAACTCTCGGTCGAGGAGTTGGCTTGCTAAGTACAGGGCGGCTGATGCACGCCGAGGAAGATTGGCTTGCTAAGTACAAGCACCGCCTCATGCCCGAATCCTTGTCCAGCGCGGAAAAGGCGTGCGGGCAATCCCATCCCAAGAACAAGGGCGGAGCGTAGCCGGAGAACCGCAACACCGCCATGATGCTGACCTCTGAAGGTACACCATATCGGAAGGGAAGTTGCCGAAATTGCGGCAAATGGGGGCACTGGGCCAAGAAGTGCAAGAGGCCCAAGCGCGAGCGCAAGGCGGAAGCGCATCTTGTGACTGCGGAGGTTGATCAGCCGGCGTTGCTCATGGCGACAGCGAGCATGATCACATGCACGATGCCGCAAGTCATGCACTTGAATGAGCAGCGTGTCATCCCCGTCGACGAGGACGACGACAACATCTGGCACTTGGACAAGGGCGATAATCACATGACGAGGATGTAAGCGCGTTTTGGCGTCCCTTAGCCGGCGTCGCGCGGATCGATGACATTCGGCGATGGCTCTGTTGTTGAGATCACCGACCTCGGCTCGGTGTTGATGAAAGCGAGGGACACCGGGCACAAAGTCCTGACGGAGGTATATTTCATTTCGAAATTGAAAAGCAATATCATAAGTTTGGGGCAACTCGAGGAAGGAGGGTGCGGGATTGAGATCGACGACGGGGTCTGCAGCGTGCTCGACGCAAAACGCACGCTGTTGATCCGTGCACCGTGCACTAGGAATCGGTTGTATACTCTGAAACTGAACCTGGTAGCGCCGGTGTGCTTGGTGGCCAAGGCAGATGACCAAGTGTGGCTATGGCATGCTCGTTATGGCCACATCAACTTCCGATCGCTTCAGGAGTTGGGCACAAAAAAGATGGTAGAGGGGCTACCAGTGATCAAGCGCGTCGAACAGTTCTGCGACGGCTGCGCCCTCGGCAAGCAGCACCGCTCTCTGTTCCCGGCTGTCGCACAGTACCGTGGCGAGCAACCTCTGGACTTGTTCCATGGTGACCTGTGCGATCAGATTAGAGATGGCAATAAGTACCCGAAACCCGATACCCGGTGGGTTTTTACTCTATTAGGGCATGGCCTGAGTCAATTTTCTAACCCATGGGTCTCTTAATGGGCAAAAAGCCCAACCCATCGGGTCTGCCGGGTTTGGGTATGTTCCTATAGTACCCAATCCCGTAAACCCATGGGTAATATAAACCCGATCCATGGGTACGTTCCATAGGAAAATTTGGATACTCAGTACAGATCCTAGTCCCTTTTCATTAGAAATTGAACACACAAAACCGAGTTGTTTTTGAGTTGAACTCCAGATTTACATCGAGGCTATACTAACAACACTAGCTAGCTAGAGCACATCAGGTAAATTTTGATCTGAAGTCTGGAAAGACCAGATTTGTTTTTGCAGTTTACATACAGGGTGTATTCATCCAAATTCATAGAAAGTAACATTTGTAAACACGCAAGACAACTAGGAGGTAGAATTAAGAGCTGACGCCAGTGCGCTCTATTACATTTGTGAGTTTTAATGGCACAAATTCATTCCTTTTTTTTCCCTCGAAAATAAACCCATTCCTTCTTTCAGGACTAACTGTAGGTACTAACACCGATCTCTTGTGTAGTGCCCATTCTGTACGTGAAACGCGTAGATAACAGATAAGTAGCAGCTAAAGCCAGGTTTATGAGTTCTCTAAAGAAGATAGGATTAAAACCCGTAATAACACCTTTACATATACTAGTTGCTAAGCACTGCACTGTCTGCAATCTGCACAGTTGTTGTCGGGCACGGGCGACCTGTGGGTACCCATTACCCGAGTGGGCATGGGTTTGGGCAAAACTCTGCACCCGTCACGGGCATGGGTTTTTTAGCGGGCACGTCCAACTTTCATGGGCACGGGTTTGGGATAGCAAAACCCAGCAGGTTTGTGCCTATTGCCATCTCTAGGTCAGATCAAGCCCAGCACCCCGGGAGGTAAAAACTACTTCCTGCTAATTGTCGATGATCACAGTCATTTCATGTGTGTTGAGCTGCCGGCTACGAAGGACGAGGCGTTCAGGTATTTTCACAAGGTGAAGGATCTCGCCGAGAACGAGCTCGTCGGCAAGCTCAAGGCATTTCGCACGGATCGGGGTGGATAATTCAACTCCCTCGAGTTCGAGACGTTCTGTGACAAGCATGGCATCAAACATTTCACCACCGTGCCATACTCACCTCAACAGAATGGCATCGTCGAGCGGCATAATCGCACGTTGGTGGAGATGGCGCGATGTCTACTGAAGAGCAAGGTGGTCCCAGGTGAATTCTAGGGTGAGGCGGTGAGGACAGCTGTTTACATCCTCAATCGCGCGCCCACAAGGGGACTCGAAGGACGAACACCGTATGAAGCGTGGTACAAGAAGAAGCTGAAGGTGAATCACCTACGTACTTTTGGGTGTGTCGCACATGTCAAGCGACTCGGCCCAGGTGTGAGCAAGCCTTCAGATCGATCGACTCCCATGGTGTTTGTCAGGTATGAACCCAGGACAAAAGTCTACTGGGTCTATGATCTAGTGGCCAAGAAGCTGCATGTCATGCGTGATGTTGTGTTCGAGGAGAACCGCGCATGGGATTGGAACGCGGGGCACGACGTCGCAACATTGCCGCGACGTTCACGGTGGAGTACTACATAGTGGCGACTCCAAGCGAAGTGACTGGTGAGTCACCACCAGCGACACCAGCTGCGCCAACATTAATCGAGGCACACACTCCAAGGGTGTCCGCGACACCAGCTACTCCAACAATCGAATATGCGACCCCGCCATCGGATGCAGCGTACGACACTAAGGGGGTGCCATTGAGGTACCGCACGGTACAAAATCTGCTTGACACCACCGACGAGATCCTCGACTATGAATACAGTGGCCTCTGTCTCCTCGCCACCAAGGAGCCTAGGAGTATTGAAGAGGCGCTTGAGGAACATTGCTGGTGCGGAGCAATCACTACTACAGAAGAGGCTATACTGGACGGCTACATCACAGACGGTTCATACGGAATTCAGTTAGATGAATCATCACTACTGGCGTACGTGATCCAGAGACCAGAGATGAAGAAAAGAAGTGGGAAGAAGCAGATGGATAGTCGCTAAGCGAAGAAGTCGGCTATATCGGCTGCTCACTGAAGAATCTGGGAATGTCTTTTTTTGCACTTTTGTAATAAAATTGCCTTGAATTTTGCAGGAAAAAGAAGGATTGTCGGAGTGGAGAATGTTGTCGATGAGGACAATCAATTTGATGATCTGAACATGTTGCTGTGCTTGCGTCTGTATTTGCTTGTTTTCAAAGGTCATGGGTAACATTATTTAATCCCTTGAGACTAGATAGAAAAAAAGGAAATTTATTTATTTATTGACTTTGCATCTGACATAAGCTGCAAATTTCAGCTCACATGGCTGGAAGGGGTTCCCAGATAAAGAAATCTTGCGATTGTTGCAAAAGATACATGGACCATTTGGGTGGAAAGATGAACTGTTTCGTCAGGCACATGGCTGCCAATTCGAAGCATAGCATAGCATCCGAGGCACATCCGAGGCATCTTTGCTGTGTCTTGAGAATGCCACATCGAAGACCAGCTCTTGGCATTCCTCAAGACATAGCGGCGAGCCTCGGTTGTGCCTCGGATGCTATGCTATGCTTCAATTGGCGATCATGCGCTTGACAAGCAGTTCATCTTTCCACCCAAATAATCCATATATCTAGCCAAACAACAAATGAAATGGCTGCTGCAATTTCTATCACGAGGCGGTTCGTTGTTACAAGCGTGCAGTGATATATATATCACGAGCGGTTTCAAATCGAGCGTGCGCGATATATCACGAGCGACGTTATTATTAACCGTCAGTGATATTGTGTATATCACAGACGGTCATTATTATGAACCGTCTGTGATTGTTTAATATCACAGATGGTTTTTTTATAAAACACCATCTGTGATAGTTTAGTATCACAGACGGTTTTTTATAAAAAAACGTCTGTGATAGTCAAGTATCACAGATGGTTTGTATAAAAAACCGTCTGTGATAGTCAAGTATCACAGACGGTTTTGTATAAAAAATCATCTGTGATAATTTACAGACGGTTATTAATATGAACCGTCTGTGATATATTTGTTTCTCAGACCGTTTGTGGTTGGGACCGTCTGTGATAATACCCCATTAATTACTGGCGTACCTATTCGATGTCGACACACGGCAGGCGGCTGGACAACACACTCTTGCCGTTAGTGTCGTAAGTGTGTCTTGTTCAACCGCACCGTCGTGCCATGAAGGGCTCGTAGCTGTAATAGATCTGAATGTGTTGTTGTGCTTGCGTCTGTATTTGCTTGTTTTCAAAGACCATGAGACATTATTTAATTTCTTGAGGCTAGCCAAAAAAACTGAAAAATTTGGCGTATAGAGTGATCTATCACGAGGCGGTTTGTGGTATAAAGCGTGCGTGAAGGTCTATCACGAGCGGTTCTATTAACGAACAAATGCGTGATAATGTTGAACTATCGCGAGCGGTTATTTATGCAAACCGTCTATGATAGGTAACAATCAAAAGCGGTTATTAATTTGAACAAATGCGTGATATTGTTTGTATCACGAGCGATTAATATTAATAATCGTCGGTGATAATTCACGACGGTTATTAATACGAACTATGCGTGATATATCATTTTCTGCATTGTTTGTGGTTGGAACAAATGCGTGATATTCTACGTAGTATTAATTACTTGGCGTACTTGCTTGAAGGATGTCGACGCAATCTGTCTTCATTGCGCTGCATCGGTGGAGCAAGGCGCCGGCTTTAGGGAGTTGGGGTGAAAAATATCACCGTCTTCTTCTTGATCGATCGGAGGTTAGTATACTCAATTACTTAACATTCTTAGTGATCGATCGAGATTAGTACTCAATTACTTAACATTCTTAGTGATCGATCGGAGGTTAGTAGTAGGGGTAATAATCATTTTGACACCCATTTGTCACTTGTGTAGCGTAGATGGACCGAAGCTGGATGTATATTGAGAATCGTGTGAGTGAAGAGTACATTACTGGCGTGTATGCTTTTAGAAGGGTGGCCGAGCTGGATATGTTGAAGAAGGGGATGAAATATATGTATTGCCCATGTATTGATTGTGATAATCTCAAGATGTTTAGCAACTCGGCGCAGATTGAAGCTCACTTGATTGAAGGGTTTGAGAAAAGGGTACATATGTTGGACGATCACGGTGAAAGAATAGTACACAAGAAGGTAGTTATGACATAGTCGAGGGAGACAACGATATGCCAGTAGTGGACTGTTCTTTCGATCATGAGGATAGGTCGTAGGATGACAATGCGGATCGAGATGTTATGTGATGCGAGAAGGAATTATAGTGAGAGAGAGTTTGGTAAATTCGAGGGCTTGATGGAGGACTCGGAGAAACCTTTGTTCGGGCTGCAAGCGCAATCGAGAGTTGTCATCAGTTCTAGAACTGCTAAAATTGAAGGCAAGCAATGGTTGGTCCGATAAGAGTTTCACGGCATTATTAGGTCTCTAGTGGACATGCTTCCAATGGGAAATGTGTTGCGAGAACCACCTACCAAGCCAAGAAGATTCTTTGTACATTAGGAATGGAAGTAGAAAGAATACATGCATGTCGGAATGATTGTATCTGTACCGTAAAGAGTATGCTAGCTTACATGTTTGTCCGGTGTGCAAAGCATCCCGATACAAGCGTAAAAATGACTCGATGATGGGAAGGGCATCGAGGTGAAGCAAGGACCTCTGCGAAGGTGATGTGGTATCTTCTGTAATCTCGTTTGAAGCATTTATTTGCAAACCGTAAGGATGCAAGATTGATGCGTTAACGCTTTGCGAGCGGCGTAAGAAAGAGCGGAATGATAAGACATGTTGCTGATTCTACCGGTGGAGGAACATCGATAGGATGTTTGTAGATTTCGGTGTGGGCAAGAAATATAAGGTTTGGGTTGAGTCTGGATGGAATGAATCCTTTTGGTAACATGAGCGGTGACATAGCTTTGGCCGTGACTCGTGCATGTACAACCTTCCTCCTTGGTGTGTATGAAGCGAAAATATATTTTGATGTCACTACTTATCCAAGGGCGAAGCAACTTTGCAACGATATTCATGTGTTCCTAGCCCCATTGGTGGAAGATCTTGCAATCTTGTGGAATGAAGGGGTACATGTATGGGATGCGGACAAGCGAGAGAATTTCACTCTGCGCTATGTTGTTACGCACCATTAATGATTTTCCTGCCCTTGGTAACCTGTCAGGGTTGAGTGTAAAAGGAGCCAAAGCGTGTCCGCACCGCTTAGATTATACCGAGAGTGTGTGGTTGAACAACTCGCGAAAAACTGTATACATGCGTCACCGTAGGTTCCTTCCAAAGTATCACCCATACCGCAAGATGAAGAAACAATTTGACAGAAAAAAGAGGATGACTCAGTACCAAGACCTTTTAGTGGGAAAGAGGTGTATGATATGGTCAAGGATATAAATGTTGTGTTTGGAAAGGGACGTAAATTGAGGAACAACATGTGGAAAAAGAGGTCAATATTTTGCGACTTGCCTTATTGGGAGCACTTAGAAGTTCGCAATTGCATCGATGTCATGCACGTAGAGAAGAATGTATGTGACAGTTTGATTGGTCTCTTACTGAACATTCCTGATAAAACAAAGGATGGTGTTAACGCAAGGCGTGACTTGGTCGCTATGAACATCAGGACCGAGTTAGCACCGATAGAGACCGATAAAGGCCAGACGTACCTTCCCCCAGCATGCTACACTCTGTCTAAGTTCGAGAGAACCGAACTATGCCAGTCCTTACATGGTGTGAAAGTTCCATCCGGTCACTCCACAAGCATGAAGAAACTTGTTTCCATGGAACATTTAAAATTAATTGGCATGAAGTCTCACGACTATCATGTGCTAATGACACAAATGCTACCTGTTGCAATTAGAAGTATTTTGCCGAACAAGGTTCGAGTGACAATCATAAGGCTATGTTATTTCTTCAATGCAATTGCTCAGAAGGTCATTGATCCGGATGGATTAGATACTCTGCAAACCGAGGTGGTGACAACTCTATGTCATCTAGAGATGTATTTCCCTCTATCATTTTTTGATATCATGGTCCATCTCATTATCCACCTTGTGAAAGAGATAAAAATATGCGGCCCTATATTTCTACGTCATATGTACCCTTTCGAGAGGTACATGGGAATTCTGAAGTCCTATGTACGCAATAGATCTCGACCGGAGGGTAGCATCATCGAAGGTTATACAACGAAGAGGTCATTGAATTCTGCATCGGCTAGGCTCGAGTAGAGCCGATAGGTGTACCTCTATCTCGTCACGAGGAGGCTAGAGGTATCGGGACTATCGGGAGGAAAGCAATAACCGGATCAAAATACGTATGCTCAAGCCCATTTCATGGTTTTACAACACATGAATGAAGTGACCCCATATATTGAAGAGCACAAGGACATGCTACGTCGGAGAATGCGGGCGGTCGAAGTTTGGATCACGAGACAACACAACCGTCAGTTCAATGAATGGTTCAAGGCGCAATTGACTAGGAGGTGGTCAAGTGAAACACTACAATGGTTGGCAAAAGGACCAAAATTTACAATTGTGACATGGCAAGGATATGACATTAATGGCTACACATTTTATACAATAGATCAAGATAGAAAGAGCACAGTGCAGAACTCAGGTGTCCACATAGATGCCTATGATGCGCACGGCAGTACCGCTGGCCCAAACTCGTACTACGGGCTTGTAGCGGAGATTTGGGAGCTTGACTACGTAATTTTCAAAATTCCTTTATTTCAGTGCCGTTGGGTCCAACTCCCACGGGGTGTAAAGGTTGACAAGTACGGCGTCACTACCGTGGATCTCGAATGTGTAGGATACAAAGACGAACCATTCGTACTCACGAGGCAAGTTGTTCAAGTATTTTATGTAACCGACTCGGCAAATAAGAAGGACATCTAGTTCTTCAGGGAAAAAGAAGGATTGTCGGGGTTGAGAATGTTGTGGATGAGGAAGAGTATAATCAATTTGATGATTTGCCTCCATTCGGAGACGGCATCAGGCTCGAGGAAGAACAAGGCGATGAAGCAAGCTATATGCGTGTCGATCATCGTGAAGGGCTTTATTTAAAATGATATAGCCAAAGTGTAATAAATGATATTGGTTATGCTTGTGTTTTTCATAAATGTATGTATGTTCCATTGTAATTGTAAAATGACTAAGGAACTAAGAAATAGTTATATTTATGGTTATGCTTGCGTTTTTCATAAATGTATCTATGTTTCATATTGTAATTGTAAAATGACATAGGAACCTAGCTAGCTGCGGGTATTTATAGTGAACTATCACAGGCGGTTTATCAAAAGAAACCGTCTGTGATAACACATCCGCTGACAGATTCTATCGATATAACCGTGCGTGATAATATGGATATCCTGACGGTTATATCTATAGAACCAAATGCGTGATAATATGCATATCCTGACGGTTATATCGATAGAACCAAATGCGTGATACCACTATCCGAGCGTTCATTTAAGGAACCGTGCGTGATAGCTTATCTTTAAATACCCGCAGCTAGGTCTGCGGAGTCCGCTCTCGTGTAGTCTCTTGTCTCCACTCTGCAGCACCCCTGCTAGCTAGGTTTTGGTCCCTCCCACCGTCTTTCCCTCCCGACGTCGCCGGTCCCTCCCAACGCCACTCCCTCCCGACGCCCTTCCGACGCCGCTTCCTCCCGATCGACGCCGCCGGTCCCTCCCGACGCCCCTCCGATGCCGCTTCCTCCCGATCGACGCCACCGATCCCTCCCGACGCCACTCTCTCTGAGCTTCACATGTATTTTATGTTATATGCTTCACATGTTATATGCTTCACATGTTATATGCTTCACATGTTATATGTTTCACATGTTATATGCTTCACATGTTATATGCTCATGTTATATGCTTCACATGTTGGAAGGCCCATAGCTTACTGCAGTTAGTTAATCGTTAGAACTTTGTCAAAGGGCATAAAGCAAGTGACACACTCCAGTGTGTCTTGTTCAATGAACTTGATGCACTGGTTTGTGTCACTTGATTCATAGAACTTTGACAAGCTGGGACCATAGCTCACTGCAGTTAGTTTTTTCTTAGAAGAGAGATGGCATCCACACAGTCTTCGTCGTCGTCATTTGGGTCTCACGCTCCCAAGATTGCGAAAACTAGACGTGGTCGAGGAGTATCGAAAAGGCCAGAGGGCCGAATGACCATCACGGTGGTCTCTCCGAATGGGATCCCTCTGGAATCGATGAAAGCAGCGTCATCATTTCGGACTACCTGTGGGATAATTGGAAGGCAACGGGTCCCCATCACCACAGCAAGCTGGAAAGATTTGACAAAGGATCACAAAAATCAACTATGGGAGGAAATTACAAATTGTTCGAGATCGATGAAATCTGAGGGGACTCGTGCAGCAGCGGCGCTCCTCGCGATGGGAAAAGCATGGAAGAATTTTAAGAGCACTCTTGTGATGAAGTACGTATCCAAGGATGTCATGCCCTTCACGAAGTATCCTTTCGTGTCACCGGAAACATGGGAGACCTTTGTGCGGATGAAAGCGGCGACCGAATTTGAACAACAAAGTGGGGCGCACAAGGCTCTCGGTCACAAAACACGCACCCTCACGGACTTGGCACTGCTGGTATGCGGGTAAAATCCATAATGGAGGATGTAGGATGAGGTCGCAATCCGATCGGAGGCCTCTCCGCCATTTGCGGGATTGCAAGCAGCGCTTCAGCCCAGTTAGGCGAGGTCATCAACCACATCTTGGTGTCTCTTTCAAAACCCCACGGATGAGGAAGTGTCCCAACGCTTTGGTAAAATATGTTAAACAACATAGTTGTTAACACCTCTTGAACTTCATGGGTTCAAAAATAACATGATTAATTGCCTCTTGCAGCAATCATTGACTACGAATCTTCTCGTGGCTCCATTGAAGAATATAGGAGATAGATTTACTATCACAGGCCTTGGGAAACAAGGAGCACCCAGGTCGCACACAAGGCATGGGGGTTTATGTACCTTGGAGGCACGGATTTCCATATTAATCCGAGACATATAGGAGTAGGAAGAGATCCAAGGCGTACCACAGCGAACAAATAAAATAGGAGCTTCGTGCTCAACTTGAGGAACAACTATCGCCTCACTTCAAGCGGTGCCTCACTGAGGAGAGATAGATTCGTTGTGGGAAGAACTGAGACAAGTCCGCAACCAATCGCAACCCACTCCTACTACTGCAGTACCCAGTCCCCCTCAACGTCGTAGTAGCTGCGTGTCCACACCAATTTCTGAACATAGCGACGCCCACTTACCTATTGATGATATTCGGTAATGTACCTCTTGAGAATGGTACATAGATCTCTCAGTGGGCGCCTTAACTCATCTTGCATTGTTATGTAGGAGCCCATGCCTTGCAGCCTTAAAGTCGAGCTTGTTGGCTCTATTCCGTTGATTGCCTGGCGCGGCATGGTGTATCCATTGCTGCGGGGGGGCGCGGTGCACGGTGTACAAGTAGACACGGTTTCATAAAGGTCAGTGGACATGATTAATGATATTTTAAGACCGTTCCTCTTGAGAAGCCCCAAGCGAAGAGATTAAGACATTGGGGATGTCGTCCACACATTCATTCGATGGCCCAAGAGGACTTCGTCCTCAACATGTCCGTGCCACAATCTTCACATCCGGTGGCCCAAGAGGCGTCATACTGGACACAGCACATCGGCTCGGTGGCTCCACCTCCAAATCCGATGAAAGTCTGTTGCATCGGCTCCGCCGAGCGCCACGAGAACATATCATAAGCGAGGCTCCAAGGCCTCCAAGACTCATGCAAAGAAAAGTAAGCCACGTCCGTGTCATGGAAGTTTACTCTAGGAGTGTCGTTGGTGCCGAGTCACAATTATCCCAGCTTGGTTTGATTTGCAATACATTGCATACATGGTACATAGAGAAGTCCAACATGAAGCCAATCCGGCTGAGTGCATTCACTCTGAAATATAAGGAGACGCATTTCCTCCACGACTCGGGCTACATCGTCGTGACATTCGAAGATTTATTTTACTATTCAATCTCGGCGAACTCGGCGCCTCACTTCTACGATCTTTGGACATCGTAAGTGTCTTGTACAATGAATACATTCACGTTATACGGATAAATGTCATTACTCTTTCTTTATGTATAGATACATGATCCAAGAAGTCCAGCGATCGCGACGACGGTGGGTTTCCTCGACCCTCACTTGGTCTCAGAGCAATCTATCAACGCAGATGCATCCTTCGTGCAAGGTTACATAACGAGGATTGATTGCTCACACCGACAAGAGTGCGTCATGGTACCCTTCAACCAAGGGTAAGCTGCTTCCTTGGTTGCCACACATATGTTTCATTTATACTTTACATGCAGCATGAACTTAGGATTAATCACTATGGCGACACACATGACTAGGCATCACTGAATTTTGATTGTGATTGTACCAAAGTGGAGCAACGTAATATACCTTGATTCCCTCCTTAGGAGCAACCACGACTTGATGCGTGTGCAGAAAATATAACGAGTAAACTCATTTCTTCCATACATAACTCTATTGTAATATTTCTTTTGTTTGCCACGGTCGAGGCTAAGTTTTTGAATCACGTGAGGCGTTTGCGATTATGTTGCCCAAGGAGGAAGACACGACAAATCGGTGACACGCTACGACACAACACGCGATTTCGGTACCGCTACAACACAACAATCCTATATCATACTTTGTTATAATGCCTCTAAAATTGACAATACCGATGTATGTAATTCTATTTTTGCAGTGCCACCAGCAGCTATAGGGCAACGTATGTGGATTCTACGTTTGTCGCCATATGAAGGAAATTATGGATACTAAGATCAATGATCCAGAGGTTTGTCAGGTTCTTCCAATAATTATTATTTTCTGATTATATATATGTATTTATATTACACACACATGCTAATTAATGACTTAACATTGCTCCTAGTGACGGCGGGTGGACTTGACGAAAGTGCATATGATCTTGACAATCTAAATGCGACATTCGTGCAATCATCTCCCAATTCTTGCTAGCAGAGGTCATAAATAAGAGGGGAGAGTTCCACACCGGTAATGGTGATAATTAGATGTTGAAACATTGGATTCAACTGTACAAATCAAACAATTCCTTCAATTGACTTCATATGTCAAATTTTGTGTAACGATTTTCATTCTATATATGTATGTGATCTGCTGGCGTTTGTTACATTCATCGTGTATCGAATTTTGTTGTAATTTACTATGAGTTGCAATTAACTTATATCTGTCATTTATCTATAATCGCTTGCTTGCTTGCTTTGAGAGGGCATGGCTAGCATATCACGAGCTAGCCAAAAACAGCAAATAAAATGGATGATGCACTTGGTATCACGAGGCGGTTCGTTGTTAAAAACAAATGCGTGACACAATATCCTGAGCGGTTTCAAAGAGTGCCGTCGTGGTGTGAATGATATCACAGATGGCCTTTACTACTAACCGTGCGTGATATACACAATATCACGAGCGGTTGAGTTATAAAAACCATACGTGATATTGTGTATATCACTGAGCGGTCTTTATTACTAACAAATGCGCTGATAGGCGAGTATCACGAGCGATTGTTTATAAAAAAACAAATGCATGATAGTCTCGTATCACAAGCGGTTTTATAAACAACCATTTGTGATACTCGTCTATCACGAGCGGTTAGTAATAAAGACCGTCGCTAATGTGAGTTATCACGAGCGGCTCGAAGCAAACCGTCTGTCATAACCACCAACTATCACTAACACCTAAACAGCGGCGGTTGAGAACAAATGCGTGATAACGATTCGAACCGTCTGTGATAGGGCTGTCTGTAGCAGTGAATGGAGGAGGAGATGAACTCAATTCGTGCCAATGAGACGTGGACACCGGCAGTTCTTCCGCATGGACACCGTGCAATTGGACTAAAATGGGTCTTCAAGGTAAAAAAAGGATCTAGCCGGTAATGTGATTAAGCACAAGGCATATCTAGTAGCCAAGGGCTACACACAACGATAGGGGGTGGATTACGATGAGGTCTTCGCACCCGTGGCACGGCTGGAGATGGTGCGTCTGCTACTCGCTCTCGCCGCGCATGGCGCCTGGCAGGTACACCACATGGATGTTAAATCCACTTTTTTGAATGGTGACCTGGACGAGAAAGTTTATGTGAATCAGCCCCCCAGATTCATTATCGACAGCGACAAAAGCAAGGTTCTCAGGTTGCGTAAGGCCTTATACGGGCTAAAGCAGGTGCCCCGTGCCTGGAACGCACACCTCGACAAGGAGCTGCTGGCTCTCGGTTTTGAGCGCAATCCTTTGGAGCATGCCGTGTACAAGCGTGGTGGCGGTGCAGATCTCCTGCTTATCGGTGTGTACGTTGATGATTTGATCATCACCGGCCCTGGCAGGGAGGTCATTGCAGCATTCAAGGAACAGATGATGAAGAGCTTCAGCATGAGTGATCTTGGTCTGTTAAGCTACTACTTGGGCATTGAAGTCAAGCAAGGCAATGGTGAGATCACTGTGTGTCAGAGTGCTTATGCAGCCAAGATCCTTGAGGTGGCCGGCATGAAGGGATGCAATCTGAGCCACACTCCAATGGAGAATTGATTGAAGCTGAGCAAGAAGGATGGCACAGCACCAGTTGACGCCACAAGATACAGGAGCATAATTGGCAGCCTGTGCTATTTGGTGCATACTCGTCCGATCTTGCTTATTCAGCCGGAATTGTGGCGGTACATGGAAACTCCTACGGTGCAACAACGGGCAGCGATTAGCGGTCTGTGCTATCTAGCAGGGACCATTGGATTTGGGTGCTGTTACAGGAAGACAGAGATCATGGAACCGGCGCTTGTAGGGTTCAGTGACAGTGACCATGCCGGCGATGTTGATGATCGGAAGAGCACTAGTGGCTATGTATTCTTCCTCAGCTCTAGTTTGATCACCTGGACGTCGCAAAAACAGAAGGTCGTTGCTCTTTCTTGATGTGAGGCTGAATATATTGCAGCAGCGGCAGCGGCATGTCAGGGTGTATGGCTCAGTCGCGTTCTTGGCGAGCTGACAGGCCGGCACGCACCTGCAGTCAGACTATGGGTAGATAACAAGTCGGCAATCGCACTCAGCAGAAACCCGGTGTATCATGAACGCAGTAAGCATATAGACACTCGATTTCATTTCTTGAGAGAATGTGTTGAAGATGGCAGGGTGAAGATTGATCACGTCGGTACTGTCGGGCAGCTGGCGGACATTTTGACCAAGGCGCTAGGCAGAGAAGTACATCGTGCTACGACAGCAGCTGGGTGTGGTAGAAGTAGCACGGGATTAGGGGGTGAAATAATAGAATAAATCCCTTGCATGGCACTGTTTACGTGCATGGCACTATTCACATGTACGTTACTGTTCATGTATACGTAATCGTACACGCTCGTTGCCGAAACGCCGCAGCGCTTCCGCGTAAAGTCAGGCATCGCGACGCTTCCGCTACGGCTGGAGAACTGCCGGGGCGTAACTGATGTCTATTGTCATGTATAAATAGTTGTTGAAATCAGAAAAGGATACACTGATTCGCAGCAGCAGACTACATCCTTTTTTTCCTCTCGCATGTGTGAGTTTTGTGATTGTGAGCCTCTACTTCGTGGCGGTGAAGGAGGCAGGCGTAGAACCGCGCACGGGCGGTGTCCGAGGGCCTCAAGACCGTCGACGGCTAGCCGGGCGCCGCCGGAATCTGCCACGCCGGGCGTCGTGAATCTGCTACGTCGGGCGTCGTTTCAAGCCGAAATCAAACTTCGGTTACTACAGATATGAATAGTTATTTCACCAGGAATTGTGACTGAACATTGCATTTTCCAGTCCTGATGAACCCTTCTTGAATATCCTTTATGTACATTGGATTTGGAGACAGCTCCCTAACTCATTGTTATAAAAACTGTCTGTCGCTATGCTTATTTGAATGTTGAAAATTGACATGTGATTGCCCCTTGCATCCCATCTTCGTACTTTATTAAGCCTTTTTTTATTGCTCCTCCCCTCTGCGTTTGGCTCTATGCAGCCATGGTGCGTGAAGCTGCCTCAAAAATTGGCTATATCAAGCGTTATGAAACATCGCAATTTTGGAAGGAAACAAGGTATTATTGCAACCATCGTAGTCCTTTTTTGTTACTGAATTGGGGTAGTCTGTTTTAGTGTTGTCGTCATTTCGTGTTTCAGTGTTGTGGGCATTTAGTTCTGTAATTAGGTGGTCTGCTATTCTGTTGATTTTTTAAACAACGTGCTTGATTATTTTTTGTATTGTATATTTAACTGGTTGTAATTTGAGTCTTACACTGAGACTTTACTATCAATAGCTTCTGGTAATCTGTATTTAAAGTTATGTAATTATGACATACTATTAAACAATAATAAACTGCTATTATACGTGGTTGGTCATGGCTTCCTTCGCTCTTATACTTAATTAAAGTGGCGAATAACGCCTAGAAACACTTGCAAGTTGCAACTGGATCGTTTCGATGGTTGACGGGTTTAACGGTGCAGCGAAGCGACTCTAAAGGAATTCCTGTGCATAAGCAGCGCTCCCTGCGACCATTTGATGTCATCTATAGATCGTTTCCATGGTCGACGGGTTTGATGGCGCGGCGAAGCGCCCGTAAACTTCTAGTCAGTACTGCTTCAGCCAGCGAGGCCAACGCTTCCAAGCCCTCAAGCACCAATAGCAAAAGCTTCTTCGTATAGTGCAATTCTCTTGCAACTGCGCAGATTGGTGTGGAATATGGAGAAATGGTTTATCCAAAGTTAGTAAAAACATTGCGCACGAAAATTCTCGCCTTGTTTGGCTCCTAGTAATTAGCTATGGAACCATGGAATTTGAATTTGATTCCATGAATGGGGTTGTTTGGCTGCCACTGGAGTTGGAATCAACAATTCTTTCTTGATAGAAAGACAAGCGCATACATTTAACAAACACCACACTCACACTATCCACGCACACACATATGCGCATACCCTATACATGCATGGAAATTATCGGAGGCACCAGGGCTTCACAGAGCATGGCACGTGTTTTTTCACTGAATATATTGGTATGTGTATTCCTAAAATTGATAGATACTAGCGTCAGATCTAGGACATGAGCCATGATAGACCGGGTGTACAAACGTATGTCTAGCTATCTGTTCATAGGCTAGCTTCCTTGGAATCAATAATTCTAGAGCCAATTACGAGAGGTGAAATACAACTAGAAGCAATTCTTTACCCCACTCATGTCAATCACGTGAAATCGAAGGCTAACTAGGTATTGCTTCATGCACTCACACGCTCGTGGCCAACTCTTGCGTCGCTCCCCTCTGCCGCTCGACTTGCCGCCGTGCTACCTCCTACCTCCACTCCTCACCTCCACCAGCCGGCGGCGGTGGCCCCTCAAGGAATCAAGGGTTCGCCTGCAATGGGTTCAAGCGTGGCGGCAGTTGCAAAGTTTGACCTCTTGGGTGACAATTGGTATGGATCCATTTGTACGAGATTGCTTGATTAGGGTGTGTACCGATATGTGTCTTTGATTGCTTGATTAATGTGTGTGAAACAGAGATCGAAGGTTCTTGTGTTGATTTTTCTTTCTTTTTTTTTGCAACAAAAAATTTCAATTCCAACGGACGTCCAAACATAAAAAAATAGAATCCGTATTGGCCTGAATCAAATTCAAATTGTATTGGAATAGGTTTTGTAGTCCAATTGAATGAACCAAATTCAATTATACGTAGCCAAACAGGTTGCAATTGTAAAAAATATATAAACTTTATAGGAAATATAAATTGAAACTAGTAATGGCAAGGAAAATACTAAATCTAGCCATGCAAGTCTACAGTTCTATTTAGCTAAGTTTTAGTTCGAAAGTTAAATGTATATCTTTTTTGGATGCCATAATTTTTCTTGAATTTTCAGTTTTTTTATTTTCTTAAATATGCAACATTGATTCAAACATATATATATACAACTTACTTTAAAAAATAGCATATTATCCGTTACGGAAGACCCTAAAGCCTTCACAAAAATGACAAAACATTTCGCGATGGCCAGCTGTGACGAGATGCGCCATCATATCAGTACACGGGGTACAACGTAGCATACATGGGAGTAGTTTTTGTCTCAAGTTTTCACTTGCCTTTTAGGGGTTTTGATAAATATCACCAGATATTTTCTCTCAAAAAATTATCTAGATTTTTTTGCCATATATGTAACATTTTCATCCATATTTGCAATATTTTTCACCCATATATGCAACATTTTAACATGTATGCAATATTTCTCAGCTATAAAATGTTGCATATATAGGAAAAATATTGCATACATGTTAAATTATTGTATATATGGTGAAAAATATTGCATACATGAAAAAAATCTAAGTAACTTTTAGAAAGAAAACATCCGAGTAACTACTAGACATACCTTTTTTATATATAAAAGCTTGAACAAAGCATACACCGATAGCCTCCTCATATAGAGGACTTGTCCTATCACAAGGACTCCTAATCCTAGCAGGACAGCTAATCCCAAAGTAGAGATCGAACACGAGTTATGCGAGTACAGGCGGAAGAGATGAGAGGTGTTGTAGGGGTGGCCCCTACCTAAGCCCAGTAGGCCTGTTAGAAGGTTATAGGTCCCAAAGTAGGACATGTGTAATGGCTTAAATACCCCTAATGGGGATGTAAGGATGAAAGGGCATAATTGTAAAAGCATACTCCATATGAATATATATGTTTGTATGGAGGAAGAGAGGACAGACTCTCTCCCAATTCTCCACTGCCATCTCTCTCTCTGTTCGCGTCCCCGGCGTCATAGCGGCCACGGCCGAACACTCCACTTCAGCACCGCCAGTCGGCTCGGATCTGTCTGGCGGCCGCGCGAGCGGCGAGACTTCTCCTCCGGCTGCCGCGGTGACTCGCCGTCGAGCACTCCACGAAGACCCGCGCCCGGACGTCCGCGCCCCCCAAGCTCGAGTCGGTGTACCTCGCGGAATCCGACTCCGCGTCCGCCACGCCATCGGGAGCAATAGCAGCAACAGTGGCAGCTGCTATGCCGAGCACGGCAGAGGCCCCGCCTCGAGCCCTTTTGCGGGACGGCGCCTTCGTCCTCGTTGCACCGTCGTCCTGGTGCTGCGAAGTCGGTGGAGCGCGGTCCGGCACGGTAAGGCCCAGGGCCTCGCACACGCGGTTTATCCACCCCAGTCCCGCCTCCGCAGTTGCGGACGCGCGCTGCTCGTGCTCCCTGCTAGTGTACGGCCAGAGAAATACACGAGCGGCCCGCTCCGTGCTCTCCAAGCCAATTTCTAAAGAAAGCGGGAGCGGGGTTGCAGCGTGTCGCTCCGCGCCACAAGAGGACTGCGATCCAAGACTTACGAGGCGGGGCGGCGGCGCACGCGAACCAATGGCGAGCGTTGTCGTCTCGGCGCTTCTCAACGGCGAGGCACCAGTCGTGGGCGAGCGGCGCCACGCCGTACATCACGTATTCCTCGGCGAGGTCGCGCATGCTAAAGCGGGCAGCTACGCCCACGAGTCGTCGGGCCCTCCGCCTGTCTTCGTCGTCGAGCGTCCGGCTGGGCGAGGTTTTGAATGCGAGCAGCCGGCCCGTACACGCGAGGCCGCTCCCGCTCGCCACGCGGTGGTAGAACCACCGCTTCATCCAGTGAGACTCCCATTTCCCGCGGGTGGAATTCGCGGGGAAGAGCTTGCCGCAAGATGGCCGGAGAATGAAGGTGACGCTGCCGAAGTTTGACAGCGTCCCGTCCTTCTGCTCCTTGGGCTGGAACCGCGCCTCGTGCAAATAGGCGAACATCGAAGCACTGGGCCAGCACGCCCCCGAGCGCAAGGCCCAACTATAGATGGCGAGCCGGGCCACGGCGTTCGGGGTCAGCTGCGACAGCTCCAGCCCGAAGGTCCGCAACACGTCGCCCACGATTGCCGCTGCCGGGATGCGGAGGCTGGCATCGAAGTAGGTGACGAACACAAGCGCCTCCGACGCCTCGGGGCGCGGTTCCGTCTCGTCGGTGGCGGGCAACCTGATCGTGCGAAATAGCACACCCGCAAGTGCACGGGTTGCCAACCTGAGCAAAGCCTTGTATCGCTCCCAAGAATCGTATAAACTCTCTCCATCAAGCTGAGCAAAACTGAAGATCTGGTCACGGATCTCAAACTGCCTGGATAGCGGAAAGTATCTCTCCAAGAAAGCACATGACAGCTGATCCCGGTGAATGACCTCGATGGCAAAGAGTAAAACCAGTCGAGCACCATCTCGAAGAGAGAATATGAATAATCTGCATCTGATAGTGTCCTGAGAAACTCTATGATATTTGACTGTATCGCAATACTCCAAGAATATGCGAATGTGCTCATAAGGGTCCTCAGTGGGTAATCCTCCAAAACGGGTCTCCTGAACCAAGCGCAATCAGACCAGTCTCAACTCAAAGTCATCGGCCTCAACTACGGCAAAATTGGTCTGACATAGCACTCGACTACTCGGGCCCAAAGATCATAAACTAATGCCATATCCTCAATATATATCTCTAAAGATCAACCTACGGAAAAGATGAGAAAACCACAAAAGAAGAATAAATAGCTAGGAAAAGGGTTAGGGGTTAGCGATATATCACAAATATAAACAATGACGATATGAATGACAAGTCAGCACAAACACAAAACAAGCAAAAGAAAACAAACAACAACCTAGTCTATAGCCTAACACTGTCGCTCTAAGCTAGTCCCCGGCAATGGCGCCAAAATACTTGATCGTGCGAAATAGCACACCCGCAAGTGCACGGGTTGCCACTGAAATAGCGGCGAGTGTCGTGTTCTCCACAGGGACTAGACTGAGGCTACCGATGCTCGACTAAAGCTAGGTCAATCAAAACGGGTGAGAGAACTAAACTAAAATGACTGAACGAACTAAGTAAACAAACGATCCAACGACAACAGGACGAACGACCGTACAAATGGACGTCGTGCGACCGAGCGAACAAAGCGACAAAAGACTAGGCGAGCGGCGCACAAACAACACTAATTACAACACGAGCGAACACGACTGCCGATAGGCGAGACTGCCGGCCGACAACCTAATTAACTACCGACCGCAAGGCGAGAAGGGGAAGTCGAGAAGCACGGAGGAGGGCTAGAAGCACGGAGAGTCGAGAGAGAAAAAGGGGAACACGGTCGATGACTAACTAGATGATGTCGGCAAGACAACACAACCTGAGCTACAACCGATTGCGACCTCGCTAACAACCAACGCTAAGAAGAAAAGGGAGGTCGAGAAGCACAAGGCGAGGATTAGAAGCAAGAGGGAGCCAAGAGAGAGCGAGAGAGAAGAAGCGGTCGCTTGACTAGCTAATCCGCAGGACAACAAGACAAACACGAAACTACTCTCGACAAAGGCATCTAACACAGAAAACCACTAATGAGGCCAAACATTACAATCTCTACCAACTCGTATCACAATAGCACTACGAAAACATACTAAGCTACTAACAAAAACACAATTGCACAATTATCACATAGCGAGATATCACAATAACATAACAGGGCATAATTTCATCTCCACTATTACATTCACAAAGCACATTGCATACAAAGAGTTCACATCTCACGAACATAGATCACAAATCAACGAGCAAAAATGAGAACGATAAATGGAGATTGTGGAATGGAATCAACAGAAGGTAGTTGAAGCAGCGAGGAGGCGAGAGGATGGTACGGCGGCGGCGGTGGTGAAGAAGAGGCCGATCGCGAGAGTGGTGCGAGCGGCGTCGGTGTCGATGAAGGATCTGGCGGCGGTGAGCCGAGAGAAGTCGATGGAGGTGTTGGAGGCGGCGGAGCTGCAGCCGAGGATGGAGGAGAAGTCGGAGAAGAGGTCACCGATGTGGATGTCAGCGGTGGATGTAGAGCGGCGGTGGCGGCGCTGTGGAGTAGTGGTTGGTGCCGGCGAGATCTGGGGGAAGGAAGCCAACGAGTGGTGGCCGGAGAGGAGTGGAAGACGCCGGAGAGGAGGGGCGCGGAGGTGGATCTGAGGAAGGAGGTGCGGATGCGGACGGCGTGGTGAGTAGGGAGCGGCGAGTGGAGAAGCAAGAGAGAGGCGACGGAGAAACGGTAGGGCAACGGCGGTCTGGTAGAGGAGAGGGGGTAGGCGGCGCAGCGGAGGGGAAAAGGTGGAGATGGGGAAGAGGTGGAGGCAGAGAGGAAGAGCTAGGAGGTGTTGTGGGTGAAGAAAGAGAACACCGGGGCGGCGCGGTGGAGATGTAGAGGGAGGAGGTGCGCGGTGGAGAAGGAAAAGAAGGGGAGCGGCCGGAAGGAGAGCAAGGCGGTGGAATGCGGCGGGCGGAGATGGCGAGAAGGCGGCGCGGGTGAGGAGCAGCGGGGGCGCACGGGAGTAGGTGGCGCGGGTGGCGAAGTGGAGGAGTGATGGCGGTGGCCGTCGGTGAGGTCTGGCCCGGCCCTCGCCGGTGCCGGAGCTAGGGAAGGAGAGGAGCAAAGGGTGGCTAGGGGAGAAGATGAACAAGCTGGGCTCAATCCCTCCACAGGCGGCGGCACAAGGGCTTTGTTGAATTGGGGAATTTGGCATTTTGCAGTTTGGTCCGCATAGTATCTAGGGTTTACAAATAGATCCTTCTCCCTTTTAATTTCTTCTGTTCTGACCCTCCAGATGTCCGATTTCAGCACGGTTTGATCCTATGCATCCGTGACGACGCGTACATCTGTACGAAGCAGTCCAGATTTGTCGTTTATGCGCCTAGATCGCGCCGGCCTGTGGAAAAGCACAAAAAAGTGTAAAACAGTCCATTTCGAGCAATTAAATATATCAAAGCGTGTAAATGATGATAAATGGTCCTAAAATGCGAAAAATAAGAGGGTAAAATGGCATGTAAATATATGCAAATATGACGCATGTCATACCCCCAAGCTTAAACTTTTACTTGTCCTCAAGTAAATGGTATGATATTATCGAACCCAGACAACAAGTAATCATGGTAAAAGACTAGATAAATGTATGTAATAAGTCAAGAGACATACAACAATGTAAAATGAGATTATCTAACTTAAGTTTTGAGAACCATCCAAGATGAGAATAAGCATTCAAGCAAAGATCTCAAGTGATAAATACAACATTTGACCAAATCAAGTTACACACAAAAGTGTTGAAATACACTCAAGTGATCACATGAATCCAACCAAAATTGTAAAGCATCGAAACTAGGTATAACATCAAGAATGAACATATCAAAGGGTCATGCTAAGGCATATGCTATTTGAGATAAAGAGACTAATATTTGCATGAAATTTATGAAAAAGCCCACACTTGAGTCATGATACCTAATTTTTTTGTTGATTTTTAGTAAATTTAAAACACAATGGGCACAAGTGCCACTTATTCAACCTTTGGGCAAACTTTGCCGCTTATTCACACTCACACTTCACTTGGGCAAAACTTTGCCACTTATTCAACACATTTTTGAACCAATGTGACATAGTCACTTATTCCACACATTCACACATTGCAAAACAAAATTTTTTTCTTCTTTTGCTTTTTTATGATTAAGCATCTTTAACCGGTTTTCATTAATGCTACGTAACACGTGTCCCGAGACATGGATACCAAGATAAATCAACCAAGTTATTGGCTCAAGATAGGACTACCACTTTCACAAATTTTTCATTCAAGCAAAGTATCAATATCTAAAATAACATATGCCAAAGCATGAATCTAAGATATAATCATTCAAGAGGCTATGACTAGACCAATTCAATCCGCAAATGGTTAAAACACATGCGTAACTCGCAATGAATCAAATGTTATAGGATCACAAGGTTTCTAAGCACATCAAGGGTAATAAACAAAACTCAAGCTCTAATATAATGCCAAGTGACTTAAGACATACCAGGAACTAGTGACAATATAGCTCAATTAAGAAAAATTCGACATGACCTTTCTAGAATAATAAGGCATGGGCTCACATGGCAAATATATACAATCAAGCATAACATGAGACAATAGTAAAGGTCATATATCATCAACACAAGCATAATATGAAGCATATAAATGACCACATATCATCAACTACATGACAATAAGCTCAAATGCTCACAAATATAATACAGACATGCTAGAACATCATCCATACACATACAAGTCCTCCCCGAAGCTTAAATTGAGCAATGAATCAAAAATATGCTTAAAGGGGTAAGAAACAGCTCATCGAACATATGTGATGTAGTGGAAGTAGGCAAATCATCCCATAGCTTCTCGCACGTACAAGGATGAAGATCTAGCACGGGAACTGAAATAAGAAAGAAAGAAAAGAGGAGAAACCAACAAAAACTAACAGAAGGAATGAAAATAAAAAGAAAAAGAGATGCTCATTTGAATGTAGCGGGAGGAGGGCCAAGGACGGGACATGGAAAAGGCACATGTCCGCCCTCCTCATGAAGCAACATGCCTCGAAATCCACCTGGATCCCAAGGAATATCGACTCGAGCCATGTCCGCTCGTAGTCGATGGTACACAAGCGTGACCCTGCAAATAGACTCAAAAACATGGCAAATATGTGTTATAGGGTCTACGCCCTCCAAGTCATCAATAGAATATCCAATCATGTAGGTATATCGATAAAGTACATCATGAGGTCTATCAGTGAGATGAGCACAACTAGTAATAGCATATGTCTCAACAAAGCCAAGAAAATCAAACCTGAGGTGGTCGGGGAAGAGTTTCCAAACTACCTGAAGTGTAGGTGAAGGAGAATGTACGGTAGTAGAAACCTCCAGAGGGGTGATGTCGACGAAGGAAGTAGCCAGTGGTGGATCAATAGAAATGTGCTCCTCCTCAACATCAGAAGCAGCCCCCTCATCAAGATATGGAACCTCAGAACTCAAAAGCATATCCATAGTGAAACAATCATCATCAGGAGGTAGGTCCTCATCATCTAGCTCAGTGTCAACATAAGGATCATCAGTGGAGCACTAAGTCCGGCAAAATAGTGTCTCATAAGCGACCATATGCTCAATAGGAATTGTATCCTTATCATCGAAGATAATCCGCTTGAGTTCAGCCTGGTCACTCATCGAATATGGCTCTAAGATGTGTGTGTCAGCGGAACACGGAGATGTCTCTAGCACAAGCTCATCAACCTCATCTATCTTGTAGCACTGACTAGGAGACTGAGTAGATGGCTTCTTATGGTGATGACGTGGAGGATGTCTAGAAGTCAGAGGTGACTCACTGAAGCACTAGTGGAGTAGGTGGAGTAGGCTCAACCAAAGTCATACCACTCTCTGTGGTGACAGACTGGTAGTGAGCTAGAGAACTCGGGTAAGACTGTGAGGATGCCAAACTGTCACAACGGGAGGTCAAAGTGCGCATAGCCTCACTAAGATCATGCAATTGGGCCATCAAAGTCTTCACACCACATAACTGTGACTCCAGATGAGATGTATGCAAAATAGACAGCTCAGGACTATAAATCTAATCATGATCAAGAGTAGGTAACTGCTGCTGAGGTGTGTGATGGAATGAAAACTATCTTTGGTCAAAAGAAGACGAGAAAATTGTGGTGACTAGAGCTCAAAGCTGCTTGATCCATATGATGCTTAGGCGCACGCACTTCGGCTGTCAAAGAATCCGAACAAGGCTTCTCATTGTACCACTGGAATTGATGGAAAGCCATGTTTTCAATAAGAGTGAATGCATCATCAAGTGTCTTATTTGTGATTGCTCCACCAGCTGCTGCATCAACTAAAGATCGTGTGGCACATGTCAAGCCTCTGTAGAAGATCTGCAGAACAAGCCATCTCTCTAGACCATGGTGCGGACATCTCCTGAGCAAAGCCTTGTATCGCTCCCAAGAATCATATAAACTCTCTCCATCAAGCTGAGCAAAACTGAAGATCGGTCACGGATCTCAAAGCTGCTGGATAGCGGAAAGTATCTCTCCAAGAAAGCACATGACAGCTGATCCCAAGTGAATGACATCGATGGCAAAGAGTAAAACCAGGTACGAGCACCATCTCGAAGAGAGAATATGAATAATCTGCATCTGATAGTGTCCTGAGAAACTCTATGATATTTGACTGTATCGCAATACTCCAAGAATATGCGAATGTGCTCATAAGGGTCCTCAGTGGGTAATCCTCCAAAACGGGTCTCCTGAACCAACGCAATCAGACCAAGTCTCAACTCAAAGTCACCGGCCTCAACTACTGGCAAAATTGGTCCTGATATAGCACTCTGACTACTCGGAGCCCAAAGATCATAAACTAATGCCATATCCTCAATATATATCTCTAAAGATCAACCTACGGGAAAAGATGAGGAAAACCACAAAAAGAAGAATAAATAGCTAGGAAAAGGGTTAGGGGTTAGCAATATATCACAAATATAAACAATGACGATATGAATGACAAGTCAGCACAAACACAAAACAAGCAAAAGAAAACAAACAACAACCTAGTCTATAGCCTAACACTGTCGCTCTAAGCTAGTCCCCGGCAACGGTGCCAAAATACTTGATCGTGCGAAATAGCACACCCGCAAGTGCATGGGTTGCCACTGAAATAGCGGCGAGTGTCGTGTTCTCCACAGGGACTAGACTGAGGCTACCGATGCTCGACTAAAGCTAGGTCAATCAAAACGGGGGAGAGAACTAAACTAAAATGACTGAACGAACTAAGTAAACAAACGATCCAACGACGACAGGACGAACGACCGTACAAATGGACGTCGTACGACCGAACGAACAAAACGACAAAAGACCAGACGAACGACGCACAAACAACACTAATTACAACACGAACGAACACGACTACCGATAGACGAGACTACCGACCGACAACCTAATTAACTACCGACCGCAAGACAGAAAGGGGGAAGTCGAGAAGCACGGAGGGAGGGCTAGAAGCACGGAGGGAGTCGAGAGAGAAAAAGGGGGAACACGGTCGATGACTAACTAGATGATGTCGGCAAGACAACACAACACAGAGCTACAACCGACTGCACGACCTCGCTAACAACCAACCGCGCTAAGAAGAAAAGGGGGAGGTCGAGAAGCACAAGGCAGGATTAGAAGCAAGAGGGGAGCCAGAGAGAGACGAGAGAAGAAGCGGTGCTTGACTAGCTAATCCGCACAGGACAACAAGACAAACACAGAAACTACTACTGACAAAGGCATCTAACACAGAAAACCACTAACAGAGCCAAACATTACAATCTCTACCAACTCATATCACAATAGCACTACTGAAAACATACTAAGCTACTAACAAAAACACAATTGCACAATTATCACATAGCAGATATCACAATAACATAACAGGGCATAATTTCATCTCCACCGATTACATTCACAAAGCACATTGCATACAAAAGAGTTCACATCTCACGAACATAGATCACAAATCAACAGGCAAAAATGAGAACAGTAAATGGAGATTGTGGAATGGAATCAACCGAAGGTAGTTGAAGCAGCAGAGGAGGCAGAGGATGGTACGGTGGCGACGGTGGTGAAGAAGAGGGCCCGGTCGCCGAGAGTGGTGCAGACGGCGTCGGTGTCGATGAAGGATGCGGCGGCCGGTGAGCCGAGAAGAAGTCGGTGGAGGTGTTGGAGGTGGCGGAGCTGTAGCCGAGGATGGAGGAGAAGTCGGACAAGAGGTCGCCGATGTGGACGTCAGCGGTGGATGTAGAGCGGCGGTGGCGGCGCTGTGGAGTAGTGGTTGGTGCCGGCGAGATCTGGGGGAAGGAAGCCAACGAGTGGTGGTCGGAGAGGAGTGGAAGACGCCGGAGAGGAGGGGCGCAGAGGTGGATCTGAGGAAGGAGGTTGCGGATGCGGACGGCGTGGTGGAGTAGGGAGCGGCGAGTGGAGAAGCAAGAGAGAGGCGGCGGAGAAACGGTGGGGCACCGGCGGTCTGGTGGAGGAGAGGGGGTAGGCGACGCAGCGGAGGGGAAAAGGTGGAGATGGGGAAGAGGTGGAGGCAGAGAGGAAGAGCTAGGAGGTGCTGCGGGTGAAGAAAGAGGACACCGGGGCGGCGCGGTGGAGATGTAGAGGGAGGAGGTGCGCGGTGGAGAAGGAAAAGAAGGGGAGCGGCCGGAAGGAGAGCAAGGCGGTGGAATGCGGCGGGCGGAGATGGCGAGAAGGCGGCGCGGGTGAGGAGCAGCGAGGGCGCATGGGAGTAGGTGGCGCGGGTGGCGAAGTGGAGGAGTGACGGTGGTGGCCGTCGGCGAGGTCTGGCCCGGCCCTCGCCGGTGCCGGAGCTAGGGAAGGAGAGGAGCAAAGGGTGGCTAGGGGAGAAGATGAACAAGCCGGGCTCAATCCCTCCATAGGCGGCGGTGCAAGGGCTTTGTTGAATTGGGGAATTTGGCATTTTGCAGTTTGGTCCGCATAGTATCTAGGGTTTACAAATAGATCCTTCTCCCTTTTAATTTCTTCTGTTCTGACCCTCCGGATGTCCGATTTCAGCACGGTTTGACCTATGCATCCGTGACGACGCGTACATCTATACGAAGCAGTCCAGATTTGTCGTTTATGAGCCTAGATCGCGCCGGCCTATGGAAAAGCACAAAAAAGTGTAAAACAGTCCATTTCGAGTAATTAAATATATCAAAGCGTGTAAATGATGATAAATGATCCCAAAATGCGAAAAATAAGAGGGTAAAATGGCATGTAAATATATGCAAATATGACGCATGTCACAACCGTACCGCCTGGCGCTCGGATAGCTTCCCCTCGCGCAGCAACCTTTGGATCGTCTTCTCGTCACGAGCGAGGGGCCCAAATCACCAGAAAACGAGCCCTCCTTCTCCGCCGCCAGCCACCACTTGTCCGCCGCTGACGGGTCGCGTTCGCTGAGCGAGTACTTCACCTCCAGCGGGGACGACCGCCGGCGAATGCCGCAATCAACAGCTGTGCGGCCGCGTGTGTCGCCGGATGCCATCGCTGTTTACAGAAGGAAGATTGCAGCGGTGAGAATACCACAGGAGTGCAAAAGGCGAGGCAGGCGAGAAGAAGGCGTAGAAGTGCGAGGGCGCTGATACGGGGGCTATTTCAAGCCACCTTGCCCCGTTGGCTACAGCCGAAGCGTCGCGATGATCCGCGCACCAGACACGACCGCAGTCGTACAAGGGCCCGTCCCGCACGATCCCCCATAACCGAAGACGAAGCGTCATAGCGATACGCGCCAGTCGCCAACACGAGAGCGGACCGTCGGCGCCACGGCGCTCGATGGCCTCCGCGCGCGTGGCGACCCCGTCTGGAATAACCGTGGGTCGTGCCCGGAAGATAGCCCCTTCACACAAGGGTGGCGTATTCCCATAAGTAGGCCGACTATTGTACATCCGCGCTCGTTGATATTAGCGTCCGTAGACGCAAGCATCAAACGCGCATGGACAATAGTTGGACTACATGTGAGAAAATGACCGCGTGCAGGTATAACATGAGTAACCGCGGGTGACCAAGGAGCAGCCCGCAGCACCGGCGTATTTATACCCAATCTTGCCCGGCGAGGAGCCGCCAGGCGGGTGGAAGGGCAATCGGCGGCACGCCAACCGACGGCAGCGCAATTAATCGATGGGTACCCGGCGTTTCAACTACGCACGATGGACAAGCGCAACCGCTCAAAGCCAATAACACGCGCGCTGGAAGACGGACAAACGCCGTCACAGCTCCCTCACCGATCACCCCAACTTTTTGGGAAGGAAGCGAACGGCCGCGATTGCGTAACCACCAACGCGCCAATTACGGCTCGCCAGGTGAGCGCCCGAGGCGGGCGATAGCCAGCAGCAACAAGGGGTGGCAGGACATGGTCAGACGCAGTATGACGCGCTACTCCTTGCCCGCCCCGTGTCCCTCTTCCCTAGGGAAACGGCGAGCAGCCGGGATTACGTAACCGCTCCCATCCCGCAGCGCACTAGTCATAAGCGCGCGTGCCCCGCGGAAGGACTGCGCGCGCGGCGACTGCCCCCAGCGGGGCGGGCGTCGCCGCGATTCCAGCCACCATTAAAAGCGCACTACCGGATCGTGAGGCCATATCAGCTTCGAAGCGCAGCAACGTCGACGGTACAAGGCCAGCCTCGGGACGGCGCGCGCGTGTGTCTCGCCGACTGGCGCCGACCTCCGCGCCACCGTTCAAAGGTAGGGGATGGAGCGCGCGTCTCGCCGACTGGCGCCCGGCCTCGCGCCACCGTTCGAAGGTAGGGGCGGGCGCGCGTCTACCTCGGCTCTTCGGCCGCCCTGGACCCCGACTCCGGCGTATACCAACGCTCCGCAAGTTCGGAGGAGTTCACAGGCCGCAGGGACGGAGGAGGCCAAAGGACTCGGCAACATGGCTTCGGCCCTGTGAAGCCCTTCACCATGAGAGGCTTCTGTTGTAGGGGTGACCCCCACCTAAGCCCAGCAGGCCTGTTAGAAGGTTATAGGGCCCAAAGTAGGACATGTGTAATGGCTTAAATACCCCTAATGGGGATGTAAGGATGAAAGGGCATAATTGTAAAAGCATACTCCATATGAATATATGTATGTTTGTATGGAGGAAGAGAGGACAAACTCTCTCCCAATTCTCTACTACCATCTCTCTCTCTGTTTGGTCTGTAACCACAACAAGAGGCATCCTAACAGAGATAGAAGAAGAGGAGATATTTTTCATATGACTAATGATGTACTAGCCGTCGATTTTAAATATGCCAGCGTGTACTTTTAGGATCCACATGATGGTTGTGACTTGTGAGCTCACCGCCGCGGCTGAGCTGCTTGGCGTGGGAATCGCTGCTGCATCGGATGGACGCAGAAATAAGCATACGCACCCACTCTCGGAAGATGGCCTCCAGCAGTTCCTGCTCATTCGGTCTATATACGCAGTTTCGGCACATTCTGCATATATTCGCAGTTACGGGGGGCTCCTCCTTAAAATTAAGTATACGAACAGTTTCCTCAAGAGCCTTATAGTCCGGAGGCTCATTTTTTAGCAGTCCTAGGAGCACGTTGGCATATCGAGTTCCATTCGAGAGAATAATACTCGAGTCGTAAAGAAGACTTCTGTTACCCCTTGTGCTGGCCTCCTTCTCCATGTTTCGCAGGATGCCGGCAAGCTCCTTCTCTCTTGTTGTAGAACTGCAACGACGTATTTTCTTCAAAGCTTCGTGGGTTGCTTTGTGCAGGCTGCTCAGCGTGAGTTTTTTGCTATTATGGTGCCCTCTAAGCTGGACTTCGCTGAAACGGTACTTATACCGTGGGCTTCTCCCAAATAGAACCTTTGTTGTTAACACCTCTCCAAAATAGTATTCTCAGGGATTTGAACTAATTTTCATTTGATTTTTGATTTTAACTCCTTCATATGACACCTGCCGCGTACGTGGTCCGATCACACCTGCCGCGTACGTATTCTCAGGGATTCTAACTCAAATAATTTGATTTTCGAATTTGTACTCCCCCAATTGACTGAACTGCCCCTGCTCATTTTGTTTAACCCTAATCACTTTTATTTTCTTCTTTTCACATCGTTTGGGTTTCATTGGCGACGGCGGCATGCCGACAGGCCGATCAGAATACTCGGCGCGGCGCCGTCAACGTCAGGCGAGAGCGCGGCAAGGATCGCACGGGAGTGCGCGCACCCCAGGCCACGGACGATCGCACGCCAGCCAGGGACGGTCGCACGTCGGCAGGGGCAATCGGACCACGTACGCGGCAGGTGTGATCGGACCACGTACGCGGCAGGTGTCATATGAAGGAGTTAAAATTCAAAAATCAAATGAAAATTAGTTCAAATCCTTGAGAATACTATTTTGGAGAGGTGTTAACAACAAGGGTACTATTTGGGAGAAGCCCACGGTATAAGTACTATTTCAGCGAAGCCCAACTTAGAGGGTACCATAATAGCAAAAAACTCGCTCAGCGTATTGCCCGGCAGCATGTAGGGGCGTACAGCGACGAGGAACACCATGTAATTCGACAGCGCCTTGATCGCCTTCACACATGTGGATGGTGCTGCATTTTGATCTCTGCACCGAAGGAAAACGTCCGTGGCGTTGTGCAAGACAAGGATGTCCTTTCCGATTTCAGCTGAGGGTGCAAACTCTTCTTCTTCGAACTGTTTCTCCAGTTCTTCGAACAACAACTCCTTGAACTTCTTCGAAATATCAAGGCCCCCCCAAGTAATGGTATTGGAATTCGTTCCAACCGTCTTCCAATCCAACCTTCTTGGCCAGTGTGCGGCATAGGCTTTTCGTGTCATGTGTGCACTCGTGCAGCAAGTTGTACTGCCCGATGGTGCCCGACCACATTCTGTAGCTAACTGGCTCCTTGCCAAGGAGCCGGCACGGATCCAGAGACACGATGACACGACGGAGCCGATGCCATCTCCCAGTGCACAAAAGTTGATGGTGAGGCCTGTCCATCAAGAATGCATATGTCCAGGTCGACCCTAGTGCTCCGAGCAGCCACTTCGTATCTAGGAGGAAGGTGGCAGCCAGCAAGATGTAAGTGATAACGACATCTACCCTCCTCTTGCAGGCTTTATTGTAGAACGAAAACAGCAAGAACGCCACAACGGTGAGAGGCGGCGAGACGAAACGGAGCAAGTAGCCACACCAGGTGTGGACCATGGCTGCCTTGGTGTAGAGGATGTCGTACATGAGGGAGAGCTCCATCTCGACCACCTTGCACATCCCCTTCCACCCATGACAGAATGATTGTCTGTCATCAGGACGCTTAAACGGATCCTTGAGGGCCGAATAATCAGCGAAGGCACCCTTGCTGATATGGAACATTCTGTGAGCAACCTGCAGGGCCCGCTCATCATCCAGGTCCCGGCCTCCACACGGATCAGCACTGAAGCTTCCATCGTACAGCTGCTTCTCGCCTTAGCTCTGGATGCTGCCCAAGTCGCCCCACCATAGCTGTGGATCAGCACTGCAGTTTCTTGGCTTCTGCTTCTCACCTAAGCTCCGATGCTACCCAAGTCGCCCCACCATAGCGCCAATGTCCTCTCCACATACTTGGCAACACCGACAGCGATCATGATCCAGGCTGCTGGGAACAAGGTCCCGCTGCCGCCGAAAGGTATATGCTTCAATAGGACATACAAGACTCCCATGATCTGTGCGACTAGATCTGTCACTTGGCGCGTCGAGAGCTTGTTGTCCTCGAGGGTGTAGGCGTTGATGTTGTCCGAGCGACCGAGATGCTGCAGGAGAAACGTTGCCCAGAACGCAACGAGCTACTGCTGCGACGGCCGGGCAGCTGAGAGACAGGTGACCGACGAAGTATTTTGCGATCGAGTCGACCGGCTGGGACGCCAGCCAGAGGATGACCCTTCGCACACCGGTTGCCTTACGCCGACGGATCCCGGCGAAGAGGATGTGGAGTACATGCAGAGCTAAGCTCAAAAGGATCGACCCCCTGGAGCGCCCATGCATCGTAGAGCTGCGTTATCCGATCTAGCCATGCCATTGCTCCCCTGCACCAATATTAATTAAGATTACGTGAGAACACATACGCATGCAAGTCTTCAGATCACTACAACGAGTCTATATACTCCCTGGAATCCCATCGAACGCTCCCAAATGTTTTTTTCCGGAGGCGGGCATGGACGCAGGAGGCAGGTTCTAATTAAGGACGGACTACTAACCTTAGGGTGACAGCGAGGGTGTCCATTTCCGGCTATCTGGGTTCCGTCTTTAGGAACAGCACGACGTTATTTAATAAGAATACATATGCTCGTGTGCATTTAGCGAGAAAGCGTATGCCCCGTTACATTATATCCTATAGCCTCCAAAAATTTCTACCGTCTGTTGTGCATTCTCATTATGCTCTCTCAAAAAACAGAGTCAAAATTTTTTACTCTTGAAATAAAAAACCAAATCCGTGCGCTGCTCACATAAGGTTGTACACTTCTATTTCTTATTTTTTTTTTAATAACCAGATATAACCACGTCTTTACATACGTGGGTTTTGATAGCTATCACCTGCATGTTTTGTTTGTAAAATTCACCCATATTCTAGAGAGTTGGATTCCTTAGGATCGGTGAGCATCTTATTGGATCGTAACAGGTTCTGTAGAATAACAGGTCGATCACCCAAATCCGCTTGCCTTCTGGGATAAGATCTATGGACTCCCTTGTTTTATCAGGTACGGAGTGTGTTGTGAAAAGGGGTAGCCACGGCGCTTTTTCCTACGAAGAATAAGCTCCTATCTTCACTCCCTATTTAGCTATTGGGGTGATTTTCCTCCCGTCCCTATCCCCATTAGAAACGGGGACCCAATAAGAAACTAAACTCAAATGACAATAAGGTAATTTCATAAAATTATCATATGATCATATAGAAATACGTAAATTTATTGATTGGTAGTATAATACTAAATGAGTTATATACTATGTCTTATGAAAAAATATATTAAGTTAGAGACAAAATAAGTATGTTTTAGACATGTATGATGTATATGAGTGTTTATCGGGATATAGCGAGAAAATGGTGAAGCATAATTTATTTTGTTCTTATTTTCAGACTAAAGGAAAATTTTAACTTGGCTATCTGAAAATATAAAAGAAAGAAGAAAATGATTTCTAAATTAACATTGAAAATTGCAAAAATACTTTATCTGGGCCAATTGGCCTAACCCTCCCCCTACCCGCCATCCTTTTCTCCTCTCTCAGCCCCATTTATCCAGTCGCCCATCGCCACCGTCGTTCTTGCTGTCGCTACTGTCGATCCACAGTGTCGTTGGCCCTTTTCCACCGTATCTTCGTTCCCTTCCTCGCGCGCAAACACTCCGATCCACTTCACTGCTGGCCTCCTGCTCGCCGATGCCGATGATGAAGAAGCTCAGAGGTCTTGCCGCTGCCTCTCGGGTTTGCCACCTGCGTCCTCCCAGCTAACCGCCTATACTCCACGGGTGTCAAGGGTGCTTCTTTGCCAAATCCAACACCTTTGTTGGCCTTAACTCGGGGTGAAGGGTTTTGGATATTGCTCCAAGTTACCTTGCCACGTTGGCCACACACCCGTTGTGGCCAGCTGGATACCGCCGTGGGGATCATCTCAAGATGAATCAATCCACCTCTTCCTATCCTAAATTTTCCTTATACAGCTATTGACTCACCTCATCTTCTCCTTATGCTAGCTGCTCAGGCCTACCACCCAGCGCTCGGTATTGGACTAGCTCACCACAGGTTAACCTTCTGGTCAGAGCACCTGCGCCTCTGCCGCCGCCCGACTGTGACCTCATCGTGCCCTTCTTAATGTGGGCCACAAAGTCGTGAGGCTCCTGCGGCTCTAGTAAAGCTCTGGCCGTGTACTGGTATCCGACAACCTTGCAATGCTATTGCAACTACTCCGACGATGGTGTAGTTCTCCCCAATGGTGCAGTTTAGTGATTGCTTAGTATCCTAGACATATTCGGTTGGTAGCCATCATCATCAAAGTCATCCTCCACAAATTGTTAGTTATCCCTCAACGGAAGATCAGGACTACTCTCGTATCAAGTGGCATCATAGCATAGATTGCCCACCTACAAAAAGAGTTAATTTCCGTTGTCCAAACCCTGTTTGTGTCTTTCAATCTGTTAGTTTTGGTTTGCTAGATTTAATTTGCATCTATCATAGCATTGTTTAGTTGCTAGTCACATCTTTGTTCCCAAAAAAATCCAAACAAAAAAACCCCACATCAATCCATCTAGAATACCAAACCCTAATTTTTAATTTTTGGCCAGAAGACTCCCCTTTCTACCGATGTCCCAAAAAAGCTATAACTTTTGTGACATGACACTGCCGCACTCACCTCGCACGGAGGCGATACAATAACACTTTGAGCTAGAAGTTTGAGTACACACTGATCGCACACTCGATGCGGTTGATAGGCTCCAACTCACACTCCAGGAGCTTGCGACTCGAGTCGACCGACTTGAGATGCGGCCACCCTTAGTTGCTACCCTTGCTGCTACTATGGCCACTAAGGGCCAAAGGAGAGATGACCATACTGCACATCATCTGCCACCTAGAACAAGAAGAAAGGAACTCTTGTGTTGTTGACATCAAGAGTGATGGATTCAACCTCAACAATGACGTTATCGATGTTTTAATACCAATCTTACGTATGATTTGTTTGGATTCGGGGGAAACTCATAAGGACCTAGATATGATCACGTAGAGGGGAGACGCGAAAATTTTTATACAGGTTCTGGCCTTCTCATGGGAGAACAATAACTCCTTGTGTGGCTATTGCTTAGAGAAATGATTACAACTAAGAGAGTAATGTGAAATGTCTTGCACTATGTCTTGCTTCAAGTGGATTCGATCCAGCCCATGCCTCCTCTGACATCAACCCTTATATAGTTGATGAAGAGACGGTCGTCGTCCCACGCCAAGAGATGTCTCAACGCTTCAAGTGGTAACCATCCGATATGAGTTATTGTCAAAGAGATATGGTAGCCCATTTGTCATACGGTGATTGTTGCTAGAGAGAGATCATATGTGGTTACTAAGAATAAGCGCGCATTCTAACCGTCCTATCAGGTAGACCCACGATGTGTTAGACCGTCATAGACAAGCCAGTCAAAGATACACCGGTCCTAGAAAAGTCCGCAACCACGAAGTGGTTGTATGACAACTAACGACTATGTGGTTGTAGAAGGACTTAGAATACCATGTGAAATCTCTCTCTTATCGATAAGCGGTATACTCGAAGAATATAATGATGTAATAATATGAGTGATGATTATAGAATAATCCTCAAATTATTATGTCATTATATTCCATAAATATACACCTTATTAATAGGGGAGAAGTTTCTCAACATAGTCACATTTCTTACTATGACTATTCCATATGATCGTAAGTCCTTCTACGACCACGTAATCCATGTAGTCGTAAGTCTTACTGCGACTACTCCATCCAGTCGTAAGTCCTTCTACGACCACGTAGTCGTAAGTCTTACTGTGACTTCTCTATATGGTCGTAAGTTCTTCTATGATCATATAGTCGTAAGTCTTACTGCAACTACACCATATGGTCGTAAGTCCTTCTACGACTATATAGTCATAAGTCTTACAGTGACTACCCCTTAGTTGTAAGTCCTTCTACGACCACGTAGTTATAAGTCTTACGGCGACTACTCCCTAGTTGTAAGTCTTTCTACAATCATGTAGTCGTAAGTTGTCTTGTAACTACCTTATGGTCGTGGACCTTCTTGTGACCAACCTATCTCCAACTAACTTGTCTATGATGAACAAGGGCTCATCTGATAAGGCAGTTAGAACGTGTGTTTATCCAATAACCGCACATAATCTCTCTTTGACAACAATCGCTGCACGGTGAATAGCCAATACATCTCTATGACAATAACTTCTATCAGACGGTTATCACCAAAGCGTTAAGGCATCTTCTAACGCGGGACAACTGCCGTCACTTCACCAGTTATATAAAGGTTTATGTTGGAGAGGGAGGGGAGAAAAATGATATTTTGATCCATGCAAGAGACCGTACAGACTCTTTTTCGCATTACACACTTATAATCATTTCTTTTGATTAGTAACCACACAGGACGTAGGGTTATTATTCTCCTAGGAGAAGGTCCGAACCTGGATAAAAATTCCTGTGTCCTTGTTCTGCAAGATCATATGCTGGTCTTCTAAGAGAATCTTCGAATCCAAACAAATCATATATAAGATCAGTATTAAAACACTGATAATTGGTGCCGTCTGTGGGGATTCCTTCTTCCAAGACTCTGGTAATTTCCTCATCGGCAAGTTTCTCTTTTCCCTGAAGTCCTCATGGTAGATGAATGGAATGAGAAGAACTAGTTTGACTTGGCCAACTACGTGGATATTGACATGGAGGCCTGCTAAACTACGAGCAGACCATGCTTGCTCCCAATGGTGAACTTCTCCCTAGAAATCCATCCAATGATCCCGAAGACCACACCGTAGGAAAGGCTGATAAGGGACCCAAATCCCCCATAGCAATACACCCAACAGAGGACTCACCTCCCTCAAGTGGCAAGGGTCAATCCGACCATGTCGAGGACTCACATCGCAATAATGGGCCCGCCTCCAAGCGTCCGAGTCTTGCGGCAACACTCCGAGCAGTTTCAGTGAGCCTTGGAATCTGCCAATTGGGGAATCCATCGCCAACTGGTGGTGGTGACTCTCCAGTCGAATCTGTGAAGAGAATGGGTGGGCACTCTCTATGTTCGTCCATATTTTTGTAGGGAACAAATCGAACTGGGGACGGTTATAACCCAGAATTCCTCTATCTAGTGAGGTTTACTCTAGGCCATGTGGCAATCTCGCTCGACGATTCTTCAGATGAGGGGTGAGGAGGCCTCCCTTAGAAGTGGAGATTCTTGACAGGAGGTCTTTACCCTACCTGTAGATCCACATCACCCTCTTAGAGGAAGACCTGAGGATGCTCCCCATCAATCACACTCTCCCGCCTCTCGTGAGGATGGTGAGGAGACCTCCAATGATGAGACCGATTAGTACTCTGATAAGCATAGGAGAAATCCTAGAAATACTTACTCTCCTATGAGGCAGCCCTGCCTACATCAAGGGTCGGGGATCCCGAGATCGCTCGAAGGAGGCTCTTGGTGTCTAGAGGGCTTTGCTGGGCATATCGGTGCAGGTCCAAAGAGGCACGAGAACTTCAACGGATCAATGACTTTACGGAGATCGACTAAAGAGCTTGCTCGAGCACGGGCTGCAAACACTTCATCGAAGACATTGCACAAAGACTTCGTGATGTGATGGCCCAACTCGAGCGACCTCACGTGACATAACTTCAAGAATCAACAAGGTATGACCGCATCTAGTTGATCAAAAACTCACCTTGTTGGGTTCGGCATGATGATAGGCACGTCAAACTCCGATCGCAATGCTAGTTGGAGAAGACCCGAACAACTCGGATTGGCAAGTTAATGCTCGGTCACCGCTTGAAGCAAGGAACTGCGATAGCGGATGGAGTAGAGTATTACCTAGTATGGATCGGGCCTATTACAGTCAGCTCTACGACCATCGGGCATCGCCGAGTACAATCACCCGGTGATGTCAACTACCCTTTCCTGCAAAGGAGATATCAGGAAATCGTTACCAAATGCCAGGCATTCATGCCTAAACTCTGAGCAGTGCATTGGACACCATGGTTTTGACTAGTGAATATGGAGAAATCTGATGGGTCTTAGAATCCCATTGAGTTCCTCCAGATTTACGCGACTACGATTCAGGCAGTAGGAGGAGGCGAGCACGTCATGGCAAACTATCTTTTGATGGTGCTCAAAGGATCTGCTCAATCCTAGTTGCTCAATCAGCCATTCGAGTCGATCTACTCGTGGCAACACCTCTGCGACCTTCTGATTGACAACTTCCAAGGTATATACAACCGCCTTGGGAAGGAATATGACCTGCATTGAATGTGCCAAGGCAGCGATGAGACCTTATGATAGTTCATCCGATGCTTTAGTCAGGTTTGTAATTCAATTCTAAAGGTCTCTGATGCTTCAGTAATCAGGGCATTCAAGCACGGGGTTCACAACCGGAGGTTCATGGAGGATATCGCCTTGAATCCTCCAACCACCATCGTCGAGCTCTCTAAGATGATTGACCACTCACGCTTATTGCTAAAGCGGTCAAATGGACTAGAACCATTGATCAAGTCACCGAGGTTCCAAGGAGCAAGGTGAAGGTGGTAGGAGGAGGGATAAGGTCAAGAAGTCCAAAGACAAGGCCAAGGGCAAGAAGTCTCACGCTGGAAGGTCAAATGAAGTCTTGGCTATGGGTGATAAGGAGCCACACAACCCCAGGCAATACTCCAACCGAGGCAAAGGCAAAGCACCCACAAGGAAGGAAACAAGCCTAGGTGGTGTCCTCTTCACAAGAAAGAGGGGCACGATCTTCACAATTGTTGAGTTTTCTAGCGGAAACTTGAGGATTATTATTCTGACAAGGGCCCACTTCCAATAATTAAAGAATTGGGATAGTTGAGTGGTCAGAAGTACTCGGACGAGGATGAGGACATGCATTTCCAGGACCTAAAGCACACTATCGAGCACATATATGGAGGTTCATCCATGTACGAGTGAAAGCGATAGTATAAAGCCATCGAATGAGAGGTAAACTCTATCGACTCGGCCCTTGTCTGTAATTTACCTAAGTGGTCGAAGGTCACTATTTCTTTTGAAAAGAGTCACTGTCCGATCTCTTCAACTTGACCTGGTCGGTTTCTGATCATGGTCGAGCCCACCATCAACAACTGTCGGGTGAATCGCGTGTTGATTGATGGTGGCAGTTCTTTAAATATTTTATTTGTTAGTGCCTTGGACAAGATGCAAGTTCATCATACCAGAATAAAGCATGTACGATATTCATTTCATGGAATCATACTGGGTTCCTCAGCCAAGCCCATTAGCCAAGTTTCTCTACCTGTTATGTTTAGCTCTCTGAGTAATTTCAAGATAAAGAGAGTTTCTTTTGATGTGGTCAACTTCAACACGACATATAACACCATTCTTAGATGACCAACCCATGCACATTTTCTGATAGTTGCTCATTATGCATATCAATATCTCAAGTTGACAGGTTCCAAGGGAGTCATCACAATTTGCTGTGACAAGAAGATGGCATTGACGTGCGATCGCAAGTCCCTCGAGATGGTTGGCCAGCTACCGACTTGAGAAGTTACCAAGGCGCAGCCTTCGAGCAAGCACTCAAAGCCTAAAGCCGCACCGAAGCTGGACAAAGAAGTCATGCCGAGCCGACCCCGCATAATAAGACACCATTGTCAACTTCCTCTGGGCAAACACAGATGTGTTTGCATGGCAGCTATCCGACATGCCTGGGATCCCCAGGGAGGTGATCGAGTATAGGTTAGATCTACGGCCTGATAACAAGCTCGTAAAATATAAATTATGAAGATTTGCACCAGATTGACTAGAAGCTATCAAGTTGGAATTGGATAAGCTACTAAAAGTAGGCTTTATAAGAGAAGTCGATTACTCAGAGTGGTTGGCTAACCCTGTAATGGTTAGAAAGTCTAATCATAAGTGGCGCATGTGTATAGACTATACTGATTTAAATAAAGCTTGTTTGAAAGATGACTTTCTGCTTCCTCGTATTGATCAATTGGTTGATTCCACTACCGGTTGTGAAATATTAAGTTTTCTAGATTCATACTCTGGTTATCACCATATCAGTATGTCTTCAGAAGATGAAGAGAAGACCATGTTTATCATGTCGTTTGGATTGTTTTGCTATGTCAAGATGCCATTTGACTTGAAAAATGCCCGACTTTTCAGTGTTTGATGCAATTGACCTTTATACATTTAATGGACTTAAACTTGGAAGCCTATGTGGATGATTTGGTCGTAAAAAGCGTCGCATGGCTTAATCACATTTCAGACCTACAGGAGACCTTTGATAGTCTTAGAAAGCATTGCTTGAAGCTCAATCCGAGAAGTGTGTGTTTGGAGTCTCCTCAAGAAAATTACTCGGATTCCTTATTTCAGCAAGGGGTATCGAAGTGAATCCTGAGAAGATCAAGGCCATCGAATAGGTGCACCCTCCGACCATGAAGAAAGAAGTCCAGAAACTCACTGGGTACATTGCGGCCCTAAGTCATTTTATCGCACGTCTGGGAGGGAAAGGCCTTCCTTTCTTTAAGCTTCTGAGGAAACACGAGGGTGCCAAGTGGTCAAAAGAGCCCAATGACGCTTTCGAAGATGTCAAGAGATACCTTACGAGTACCCTTGTCCTAGTTTCTCTGAAACTAGACAAGACACTCTTAGTGTATATCCGTCACGCCATAGGTAGTAAGTGTTGTACTGGTCACAGAATGCGAGGGCGTCCAACCACATGTTTAACACGTGTCTAACACGCAGTAGAATATGTCAGCTTTGTCAGCCACCACATAGGTGCCATGTCACCTCCCTTGCCACCTTAGCCGACTGATGGTCCATGGACCTAGTCCACGGCAGACCAGGCCCACTTGTTCAGCCTCTTGTCGCATGTTATAAACTGATTTTTATTTAGAAATTTAATTTAGCCAAAATTCCAAAATTACCTACTAATGTTATAATTCCATTTTCTATTAACAAATTCCAATAAATCCTATTATTCATTTCTTTATCGTTCTCATTCGTCCTAACTCTGATTGAGCCCATTCAAATTTCTAAATTTATCAAAAATTCCAATATATCCATTTCTATCCTAATTTTTAATATTTGGGGTTTATTTGGATTTTATTTGAGTTTGTTTGGGTATTTTCATGTGTAGACTGTGGCGATTCGGAAGAATTTTTCAATGACAATTCATACCTATTCGCAGAGTAAGGCAAGTCACACACATTAATTATGTTGATCCTAGTTTTCAAATAAAACTATGTTTTAAATTATTCTGCATGCATATTTTTATCAACATATTTCAATTTTAGTTTTAAATTTAGTTAATGCCTATTTGTTATTACCTCCTTTGATGTTGATCCATGTATACATTGTCACCCTAGAATAAAACTCAGGTTAGTACACTAGTATGACTAGAGATTTTTTGTAACAAATACTTAGATATGCATAATTATAACTTCAGATTTGGGATACCTTTTTCACATAAAATGATAAGCTTTTGAAATGTATTATTAACTTCGGTAAGTTAGGAAAGTCAATGGAATATTTCAAAACAAAATATAAAACTTGGTTTAGATTTAGACAAATGGTTAGGTGGTGGGTGCTTGCTGGCATGCATTGCTGTTCAGTGACATAATGTTGATTGCTAGGCATGAGGGGTATGTGAGAAATGCCTAAGTTAATTAAGGACCGGTCTGTGAGCTACTGATACAAAGCCTTTTCGTACTACCACAAGGCTACTATGGGACAGCTAGTCTTGGTTGACTACTTTATGGGTCCTATCTGAGTCTCGTTATAGGTTAAATATGAGCATGACGTAGGCTATGAGAAGTCTCACATTGCACAAGAAAGGGTCCCAAACTGGTGGATTCCTTATTGGGGTGAAACATTAGAGAAGACATGGTCAGGTTGACGGCTTTGCATTGTAAAAGCCATACATGATCTCTTAGTCGCACACCTTCAGAAGTGTGTCAAACAGACATAATAGGCTGATCATGTCTTGTGGGTAAAGTTGTACAACCTCTACAGAGAGTATAAACTATCTTGGATAGCCGTGTCCATGGTAATGGGCAACTTGAGTAAAGTTTTTCATAGATTAGACTTTGTTTTCAAAAATAATATACAAAATCCTTATGGATGGATGGAATCCATATGAGATTAAAAGGTGTATGGATGGATGGAATCCATATGAGATCTTTTTAGAAAATATGGTCCAGGTAGGATGTCCGTTGTTAGGTCACTGTGGGGGATGGACTTGTATTAACGGTATTAATTTCATTTACTATACTATTTACTTAATGTATTGAATTCAGCAATTTCATACCTATTTATTGTATTTCTTTAAAATGTTGTTTTACATTCAAATAACCCTATTTGCCTTCCTTTGTTTCCTTTATCATTATATTGCATTTTTCTTTGTGACTTACAAAGTACAAGTTTGTACTCACCCTTGCTATCTCATCTCAGAGAAGGACAGCTTCGACTATAGGGAGGACCAAGACGAATAGGCCGCGTCTCATTATTGTTTGCCTGTGGACAGGCTTGTTGGGTTTCTTCCATTTTAGTTTTATATTTCATTGCTATATTTAAATTTGGCCTATGGGCCGTGGATTTAAATTGTGGCTGTCAGGCCCATATTGAGTTAATGAATAAATATCATTATGGTTGATATTTATCTTTGTTATCCACTATGTGAACTAGCTGATTCTAGACTAGTGCAATTTACAGAGGATGCAGGAATTGTTGATCCGTGGTCTAATGAGCATTGTCACCCTTCTTCTCGGAGAGCGATCAAAATCTACAGGGAGGACAATGACCTCATGTCCATAATCTCTACTTCCGTTGGTGGCCCCCTCACTTGAAGAGTCATCCAACAAGTGTGCATTGTGACTTGGAGTAAACCCTACTAAGAAGGGAAATTTTGGATTATAACTGTCTCCCATTGGAGTTAAATTATGTGAAAGTATGGGTGAACTCGCAGGGAGCCCACCCACGCTCTTTGCAGGAACAGTCGGAGAGTTACGGCAACCAAATGTCAATGGAGTCCCGGAATGCAGGATTTCAGGACTTGTTATGCCTGATTGGACGGTCGTTGGAGGACTCAACCACATAGGGGTAGGCCCCTTGTCATGTTGCGAGTCATGTTCATGTTCGGATTGACCCTTGCTCTTTGGAAAAACTAGTTCCTCCATATAGCATAATGTTGTGGGGGATAAAAAGCCCACCTCAACCCTATCTGTGCCATGGTCACCAGGATCACGCGAGGGATCTCTAGAGACAGCCTCACAATAAGATGAACGCATGGCTTGCTCGTAGTCATAGCAAGCATCTATGTCGAGGTCTGCGTAGTCTACCAGGTTGAACTAATTCTCCTCATTCCATTCTCCTGCCAGAAGGACATCAGAAAGAACAGAGCACGCTGACAAAGAATTATCGGAGTTGGAAGGTTTCCCCATGGACGGCGCAAACTATCGATGTTTTACTATTGAACTTACATATGATTTATTTAGATTCGAGGGAAACTCTCAAAGACCTAGCTACGATCACATAGAGAAAAGGACATAGGGATTTTTATATAGGTTCAGCCTTTCTCCTGAGAGAATAATAACCCTACTCCTGTGTGACTATTGCTCAACGAATATATTACAATCAGGAGCGATGGAGAAAATGTAGCATCTACTTCTATTCTCCCCTGGGTTTGTCTTTCTTCTCTCTTACGTTAGCCTTTATATAACTTGCGAATCGATGGCAATTGTTCCATGCCAAGAGGTGCCTTAATGCTTCAAATGATAACCATCCGATGGGCATTATTGTCAGAAATACGTGGTGCCTCATCGTGCGGCGGTTACTGTTAGAGAGAAGTTACGCACAATTATTTTAGGGAATAATCACGTATACTAACCATCATGTCAAACTGGCCTACAATGTGTTGGGTTGTCGCAGACAAGACAGCCAAAATTATGCTAGTTGTAAAAGAACTTACAAATATAGGATGGTCGTAGAATAACTTATGACTATACCACACTCATAAAAAAGCTTATGACCATGTCATGCTTGTAGAACGATTTACAACCATGTCATGCTCGTAGAACCACTTACGACTAGAGAGTGGTCATAGAAGAGGCTTACAACCAACTAGCTAAAATCCTCCCTTACGTAAAGGGGTATATCCAGGAAGTGTAAAGATGTAAGAATACCATTTATAGATAATTAATAATTTAAGGATTGGTATATCCTCGTCACTATATAATTTCTAATTTGTATCCATGTAAACAATTGTTAAAATTATAGGCACCTCCCGGTGCTACAACGTAGATGCACTACTACAGAAAGCCTAATAGTAGACGGCCAATCACAGACGGTTTGACAAAACCGTCTGTGACTAACACTAACACAGACGGTTTTAATTAGGACACCGTCTGTGTTGGCGGCGTCGGAAAACGAGTATCACGAGCGGTTCTTAACTATGAACGTGCGCGATAATTTAGTATCACGACGGTCGTATTAAAACCATCGTGATGATCCCAGTTATCACGCAGACGATTTTTAATTAAAAACCGTCTGTGATAAGATCGTTATCACAGACGGTTTTTTATTAAGAACCGTCTGTGATATCATTTCGATCCTAGATGGTTTTTAAACATAAACCGTCTATGATACTCCTTTTTCCCACCACAAACACCACAGACGGCCTCCAAATTAAAAGTCGACAAGCAGAGATTCGATTTTAATTCAAGACAGATTTAATTCATTACAAAAGTTCGACAAACAGAGATTCCTGATTTTAATTCAAGGCAAATTTAATTTATTACAAATCTAAGAGAAAAAGAGATTCCCGATTTTAATCTTCGGGCTTCATATGCTTCTTCTTCAACCACGGAGTTGGAGGATCGATCGCGAGTTCTCGAATGTCATGAAGATTATCCTTGCCTCTCCGCTTCCTCCTCTAGCCTGGGTAAATCATTAGCATGGCCCATAATCTCAAAGAGGATGCCATGATAAACTTCAACATAATCGCCGAGTGCGCTTGATCGGAAAGGTTATCTATCACACTCGCACTTCCGCAAGAGCTTCCTCCGCTTTGTGGACATTGTAGAGAAGAACAAGGCCGAGGCGGTTTCCTTTTCGTGAGCGACAACGAGACACCTCCGTCGACGGCGGATGATGAGGTCTAGTTGACGGACAATATTGAGGCGAGTCGAGGAAGGAGAGCGGGCGTGAGCGGAGGAGCTGCTCAGGCGTAAATTGTTGGCCGCTTTGTGTAAGGTTGCGGCCGAACAACTCATGATGGATAGATGAGAGGAAGGAGATGAACAAAATTTTAGATGTCATTGTTGAGAAATGTGGTGATGATCGAAGAAGATGAGGGAGAGGACAGTTTAGATCGAAGAAATGGAATAGTGCGTGCAAATATAAGCATTATCACAAACGGTTTATATTCAAAACCACCAATGACGCTTCGTATATCACAGACCGTACATGACGCTTCGTATATTTAACCTTTAGCACGGACGGTTCGTATACCCAAACATTAATGATATAGACGCTTCGTATAACGATCGAGAGACGTTAATGGAAACACGCGCGAAACACGAAGCGTTCTGGCAATCAAAACACGAAGCATTCTGGCAATGGATCGAAACACGCGGGAAGCGTTTTGAAGCTTATGACAGACGGTTTTTTTTATAAAAAACCGTCTGTGATAATATTTATCATAGCCGGTTTTTAATAAAAAACCGTCTGTGATAAGCTTGTTATCACAGACGGTTTTTAATTAAAAACCAGCTGTGATAATAACTAAGGCATTTATTGCGCTGCTCAGACCGCATTTGTCTTCATTTCGATCCAAATCTAGCCACTGCTGCGCACTTTTTCACTCGGGAGGAAGCTAGCGATTTCGAGGCGATTAATTTGGTGGGAAGAGGCGAGATTGAGCTTTGAATTAAGATTCAGACTTTCTGGTTCTTTGTAGATATGGTTAGTAATGGAATTTATTTTTCTTTAATTGCATTACAATTTAGGTCTAAGTAATCCATGAGTGGTTATTGAAGATGGTTAATTTGCAAAATTATTGGTTATATAATAGCTGTTGTGTTTGTAATATGAATTGAGCTAGCAAATTAAGTCTCAATATAATAAATGTGGCGTATATATGTAGTTATAATTAGTTAATCTAGATTTTAATACTAAGTTGTTATATATATACGTAACGTAGGACCGAAGTGGATGTATGCGCGAGCCGTGTGAGTGAAGAGTACATTAATGGCGTTCGTTTTATAAGAGCACGAGGAGGATATGTTGAATAAGGGTGGAATATATGTGTTGTCCATGCAATCGATGCGAGAATTTGAAGATGTTTAAGAACCGAAGGCAAATTGAAGCGCACTTGATTCGGAGGGTTTCAAAAGGATTATACGTGTTGGACCAGTCATGGCGAAATGAATGATCATATGCCGCCAGATGACATCGCCGGTGAAGTGAATGATATGCCCCTGGATGACATCGCCGGTGAAGTGAATGACATGCCGCCGGCTGATGTCGATTGTGGCTCAGATTCGGATAGGTTGCACGATGATAATCTAGATCAGATGCTTCGCGATGTTGAAGAGAACTATGATGAGAGAGAGTATGTTAAATTCCGTGGCTTGATGGAGGACTCAGAGAAACCTTTGTACACGGGCTGCAAGTACACGAGGTTGTCGGCTATGCTTGAACTGTTGAAATTGAAGGCAAGCAACGGTTGGTCCGACAAGAGTTTCACGGCGCTGCTAGGTCTTTTAGCGGACATGCTTCCGGAGGGAAATGAGTTGCCTAAAACCACGTATAAACCGATATATGTCACAATTTGTTGCTTTTCTGTGTATATATATAGATTCATGCTGACCGAAACTAGATCATCAAAATCACCAATTGGTTTCCTGGACCCACGCTTGGTCGCCATTGATACCATCAACGAGAATGCATCCTTCGTCGAGGACTATATTACAAAAGCACTGCTAGCTCAACGCGATAAGGAATTTGTTCTTATGCCATACAATGAGAACTTCCATTGCATTTTAATTGTAATTATACCAAAATGTAACAAGGCTATATACCTTGATTCTCTAAGTAAGAACAAATCCAAGTACACAGCTATCGCCGAAATACTCGATAGGTAAGTACATTGTACATTGTATTCTTTCTTTCCTTCCGAATGACTAATCTAACTTTTTCAAATAACGAAGGTCGTTCGTCACATACGTTCAACAAACAAGTGGCTCGACGACAGCTGCCAAGCCCTTGAAACATGATCGCAATTTTCGGGTATTGGCTAGCTACACATTAATTAATCATATACAACACTTAGTAGTAATGCCTCTTGATTTAACACATTCTATTTTTTGCAGTGCCACCAGCAGCAGCCGGGCAACACGTGTGAATACTACATGTGCCACCATATAAGACTACTCCTCGATTCCAGCAAGATCAACACTCCTAAGGTTTGTCAATCTTTCCACATTTATTTCATACATGTCAAGTTTTATATGTCCGCGCGTTGATATTCCTATCGACAGGCTGCGCCCATCTCTACATCTGCATTGACACAGCCGGATTTAGCAAAAATTTGAGGAGAGCTCATTTGGTTTTTGTGGACTAAAGTCGTAAGATCAGATGGAGAGTTCCACTGCCCAGAATGATTTTTTTTATTGTAATTCTAAGTGCAAATGCAGTGTAGATCTTTTACAATTGCGTATTTGTTAATGGATATTTTATTTCAATTCAATGAATTGATTTACGAAATGGATGCTTTATGTTTGTGAAATGAAGTGTGTTGTCAATTGGATGTTTTATGTCTGTGAAAAGAATTGAGATGTGAAATGTATATGAAATGAAATGAGATGTGTGAATTGTATATATTTTATGTCTGTGATTATCTGCTTGTTTCAGAGGGCATGGCTAGCGTTTCCTGAGGCTAGCCAATAAACAGAAATATATTTAGGGCTAGAAGGGAATATCACGGACGGTTTTTGAGTAAAACCCGTCTGTGATAATTAGATATTACAGACGGTTTTTAACAAAAAACCGTCTGTGATGATAAGCTATCACAGACGGTTTTTTAACTAAAAACCGTCTGTGATTATCAGCTATCACAAACGGTTTTACTGAAAACCGCCTGCGTGATAACTCATAATCGCTGACGGTCCAAAACCGCTCGTGATGACCTTCGATTATCATCGACCCATAAATCTGAGCGGTTCACAAAACCGTCTGTGATGACATTTTTGAACCATCTGTGATGACCTTTTCTGTAGTAGTGATGTCATGTAAATCTATTTCTAGTCTTTAGGACTTTGGTCTTTACATGCATGACCCAATTGAGACACTGTTCTTAATTAACATGTATTCCTTTCTCTTCTTGTTCAAATTTCTTACTGTAGCTTTAATTCTACCTGTTGCTTTGCCTCTCAAAGGTTCAACATGTATTTGTTAGTCAATGCTACTGTGCTCCTCCGCCAAACAAAAATATCCTAGTTCGTTGGATGTAGCATCAGCTTGGAATGAATTATCTGTTGTAGGTAACTAAAGTGTATCCATGACATGTGACTTGAGCTCTTAGGGCATGTACAACGCGTCAACATGAGCCGTCTGTATATCGCACTTTTTGCAAAAAAGCCCTTCGTGAGCTGGGAGCAGGGCGAGGTCGTCGTCTCGCGAGGCGACGATGACGGCTCGTGCTCCCAGGCTCCAAGCGACGAGGAGGGCGCGCTGTACAGGGTCGTCGCCTCCAAGCGACGAGGCGCGGATCCGGCTGCGGCGCGCGGGAGAATCCGAGCTACGCGCCAAAATCCCCACCCATAGTTGGTCGCGGCGGCAACGGCGAGACGGCAATCCCCATCTCCTTCGGTCGCGGTGGCACCCGTCTCGCTTGGTCGTGGCCACGGCGCAGCGCCGCCTCTCGTCCCTGTCGCTGAGGGCGTACCTCACGCCGGCCTTCGACGCCGTCGCCGCCGGCGAGGGATGCATCCCCGGGTCCTCTTCTTCTTCGTTGTCGTCGGGCGGGCTGGACCTTGGGTTTGACGCCTCTCTCCTCCGCTTCCGCCGCGCCTGCATCTCCGCGTCCACCGACCTGGAAGGCCGCCTCCTCCTCTACTCGTCGCAGTCGCCGCTTGCGCGGGCGGTGTACCCTGCGGCGGACGATGAGGTGCTGGTCGATTCGGGGTCTATGGCCTCTGATCTGCCGTTTGATGTGGGAATTTTGGCGTGTTTCTGCGTGTGTGGTTCAGGGAGGGGCAGCAGGAGGAGGAAGAGAGATGGGGAGCGGCACGAAGCAGCATTTCTTCCCGCTCACCAGCTTGCAAATCGGGTACGTATTTTTTGGGGGGATTTCATCTCATGGTTGGAAATTTGTCGCTCAGATGCTGCTTGTTTCATCGCAATGTGCATTGCGGTGTGGAATGTCAATCTAGTTGCCCAAATTTCAACTGCTAATTGCTCTGGTGTCCACAATGCAGTGCCGTTTTGATGTAGTGGAACATGCTGGTTGTGTGGATAATTAGAACATGATGTAGAAACAAATAGGAAAGTTTAATGAGTTACATTGGTAGGCAGGCACAATTTACCTTTTGTACTAACAGTTCCCAACCGGCAGTGAAGCTCGCATGAACCTCAGAGTAGTGATTTAGTTTGTTTGTATTGCTCGGGGAAGAACGTTCCAACATGCTGTTTTTGAGAAATAGGCAGGAAATCTCACAGATGAGGAGTGGGGTAGCTGAATTGCGTTATATAGATGTTCATTCTGTGCTCCCCCTTCAGCCTAGCATTTACTTTGTTATCGAATAGGGTAAAACAGTGACAAGGTAGTCATATGTAAAGGAAATCCGATATCTGCTCCCCATTTGTTGAATCAATTGTCCAGATGGTACACCTTGATCGATGATGCTAAAATAATGAAGAGATGGGAATTTGATAGTGTGAATCAAGCTTCATCATTAATCACTTCTTGGTTCTCAGGAAGTTACTATGAATGTCAGCTGTTACAAGATTATCTGAACAACATCTCTCCTAAAGGTAAAAGCATGAATGCTATGCCTTCTGTTTTTCTTGGCTGCGTGCAAACCACTTATATGCTTGCTGCACAGGTGATGTTTTTTATGATGCTCAGAATAATTTCTTAACTACTGAATGGGACAGTGAGAATTCACAGAGCGATGATGGTGACTATGGGCATGTGCAATGCAAACCACCTTGCTCTGGACCTTACAAGAGAAGAAAGATAACAAGATCTGATGCTGGGAGTAGTATGTCTGAAGAATCATACTCAGAAGTCCTGAAATTATCTGATGAATGGAAAATTGGTGTTCCTGCTCTTGCTGTCCATGGAAGGTAATGACACATAGATAATTGAAACCATTCTTACTCCACATGTTTGCAACTAGTTTGCACGAGTGAGATAAAAGTGTTGTGTGGTTGACAATGAGAAGATGTATCCTTTCTAAGGATAATCTGGTCAAAAGAGGTTGAAAAGGTCATATAAATTGTCAGTAATTCTACAATATAGGTCTTGATTAGGACTTGTGATTCTACAATATACCACAGTTAGGACTTGTGATTGCCCACTCTCATTTACCATCCAGCATGCTTTATCTGTTGCAAAGTGGTCTCTTCCTAGCTGCATCATCTGTTTGTTTGGGCACACCATATACATATTTTTTCCTTCCTAGAGTATTATGTTTCAAGTTTCAACAATCTTGATTAGTGATGTTGCTTACCGAATGCCTTGTCTTGTACATTGTGCAGAGTAGAAATCAGCAGAAGGGCCTAAACCCACTGAAAATTTGAACTTCAGTATTGAAGGACAGCCTACAGCAGTTACAATGCATAACTTTCTTTTGTTGAAATGATGCTCTAATGGAGCCTACAGCATTAGTGAACAAGTACTAGTATTTGAACTTTTGTGATGGTTTTATTAATGTGAACAAGATTCCAGCTTGTATCAACTTTGCTTGTAACTTTGCTGTTGCAAGGAGTTATATTACATTATATATAAATATACTATTTATATTGATGGTTCCAAAAAATATTGTAACCATGATCATCTTATTTTTTGTTTGATCTGTTTTGTATCTATAAGCATCACAATGGTTTACATGAATAATATTCACACTTAATCTTAACTACATGCAAGCATTAAACAAACAATAGACAGCCAAACAGACAGTCCATTGTACACGCTGTCTGTTTAGTCGTCTGTTTGTCATATGACATCACCATATAGACAGTCCTTTGTCTGTGGGTTGTACATGCCCTAATGGTTTTTGGTTTTAGCGTGAGTATTTATGTGAATATAGAATGTCGATAAACTACTTTGAAAAAACTGTTCTAATAAACCGTCTAAACTGTCTTATTTATTTATTGAAAAAATGATAAACTATGAACTGAAACCGAAAAGATGGAGGCCAACATCTTACATATTAACCCCGCAACCTGCTAGGAGCGGCCACAGCGATTCAGGGTGACCTGTTCGTTCCTGCGTGTGTCCACACCAGTGCGGGGCGGAGAGTGCTCGAAATTGAGTTGGTGGCTGATGGGGTGGTCCTCCTAATTCCCGGAGCTGCATGTCACTTTGGCGGCACGACAACGCTCAGATCAATAGTGAGTGTGAGCGCTGGGGGTGGCATTGGCTGATGTGGAGGCATTGTTTAGATGGAGTTGCGAGGAAAACCTATAATTTCAAAATTTTATGTTAGTGATTGTGTTTGGAATTACCATTTATTAGTCACTAACCTTTGCTTGCTGTCGTAGTGAGTGTGATATTATCCTTATTTCATCTCATCTAATTTGGTTGCGTTGAACTGCAGGTTGGTGTTGGCATGCCATTGAGGAGCTTTCTTGTAGATCTTCAGGTATATAATGGTCTTCCCTGTTTAGTTTCATTACGTGAAATTTGTTTATTGTGCCTTACATGCTTGTGTTAGAACAATGCAATTTTTGTTCTAATGGGAGGGTGCTTTGTAGGTCATGCATCATTAGTACATGATATACCTATGTGTGTAAAAATATGGAAGTTAGGCCATGCGATGGATTGCAAGATGAAAAAATCATAATGTCAATACCAGCGAAGATTGGGCTCATATAGAACTTGGCAACCTCTGAATTATCGATTGTTGAGGCAGCAAGATTTGTCCTGTCCGAAATGGGTAGCACAGGTAAAATTCTTCATTAAAAGATTGGCATTAGCAATTAGCACAGATTAACCATTTGCTCCTTATACATATCTGACATGAATTGTTAATTCTGAATATTTCCATTCGCCGAGCTGTTTCTCTTCAATATCTAATTGATTTCCATGAATTTGGAAGGATTATGCTATTATTCATTTTTTAGGATAAACTTGTTGCTAGCCATGTCACAAATTACTACAAAATTATGGAATAACAATATTTTATAGGCCCATTGATCACTAACATGATTCTCTTGTGCCCAAATGTTATAATATAGCACTATATTACCCTAAAAATTTGCATTTCAAACAATCCATCTTATCTCTAATCTCTCCCATCTTTAACTATCTCTCACCTAGGGATGGCAATTGTGCCTGTTTACCCGTATATCCGTGGGTAAATACCCTAATGGAGCTGGGTATGGGATATTTTCTATACCCACGGGTATAGAAATGAGGAGAACACTCTACCCGTCGGGTAAACGGGTACAGGTATGGGTAAGCTCCACCCGTACCCGCCCCGCCCGTTTACCCACGATATGGATTGATAGATGGCGCGGTCATAGCAATATTTCTAATTATTATTGATTGTTATAAACTTTTGCATATCTCTAATTGCTATTGATTGTTATAAACTTTTTTGATAGCTATTATATTTCCTAGCAACAACTGTTGCTTATATGTATCTGTCATTAATTCAACTCTCAGATAGTGACTCTCAGTTCGGGGGTAAACGAGTATACCCACAGGCGACAGGTACCCGCGGGCGACAGGTATGGATGAGGTTTTTTACCCGTCGTCCTTCGCGGGTATACCCATGGGCGTAAATTGGGGTCGCGGGTACGGGTATGGGCAAGCACTACCCGTACCCGCCGCACCCAATTGCCATCCCTACTCTCACCTTTATCTCTCTATATTTCTCCAAACTCATCTACATCTCTCTCTATCTCTCTCCCTCCCCCCATCTGTTCACACGTGCGCGGCACGTGCGGCGGCATTGGCGTGGGGCACACTTATGCAGCGCGACGGTGACGCAAAGATGCGACGCTGCGGAGCGCCATCGACGGCGAGGTGGCGATCGGTGGCGCGCGGCGCGCACACGGCAAAGCGATGCACGGCATGCGTGCGCGGCAAGAGCGCCGGCGGTAGCGGCGATGGTGGAGGCACGTGCGGCGGGAGCGCCGGCGGCAACACGCAACGGCGGAGGCGCGCGCCGGTAGTGTTGGCGGCAGCGGGCAGCAGTGGAGGCGCACAAAGCGGGATCGGTTGGCAGCAGCACGCACGGTGAAATTCCAATGAACGCGTTTCCTTCCGGCTGAACGACGATTCGCACGCAGCTGTTGAGGAAGCGTCCGGACAATTGCGCATTCTAGATCCTTCGTGTAGCAGTTCTACTGAGCATACTCAATACAAGTACCTCACAGCCGTGACCATTGCATTTTCGCATATCATGTGTTTCCATATTACTTGTCACCTTACTATTGAGTACAATTATCATAACACTCTTGCTTGTCAAGCTAATATCATACCACCAAAATTACCTGGTTATTATCATATCACTAAGACTACCTATCTAATATCATATCACTAAAAATTACCTGGTTAATATCCTATTATTAAAGATTACATGGATACTATCATATCACCAAAGTTACCTAGTTGTTATTATATCACTAAAGTCACCTGACTAATATCATATTACTAAAAATTACCTGGTTAATATCCTATCAATAAAGATTACATGGCTACTATCATATTACCAAAATTACCTAATCGTTATCATATCACTAAAGTCACTTAGCTAATATCATATCATTAAAACTTACATTTGTTATCATAATACTAATGCTTGCTCGTTATTATCATGTTGCCGATGCATGCTTGGTTATTATCATAATACTAATATTTGTCTGGTTATAGGCATCCAATACTATATTCATACGATGATGTTCTAGGTTATCTTAATTCACATGCCTTTAGGTTTATTAGAATACTCAGTTAATAATACTCTTTAATTCATGCTTTTAATTAGTCTTAGAATTCATGATTAAATCATTAATAGGGGTAGCATATAAACATGGTTCAAATGTAGGTTTAAACCACTAGCAATCTTATAACATTATAACTGCTATATTTTAGTTTCTTAATATCAGGACCCATTAATTGTATGATGTTGTATGTGAGCCATGATGGTTGTATATATTAAACCTGTTAAATTGACTAATAATCACTTATCACATAATAAAACCTAGATGGTTGACAACCTTGTATGAGCTACGTTATAATACTCCTAGAATAATTCATAATCCTCCAACACCATATTATCATTCCACATAGCCCTCATATAGGGAATTACATTTCCTCACTTCCAACCTTAGCTAACATTTCCTCTTATCATAACCTTATCTAAATCTTTTCTTAGTTGCCATAATTTCACATCATATAACCTATTAACAATGTAACAGTTATTTGGCTTAGGATTATCCACATATAGGGAGATTTACACCACTTGGTAACGCATGAAATGTACAATCTCGTTACTTAGGATATTACACCCCGTCTGTGGTTATATAGTCGAGGACAGCGTTATGCCTGACTATTCTTGTATAACCGGGTATGTGGGAGTAATTGCTAGTGTCATTGCTATAACTTCTTAAATGACGATTATCCCTAATTGCATTGTTCCTATTACCTCTATTTCTGGTTGTTATCAGTGTTTTCGGTTAACTCACTAATAAAGAAAATATAGTTACCTAGCCAGGGGTTACCCACATATAGGGGAAGATTTCCAACCACCTGGTAACGTACAGGGGGCTGTACACTCTTGTTACTCAAGATATTACACTCCGTCTATGGTTATCAGTTGAGGAGAAGGACGTGTCTGACTATTCTCATATAACCGGTTATGTGGGAGGCAATCGCCGGCACCTTACCATAATTTGCCAAATAACAATTACCTTGGTTCTACATTTCCGTTGTCTCGCTGCATTATCCGATGCTCACGACGAGCAATTATGCAGCATGGACAATCAAGATGAAGGTATACATGAAGGCTCATGGAGTTTAGGACTCGATCGAGGATGAAGAAAGCGTTTGTTGCTGAGGTGCTCAGCGATGATGAACCAAAACTGCTCTGTTGAAGGTTGGAGTCAGGGACATCGAGAAGATGTGTCGCCGTCTAAACTCAAGTAAGGTAAAAAGGAATCAGAACATTGAGGAGATGTGTCACCATTCTGTGTCAAGTATGAGTTTAGTAAGTCGTAGTTGAGATCGATTACCTCAATGTTTTAGAATCCTCGCATCCAGATGAACCTGTACTAGTTGAGTTGAGTTCCTACATGTAACTTGCATGTAGAACGCTTCATGTGGAGGTGTGGCTAGTAGTTCATAATGCATTGAGACTAAAACTAGAATATGTCAAGTCAAGATTAAGGGAGAGATTGTTAAAAATAATCTTGACTTAAAGTTCAAGATGTAGTACATTACTACAGAAAACCCTATTACAGATGGTTCAAAAACGTCATCACAGATGGTTTTCTGAACCGTATGAATTTATGGGTCAGTGATAATCAAAGGTTATCAAAAACGGTTTTCGAACCGTCTGTGATTATCAGCTATCACAGACGGTTTGTAAGTAAAAACCATCTGTGATAGGTGACGACGGTTTTTAGTGAAAAACCGTCTGCAATATTGATATATCATAGACGGTTTTAAGTTAAAAACCATCTGTGATATCTAGCACAGACGATTTTTAGTTAAAAACCATCTGTGCTATTCTCTTCTACCCCTAAATCTATTTCTGTTTATTGGCTAGCCTCAGGAAATGCTAGCCATGCTCTCTGAAACAAGCAGATCAACATGTACATGTATACATCCAATTCACATCTCAATTCATTTCACAAACATAAAACATCCATTTCGCAAATCAATTAATTGAAATGAAAACAAGCAAATATAGTATGAAACACAGTACACATTTTATTTTTATTAAGATTAGAGCCTACCATTACAATATCCCAAAACAACAAACAGGTTGTCCATCTAGCTAACACAATAAGAACAGAGAAAAGCAAAGATCCTATATGCCTAGGCCTTCTCGCCCCTGATGCAGCGCACGAGCTGAATGTCTTTGACACCCACCATCATCGGCATTGATTGAGCGCTGCTTTGTGCATCGTCTGCTTCATGGGGCAATTATGGTATGGGTCAAGGAGGAGGAGGAGGAGGAGAACAAGGAGGAGGAGGAGAACAGCAAGGGGGAAACAGAAGGAGGCTGGGTTTGGTTATTATTTATAGGGGTGGGAGTGCGAAATTTTTTGGTGCGGGAATGGAGAGGCGGAGCTACGATCCGTGAGGTGAGGATTGGTGGATTTCTATTGGCTAGGATTGGGTTGAGGATCGACGGGCCCAGCGGTCAGATTATTACAGAAGGTTGGTAGCTAGAACCATCTATGATGAATGAAATATCACAGACGGTTCTATATAACAACCGTCTGTGAATTAGAGCACAAAATTTTATATACCGATGCAATATAAACAACTAGTCTGAAAAGATAAAATAATACAGTTTTACATGGCTTATACATACTTGTTTGAAAGTTTTCGATGAGATCTACAACTTTTCAGTTGAAGCAAAATCCAAACTCCGAAAGGAAGACCAAGAAAAAGGGTAAAGGCAGAAACAAAAAACTTGTGACGCAGGTTTAGGTCCAAAGATGGCTGATTTTTGGGGTCTTGGAGGGCGACTTGATGTGACCATGCCACCAACACGTACGACCATAGCGGCCAATATCAAGATTGAATTAAAGGTGAATTCGTTTCTTCAACTTCAACACATTTTAAATGAGAATATGATGCAATCTAATGATGAAAATATATATATTTGTAGCACTACATCACTTTGGAACCAATTGAAGCAAGGGTTCAAGTTGGACAGGTTTTGGAATCCAATTCGGCCTCCAGATCAATTCGGATTCAGCCTGACAAGCCAACTTCAAACGGCCATAACTTTTGATCCAGAAGGTTTCTCTGGGCCCGTGAGTACTCGTTGGAAAGCTCTTGAAGTCTACTTTCAGATGGATCTAGTCTCACCTCCAAACTCCACCCGAGCAGCTCAGAAACTGCAAAACAAGTCACGTCACTTTTCCAGTCTGAGTCAAAGTGGGCCGAGGGCCTTGTAACTTGGGCTATTTGGGCTGGTACTGTTCACATGAACAGTACCATGTCTGCATGAACAGTAACTAGGAATAGTACCACATCCTTTTTCATTAGATAAGTGTGGCTTCCCCTCCCCTATTTAAGGAGATCGCACCCCTTTAGTTTTCCTCGGGTTTTTCTTAAGAGTTTATTCTGCTTAGCAGTTTCACCGCATGTTCGGTTGAGAAATCCCAACTTGTAAACTTAATCTTTATTTGCAATTTCAGATTGCATCTTGTACTCTCTTGCTTGTGTTCTCGATTCGCTTGCAGGAGATAGCCTTCTTAGCGAGGTCAACCGCGCTCGGCACGGTTGATAACCAACGGAGCAGTGGTGTAGTGATTGCGAGGGGTTCGATCTGTTTTGGTCGGAGCCTTTGGATCATCAACGTCGAGATCTCCACAATCGACTTATCAGTACCTCTCGGAAGATCGGGCCATCGTCACATCAGTTGGTATCAGAACAACGGTTGCCCGTGAGATAATTCTTGTATCCCTAGTTAGTAGATTGGTTTTTATTTCCTATAGTCCAGAAAAAAAAATTGCCCCACAAAAAGAGTTAATTCCGCTGTCCAAACCCCGTTGTGCCTTTCAATCTGTTAGTTTTGGTTTGCTAAATTGAATTTGTGTCCATGCTAGCATTGTCTAGCTGCTGGTCATATCTTTGTTCCATTAAAAATCTAAACAAAAAAATTCCCCACCCCAAATCCTAATTTCCAAATTCGGCTGATATCGCCTTTCTCTGCAGCCGCCACGAAAAACATCATAACTTTTGATTCCGAGATTATTTTTGAGTGAGATGACTGCCATTAGATTCAAAAATTCATTGTCCATATATCTGTAAAATTTCATGTCATTCCAGCAAGGCAGTTAATATATATGTGCGGTGAAAGTTGACCCAATTATCTGTTTTGAATCTGCAACAGTCTGCACTTGTGATTTTTGTTCGAATTTCTGTGTCAGGTTTCCGAAGTTGACCCCACAATAAAATCTGTGAAAAAAGCTGTCAAAAAACAAAGAAAAAAAGAATCAGTGAAAAAGAGGCATCTGACAAAAAGTTACGGCCAAAATACCGACGTACTGTCCAGTGGACAGAAATATTCAGTTTTCAGTTTTGGGTCAATCCTTGTGTTCTTCAATTCCAGATTGCATTGGATTGAATTATCTTGTATTTACCACTCCTACACATTGCCATACACTTGTTTTTAGCCTTATTCCATTCTTGGTTGATCAGCAATATAGGCTAAGTGCTATATACGGACTATAATTCAATTATATGCAATTTCTGAAATTAACTGATTGTTCTCCATTGCTACATATTGTGCCTTCCAAGCTCCATATACTCTTGATCGAACAGGTTCCTCTTGCAATCGTATCCACGCTCGATATGGTATCACGAACCAGCCACCGGTTGTACCACCTGCTGCATTGGTAAGAACACTTGTAAGAGTATGTTAAGACGCTTGAGAATGTGTGATTCCACCTTCCACCACCTAGTAGTTGATAGGGATAATACCTTTGTGTTGTCCTTTGTTTTCTACTAACCGTGACAGGTGAGTCGTCTGCTGATCAAGAGTGTGTTTTAAAGGGAGAGTTCATGAAGCTCTTGGATGAACCACGCATCGACTGGAAGCTTCAAGCTTTGATGGATACATTTCAGCGCTCCATCAATTCCATCAATGAGAGTATTGCAGCACTCACTACACGCCTTGAAAGAATGGTGAATTGGTCGCCAAACAATGGACGCGAGTATGATCACTATACAGGCCAAGATCTCGAGGAGGGAAATGATAATGAGAGACAAAACTATGACGCCGGAGCTGCATTTACTGCCCAAGATGCATGACACCGCCTACATCAAAACCGTCATGGTATGGGAGGTACTAATTTTCAGCACCACAATGCTCGTGTTAATGATAAACCATTTGCTAAAGTTAAATTTACCATACCATCTTTTGCGGGTACTTATGATGTTGAAACTTATCTAGATTGGGAGATGACAGTTGAACAAAAATTTAATGCCCATCTAGTTCCTGAAGTGCATAGAGTCAGACAAGCTACTAGTGAATTTAAAGATCGTGCTATCATTTGGTGGACTCATGTAGTTAATTCTTGTTTAGCACCTAATACATGGGATAAATTAAAGGTAGCTATGCGTGCTAGATTTGTTCCTCCTGCTTTTAAACATGAAATGGATAAGAAATTGCAGCACTTAGACCAAGGTAATAAATCTGTCGAGGAATATTATCAAGAACTACAAATAGGCTTGTTGCGTTGTAATGTTGTAGAAGATGAGGAGGATAAGATCTGTCGTTTCTACGGGGTTACGCGTGAAATTCAGGACATTGTTGATTATAAAGAGTTTACTATCACAACCGCTTGTTCCAGCTTGCTATGCTTGCGAAAAAGAATTGCGGGTAGGCAACAAAGTACAAGGAGCAACTTTAGAGGTACATCTACATCGAGATCGACGCTGGGCAAGCCAAGATAGCCCCACCTCCTGCTTGTCGAGCTGCTGCCCCCTCTGTGAGTAGGGCGCGTTCAGCAGCACCGTCGCCACCATCACGCGCACCCGAGATGAGCAAATCTACTAGTGTGCAAGCACCAGCACAGAGCTCTTCATCGGTTGCTTCCACGGGCCGTACGACAGGCATTGTGTGCCACTGTTGTAAAGGGATGGGCCATGTCATGAGAGATTGCCCAAGTCAGCGGGCGTACATTGCAACAGAAGATGGTGGTTATGTAAGTGCTAGTGATGTTGAGGATGAATATTCTCTTGCAGCTAACCTTGTAGGTAATAGTGATGATCATGAGAACAAATTTGTGTTTGTGCCCTTTTCTGTGACTAACAACCTGCAGGTAGTTGAGAACCATGCTGAAGAGGAGCATAAGCTGATTGAATTACTGACCCCATTGGTTGAGAATGAAGATAAAGAGATGGATGCACTTACATCATCTGAGGAGAGCCAAAAAGGTAAAGAACATGGTGCTATCATCGCTCACGGTACTGATTTGGTGCTACAACAAGACATAGAGCAACCTTGTGAGTATATACATGCTGTAGTGCAATCTTTTGATGTTCCTTGTGTTGACTTAAATGAATCATGTGCTGCTCTAAATTCTCATAATTTTGCACATGTCGAATTAATAACACATAAAGAAGTTTTGACTAGAATTTCTCCTGCTAATTCATTGTGTTACATCATGTTGGATCTACCTATGAAATTGTCACATGCTATGGAGAAAGTTTCTGAACTTACATGTTCGAAATTCTTGTTTAGTGCCTACACCCCTGGATATAAGTTTAATTTGATTGGAGATTATGGTGTGGAAAATCAATTTCTTGTATATCGAATATGCATAACTTGCAATCACATGGATGAATTGAAACTTGCTGTTTGGGACAACAATTCTTGTATGCTGAATCATGTTAAATGTGAGAGGGAAGTAAAATTTAGTACTCATCTAATGCCTATGTGTTCAACTCTTTTTGCACCATCTAGTATGGACAATCTGAATAAAGATGATGAATTATGGCAGAACTTACAAATCTCTTCACCTTGGCTAGATAAATTTGCTATTGTTCGTTTGAGATATGATTATATGGATGAATTATTCTTCACTTATATTTGCAAAACAAGTTGCAACAATTACTGTGTGAGAAATTTTGAATTGCTCATTAACATATATGATTACTCTTGGGTTAATAATACAATGAGCTTTTACGATTGCTGCTATTTTATAACCTTAATTGTGCAACAACGAAGAACTGTTAAAATGGATGACATATACATATACCATGCATACACCTTGGCTTCTTTGTTATCATATTTTCAGCTTATCAAAAGCCGAGGACGGATTTGTTTGCAAGAAGGGGAGGATGATAAGAACATGTACCATGTCGATACAACCATATTACTATACTTGTTATTCCAATTACAAGAGCTTCTACACATCACTTAAATTATGAGGTGAGCTCGTTTCAAAGAGATTTTACTTTATTTGATAAAGAACTTATGATATTACATAATGAGAGTTTGTTGCGTTTGTTATCATGTACCAAGATTTATGATCAAGATCATGCAATACGTGACACTACACATATGTTAAAACTGAGGACGGTTTTCTGTCAAGAAGGGGGGATGATGTGACCATGCCACCAACAAGTACGACCATAGCGGCCAATATCAAGATTGAATTAAAGGTGAATTCGTTTTTTCAACTTCAACACATTTTAAATGAGAATATGATGCTACCTAATGATGAAAATATATATATTTGTAGCACCACATCACTTTGGAACCAATTGAAGCAAGGGTTCAAGTTGGATAGGTTTTGGAATCCAATTCGGCCTCCAGATCAATTCGGATTCAGCTTGACAGGCCAATTTCAAATGGCCATAACTTTTGATCCAGAAGGCTTCTCGGGGTCCGTGAGTACTCGTTGGAAAGCTCTTGAAGTCTACTTTCAGATGGATCTGGTCTCTCCTCCAAACTCAACCCGAGCAGATCAGCCTTGTAACTTGGGCTGGTACTGTTCACATGAACAGTACCAAGGCCACTTGAACAGTAACTAGGAATAGTACCACATCCCTTTTCATTAGATAAGTGTGGCTTCCCCCTCCCCTATTTAAGGAGGCCGCACCCCTTTAGGTTTCCTCGGGTTTTTCTTAAGAGTTTATTCTGCTTAGCAATTTCACCGCATGTTCGGTTGAGAAACCCTAACTTGTGAACTTAATCTTTATTCGCAATTTCAGATTGCATCTTGTACTCTCTTGCTTGTGTTCTCGATTCGCTTACAGGAGATAGCCTTCTTGGCGAGGTCAACCGCGTTCGGCACGGTTGATAACCAACGGAGCAGTGGTGTAGTGATTGCGAGGGGTTCGATCTGTTTTGGTTGGAGCCTTTGGATCATCAACGTCGAGATCTCCACAATCGACTTATCAGTACCTCTCGGAAGATCGGGCCATCGTCTTATCAGTACCTCTCGGAAGATCGGGCCATCGTCACATCACGACTAGTGCAAGCTGGTTGTTTTTTGGATCGGGCTCGTCGTTAGCTTTCGAACTAGTACAAGAACGTCGAAAACGGACACCGTATGCAAAAGTTATGCCTGTTTTACTAAATGTGTCTCAAAACTAAATCCTACTCGGACTCAGGCGGGAAATTATGAAATTTTGGAGAATTGCAAGACAGGAAACATATCATAGACAGTTTTTTAATACGAACCGTCTGTGATAATCAGCTTATCACAGACAGTTTTTTTATTAAAAACCGTATGTGATAATGGAATTATCACGGACGGTTTTTTTATTAAAAATTATCGGTTTTAATAAAAAAACCATCCGTGATAATTCCAGATTATCACAAACGATTTTAAATAAAAACCGTCTGTGATATTCAATATCACAGATGGTTCATCGATAAGAACCATCTGTGATACTCGTTTTCTCCGATGCCATCAACACAAACGGTATCCAAATTAAAACCATTTGTGTTAATGTCAGTCATAAATGGTTTTGTCAAACCGTCTGTGATTTGGCGTCTAGTATTAGGCTTTCTGTAGTAGTGGTAGAGCCTATCTCCGTGTGTAACTCAAGTTGAAGTTGTGTCCAACTTAAAGTCCGAAAACATATACAAGTAGGAGATTATTAACATATGTATTGAGGAGGTTTATAGCCAATTTTGTAAGAAAAACAAGGAAAAAGGGGAGCAAATAAGATAACAGAGAAATTCAGAAATTCTCTTGTGTTCTCTCAGTTTATTTTTGCGATGTGTGTATTTTCTCCTGGATAAAGTTTTACCAACATGTGTGTCTCTTATACACGCATGGAAGTTATGGGAGGCACCAAGGCCTCACAGAACGTGAGTACATATTTTTCTACTAAATGTGTATGTGTATATACTACTAAAATCAATGGATACCAACGTTAAGTCTGGAGCGTGCGCCATGATAGATTGGATGTATACCTCTAGCAATGTGGCCACCAGCTAGCTTCCTTGAAATCAACAATTCTTGAGCCAATTCTGAGAGGTGGAATACAGCTAGAAGCAATTCCTTACCCCACTCATGTCAATCACGTGGAATCGAAGGCTAACTAGGTATTGCTTCAGGCACTCACGCTCATGCCCAACTCTCGCGTCGCTCCCCTCGACCGCTCGACTTGCCACCGTGCTACCTTCCGCCTCCACTCCCCCCCTCCGCCAGCCGGCGGCGGTGGCCTCTCAAGGAATCAAGGGTTCGCCGGCGATGGGTTCAAGCGTGGCGGCAGTTGCAAAGTTTGACCACATGGGTGACAATTGGTATAGATCCGTTTGTACGAGATTGCTTGATTAGGGTGTGTACCGATGTGTCTTTGATTGCTTGATTAATGTGTGTGAAACAGAGATCGAAGGTTCTTGTGTTGATTTTTCTTTTTTTTTTGCAAAGAAAATTTTCAATTCCAACGGACGTCCCAACATAAAAAAAGAATCCGTATTGGCCTGAATCAAATTCAAATTGTATTGGAATAGGTTTTGTAGTCCAATTGAATGAACCAAATTCAATTATATGGAGCCAAACGGGTTGCAATTGTAAAAAATATATAAACTTTATAGGAAATATAAATTGAAACTAGTAATGGCAAGGAAAATACTAAATCTAGCCATGCAAGTCTCAGTTCTATTTAGCTAAGTTTTAGTTCGAAATTTAATTGTATATCTTTCTTGGATGCCATAATTTTTTTCTTGGTTTTTCAGTTCTTTTTTTTATTTTCTTGCATATGCAACATTGATTCAAACATATTTATATATACAACTTACTTTAAAAAATAACATATGATCCGTTACGGAAGACCCTAAAGCCTTCACGAAAATGCTTAATTCTTCATGAAAATCGAATATATGTCGCTGTGACAAAACATTTCGTGATGGCCAGCTGTGGCGAGATGTGCTAACACATCAGTACACGGTACAACGTAGCATACATCGGAGTAGTTTTTGTCCCCAAGTTTTCACTTGTGTTTTTAAGGGTTTTGATGAATATCACCTAGATATTTTCTTTCTAAAAATCATCTAGATTTTTTTGCCATACATGTGACATTTTTTGCTCATATTTACAATATTTTTCATCCATATATGCAATATTGTAACATGTATGCAATATTTCTCAGCTATAAAATGTTGCATATATAGGTAAAATGTTACATATATGTTAAATTATTGTACATATGGTGAAAAATATTGTATACACGAAAAAATCTAAGTAACTTTTAGAAAGAAAACATCTAAGTAACTGCTAGACATACCCTTTTTTAATAAAAGTTTGAACAAAACATACACCCATAACCTCCTCATATAGAGGACTTGTCCTGTCACGAGGACTCCTAATCCTAGCAGGACAGCTAATCCCAAAGTAGAGATCGAACACGAGTTACGCGAGTACAGGCGGAAGAGATAAGAGGCATCCTAACAGAGAAATAGAAGAAGAGGTGATATTTTTAATATGACTAATGATGTACTAGTCGTCGATTTTAAATATGCCAAAGTGTACTGTTAGGATCCACACGATGGTTGTGAGCTCACCACCGCGGCTGAGTTGCTTGGCGTGGGAATCCCTGCTGCATCGGATGGACACATATATGAGCACACGCACCCACGCATCGAAGATGATTTCCAGCAGTGGTTTCTGTTCGCACTTGCAGTCCCACAATCCCGGAATCAGAAGCTTGAGTCTTTTCTTGGATTCATCCTTCTTGGATTGATCAACCTCCTGCACGAGTTTGTCATGAACATTTTCTAGCAGTTGTATGTCCCAACGCTCATTTTTTAGCAGTTGTAGGAGCACGTTGGCATATAGAGCTCCATCCGAGAGAATAATACTCTTGTCGTAAAGTGTATTATTCTCCTTCATCTCTCGCAGTTTCCAGGCAAGCTCCTTCTCTCTTGTTATAGAACTGCAACGACGTATTTTCTTCAAAGCATCGCGGGTTACTTTGTGCAGGCTGCTCAGCTTGAGGCCCGGTAGCATGTCGGGGCGTACAGCGACGAGGAACATCATGTAATCCGACAGCGCCTTGATCGCATTCTTCACACATCTGGATGATGCTGCATTTTGATCGCTGCACCGGAGGAAAACGTCCGTGGCGATGTGCAAGGTAAGGATCTGCTCTCCGATTTCAGGATTGAAGCCCAGAGCCTCGTCTAACATCCTAGCCCTCCGTAAATCCAAGTCGGGTTCCGCATAGGCGTAATAAGTGCCCGGGGCGGGCTTAACTTGGGGTGCAGGCTCTTTTTTGAACAGTTTCTCCAGTTCTTGCCGTATCCGATCGAACAACAACTCCTTGAACTCCTTGAACTTCTTGGAAATATCAAGGCCCCCCCAGTAATGGTATTGGTATTCGTTCCAACCGTCTTCCAATCCAATCCTCTTGGCCAGTGTGCGGAATAGGCTGTCCGTGTCATGTGTGCACTCGTGCAGCAAGTTGTACTGCCCGATGGTGCCCGACCACTTTCTGTAGCTAGCTGGCTCCTTGCCAAGGAGCCGGCACGGATCTAGAGACACGATGACACGACGGAGCCGATGCCATCTCCCAGTGCACAAAAGTTTATGGTGAATCCTGTGATTACTTTCCTTCAAGAATGCATATGTCCAGGTCGACCCTAGTGCTCCGAGCAGCCACTTCGTATCCAGGAGGAAGGTGGCAGCCAGCAAGATGTAAGTGATGACGACATCTACCGTCCTCTGGCCGGCTTTATTGTAGAACCAAAATAGCAAGAACGCCATGACGGTGAGAGGCGGCGAGATGAAACGGAGCAAGTAGCCACTCCAGGTGTGGACCCTGGCTGCCTTGGTGTAGAGGATGTCGTACATGAGGGAGAGCTCCATCTCGACCACCTTGCACATCCCCTTCCACCCATAAGGGAATGATTCTGTGTCTCTGTAATCAGGACGCTTAAGCGAAGGATCCTTGAGGACCTCGACGGCCAAATAATCAGCGAAGGCACCCTTGCTGATATGGAACATTCTGTGAGCAACCTGCAGGGCCCGCTCATCATCCAGCTCCCGGCCTCCACACGGATCAGCACGGAATCTTCTTGGCCCCTGCTCCTCGCCTGAGCTTCGGATGCTGCCCAAGTCACCCCACCATAGCGCCCATGTCCTCTCCCAATACTTGACAACACCGACAGGGAACATGATCCAGGCTGCTAGGAACAAGGTCCCACCGCCGCCGAAAGGTATATGCTTCCATAGGACATAGAAGACTCCCATGGTCTGGACTACATTTATCACTTGGCGCGCCGAGAGCTTGTTGTCCTCGAGGGTGTAGGCGCTGATGTTGTCCGGGCGACCGAGATGCTGCAGGAGAAACGACGCCCAGAACGCAACGAGCTGCTGCTGCTGCGACGTGCTGCTGAGAGACAGGTGACTAAGGAAGTATTTTGCGACCGAGTGGACCAGCAGGTCCGCCACCCAGAGGATGGACCTCCGCACACCGGTGGCCCGACGCCGACGGATCCCGGCGAAGAGGATGAGGAGTACATGCAGAGCGAAGCTGAAAAGGACCACCACCTGGAGCGCCCATGCATCGTACAGCAGCTTTATCCGATCTAGCCATGCCATTGCTCCCCTGCACCGATATTAATTAAGATTACGTGAGAACACATATGCATGCAAGTCTTCAGATCACTACAACGAGTCTATATACTCCCTGGAATCCCATCGAACGCTCTCAAATGTTTTTCCCGGAGGCAGACATGGACGCAGGAGGCAGATTCTAATTAAGGACGGACTAGTAACCTTGGGGTGAGAGCGAGGGTGTGAATTTCCGGCTATCTGGGTTCTTCTGTAGGATCGGCACGACGTGCGTTATTTAATTAAAATACATGTGCATGTGTGTATGTTGCATCATGTTAGCGTATCTATGTAGAATATTTCATTGTCTTATGTTAGACGGGGCATGACAGGTACTAGGGCCATATGCGAGTTGTATTAGACATGGTGTCAATCTATAGTGTTAGAGTTAGTAATCTTATTTAGTTGTATTCGAGTCAGTCTTGGTGGTCGTAGATGTATACGACTTTGTTCCACGTACGAGTCATCGTGGTCGTGGTCGTAGTCGTGTACGGGTACGAGTACGAGCCAGTTTTTGAATTCGTGTCGTAGTCGTAGAGTCGGGTAGTGAGGCCATGCGTGCAGGCTTTAAAAGACACGCAGTCGTGTAATGAGAAAGACAAGAAAGGGAGTCAAAGCGATCGGTATGATTGAAGCGATCGGTGTGATTGAACAAGAGGAGAGAGAAATAAAGAAGAGAAGAAGGAGTGGTTTTGGCTCCAGAAAAATTATCAAGTATCAAGTTCAACGTGGTTCGTAGACATGGTCGTAAACGAGTTACGACCACAGCGATCGAGCGGAGGTGTCTGCAGGATTTGAAGACATGGTCGTAAACGAGTTATAACCATGGTCGCAGAGCAGAAGATGTGGTCGTAAACGGGTTACGACCACGGCGATCATGCCTTCAATGTGGTCGTAAGCTTTATGATCACAACGGTCGATAGAGTCACAGCGTGGTCTTAATCGAGTTATGAACTATGTGGTCGAAGGAGCACAGCGCAGCATGAACGTGGTCGTAACTTTTGTCAGCTGAAGTTACGAGTACATGTCGGAGCAGCTACAACGTGGTCATAGCCAAACTCTGAGTGGTCGTAACGACTACCAGGGTGGTCGTAAGCTACAACAAGTGGCATCAGACCCTGTTGACTTCGGTCATATATAAAGATCATGGGTGGTAAGGCGAAGGCACAGGGTGGGCTAATATCCCTCCAGTACCCTCTCCTAACGACCAACAATTACCCGATGTGGGCAATGAAAATGAAGACGAACATGCGCGCCCAGGATGTCTGGGGTGCAGTCAATCCAAAGGGGAAGGACAAGGAGGTGGACGACAAGGTGGATCAGGTGGCTTTGACCATCATCTACTAGGTGGTTCCAGATGCGATGACACATCAGCTCATCGGCAAGGAGACGGCACGAGAAGCGTGGGAGATGTCATAGACGATGCACGAGGGCGTTGATCGTGTCAAGGAGGTGCGGCTCTAGAATTTGCGGAGCGAGTTCGAGAATCTAAAGATGGGAGAGACCCAGTCGATGGACGAGTTCGCTAGCAAGCTGGCTTCGTTGTACAATCAGATTAACTCTCTTGGCGACAAGATGGAGGAATCTGTGGTGGTGAAGAAGTACCTATGTGTGCTTCCGGAGAAATACATACCTGTTGTCACCAAACTTATGTACTCCTCTGATCTGGACAAGAAGAAGATAGAGAAGATTACCGGCTCCCTCAAGGCACATGAGGAGTTACTGAAGGGGGTTTCAGTCATGTAACGAGCAGGGATCTCAGACTCACAACGAGCAGGCATTGCTAGTAAAGGGAGACCCGAGAGACGATCGTGGCTCATCAAACAACCGCGGGAGGTAGCACGGTCGAGGCGGCCAGAGCTGCCGAGGCGGCAGAGGTGGCCGTGGAGACAAGGCTGGGCAAGACGGTGGTGATAGATCCCGTAGTAAGTCACATATCAAGTGCTTTGAATGTGGCAAGTACGGGCACTACGTGTCAGGATGCCGCAGCCATATAAAGTGTTTCAACTGTAACAAGTACGGACACTATGCTTCAGATTGTCGAAGTAAGAAGAAGGACGGGGAGGTGAACCTCACCCATGACGAAAAAGAAGGTGAAGAACTACAACTACTTCTCTCCTCATATGTTGAAAAGGCGCTGGTATTGGTGATACTGAATGGGAAGAACGTAGTTCCAAAACTGCGCACGAAGGAAGTTAGCCATGATCATATGGATTAGTGGTACTTGGATAATGGAGCAAGCAACCACATGATGAGAGATCGCTCCATGTTTCATAAGCTCGACGAGAAGGATAGGGGCAAGTTCAAGTTTGGCAACAGCTCCACGGTGGAGATAAGAGGCAAAGGGATGATGATGTTGAAATGCAAGAACGGAGATAAGAAGTTGTTGATAGATATTTACTTTATACCAAGTCTGTGCAACAACATATTTAGTCTCAGGTAAACAACAGAAAGAGCGTGTAGGGTGATGCTGTAGGATGAGTTTTTGCATGTGTATGACAAGAACAGAGATTTGTTGATGAAGGTGAAAAGATTTCCTAATCGGTTGTACAAAATTTCTTTGAAAACATGTAAATCGGTTTGTGTAAAGAGCGGTCTGAAGGAGCCAGAAGATGGTGGACTTCACAAACGCGTAGCAAGCGGTGGCTTGGGCACACAAGGCAGTGGGGCCTACGAACATGCAGTTGGGGTAGGAGGTGTGCATGCAGCACACAAAAAGATGGCACGGGAGAAAGGATGGGAGTAGTCGGCATGCATGTAGGGCAACGAGAGCATGCAGCTGGAGGCACAGCACCCTACATGCATGCAGTTGGCGGAGTGCATGCAACTGGTGCAGGTCACGCACATGCAACGCAAAGGGAGATCAAGGTGAGGAGGTGCACAAGGCGCTGGGGTGTTCTAGGCCAAAGTGGGATATGTGGGAGTGGTTTTGGCTCCAGGAAAACTATTGAGTATCGAGTTCAACATAGTTCGCAGACATGGTCGTAAAAGAGTTACGACCACGGCGATCGAGAGGAGGTGTCCCCAGGAGTTGAAGATGTTGTTGTAAATGAGTTATGACCACGGTCACAGAGAAGATGTGGTCGTAAACATGTTATGACCACGGCGATCAGGTCTTCAATGTGGTCGTAAGCTTTACGATCACGGCTGTCGATAGAGTCACAGTGTTGTCGTAATCGAATTACTACTACGGTGATCGAGCCTACTACGTGGTCGAAGGAGCGCAGCGCAGAATGAACGTGGTCATAACTTTTGTAAGCTGAAGTTACGAGTACATGGTCGGAGCTTGGAGGCATGGTCGGAGCAGCTACAACGTGGTCGTAGCCAAATTCTAAGTGGTCATAACGACTGCCAGGGTGGTTGTAAGCGGCAATATGTAGCAACCTACTCTAATTCAGTTTTTTCTTCTTGTACGACTCGTTTCCCACGCCGTATATATGTACCCTAGTAGTCCATAGGAAGGGCATGCACTCTATTGTAATCTCTCTTCATTGAAATGATTTGCCTACGAGCGTCCGTGGTTTTTTTCCGTAAGGGTTTTTCACGTAAATATTCATATCTCTTGATTCTATATTTTTTGTGTATCATTTGTAATGTTGGGAATCACAAGATGGCAAGGCACTCACGTTTTGGGCTGTAGCAGTAGGAAGAGTAATACTCTTTATTTTCACTCAATAGCACACATACATACAAGGCTAACACAGTAGGCTTTCATTAGCACTCTATCAATACACACGCACACACGCTATAGTCTAGTACTGCTCTCATTACATATGCACAGCCAAAACTGCTCTACACTTCTTTCTTTTGGCGTGCACACACGTACAAGGTCTTCAGATCCTTTTATAGGACTGTGAACCGACTGAGCAAATTGACATGCAAACAGTAAATACACCTAGAAAACAAGTTTCTTGATCCATACAGTCTTGTATGACTCATTACAGCTGTAAACAAGTTTGTTTTATACAGCTAGCTGTGTAGATTTTTTTTGCTGCATGTCGGCTGTGCAGATTTCATTAGTTGCTGACTTAGCTCATGAATCATCTAGCATTTTCTTTGCTTGAGGCAGCAATTACGTAATGAGCTATACACCATTAACTCACATCCAACTCAAGGCTTGACTGGCAGCAGTAGCAATAGCTAGAAGGTTCAAGTATGCATTGCTATTTTTATTTTTTTAACACTCCTCCTCAATGCATACTTGCTTTTAAAGTTGTTTTGCAGACCATTTTGAGAGCCTCTCGAAATTTCTCAAACTTTGCTTCATTGAGACTTTTTGTAAGAATATCTGTAGCTTCTTCATCTGTATTTGTTGACACCATCTCGATATCTCCTTCAAGGACTTTTTCTCTTATATAATGATAGCGCACTTCTATGTGTTTTACCCTCGCATGAAAGACTGGATTCTCTGCCAGACGTATAGATGATAGATTATCACAGAGAAGCCTTACTTGATAGTCTGTCGGTTGGTAGAGATCATTCATCAGTTGCTTAAGCCAGGTGTTTTCTTGTGCTGCTATTGCTGCTGACAGCAAATATCCTACAATGATCCCGAAACGTCCACTACATGGACAAGGCCCACAGTTTAATAGTATCCTACAGTGATCTTTTGTCAGCAAATATTGCATAAAGCCGAACCTCCATAGCATGGTACTCCCATGATGATTCATGCTCATCGTGTATAGAAAGGCCCTCAACATCCACCGTATTCCATGCCTACGGCATGAGACCTTTGTCCTCATCGAAAGAATTGTCGCCATCATCTTCTAAAGCTTCCTCCTTGGCCCAAGCTATCCAGTCATTGATCTCCATCTGACGCACAATGCTATCGACACCCTCCTCCGCATCCGCATATCTAGTGGGCTCAACTTGCATAGTGCGATCTTCGTGATCTGCCTCAACAACATCTGCATCCGCCAATTGGGTGGGTTGAGCATGTGGTGTGCGATATTCTGCGTGTGCCTCCGTAAAATTGCCCATCGCGTCCTCTTGATGAACCACGCGCTGCACGCCCGAGCTACTCCTACCAACAGGACCTCTTGTGTCTCCTTTCGGACATGTTTGCAAGAGTAGCACGCACTCATAACCATGTCATCGGCAGTCTTACATAAAGCCCATCTATGCAACCGTGTGCATTAGTCTTCTCAACTCCCACCGAATGTCCATGGTAGACCGACTCCAAAGCCTATGTAGGACGATATTGCACACCTCAGGGTCCAAGGAGAAGCTGCATATGAGCCAGTCCAAGACATCTCTGATTTGAGCATTCTCCACGTCCGGGAGTACCATATGGACTTTGCGGGGAACTGCTCAGGTGAACACTGTATGGACCTTCACGAATGGTACCAGCAGCATAATGCACTTTCAATGTTGTGGGTTCTGATATGACTTATTTCTCACTGTAAATATTACCATTTGTCAACATGCACTCACTAAATACGTGCTAAACAAATACTTAGCTACATATTGCCTACATTCGGATGAGAACAAGAACGGATGAGGCTATTTTCTTCACGCGAAGATCTTTTCTTCTTATCAGTGAGCTTCCTTCATCTTCCTCTCTAACCTCATGAACTCCTCTCCTCTTCTTCTCTCCTTCACCCAAGTTCTTGTCCTCTCCTTCACTCCTTCTCCCGAGCTCCTCTCCTCTCCTCTCCTTCACTCCCTCTCCCGACTCCTCTACTTCTCCCCATCTCATTCTCTCACTCTCCCGAGCTTCTCTGCTTCTCCTCTCGCAACTTTCTCCCCCCTCTTCACTTCCTCCCTCCTTCTCTCCCTCCTTTTTTCACTCTATTAATTCAAGCTCCTCTTGTTCTTCTTGTGAGAGAAATGATAAGATAGCCCGTGAAGCGATAGATAGTCATTTTTGCAAAAAAAAAAGGTATAATAACAGGTATAATACTGTAATTCGGAATTAAAAATTGATTATTCAAAAAAATCCGAGGAAGCAGCAGTCTGCGTGAAAGTAATAGCAAAGCCACAAACCGCACAGTGTAGCTGCCACCAGAGCTAGCCAGCAAAACCTAAATTAAATAAAGTGGCACGAAGTCCAACAAGAGGGTGTTGCTGGCTTGTCTTGTGTGAATTTGTTTTGGTTAAAATTGCTATATACATCCAAGAGTGTACCCAGAGTTTTTCTATTGCGAGATTTCGCTAGGTACACACAAATTCGTACTAGCAAATTTTGAATTTCTTTTGTATAGCTACTTTGAAGTATGGTATTCTGCTATTGAATTGCAACATAAAGTTTTCTCTATTGGAAGTCAAGATGCAAGCTATTTTATCATAACTTGATTTAGACGATGCACTTTTAGGGATCGACAAAATGCTAATGACATTGTTCACTAATGAGAAGCAATGTAAAGATTATAAGGCCTTATTTTATATTCATATTTATCTATCAAATAATATTCTACAAGAGGTTTTAAATGAGACATCTGCTACTACAGTATAAATGAAGCTGGAGCAGATTTGTATGATCAAGGATCTAACCAGCAAGATGCATCTGAAGTAAAAGCTTTATTCCCACAAGATGGTGGAGGGAGCCTCATTGTTGAACTACCTGATAGCTTTCAAAAAAGTTGTTGCTGACCTCGAGTCTATGGAGGTAAAAATATAACGACAAAGATTTGTGTCATATTCTACTATGTTCTCTGCCTAGTTCGTACTCTACTTTCAGAGATACTATTCTATATAGCTAAGATACTCTTACTCCCAGTGAAGTTTATAGAGCACTATATGCTAAAGAAAAGATGAAACTTATGATTTCTGGTAAAAGTTCAAGTACGCACGCAGAAAGTTTGTCAGTCTATGATAGACAATACAAGAAATGTTCAAATGGTGATTCAAGAGGTTGAAACAAAAGCAGATACAAAGGTAGATTTAAATTCAGAACAGAAAATCACGCAAGTATTGCAAGAAAATGGTCATGACATATCCGAATACTAGAAGTTGTAGAATAAGATGAAGAGGAATAATAATTTCAAAAGGATCAACAGGAGGATGAAACTAGAGCCATCGTTGTCACTAAAGAAGTTTCGATAGAGATGTTCTCGTTGTTTTTCTTTGGTGATTCCAAAACCAAAGATGAGTGGATTCTTGATTGCTGTACTTTCCATATGAGCTTGAACCGCGAGTGGTTCATTACATATGAAGCTACGCCATGTGGATCCATGTTGATAATGGATAGTACACCATGAAGGTTGCAGGCATTTGTTCTATCCAGATCAATATGTTTGATAGCACCATCGAACTTTGTCGGATGTTCATCATATTCTGAATTTGAAGAAAAATCTTATCTTGTTGAGTACTCTTGATGCTAAACAGTACAACTATTCAGGTAGAGGTGGAGTTCTGAAGATTAACAAAGGTTCTCTTGTTGTGATGGAGGGTGATATAAACTACCAACTTATATCATCTATGAGGCACTATAATTTTAAGTAATATTGTTGTTGCCTTAAATAAATCATCCGATTTTGATGCTACTAATCTTTGGCATATGAATCTAGGGCATATGAGTGAATCTAGAATGATGGAATTATGCAAAAGAGAATTTCTTGATGGTCACAGAGGGCGAAATTCAGTGCTACAACTCACTCTACAAAAGGCGTATTGTATGATGTTTACTCTGATTTATAGGGAGAATACCGCGTTCCATCACTTGGAGGTGCATGCTACATATTGACTATCATTGATGATTACTCAATAAGAGTTTGGGCATATTTCGTAAAGCACAAATTGGATATATTCAAGACATTCAAGAATTGGAAGATTATGATTGAAAAACAAACTGACAAGAAACTACGTGGTAGACAATGTCTTGGAGTTCTGTTCTGAAGAATTTAATGCTTTATGCAGATTAGAAGGTATTGTAAGATATTATACTGTCCCAAGCACTCCTCAACAAAATAGTGTGGCTGAATACATGAATAGAACCATCATGGAGAAGGTACATTGCATGTTGTCAAACTCTAGATTATCTAAGAGTTATTGGGCTGAAGCCACTTCCACTGCATGTTATTTCAGTAAACAGTCACCCAAATTGGCTATTGATAAGAAGACTCCAACTAAAGTATGATCTAGCTCTCTAGTAGATTATTCAAACTTAAGAATATTTGGTTACCCTGCTTATACTCATATTAACAACGATAAATTAGAGTCTAGAGCAGTTTAGTGTATTTTCCTTAGTTATAAAACTAGTGTAAAAATATATAAATTATAGAATCCTAAAACTGGAAGGGTTGTTATTAGTAGAAGTGTAACTTTTGATGAATCTTCTATGTTGCATGATAAATCATCTATTGATGTTTCAGTTGACAGGCAATCAAGTGTGCAGGTAGAGCATATTATTGATTCAGGATCTACACTAGAAGTCGATAAGGAAAATATTCTAGAAGTTCCTATTATTGCACCGCCAATATAATGTTCCATTGCATCTAAAAGATAAAGGAGGAAAAGTCAGTCTCCTAAGTGATTGATTAAAGTAGCCAATATTGTGGCCTAGTGTTTAAATATGGCAGAATAAATCGAAGGTGCTGTAGAACCTTCATCTTATTCAGAGGCAATATCTTCTAGTGATTCAGAAAGGTGGATGGCCGCCATACATGATAAGATGGAATCGCTTAACAAGAATGGCACTTAGGAACTGGTCAAGTCGCCAATTGAGAAGAAACCTATTCGCTGCAAATGTTTCTTCAAGAAGAAAGAAGATATTTTACCAACCGAAGATGTTAGATACAAAGCAAGGCTAGTTGCTAAAGGATACAACCAAATTTCAGGTGTTGATTTCACAGATGTCTTTTCCTCCATTGTGAAGTTAGTTATATTCGGACTTTACTCAGCATTGTGGTTATGCATGATTATGAGCTTGAATAATTAGATGTAAAAACCATATTCTTACATGGGGACTTAGAAGAAGACATTTATATGGAGTAACTGAAAGGTTTTGTTGTTCCAAAAAAGAGAATTTTGCTGCAAAAGACAATGCTGAAATTTTAAAGTTGAAATTAAGCAGTGAATTTGAGATGAAAGATCTCGACAAGAAAAAGATTCTTGGTATAGAAATCATCAGAGATGACGGTTTGGCAAATTATACCTAAGTCAAAAAGAGTATATTGATGAAGTTCTTTATCGTTTTAACATGCATAAGGCCAAACCTGCGAGTTCTCCCTTACCTGCATATTTTAGACTTTCTTCAACTTCATGTCCACAATCAAATGATAAAACTGAGTACATGTCTAGAGTTCCATATGTGAGTGCAGTTGGTTCACTTATATATGCCATGATATGTTCTCATCTCGATTTATCTCAGTCATTAAGTGTGGTATCGCTAATCCTGAAAAAGAGCATTAGAAAGTAATTCAATGGATTTTCAGATATTTGAAGAGCACATCTAATACTTGTTTATAGTTTGGGAAGACTAGAGACGGACTCGTTGGTTATATGGATTCTGATTTTGCTGGAGATTTGGATAAAAAAAGATCTCTCATTGGTTTATGTGTTATTGTTGGAGGGTGTGCTATTAGCTGGAAAGCTAGTTTGCAAGCTACCGTTGTCTTGTCTATTGCAGAAGCTGGGTGTATGGCTATTTCTGAAGCTTGCAAAGAAATTGTTTGGCTAAGACGTTTATTTACTAAGCTTTGTCAAAGTACATCTTGTATGCGTGCCTCAACCTATATACATGCCTCAACCTATATACGTGCCCCAGTAGTCCATAGGAAAGGCATGCTCTTCATTGTAATCTCTCCTCATTATAGTGATTTGCCTTCAAGCACCCGTAGTTTTCTCCGCAAAGATTTTTCATGTAAAATTCGTGTTTCTTGTCTCTATTTTCTATGTATTATTTGCAACAGTGCTTTTAGTGAGAAAGCCTCATTTAACGCCAGCCACGATGCCGTGAGGCTCTTGCGGCTCTGGTGATGCTCCGGCCATGTAACGGCAGCCGACAACCATGCAATGCTGCTACAGCTACTCCGGCGATGGTGTAGTCCTCCCGACTGGTAAGTCTACAAATTCCTTCTTCCAAACCTTACCTCCATGTATTCCAGTGATTGAATCCTAATTCTGGTGGTAGGGTGTATCACTTATGATGATTCTGGTAGGAATTGTGAGCTTGAGAAATGCTCAGTTCAAGATTTGGGTAAAAATTTTCTGGTCTGCTATGAAAATGGTTAAAAATCTAGTTAATTGGGTTCATGCGCAAGGAATGGTGGCCACAACCTCTTCCTATGAAGTTCTATCTCAGTTCAAGTTTTCTAATATGACCTGATTAGTTTCCGAGCACCAATCCAACTATATATTCTTAGATAACACAATTTACTACCAGTTCATTAGCTTCACTGCTAACTAGAGCATGATATTATGCTAATACCTGCTGAATTTAGCTTTTCAAAAAAACCATATTCGTTGGCTTTTCACCACAGTCAACACAGTTGTACTGTCTTCAAATGAAATGCAGAGCCGCACCGATATTCTCCAAAACTCTATATTTTAGATAACACAACTGTGTTGTCTTCAAATGAAATGCAGAGCCGCACCTATATTCTTCAAAACTCTATATTCTTAGATAATACAATTTACTACCAGTTCATTAGCTTCACTGCAACTGGGCAACTTGACTCCCCATGGTCAGAGCTACAGTCCAACTGAAACAACCTGAAAAAATTTCAAAATTTTCTTTTCTTTTCTGAATTTTCCTGAAATTTTGAGGGAATTTTGAAAATTTTCCTTTTTCGGAAAGTTTCCCTGTTTTTCCACTTTCGTTCTCTGCAGTGCGCCTCCCCTTCTCAGTGGCGCATTTCTTCTTCCCGTCTCCCCTTTTCCCTGGCGCCTTCCCACCTTCCTTCGCCTCCCTTCTCTGTTGGCGCCCTCCTTTCCCGCTCCCTCCCCGCGCATGCGCACGCGCCTGCACAGCGCAGTGCCCCCGATTTTGCCGTGCCGCCTCGCAGCGCTGTCTCCACCGCCCCCAGGTCGCGCCACATTGCCCGTGTCCACGCCGACCCATACTCTCGCGGCCCCCGCCCGTCAGTCTCAGCTCCCCTCCCTCTCCGCGCTTTGCGCCTCCGCCATTCCGGTCGCTCGCCTACTCCCGCTCGCCATACCTCACTGCAACACCACATCGCCACCCTGTCACTCGGAAGTGACTCCCCATCAACCCCCGTCCCCTCCACTGACCACCCATGCCGCGCTCCATGCCGCCCTCCCCCTGCTTTTCTCCTCTCCGCCCGAGCTTACTCGTACGCTCCTCGGCTCCCCTACTCTCCCTTACTCCAGAGCCTCCCCCAACTTCTCCATTCACATCCTGCAACTCCCATGTGCCTCCGTGAGCAACCAATCGAGCTCCGCTGCTCCGCTGCTCCCCTGCGCCATCGCCACTCTCCCCTACGCCGGTGACCCCCCGTGAGCCATTCTTCTCCTCCTCTCCCTCATTTCCCAATTCTCTGCGCCCAGAGCTTCCCTGATGCTCCCTGATCACTGTGGTACTCTTCTCTGGCCAGGTGAGCCCCTATGGAGCGCCGACATCGTAGCTCGCCGCCGACCGTCAATGCTCTCCGTGGCTAGCCCTCTCGGATGCCTCCCAGTCGAAGCCATCACTGCCACCGTGAGGCGCTCGCACCCTATATCGCCAAGCCACCCTCCGTTTGACTAGAGCGCCGCCGGTGAGCCGTTGCGTCGCCGTGAGGCCAAATGCCCCATTTCTGCCTCCATCCTCCACCGCCAACCACCTTGCTTCCCTAAGCCCCAATATGGAACCCCCGCACCTCAAGCTACCTCCTGGTGCCCTTGGTTGTCGTCGGCGACCCTCGTCGGTGCTCAATCGGCCGCCGCCATCAACCTTCTGCTCCGTTGTCCTGTAGCGCCAGGAAGTGGAAAGGGGAAGGAAGAAGACGAAGGTGTGGCTCGATCCCGCCCGTCCGCGTCGCCATCCACGGTCTGCATGCGCGCGCCAGTTGGGCCTAGCGCTCGCGCACGATTGGGCTGAGCCGCGCGGCCTGCTCGCCCGCATCGGCCGCCTCCCACGTGGGCCATTCGTCGCTCGGGCCAAAGTCCCCCTCGGGCCGCACTGTAGCAATAGGGCCGGTCCAACACTGTTCATCAAATTTCCAGAGAATTTTCCAATTTCCAAAAATCTAGAAATTCAAAGAAAATTCTAGAAAATCACAGAAAACTCCCAAATTTCACCATCTTGTTCATTTTGATGTCCTAAACCCATTTTTGACCTCCAATCCACTAAATTCATCCTAGAAAAAAAATCAAAAATCCCTCATTTGAATATTTATGCAATTTACTCTTTTTTCGTAGATTCATTTTCTCCTCGCTTGATTAGGCTCAAGCCAGACTTATTTTGTTTTTGTGTGTTTGCGCTAGTTTCGAAGTTCTCGGAAGCTACGATGCAAGGTCCAGATCAAGGAAGCGCGGATCTCGAGGTCGTCGAGCTAGTCGATTTCCAAGGCAAGTCACAAGTCCTTGACCATGTTGAAATCCCATGCCATTTAAATTATGTTATTATGCTCTTTGCATTATGGTTAGTTGTGAAATGTTAGTTTGCGTAAAATGAAATGTTTAGAATGACATGATATGTAGATAAAACCTACCACCGATAAATACCATGTTACAATTTGCTGCCATGCCTTTGATAGCCCTATAAATAATTACTTGTTAATATAAATAACTATAGGATATTTACATTCATGCAAAATCTTTACACTACTAAGGATGTGGCCGTGGGCCGGTAGATTTGGAAAAACTCCAAGCTAGGGTAGGGTGGTATGGGACACCGTACCCTAGAGTGGTGGTACCGGCGTGCACAGGTTAGGGTAAAGGTTGTTGTGGGAAGCCGCGAGACGGCCTTCGCCCACCGCTTTACCTTAGGGTGGAGGTTGCAGACCTCATGGAAATGTAAGGACAAGACCCTTGCGCCGAGCAAATGACATAGTATCCGCCCAACCACCGGTGTTGACTTGTCAACCCTTGTTTAGTAGTTGCTCAACCTATTGAAGCCCGGATTGGGAGTCGGTGAGGACCCCGGACCAATCGGGTGGAGTGTTTATCAAGGGTTGAGCAGTGAAAAGACCCGGTTCCTTAACTTAGTCATGAGGGTTATGTATGCTTGTGGGTAAAGCTGCGCAACTCTGCAGAGTCAATCAAATGGTATTCGAATATGCCGTACTCCCAGTTAATGGAGCTGTGTCACTTGGGTGATTCCAGCAACGAGGCATAAGTAGTTTTCACAAGTGTTTTAAAATGGTTTAGTTGGTTAATCAACTTTGAAAGAAAACCCCCTTGATTTTAAGGAGTAGTTTTTGGATTTGGGTTTTTGAAAATGTTTACAAACAAAAGTGCATCCACCCAAAATTAATAAAACAAGTATACTCCCTTCCTTTGATGATCCGTGCAAATAGTTAAAGTTAGGGTTTCCCTTGTGACTTGCTGAGTGCAGTGGTTGGTACTCAGTCTTGCGTAAATCCCCCCAACAGGTACCAGAGGAAAAGGAGGCAATTCAAGATATCATGCTAGTGTTGCGACCGCACTCAGGCTTTTCCTGTGGTGCTTTCTGCAGTTCTTCTGTATGTAAGTATTTTTGGGCTTGCACGCCCATTTTGTTGCTAAAATTGACCGTTAGGTCTTATTTTAATCAAACTAACTTTTCTTAAATGTTCGTAAGCAGGCATGATACTCATCCGGATCTGCAGCTAAACTCCTGGGTGGTTGCGGATTAGTGACGCCCCTATTTCCCCAAAAATGGGGGCGTTACACCAACTGTATTCGTTGACTTTCCTGGAACCCCTCCAGACAAGGTGTATTTTTATAGTGTTTGTGCTTGGTTTAAACAATGGCTGTTTTGCAATAATCCTGTGAGGTTGCATCCGCTCAGCCCTACTTTTGGACTCAATCGAAGATTTTGCTTTCTTAGAGGACTCAAATGTAAAAATGAATAAAATATCCTCTTTTCTATTGTTTTATACTGGTGTCTGAAATTCAGAAAACACAGAGGTGGTTTTTTGCAAACGTTTCTGCCAAATCAAAGTTTTGTTTGCTTTTCAGCAAATTTCCAATTTGAATTGTGTTTCCATTTTGGTTTTTGGAATTGTGCCACCGATAGGTTAGGCATTTATCAAAAAGAAAGAATTTTTACAAAATCCCTAAAAGAGCAAAACAAATGATCCAAAATTAGCACAGGCATGACGAATAAATTCTCTCCAATCTCCATTTCACTAGCTACGTACTTTTTTTTTCTATTTCCGATTGGATGGTAGACACACGCGAACCCCTAGTACATGCCTATAATTTTGCGAGACCGAAGATGAAACCACGAAATCACCGAGCATATGTATGTGTTAAGTAGACAACAAAATTTGAGTTCTAGTGGCATTCCACTGTCTCCACCGTGAGGTAGTTCCGGTACCTACTTTTTTTTCAGAGCAACATGCAGAAACTTTTATTATTCAGTTTGCAAACAAAGTTCAACCATGATTCTTGAATCCTTTACGTTCTAGTTCTAATACCTTAATTTGCAGTGACGCACAGGAGAGCCTCTCTCCACGCCAATGCATCTGTCGTCGCCTACTCACAGGGTTCACCATGTTGTCTATAACGTGGCCAAAATCGCTGATGAAGTTATATTGATGGTCTTGTAGCATCCCACCCGCCTGCCAGACTAAATCGTGGGATAATTAACTTGCTTCCTAATAGTAAATATGCCTCATCCATTCAAAAATATTGACCTATTTGTTTGCCGAATGTAGTTATAAGTTCTGTTTTTTTGGGCTGTGACTGATGGCTTTTCGCTCTAGCGCGAGCGTTTGTGTAAACGAACTAATTACTGATAAGCCACTTCAAAAAGGTTTGTTCGATAAGCCACTTTAAAAATGTGACAAAAAATCATGCCATTTATTTATTTAGGAAAATCATAAACAATAAGCTGAAAATAATGAGGCCACAAGATACTTACACGAGTGCTAACAACTAGATTGACAAGTGTGGTGTTGGGTATAGTTGCACCTTCCAAACAACCTTTATTAAAGGTCGTTTTATTATGGGTGGTATTCTAATTTTCAATAAGGCAATTCATGAAATTCCCAGGAGTAACAAAGCTGGGGTGTTGCTTAAGGCTATGCTTATTTCAACTTCTTTGTTAGACTTTTGGTTTCTAGTTTTTAATTTCATTTTTTTCCCTAGTTTTTAGGCTTTTTTGCCTTTTTTTTGTATTCCTTTGTATTATCCATGATGGGATAACCTTTTTTTTTAATTTTTAAATTTAATTACACCAAAAAGCTATCAGCTGTTACAGTGCAAAATAAGCCTCGAACAATAAACATAATCCATAAACCACAAGAAAGCCCAAATGAACAACCCCTGAGATTGATTTTGAAAAGACATATGACAAGGTTCATTGGCCTTTCTTTTATCAAATTATGCAACAAAAGGGTTTTAATGACGAGTGGTGTGATTGGATAATGAAGGTTGCTATGGGAGGTAGAGTGGCTGTTAAAGTAAATGACCAAGTTGGTCCTTATTTCACAATTAAAAGGGGTTTAATGCAAGGGTGATGAGCACATCATTTCTTTGGACACATAACACTCCTCTAGCTACTACACATACTACATATGGTCCTATGACTAGGGCATGTGCACAACAATTTAATTATTAGGTGAGCTCATTTCTAAGGTTGTTTAATTCAACTTTTGAGAATGGGTTGCTGTCGGATGCATATGATGTGATTGTGTTTAGGAATATAGGTGAGGACCAAGGAGAGATACATGGAGTCACAGGCATGCTTGGGATGAACATTGGAGGTCACCATGTCACTTTGAGGTCAGGACAACCAAGTATGAAAACTGGAATGCTCTAGAATCTAGTTTAGCCTCCGAAGATAACACTGACTTCAAACGAGCATAGCAAATGCATACGGAGTCCAAATGAGGTGATCTAGGACTTGTGAAAAATCTCATGACGTCTTCTTTCTAATGGTTCTAGTTCCACATCAAAACTCCACCTAAGTGTGTTGCAATCTATGAAACAAGTCTGGATCAATTCCAAACCTAAGCCCTGGGCCTTGTATCAGTTTGAGCCCAACTGAAGAGTCATAATGGGATGCTCCCCCTACCTCATGGATGTGCTCTCCACATCTCTATTCCCTCAAATAGGGCAATGGACACTACTTTTAGGGTTTAGGTTTAGTTTTTGCTTGTTAGCCCCCGTGTGCAACATCCACATCTTCTCTAATGTCGTTTAGATCTACGGAAGTGTGTTTCTAAACCTTACAACTATTTTTAGTGCTTTATTTCCTATTTGCAATTCATATCACTTTTACTTTGTTCTTGCTTTGTTCTATGATTACGTTACAGGAATTGATCTTCGCGATTAGGTCAGCCGCGTTCTTGGCACGATTGATAACCATTCAGAGTATAGTTTAGTGATTGCTTAGTGTCTCAAATGAATTCGTTTGGTAGCCATCATCGTCAAAGTCATCCTCCACAAATTGTTAGTTATCCCTCACCGGAAGATCCGGACCTAGAGACAAATTGTCAGCTAATTACCTCTATCTGTTTTATAAAACATATTTTGATTAAAATTGAATTTAGGTTTTTAGAGGTTAAACTCACATTTAAATTACTTTTTATCTTTTCTACAGTAACTAACATTCAAACAGGGTGTCTTTTTAAGACGGGATCTACAAGTTGATTGTAGTACACACTGTTGCAACTTCATTTATATCGGCCAAAATCGCATACGAGTTTCTATTACTTCGTACTCTCTCTCTTTCATGAATAGCTTAAAAGTCATAAACCGCAACCAAACACCATAAGTCGAAGCTAAAAAAACAGGCCCATATATCTAAACCCAACCCACTTAACCTTCTGGTCTCCAAGGAGTTAATCAAAGTAGGAATTCATGACTATCTAATACCTTAAGCGACATGACTATAAAGTAAAGCATGCATAATATAATTTCAAATAAAATAGTTTGCATTTAAAACTAGGAGTGACATGATCAATCATAAGTATTTGTCTTACTCAAATGTGGAGGGCTCGAGGTCTTGTTTAACAGCGGTGGCTACCGGGACATCGGAATCTATATTCGTGAAAAACGTATGAATTCAATTCAAATCCAAATAAATTCAAACAAACATCATAAATTATTATTTTTGTACTGATTGAAATATCTTGAATTTAGAAACAAAAATTACTTCATTTAGATTTGAAATGAACAAAGTTATGACCCTTTGAAAATTGGCCCGGGAGGAAAATCCTAACAGGTGGAGTCCACGGCCCACGGGTTCCCCGTTTTCTTTCCTATTTCTTTTTTTTTTTTGAGAAAACGTTCTGTGACTGACGTGTGGGGGCTCTTGGTCAGCGACGGATTCACATAGACCGAGTCCATAAGCCTATCTCTGTCTAGTAGGGCCCATATGTTAGTGGTGCATTTCTTAATTAAGGTTTAATTTGATTTTCTTAATTACAGAGGTCCCATGTCATACTGATAATATATACTAAGCAAATAGTAACCACTTAACTAACTTTAATCCTGTGGGGCCCGTCACATCGAGAGAGTAATGAGCGGAGCAGACTAGCTCACGGTGGAGCTCGTTACCGAGCTCGCCGGCGGCGAGGCGGGGACGCAGGTGCACGGATAAGGGTCAAAACGGGTTGCTGGGTTCAAGACACACTGATTGGTGGTGGCGGCAGCCGGAGAGGTGCAGTATGGTGGTGGCGCGATGGCGATGAGCGGCGGAACTCCTCTGGCCAACGGCGGTGTTGGCATAGCAGCAACAAAACGCGGAGCAAAACCTACTCCAATACCAGGCGAGGTCGTGCAGGCGGCTCAGACGATACGGCAAAGCAGAGGTGAAATAGAGCCACTGCAGCAGTACTAGAGGCCCTGGCGAAGCTACTAGGGTCAGCTCGGGACCTAGGTCACTGGAGCTGAGCTTGGCGAAGACAAATCACAGCGGTGACAGCACGGGCTAAGGCGAGGACTACGAAACCGAGCCTATCCTACCAAATCAAGGCTAGTCACAAACTCACAATCTACGAGCTGCAATGAAGCTATCTACGCCCGTGGTGCTCGCAATCGGGCCGTGGGTGAAGTCCTCCACGGCGGCCGGTTCTGCGAGTCTGGAAGTAGATAAAGACGCGAAGAATAAGAACGGGACTCACCGGAATCAAGGATGTAGAGGCGGCGAGCTACGTATTCTCCGAGCCAGCGTCTAGAACGAAAGGGATGCTCCGACGGCTCTGGGCCATGGCAACAGAAGGGAATACGCGCATCAGAGAGAGCGGGTGAAGGCGATTACAAAGAAGACACGGGCCACGGACCTCCCAGCTTTCCCTAAATATGCAAAGGCAAGGGATACATCCGACCTCGCAGCTTTCCCTGAATACCCAGTCACAAAACGGCCTTGTTTTCGCCTGACATGTCATTACATCATTAAAAAGCCAACAGGATGGCAGTACTGCTTCGTCCTTGAAGACGTCTAGGAATTATTTGAATGCGTGGGGCATAAAGACGTCGCGAATTATTTGGAGAGATGGTCAATCATAGGAAGCATTGGTGCGTGGGGGATAAAGGCGTCGCGTCACCGACGCAAGCGAACAAACACCACAGTCCACAGAGCCACCGAGCCTCCCCGGCCACCTGCCGAGCCGCTGCATGCCTGCATGCAAGGAAATGTACATTTGCGAAGTAAGTAGGGCATAGATTTGAGGACGAATCATAAAAGAGGGCTGGCCGATCAGCAAGGATAATCCAGCATTCCAGGCTTTCCAGCTCATGCCCTTTTGATGCAATAGCTACAGAGTACTCGTTAATAAAATCATAAGTTTAAGCGAATAGTTTAGAAGGCGGAGAAGCACAGTGCACAGCTGAAAGAATAAAGAGAGATTTGGGCATGTTCTAAATGGTTTTAGTTTTGATATTTTTGGGCTTTCAGCTTATATTAAGCTATAAGCCACTTAAAACGCACCGGTTTTTAATTTTAGCTTATTTTGGTTTTTTGACTTTTTTGCCTTTATTCTTTTGTATTATCCCTGAGATATAATGTTTTTTATTTTTTATTTTTTAAATTAAATGATTTGAAAAAACTAATTACTGCTATAGCACAATTTTCAATCAAAAACCAATACCCAAAGCCGTAAGCTTATGCTCAGTGGAACGGCCCTAATGCCACAAGTGACTCTTTTACTTGGGACAGATTCCGGCAAGTCATGTTGTGTCTTGCGAATTGCCAAACTGTCCCAATAAGTAGTCCACAGACTTCAAAAGAAAAAGTAACTACACCAGATATATCTCAAGTCTGACAACGTTATCTCTAAGGTGCTTACTCTAGTGGCTGCCATCCTGGCTGTCAGGGTGATACTTGTTTGACATGTTCTTCATGACAGTAGCTTATAGATTTTGATTAAAATTTTTAAATTTTAGATGTTTGTGAAAGAGATTACAGAGAGATACTCACTTGCGATTTTGACTCGTACAAATGTTTAGTTTTTAACGAGTATTACAATTAACTTGTAGACCCCGTCTTAAAAAATATTCCGTTTAAAAGTTAGGTACTGTAACAAAAACCAAAAGCTGCTTTTAAAAACTACATCAAACTGTAGGATCGTCGATGGCAATCAGAGGGGGTGAATAATTGCAGCGTCTAGCGGAAGCTTTTCAAAATTTATTAATATTCTTTAAACCTGTAAATCACAGAGCACACAAAAAAATATCCAGGCACAATGCATGCAAATCAATTTATGTATATATATTTCTTGATGCATGCATAAATCACAAGCTTAAAAACTTAATGCTAAACAAAAACATAAAACCTAATTAGCCTCACCTAATCCCCTAGCACTAATTATATTTTCCTCTCTCCTCAATGCACGGTACGGTTTTTCTTAATGCATGCAGTCAACAAAATTAGATCTCACGTTCAAACCTCATGCATGCATACAATCCGTAATTACCTTTCACTAATGTTGCAATTAATCACTTATTGAACTTAATTAGATACTAGCAGTAGATCAATAGAAAATAGAAACGATGCAATCATGAGCACTACTGTGATAGAAAAGCAAGAAGGCAAATGATCAGTGCAATCCATCCAAGGCTAATTAATTTTGCGAACTCACGTGCTGCTACTTTGACTAAACTGTTTACTCTCTCTCCTAACTTTCTAGTTGTAGACTCACACAGAATAGAAAAATCACACACTTTATAGAGAAGACAGGACGTCGGGAGAGCACGCCGATTGACGCAAGACTATGACGTCAAGCCGCATGTGAAGAAACGCCGTGGAGTGTCGTGCCCAGGAGCCGCACCGCGTCGTGGAGAGAATCTGCGGGATGTCACGACGCGCAATGAAACGGCCGCGCTGAACAAAGACGAGGACGAGACGCCGCCGTCGGTTTTTCCGTTTAAATAGATATATTTTATTTTTGAATTATGGTAGCTACAAAATACCTTCCTGGCACCTCTCAAACCCTAGCACGAGAATTACATCTCAAAAGCCACGGAGTTAGCCTCCAACCCCACCTCTATTTATAGTCTAGGGTCCAAAACCTGGGCTTACCCTAAGCCTACGGTTTCTAATCCAATTCTAACAAATAAGGGACTCAAAACCCTTCCTAACACAGGTTTTCCTAAAATTCCAACTTTTCTAACTCGTCTCGTGTCGAAGCCTCCAGGACCGCACCTCCCGTAGCTTCTCCACGCATCCACCTTTGATCTCCATGTGCTCCAGCGTTAGTCCGACCACCTCGTGACATCCTCGACCGCCTGGACCTCAGATTTCCCCCTCCTAGTCCCGGTCTTCCTCGTCACCGACCATGACCGTCTCCACGCCCAACCTGCACATGCAAAGACCAAAGAACATTCTTCCGGCACAAGTTCATCCAAACTTGACCAACGTCAATCCGCACACATGCAACACAACTCGCATAACGCCGCTAAACAAAATTACTAAATATTCATCATCACAAATTAACCATTGTCAATTATTCATCACAACAATATTCTAAACCTAGCCACATTGTCTAACACAAACAACCCCTTTGTCTTATAGCTTTTAGCTATAGCTTATGATTTTTGGGCTATTCCTGAGGAAGAGTACAGAGTAACAGAAACTCGCATGTAGCTTTGATCAATATAAATAAGTCGCTACAGTGTATACTACAATTAACTTGTAGATCTATCTTGAAAATACACTTCGTTTAAAAACTAGTTACTGTAGAAAAGCCAAAAACCAGTTTTTAGAATATGAAAAGAATGAACTCACAAGCTTGACAAAGGTAAATTTTCTTTCTTTGATTCATTCAAGCGACATATATTCTAAGGGAAGAGGTCCATTTTCTGCCTTCAACAATCAGGAAAGTCCAATTTTCACCGTAAGAACAAAACCAATTAGCATTGATCCTTCAACCATTAAAACCAGATAGGAAAATCAGGTGTGGTGCTTGAGGTCACGAGTTCAAGCCTAACTTTTTGCTCTGAAGCTGCTGTTAGTTTTTTCTTACATAATTAAACATAAAAAATTAAAAAATTTATATCATCATAGATAATACAAAGCAGTAAAGAGAATAAAAAAGCAAAAAAGGCAAAAAAAATGTTAAAAAGAGACAAAATTAAGAAGCCAGAAATCCATTGCTCAAGCCCGTTCCTTGCTTAATTCAAAGACATTTAGTTCCTCCTCTAGCTTGTTCTATCTTTACTTGCCTCCTGCTCTTTGCCGCTGCCATAGATGGTGGTTCCACCATTCAACGTCATGGCAGACGATGGGAGGAAAGTGGGCGGCAAATAGCAGGTGCGACGGTAGGTAGTAGCACCGCAGCAGTGTTGGGCTGGCGGACTCAAGTCGGCGGGCAGAGAGCCAAAGAGATGAGAGAAAAAGAAGAGAGCGAGGAGGGAAGAAGAGAGGGAGACAGGGAGGAAGATAACTTGTTAATTTTTAACCAGCAATACCACATGTAAACAGCACGTCAACTAGAAACAGGGATGGTATTGGTATTGAGTCAAGAGGTTATTTGCACCTTCAGACAAATGTTTTCCTCTCCAACAGCTTAATTTCTTATCATATCTTTCCTCAACACTAACCCACTCAGAATTTTTCTATAGTAAATTGAAATGCCTGGATATCTAAAAATGACATTTGCCCCCACAGCATAGCCAAAAATTTGTGTGTACATATCTTGAGATCCAGCAGCCTCACCAAACAAGAACAGTTATTCCCTTTTGTGAAAATTGATCATCAGCCAGACGCAACTTCAAAAGCGTTCAACAGAGTCTTCAAATTTGTGGCCTGGACTAAATTGTAAATTGTCATGTGAGAAGTGGATGGTGTCATCCGCATGATGGAAAGCCCACCATGAACCAAATGACGAAAGACACCATACCGACTTTGATAGTTGAGGCCTTGAGGGGTGAAAGTTGGACGTTTTGCAATTGAGTGTAAAATAGACTTTCATGGCAATTGCAGGGTAAAATAGACTTATTTCTATTCTAAAATCTAAATGACTACTAGACAACAAAATATCATTTTCAGATCATGTGGTTAGGTCTAGAATATTTGTGATGATGAATAATTGATAATGTTACTTATCGATGTTATTTGAGGCATGTGACATATGTGGACTCATAAACTTGATTGGGAAATATATTGTTTTGGTCTTTGCGTATGCGGGGTAACTCAGAGACAATCGTTATCTACGGTGAGGACCGAGAAATAGTTTGGTGTAAAGTCATGGCCTAGAGGGCAAATAATGCTGGAGAAGACAGTCGTGCTCGAGTTGGAGCGTGTGGTGATCTAATATGGATGATGCGTATTGGAGTCATGGAGGTGTGGTCCGGAGGCTATGACATGTGACAAAAGTTGAAAAAACGCGTGTTATGTAAGGGTTTCTGGTCACTTAGTTGTTGGAATTGGATAAGAATCTGTTTGGACCTTAAACTATAAATAGAGAGGGGTTTAAGTGCTAACCTGAAGGTTGACAGATACAGTTTTCGTGTTAGGGTTTGGGATGTGCCAGGAGGGCATTTTATAGCCATAAACATGATCCAACAATAAAAATCAGATCAAATTTAGGAAAGAAAAATGTCATCGCTGAATCCGTCGATCAACGCAAGCGTAGAAGCGCATCATGCGGGTAGACTACACTAGCACAGATTAAAAATTTTCTACTACGTAAATTAGGAAGCCATGTGATTAAGAGATCATGAATTGTTACCACTAAATGCACAATGCAGCGGAAGTCGAGTTGAAGTAGTCGATTCAACGAAGAGCGCGTCGGTGTAGTAGTAGTAATCGATCGTCCTCCGACCAACCGTCTTCTCCTTGCGATAGTCCTGATCAGCACTGCAGTCGTAGTAGCGCCTCCATTGAAGTTAACACGTTCAGGGATGGAACACCGTACGTCAGCGTACTAGCTCCAGCGTGCACGGCAGCGGTTATGAGCGGTGGTGGCTAGGGTTTTGACGGGTGTGTTTTAGGGGGCCTCCCTCAGCCCCGCACTTCTCTTTATATAGCCTCCAATCGGATCCTTATCCGATACGAGCAGAGATCAAATCGCACTCAAAAACTATCATCCGGACCGTTATCATTCTGACCCATTAAGTGTGTGGCCCTGTAGGTTCATGTATATTTAGTCATGGGCCAAAAATTCCTTTTTGGTCCGTAAGTCGGTAGCGGTCCTTATCAGGACATAACAACTCCCAAACATACATAAAGATCATATCGAACGAACCTAAGTAGTGTTTCTGTACTGATCCCTTTGCCTTATGATCCAGATCGAACTTAAGGCGAGAAGCGTGCAATTCTATGATAGCTCGATCTTTCACTCGTACATATAGTGGATTACTCAGTTGTGATTGACTCATCAACCATATTTGGTATGGCCATACACTTTCTTAATCCAACTACATTGAGAGGCCCGGAGATATCTCTCTTGTTATATAGTAGGAGTAAATTCCATCTTGATCACTCATATTCCTCCACATGTTTCATAGTAAACCCGAAATCTACCTTTATTACCACTCAGTCACAGAGTAGTATTTTGTAACCCTTAAGTAAACTATTACACATGTAGAAAATATTAACGATACTAGATATAAGGATCCTACACACACTATATATGAGATCAACTGATGACTTTTAAAAATATAATAATTCTCACAGTGTCTCATGATGGATCAATCTAACATCATGTTCTCTAACATATGTTCACATTATTGATTTGATATCTCATATTCATGATCTGTGAAACATAATTATCAATCAATACATGTACTGATCTATAAACCGTAATGGTCTCACATAATGATATAAAATTAGAAATAATTTATAATAACATCAAAACATAAATAAAAGGTTTCACGAACAAGTCACATATTTATTTATCAATATGAAAGATATTTATTTAAGTGACAAAATAATATTTTATTTAAATGATCATAAATATAAAAATAATATAGTTATCTTTATAATTGACCTATAACATATCACTAACAGGGGACATCACGTCGGCAGGACAGAGTACAGCGGAGGTGCTGCCTCTTTGCATGGGTGCAAGCAGATATCAAACCGATCTAGTGTTATTTCTCTCTCCAACAGGAAAGAATGCACATGCGTCCAGACAACATAGAGCAGTGAAGAACTTGGTGCTGCATGTGCTGCGTGAAGATCGGGGTGGCAAGGCACTATTCCATCGACCATACGGGTCATGTCGATCACATCGTGATCAGGGACCAACGGGTCCTACGTAGCAAATGCAGTTTTCTTCATGTTTTTTGCTTCGTATGTCCTAGATGAAGCAGTAACAGAGCAGAAATGTTTGGAAAAAAATTCTAACGAGTTCAATCAGCGAAAGCGATGTCTCAAATTTTTTAATTTGCTGCAGTATTGCCAAATATTTTTAGTCTTGCTACATTACACACGTAGTTAGCTACAGTACCAAAGAAAAACTTTTTTCCTTTTTCTTTTATTGTCTTTTGTTTTTGTGTTCTTACTGTATTGACAGGTTGGACAATCATAAGACAATAAATTTGAGAAAGAAAGCTTTTGCTGTGGATTACAATCATTCACCCCTCTTTGATTGTCATTGACAATTATACAGGTGGTATCAGAACAGGTTGCAATGGCATTAGATCGAGATTAATTTTCAGGTAAGCCACTATTTTTTTATGGATCAGATTATATCTATTGAAAATACGCATAGATGTTTTTCTATAAGCACAAGGTTATGTTATTTGACAAAAAAATTAATGATCATCACAGATGGCCTTGATCAATTATTACACATGGACACTGTAGGTCCTTCTAGAATTCAGTCTGTTAGAGCAAATGGTACATACTTATAATTGTTGATGATTACTGTAGATATTCTTAGGTTTATTTTATGGCGTCTAAGCATGAGGCTTTTGATCATTTTTAAAGATTTATTTCTTAGACTTAATAATAAATTGCCAGATGCTCTAAAAGCTATAAGGAGTGATAATGGTACTGAATTTAAGAATTCATCATTTGCTTTTTTTTTGCTCTGAAAAAGGCTTAGAACATCAATTTTCTTCCTCTCGTGCCCCACAGCAAAATGGGGTTATAGAGAGGAAAAATAGAATCTTAGTTGAGATGGCTAAGACTATACTTGATGAACATATTACTCCTAGGAAGTATTGGGCCTCATTACACAAGACTTCTTATGAGTTGAGATTTGGTTGTAGGCCTAGTATTTCTCACTTCACAATATTTGGATGTAAATGTTTTATTCTTAAACATGGTAATCTTGATAAATTTGAATCTAGATCTTCAGATGACATTTTTCTTGGTTATCCTGCTCACTCTTATAGTTATCGTATACTCAACTTAGAGACTAATAGAATTATTGAGACCAGCGAGGTGACTTTTGTTGAGACTAGTTCTGGTACTAGACCCGACATTTCAGGTGCACAGGTTCAGGGGGAGTTCGAAAGCATATTTCTTTATGAAAAAGAGGATCTTGATATTTGTGATGTTTTCCTTCTATCCCATCACCTACACCAACTAAGGATCTTGCACCTTCTACTTTCACTTCAGCTAGAGACACTGCTACCGCTAGTGCAGCAATACATCCTGATGCGTTGCTATCAACTGATGGATCACCTATAGAAGATGTTGGTAATATTGAAACTTCCTTAGAACCTTCTGTACCATTGCATATTCATCAGCGTCATCCCTAAGAACTGATGATTGGTGACATTCAAGAAATGGTAACATGTTCCAGGTTTATTTCTCCTGACTTACATACTCATTTTGCTTTTGTTGCTTCTTTTGAGCCCAATGATATAGGTCACACTTTATCTAATGAGTCTTGGATTAATGTTATACATGTAGAATTAGAAAATTTTGAGCGTAATAAAGTCTGGACCTTTTTTGAACCTCCTCATGGATATAATGCGATTGGAACTAAATGGGTTTTAAAAATAAACAAAGTGATGATGGTATTGTGGTTAGAAATAAAGCTAGACTTGTTGCTCAAGGGTTTACTCAGGTGGAGGGTCTAAATTTTTGTGAAACTTTACTCATGTTGCCAGATTAGAAACTATTCGAATTCTCATCTAAAGGTTTTAAATTGTATCAAATAGATGTTAAAAGTGTTTTTCTTAATAGCTTTATTGAGAAGGAAGTTTATGTTAAGCAACCACCTGTATTTGAAAATCCTAAATTTTCTAATTATGTCTACAAATTGTCTAAAGCCTTATATGGATTGAAACAAGCTCATAGAGGATGGTAAAAAATCATTTTCAAAAGGGCAAGGTAGACAAAACCCTTTTCATATTTGTGTGGATGATATCATTTTTTGTGGCTCCTCTCATGCTTTTGTCTCCAAGTTTTTAGATACTATGAGCAGGTAGTTCAAAATGAGCATGGTGAGGGAGTTATCTTACTTCTTAGGTTTACAAGTAAAACAGATTAAGCAAGGCATTTTATTCATCAAACCAAGTACACTAAGGATCTGCATAGATGTTTCAACATGGGATCTACAACTATTCTTGATCCAGATGAAGAAGGTGAGGTGGTGGAATAAAAAGAATATAGAAGCATGATTGGATCTCGACTTTACCTTACTGCTTCAAGGCTAGACATATATTTTGTTGTGTGTTTGTGTGCTTAATTTCAAGCTTCATCTCGTGCATTCCATCTCTAGGCTATGAAAAGATTTTTCAGGCACCTCCAATCAACTTTAGATTTTGGACTCTTGTGTTCTTCTTCATCCTGTGTTACTCTGCGTGTATATTCAAATAGTGATTTTATGGGTTGTAGGATTGATAGAAAGAGTACTTCTGGTACATGTCACTTTTTAGGCACATCATTATTTTCTTGGTCTTCCAAAAAACAATCATCTGTTGCACAATCCACTTTTGAAGCTGCGTATGTAGCTGCGTGAGAGACCATGTGGAGGTGACCCCGAGTGTGTGATGAATAATTGACGCGTGTTCGGGAAAGTTTGAGTTTGGGTTGAGTGGTTCGAGCCATGTCGTTGCGCGGTGCAATCGGCTTTGGTCGGAGTCGAAGTGCTTAGGATGTATATTCTCTTGATTCGACAGGTTTTGGCTTTTTCATGCTTGAGTTTACTCATATTACTATTGTTGATCACATTATGTCAAGCGGTGCTATGTGATGTGTTTCTTGTCTGTGATGGTTGCAGGACATCGAGGCGGAGTCGTGGTGAGGCACGGGATGACCGGACTAGGCACAGGTGGTGCCGAGGTCAGAACGGTCGAGGTGTGCCGAAGACAGTGAGGGCTCGAGGTAGCTGCGAGGCTTGGAAGGCAAGGAATGAGGAAGCTTCCCGGAAGGTGCATGAGGGGCGTTTTGGTGAATACGCAAAGCTGCACTAAAGTAAGTGGATTGTGGATAAAGCACTAGAGTTAGTGGGTAAAGCGCAAAAGCTTAATGGGCAAAGCATTTGGTGAACCCATTAGGAGAGGCTATAAAAGGAGGAGTGTTCCCTGCATGTTGTATGGCTTGTGAGAGGGGTTAGAGGCTCTTTTGCTTTGTGCTTTAGTTGTTGGTGTTGGCAGGAGAGAGTTTGTGTGTTGTTGTTCTTGTCTCCTGCGTGAGAAGTCCTCCACAGAAACATGTAGTGTGTTTCCATCTCATGCTGTGAGTTGGGTTTTGGAAGGAGATGAGTTGATACTCCATGTAATCATCCCTCTGTACTCAGTCATCCATGGGAATGAATTTCTTTGACTTAGTTTGCTATTGTCTCCAGTTTCCTTCTTCGTGCTGCTTCTCTGTTTGATTTCTGAGTTTTTGTGATTTGGAGTTGATTCTTGCTGGGAAGTTGCAAAATGGATTGCTCAGTGATGGGATTGTATTTCTAGACCATTTGGTCGTCTAGTTCCAAGAGCAAAATGATTGAATCGGGAGAATCCTTTTCTTTTTCATCCTGCGCTCAGTTCTTCCTCTGTTTTCTTGTTTCTAGGGTTTGATGTTGTCTTTTGATTTTCCTCCAAAGGATGTGGTCTGAGTTGTGTTTCTATGTCCAGAGACTATCCCTCAGCTAATCTCTCAATTCCATATTCAAAAGGTTAAAGATTGGCTGGGAATTTGAGTTTTAGTGTTACTCTCTGTAAGTTTCAGCTTTTTCCTTCAAATGATGATTTTTGGGTTTTTAGTTGTCTTCTCTGATCTTCTAAGGTCTTGATGGTATTTAGTTTGTAGTATTCTTGGTTTTGGCTAAAGAGAATGGTAGCTGCTCTCTAATTTCCTTCGATCTCAGCAAATCCTAGTAATTTTGGTTTTTCGATCAGTCTGCGCTACTCTTTGTATTTTCTGCTTCTGCTGAATTTTCTGGACTGGTCAGACCGGATCTATTGGGGTGGTCAGACCAGTATATAGCCGGCGGTCTGATCGGCGGCAAATGACCGGTCAAACCGGCCTCGCTACTGCGGTCTGACCGCCCGGCACATTGAGGTCTGACCGGCCCATTTGTTTCAGCTGCCAGCTTCAGTTGTTTTTCTTGCCTATTCTTTTCTGAGTGTTGTTCTTCTTGATCTTCCAGCAGGCTTGAACTTTTGATGTCTTCTTCTTTATAACTCTGTAGTTATCGGAGAAGAGCATCTTCTTAAGTGGATTCTTTTTGGGGGTTATTTTTAAAAGAAGCAACATTCACCCCCCTCTGTTGCCGATTTCGATCCAACAATTGGTATCAGAGCCAGTTAGCTCTTCTCGATAGATCTTAACCGATCTCTAGAGCTATGGTTGAGCAACCAGGATCGAGTGGATCCTTTTAGCACCGTCAGAAGCTAGTTGGCCATGACGTGCATGCCTCCTCCTGCTACCCGAACCTCAGTCATGTAGATATGAAGAAACTCGATGGGATTATGAGACCCAGCGAATTTCTCTAAACTCACTGGTCAAAACCGCGACAGCCAGCACACTGCCTAGAGCTCGGGCATGAATGCTCAGCATCTAGTAACAATCTCTTGACGTCTCCTTTGTGAAAACGAGTAGTTAGCATCGCCAAGCGAACACACTCAGTGCTGCCTGACGGTAGGTGGACCGGACCTGTAGTAGGTCTCATCCACTTGGGGACGATACTCGTAGTCCATCTGTTGCTGTAGGTTCCTTGCTCGAAGTGGCAAGCACGCATTGACTTGTTGATTCAAAGCAATCCGAGGCAATCCCCTCTGGCTGGTATTGCGATCGGGAGTGCGACGTGCCCTGTCACCATACCGACCCCTGCGAGGCAAATTCGGTGAACGACTGGATGTGGTCGTATCTTGTCGACTCTCGAAGTGACATCAGTGAGGTTGCTCAAGCTGGGCCATCATGCTGTGGAGCCTTCGTGCAATATCCTCAACAAAGTGATCATAGCCCGACGCCCGAGCAAGCTCTTGTTTCAGGTTCTCAGCAAGTTGTTGATCTGTTGAAGCTCCCGTGCCACTTTGGACTACTACTGGGCCTCTCCAAGCAAAGCACTCTGGGTGGCAAGTCGCCTTTGCCAAGTAGTCTCAGGATTCTCGACCCCTAATGCAAATTGGGGCTACATTAGAGGAGAGAAAGTATTTCGAGGATTGTTCCAACACTCATCAGGGTACTGATCGGGCTCATCACTAGAGGGCTCATCACCATTCCCCAATCGGCGGAAGCAAGCAAGGTCTACTCGTAGTCATTACAGGCCTCCATGTCAATATGCACATAGTCGGCCAAGTCGAACTAGTTCTCCTTGTTCCATTCCTCTGCCATGAGGACATCAGTAGAAAAAAAGAAACTTGCCGATGAGGAAATTACTAGAGTTTTGGAAGAGAATCCCCATGAACAGCGCCAACTATCGATGTTTTAATATGGATCTTACGTATGATTTGTTTAGATTCAAAGGAACTCTTAGAAGACTCGGTGTATGTGCTTGCAGAGTAAAGACATGGGAAATTTTATCCTGGTTCAGGCCTTCTCATAAGAGAATAACAACCCTATGTCCAGTATGATTGCTAATCTCAAGAACAAGATTAGAACTCAGAAGGATGTGAATGGCTAATGCCCTCTTCTGCTTGGATCAGAATCCGTCCCTTCTCCCTTTGATGTTAACCCTTATATAACTGATGAAGCGACGATAGTTGTCTTGCGCTAGAAGACGTCTTGACGCTTCAGATGATAATTGCCTGACGGAAGTTACTGTCAGAGAGACATGATAAGCCATTCACTATGTAGTGGTTATTGTCTAAACCCACTTTCTAACTGCCTTATCAGATGAACCCACGATGCAGTTGTTTATTGTAGACAAGTTTGTCAAAGATAGGTTAGTCTCAGGAAAGACTACCATACTAAGGTGATCACAAGACAATTTATGACTACATGGTCATAGAAGAATCTACGACTAGGCGATAGTCCCGGTAAGATTTATGACTACGTGGTCATAGAAGGACTTACGACCAGAGAATAGTTATCGTAAGACTTACGACTACGTTGTCGTAGAAGGATCTATGACTAGGGGGTAGTCACAGTAAGACTTACGACTACATGGTCGTAAAAGGATCTATGACCATGGGGTAGTTGCAGTAAGACTTACGACTACATGGTCATAGAAAGACTTACGATCAGAGAGTAGTTGCAGTAAGACTTACAACTACGTGGTCGTAGAAGGATCTATGACCAGGGGGTAGTTGCAGTAAGACTTACGACTACGTGGTCGTTGTAGGACATACGACCAGAGAGTAGTCGTAGTAAGACTTACGACTACGTGGTCATAGAAAAATCTACGACCAAGGGACAGTCGTAGTAAGACTTACGACTATCTTAAGGGACTTCTCCCTTACTAATAAGTGGTATTTCCAATGACTATAATGACATAATAATTTGAGGATTATTCAATCCTCGTCGGATGGAAATCCTCAAATTTTGCACCCCAAGATCCCCTAATTCGTGGAACACAGCAGACTGTGCAGATCGAACGAATAACCAAAAATTAACCTGATCGAGAAATCACTAAGAACAAAAGGGTAGAAAATTGTTTGTTACCCTTGGAGACCACAGCAAGAACCTCTGAACACCAGCAGAAACCACCCTACTCCTCTTGTTCTCCTCCTTCCTCCTTCCCTTCTTATTCATGGTTCTCCCCCTTCTTCTCCTTTCCTCCTTCTTCTTCCCTGCTATCTCTGCCGCAGCAGCCAAAACCATTGCCATGGCAGCACTCCTCTGTGCTGCGGCAGACGCACAAGGGTGCAATGAACCCTCTTGCCACGGCACCCCTTAGCTCCCCTAAATGGCCGGCCGGCCCACTTGGGTCAGGCTGCCATGGGCCAAAGGCCTAAGGCCTACTAATCCCTTTATTTTTTTCTAAATTCCTTTTTTAAACTCTGGAATTTCTTCTTTAATTCTATTTAAATTTCTCTTTTTAGTCCATATAATTCTCCTAATGCCATATAGGATATTACATTCTACCCTTTTAAACAAATTCGACCCTTCTATGCTTCACATCTTTATGCAAAATCTAACCCGAACTACAATCAAACTTTAACACGTATCTGACATGAATAACTCCAGACACCCAACACTCATGTAATACTCTAGCTCCCAAATCTTTTCCCTCTCTCATTGATGCGACCGAAGCAACTTGGCATTTGACAACATCTCACACCTCATCACCAGTTTCGACTCCCCCAGTCTTTGCACTAGACGGGTCCCAAAGGTGAGACCTCACTCGATGGCCAACAGCTCTAAGGATATCTTGAGTTACGGATCTTCCACAAAACTTTCTCGACACTAGGCATGGAACACAATTTGCACCATACTCATGGAATTGAGAAGGTCCAATTGATGAGCCAACTCTCATTACATGCCACCATTGGGGAATGGTCTAACATACCTCGACCTAAACTTCTCCTTGGCACCAAACCACCTAATGTTTTCGGTGGAAGATACCCTTAGGAATACCTGGACACCCACCTCAGCTCCAACCCTCTCCTTCGTACCTCATCAAAGCTCTCCCGAGTGTCCAATTCATTTTTTTCAATTAGACACACTTGTCTAACCTTTACGTATTCGTAAGGCCTCACCCCAAACTTTGAACTAGGCAACCCTAGTTAACCAGCATCATCTTAAAAGAGCTCTATTCATCTATGGTCTCGTATTCTCAAGCTAAGTTGCACACTTTAAACTTACCTTTCAGCTTCAGATTCAATTAAGGTTTGGGATATCACACACTCCCTAATTGTTTCGCTCAAAAATTCTATGAGAACCTAAACCGCACACATCAATTATAGCCCAACAAACAATTTTTTCCTTAGGCACAACCTGCTTTGGGATAAAAAGAAATCCAAACCACAATCCAAAAACCAAGAGGTCATCGCACAAATGCTCTAACCCTCAACAACACTAGAAACTCTTCTTTCATCTCTCATATGATCACCCCACTTGGCGGGTCACATCCCTTCTCAACATAGAAAAACAAATACCACATACTTTAAATCGACTCTCTTTCAACAGAATCCCCTAACTCCCGTGGCTGGGAGGGCTGAGAGAGCAGAACGCACGAGAGAGCCAGCGGCAGGGTGCTCAGTAGGGCTAACGCATTGCAGAGGGTGGCAAGGGAGAGTGTACGACCTCTAACAGGCAGTGAGGAGGTGGCAGTGGTGAGACAGCGCAAGAAGGCACGAGAATGGGTGGGAGAGGCTGGCGGCGGCAAAACAGGGGCGGCGACGGTGGTTTTCGGACAGTGAATAGTGCGAGCGAGCTTCACCTCCGTTCATGTGATGCTAGCGTGGATTAGTGGCAAGATTGGTTGAGATTCGTGCAGGATTGGGTTAGGGAATAGGAGAAATCAAAATCAAAACGCAATTAAATTTCTTTTCCAAATTTTGGTTTCATTTCAACCTACCCCCTTTAAAAAGAATCTCGTCCTCGAGATTGACCCAAGTTAAAGAATGGGTTGAAAAGCAAAACTTGTTACAGTTCTGATTCCTTTCCTTAAAATCTTGTTCGTCACTCAGGGTAAGCTTCCAGTAGTGGCTGTTAACTGGTGCTTCTGTCGGTACTTTGTCTCTTTCTAGTTATCTGGGTTCCCAAGACTTCATGAAGATTTTTTCAAGGTATAGATATGACTTGTCATTCTTGGTCTGAGATGATTTCATCCAAAGCTCCATGTAATACTGTGACCTTGGTTAGGCAGTGTTCTATTGACTTTATCTCTTAATACACATCTTAGTCCCTATACCGAGTTATTACTGTAAAGTTGAAAATCCTTCTTAGGGTTAGGGAGTATTAGAACTGGGCTATAATCATACTCTCTTTTCTCTTTCTCTTACTGTACCTGTATACCATCCTTGCATATAGCAAATTATGACATGCCTTGTATTTTCCTATAAACTGCTTGATTGATTTATTTCTCAAAATCTCTATAGATGCTCATTCTGCATATTAATATTCTTTATGATTTCTTTTAGTATCCCTTAAGAGGTGTCTAGTTTATTTGTTCCAGCGTCCTATGTCATTTATGTGTCTCGGGTTTACCATGCTTCCGCCGTTTTACTATGATTTTCTGTCCAAACTGAGTTGGTTCTTCCATCCCTTATGTACTCTTTTAAATATTTACAATTGTCAAACTTCTCTTGTATAAACATGAAAATCAAGTCCATAGTGATTTGTGACACAAACTTCTTTATTTCTTTCTCACAGATACACTTAATAGCTTATAAAACTACTTGCTTATACAAAAGTATGAGATAGCACTCATTTCATGTCTTGTTCTTAACCAACGGTGTTGCATGATGCTTGTTTTCCAACTTTTCTGACTGCCTCCTTTGTCGCTTTCTCTTAGTCATTCCTTTAGGGTGCATTTGTCTCCTTTTCCACTCGAGCTTTCTTGGGGTGATATTCTTCTTCCTTTGTTGGCAGTTGATATGATGTTGATGCCTGTCTTTTAGCTTCTACCTGAGCCTCTTCCTTAGGTAAGAATCTCAATGGACATTGGTAACGATAGTGTCCATTTTGTTTGTAGTGAAAACAAATTGTAAGTGCCAAGGTCAAAGGATCACTTTGCCTGGTAATCATCACATATCCTGATATTTCTTCTTCTATCCAGAGAGCTCGATCAACTAGAGTTTGTAAGTCTGGAAATTCAATGGTCATAATATAACGTTTTATCTTTGGTTGCAAGCCTCTTATAAAGTATACCATCTTTTTCGCTTCGGTATTAACATCTTCTTGAGCATATTGTGATAAGTGATGAAATTGCTGCAGATACTCCATAATAGACTTGTATTCTTGTCAGAGATTAAGAAAATCCTGATACTTATCTATGATAACTTTAGGAGAAATATAGGCCTTGCGAAATCTATTCACAAACTCTTTCCATGTAATATCATTCTTATTCGGATATATCCATTGAATTGCATTCCACCAATTAATGGCTGGCTCTGATAGTTGCTAGGTCGCGAAAACAACTTTTTCTTTATCCGTACAATGGATGGTTTCCAGTCTCCTCTCAATACCTTGTAACCAATTATCAGCACTTAGAGGTTCTATTGCTGATGAAAATTCAGGTGGTTGGGTCTTTAGGAAGGTTGCAAATTTGAACGCAGTCGCACTTGACATTGACACTAATTCTTCTGGTGACCTTATTATAGTGTGTTGTTCCAATATCCTTGCTTGTTGTTCTAGTATTTTGGCTTGTTCTTGTTTGCATTCATTCTAGTTTCTCTCTATGGTAGATAGGGCTTCCATCATACTGGATTTCCTGTCCTGATTTTTGTTCACCTATTGCATCGTTAGATCTTTAGTTTGTTCAGTGATATTCTGTTTGACAGTAATCGAGACTTTAGGAATCAGTTCTGTAACATTTTTGGGCTTAGCAAGGGAAGTGAGACTGAAATGAGGGTGAGAGCAAGAAAGAGGTAGGAAAGAAAATAAAGTGAGACTAATTGATCTTTCTAATTGCTTTCGTAGGACACCTCTTTAAAACTTCATGCATACTTGCAAGGATAATCCCACATCTTTTAGTATTCAATATTCGCGAGCTAATTCATTTTCATACTACTTCTATGCATAGGCTTACAATCCAATGCCCTTTTTAATTTAGTTTTAACTTCATACTATCTAGGGCTATGCTATCTCCTTTATTTGCCTAGTTATAACATCATTACTTGTCTAAAACTCCAAACAAATATTATCATTCATTTGATCAACCGAATATATAATTCCTATTAATCAAATCATGGTTATCCGGATTCTACATAAATTCCAACTTTAACCATGACTATATAAATCCAACTTCAAATCTATTATAATCCAATATCCTTATTTTAAATCCATCAATATCATTTGTATCAATATTTCTTAAAAATCAAATTGTTTTCATTATCAACTCATAATTTCAGTCTGCTCATTCAATAATCAACTAAGCTTCTTACTATCTACTTCTCATTTAATTCACCATTATAAAAATCCACTGAAGATAACATCATTGATCAAAGTTGTAATCCAATAATCACTGTGATTAACATCCATCAAGAATAACATCATTGTTCAAGCCTAAAATTCAATAATCATTATTTTTTCCAAAACTTAATTCATTCGTTTAATTAATCTGATCCAACCATTTTCACCGCTTTATCCATTCAAACCCTTCCTACATCATTGTAATTCCATCAATATCTTTGGTCATCATCGTCTCATATTTCAATCCCTTATAGGTTATCTACTCCTTTCACTTACTACTTCCGTGGATGTAATTCAACCTATTTGTTGCAATCAGAAATTTGCATTTTATTTCTTCTGAGATTTGTCTGATAGGTAAGGAGAGAACAGAAGAGCATAGGTAAGAATCAAGACGAAATAGGATAAAAATAAAGGGCTTTTAACATAATCTTTATTTAAAATCAGAAATTAGTTTTGCACAAATTGCTTATATAACAGCCTACAGGCTAATAATGCAATTCGGCTATTAATACAATTAGAAATCTGCGTGTACTTGAATGGTTTTACCCATTGCATCAAGGATATCAAGCGAGTATTGTTTGCTAACTACTCGAGCGGTGACCTTATAACTTTTCAGAGGGAAAAGCTTTGGCCAGGGCATTCACACTATTCTTCATAACACCATTCTTAATATTTTTTTAACTAGGGTTAGCTTCGTTTCATTTGGTTAAATACTTACAACAAGTTAGTCTAAACGTCTACTCGTATTTTTGAGATTTTGACAAAGCTCAAAAGAAAAACTTTTTATCACACGTCTAAGAGAGATAAGATAGAAATAGGAAAGGCGAGATAGCAATAATACTTATGGTTCGCGAGATTCTTTTATATTTGAAAATATAACTTTGTTAAATCGTATTTGTTGTAGGGGTGGCCCCCACCTAAGCCCAGCCGGCCTGTTAGAGGAATGTAAGGCCCAGAATAGGCCATGTGTAATGACATAAGTGCCCTTGGCGGGAATACTCAGATGTAAGGGTATAATTGTAAAAGTACTCCCCATATGTATATATGTAGAATGCAGGCCGTGGGGGAGTCCCAAGCCATTACTCATCACTCTCTCCCAACTCTCCACTACCACATCTCTCTCTGTTTGGTCTGTAGCCACAACAGTATTCTTATCGTAATCAATCCTACACCTAGGGTTACAACCTACAGTCAAGCCTACTCCGATACCACTCTGTAACGCCCCCGTTTTTGGGAACAGAAACGTCATTACCTTCCGTAACAGCCTAGGAGTTTAGTTACGGACAAAAGAAATATCATACCTACTCATGAACATTTCAAAGGAGTTAATTTGATCGAAATAAGACTTAACAGTCAATTTTAACAATTTTAAGGGCGTCCAAGCCCAAAACTTAACTTACAATTAGAAGAACCACAGAAAACTCCATAGGAACGCTTGAGTGCGATAGTAACCCTAACATGGAAACTTATAACATCCTGATCTTCTCTTATCTTTGTGTTGGGGGAAAATAAAGCAAGACAGAGTACAATCAACCGTACTCAACAAGTCAGATGGGGAAATGCTATATAGCTACTTGCCAGGGTTTCCAAAGGATAGGAATATATGGGTTTGATTACGTAGTTGTGGATACAGTTTTAATTGTAACAAACTTTAAATATAAAAGAACAATAACTTCTTTAGACATTGGGGTTTCAAATCTTGATTACCAAACCTTCAGCATTTCCAAATCATTCCCAAATCTACTTATGCTTTGTGGTTGGATTCACCCATTAAACACAGCTTTATTTACCGGAAGCACGGCATATTCGAATACCATTTATAAATGACTCTACAGAGCTGCCATGCTTTACCCATAAGAATTCTTAACTCCCGCGTCCGGGTTCAAGAAAACAAGGCTTTTCACTGCTCAATTCTTTATATAGCCTTCACCCAGTAGGCTTCCTCAATAAGCTCGGGTGACCCCTCAGGTCTACTCAACTTATCTCAGTCCTACCGTTGTGTGGATAACCACTTTCCATACGGAACCACTTAGCCCCTCTCGTATGGACTCACACTTGGCCTCCCGCTGCCCATGTAGAGGTTCAATCGAATTGGAGTGGCTACTAGACCAGGTTTGACGAATCAACGCTTGTGGTTAGGCGATCACTATGTTCCTTACTCAACATAAGGGTCTCGTCCTTATATTTTCACTGAGGCAACCTTCAATCACAAACCAACAACTTTTCGGCAAAAGCCAAATCATCTTGTAGTATGAGATACTTGAACATCTAATCAACATTGATTGTTTAAATAGTATATTTAGTATTACTAGGGTTTGTCAAGGTGAATGTGGTCATCAACTTAAACGAGGCATTTTTGGGTGGTAGGACATTAACTATTATCATGTCATTCTAAACAATTATTGTACATGAAATAACAACTTGTAAATAACATAATGAAAGTATTGATAAATAAAAAATTAAAGGAATGTAGGTTCAATATGATCAAAAAATGTGACTTGCTTAGCGGATCTACGACGTTGACGAGTTCAAATTCTTCGATTTCTTGAGCTTGGGCTTGATCTTCTCCTTCCTGATTTGGCTAAACTTCGACGTCGGAGGCTAACGTAAAGCAAAGGAAAAATAATTCAATTCCATACTCAAAGAATTGAGCTAGGAATAAAGAAATAAAAGAAAGAAAATTCAAAAAACCCAAATAAATAGGATTTTGGCTTTTAGGAGGGTCCGAAAGGCGAAATGGGTCGACGAGCTCAAAACGGTCAAAATGGGTGTATATATATGTGTGTGTTTTCGGGTTTGGGTGAATAGTAATGGGTCGAATCAACGGATTCAACCGGTCGAATCCACTACTGGTTAAGTGGGTCAGGCTCAGGTTCATCGAGTCGTATGAGCGATGAAGAATCCATCACATCGCTCATCTTCCTCCCCGTCCGTCTTGCGCGCAAAATAGAGGAGGAGCGCGCGATCGCGAAGCTAGAGTAATTTGCGACGGATTTTGAGACTATGGCTGGGTTGCCAGGGTTCCATTTTGGGGGTCGGCCGGGATGGGAAAGTCAGCGATCGCTGGCGGCGAGGCCATTTCTCCCGCAGAAAAATTTGAACAGTGTGAGGTGCTTAGGGGATAATTGGGCGATTGGCTTGGTGTTTGAGCACTAGTGGGGCTAGGGTAGGCTCATGGAAGTGGTGGCTTGGACTGAGGAGGTCAGAATTGGGCTGGCCACAATAAGGTGGTTCGGCTGTGCGGTGGGTCTCGGTGCCGGGGAAGAAGGGTGCTTGGGGAGCTAAGGCGGTGGTTTGGACATGTTTCTGGGGGCTTGAGGAGGCTACTGGCGAAGCTAATCGGAAAGTGATGGACCGGAGAAGCGACATTGAGCTAGGGCTTACATTTGGGGATTCCGGCGATTACCAGCAATGGGGAGGACGGCTGGAGCTTTGGGGTCTCCGACTGGCTCTAGGGTTTGTTGCCTACAAATGGAGGGGCTCGGAAGTATTTATAAGGCGCCAGAGGTGGTTCGGCACAGTGCCTTGGCCATGGCAATGACGGTGCGTGGCATGGCCGGGAGGGTTCGGGGAAGCACGGTGCGGCGGTCAGAGGGGGTTCATCATGGCTGCCTTGGGTGATGTGTTGTAGCAGTCAAAAAGCAGCGGCGGTGTCAGGTCGGCCGAGAGGGCTGAGAGAGCAGAAGGCGCGAGAAAGCCAACGGCAGGGTGCTCAGCATGGCTGACGCGTTGCAGAGGGTGGCACGGGAGAGTGCACGACCTCTGACAGCCGGTGAGGAGGTGGCAATGGCGAGACAGCGCGAGAAGGCGTGAGAACGGGCGGGAGAGGTTGGCAGCGGCAAAACAGGGGCGGCAGTGGCGGTTTTCGGATAGTGAATAGTGCGAGCGAGCTTCACCTCCGTTCATGCGGTGCTGGCGTGGATTAGTGGCGGGATTGGTTGAGATTCGTGCAGGATTGGGTTACAGAACAGGAAAAATCATAATCAAAACGTAGTTCAATTTCTTTTCCAAATTTTGGTTTCTTTTCACCACCGTAGTTCTTTTTTGTTACTGAATTGGTGTAGTCTGTTGTAGTGTTGTGGTCATTTAGTGTTTCCGTGTTGTGGTCATTTAGTTCTGTAATTAGGTGGTCTGCTATTCTGTTAATTTTGTAAACAACGTGCTTGATTAGTTTTTTGTATTGTATATTTAACTGGTTGTAATTTGAGTTTTACACTGAGACTTTACTATCAATAGCTTCTGGTAATTATGACATACCATTAAACAATAATAAACTACTATTATACATGGTTGGTCATGGCTTCCTTCGCTCTTATACTTAATTAAAGTGGCGAATAACACCTAGAATCTGTAGGAGGGTCTTACGACCTCCCAGGACCTTCCACGACCGGTTAGAGTCGTTTACGACCGATGAGGATCAAGTACGACCGGTTCCAAGAGCTTACGACCAGTTCCGACCGCCTCAATCTCTTCCGGTCGTTTTTTCAACATGGTCGTAAATTTACTGTAGCAATTTACGACCGCCCCGCTGTATCGCTGCCACTGCCTTCCTTCAGCCGCTCAAGATACCATGATCGAAAACACCTTTACGATCACGCAGTGATGCTGGCGATCACTGTTCACCGTGGTCGAACACCCGTACGACCACGTTCACTTCCTTCAACGTGGTCGGAGTCGCTTCCGGTCACGTTCTGGCCTTCCCGTTGTAGTCATAGCTCATTACGACCACCTTCGACTCCCTTACGACCAACTTCACCGTGGTCCTAACCTTCTCTGCATAGTCGAACCCTTTACGACCACGCTCTGCACTCCTTCAACGTAGTCAAAACAACACTGTTACTTTGCCGTGATCGTAGCACCTCTCGATCACGCCCGCTGAGATTTTGCCATGGTCGTAACTCCTCCCGATCACGCTTGCGATGATCGTGAGTCCTTCCGACCACGTCTTGCACAATCACTCGACAAACAATGCTTTGTGTTTTTCCCTCTTTTTGGTATTTTCTCAATGGCTTGGTACCCCGAATACATGGCTCTAAGCCTCTTTTTATACCCGGTTGTCCTACTTCAACACGGGTTCTCAAACACCTACTCCGATTCTGATTCTAGTACGACTTCGACTAGGTTTCCGTCTACGACTTTTTGAATTGCGGCTGCAATTCGACTTCGATTACACCCAAATTTTGCACATGACTCTAAAACAAGATTATTTACAACATTCTCTCCCTAATCTTGTTTTTCGACTTCGATCATGCCAATCTTCTTCCTCATCTCTGAAAACTTTATCCGCCCCAACGATTTTGTCAATATGTCTGCTTTCTGTTCTTCGGTTCTGATGTAGTTGATAGCAATCTTCCCCTCTTCGACACAATTTCTGATATAATGATATCTTGTGTCTATGTGTTTGCTTCTATCATGTAGAACCGGATTCTTGCTCAGTGAAATAGCCGATTTGTTATCAACCCTGAGCGTTACCTTCTGATTTTCTTCATCTGATAATTCACTCAATGATGAGCGAGCGGACTCCACGGCAAGATGCTGCGCTCATCGCGATGTACTCGCTTCACACGAAGATAATGCAACCACCTTTGCTTCGAGATTGCCACTGATCGACTCTCCCCAAGCACAAACATTATGCCTGCCGTGCTCTTTCGATCATCGATATCTCCCGCCATGTCGCTATCATCAGAGTCTCGCCACCGCAATGACTTTCCACCTCCTCTTTGTATCGAATCCCGAGATTCGAGTACTTTGATGTATCTCAGATGTGCTTCACGGCATTCATATGCTCCTGAGTCGGTTTCTCCATGAAACGACTTACGATCCGACCGCAAACGAGATGTCCGGTCGGTGTGCACCAGATACCGTAGACTTCCGACAATGCTCCTATAAGTCGTAGCATCAATTGGTGATCTGGTCCGTCTTGCTCAATTTCAGATGATTCTCCATTGGGGTTTGACATAGATTGCACTCTTCCATACCAGACTTCTCCAGGATCTTTCGAGCGTATCCCGACTGACAAAGTGTTATGCCGTTGTCGGTTTGATTGACTTCAATGCCGAGGTAGTAGCACAGAAGTCCCAAATCAGTCATTTTGAACAGCCTCTTCATCTCTTCTTTAAACCTCATAATCTCCTTCGAACTCGATCCAGTAATGATTAAGTCATCCACGTAAACGCCCACGATCAGTCTGTTCTTCGCATCTCCCCTTGAGTATACCGCATGTTTAGAATTGCTTCTTCTGAACCCGAGTGCCGTTAGACTTTTGTCAAGCTTCAAATTCCATGCTCGTGGTGCTTGCTTAAGTCCATAGAGGGCTTTGTTCAGCTTCAAGACTTTCTCGGCTTGCTCCTTGGATTGAAAACCCGGCGGTTGAGAAACATAAACTTCCTCCTCAATGTCTCCGCTCAAGAACGCCGTTTTCACATCCATGTGGTGAATCTCCCATCCACCGCTTGTCGCCAATGCAAGAAGTAGTCGATAGTCTCCATACGAGCTCTTTCGGGCAAAACTTCTTCGTAGTCGATGCCTTGTTTTTGAACATACCCTTCGCCACAAGTCGTGCTTTGTGTTTTATGACTTTTCCTTGGAATCCTTCTTTACCTTGAAGACCCACTTTAAACCGATCGCTCGATGACCCTTCGCAAATCGGTGAATTCCCAAGTGTTGTTGTCTTCAATAGATTTCAGCTCTTCCCGCATAGCGTTCTCCAATGTTTATCTCCATCCGCTTCTTCATAGCTTTGGGTTCTTCATTGTTGTGTACGATGAATGACTCATTCATCTCAGTATTGGCTCAGTTTGAGCATAGATCTCATCGATGCTCCTCATCTTCGGCACCCTACCGTCTTCTTCATCTTCAGTATCAGGTGAGGCTTCCTGATCATTTGCACCAATCATGTTCGAGTTTTGAGGTGTGGTCGTAGCTCCTTCCTCTATTGTCGAATTGTCGATATCGACTTCTTCGACTTCAATAGTTATCCACTCCGACTTATCTTTCTCAATGTTCTGGTGTTCTTCCCACTCCCAATGTTTGTCTTCTTGAAAGACCACATCTCTGCTCACATGTAGCTTGTTTTCGACTGGATCATAGCACCTATATGCCTTGGTACCTGATTCCGAGCCGAGGTAGATCATCCTTTTGCTCCGATCGTCCAGCTTCCTCAGATAAGTCGATGATCTCACATGTGCCAAACAGCCGAAGACTTTCAGGTGATCGACGTTCGGTTTTCTCCCCGACCACAACTCGTATGGAGTAACTCCATTTAACGATCGTGTGTTTTCACGATTTAGCAAATAGACCGCATGTCTTACGGCTTCTGCCCAAAACTTCCCGGGCAGGTATCGACTCTTCAGAAGGCTTCGTGCGGTTTCGACCACGGTTCGGTTTCTTCTTTCTACGACTCCATTTTGTTGAGGTGAGTACGGAGCCATGAAGAATCTTGTAATGCCCTTCTCTTCACAAATTGAGTCAAACTCTTTTGCGAGAAATTCTCCACCTCGATCAGACCTGACCGCTTTTACCCTCTTGTCGACTTCGTTTTCGGCAAGAGCAATAAACTTCTGAAAGTTTGACTTTGCCTCATCCTTGCTCTTCTTCATGTACACCCACATGGCTCTAGAGTAGTCGTCCACGACCAGCATGAAGTACTGGTTTCCAGCGTCGGTGCGAGGTGTGATCGGTCCGCATAAGTCGACGTGAACCAGCTCGAGTGGTTGCGAAGCTCTAAACTTCGTTTGCTGTGGGAAGCTGCTACGAGTTTGTTTCGCCACCAGACAACCTTCGCAGACTTGCTCTGGGTGGTCGATTTTCGGTAATCCGACCACCATCTCTTTCTCTGCCATTGCTCTGAGACTTTGGAAATTTATATGACCAAATCTCTCATGCCACAGCCAGGCGGGATCTTAAATTGTGGTCTTCAAACACTTCTGCTTGCATGTTTCGATCTTGATTTTGTACAAACGGTTCACAGTCCGTTGCACCTTCATCAGCAGACGTTCACTGTGGTCGAACACCTTCAGATGATTGCCTTTGAGCTCAATTTTACAACCTTCTTCAGTCAATTGTCCAAGGCTCATGATGTTGTTTCGTAGACTCGGTATGTAATATACATCCGAGAGCTTTCTTCGACTTCCATCTTTGCACTGCATGATGACCGAGCCTCTCCCTTTGATCTGAATGGTCGAACCATCTCCGAATTGTACTTTTCCGAGCACACTCTCGTTTAAGTCGTGAAACATTGAGTGTATACCCGTCATGTGGTTGCTTGCTCCGTTGTCGAGATACCACTCTGCCGTCCGCTCTTGAGTCTGCTCCATCAGACTTGGAAATACCTTCTCCTCGTTTAACAGAACCATTGTCGGTTCGTCTACAGTGCAGAGCGACAACAGCAGTGTTGGTTCTTTGTGCTCAGTCGTTTGAGCCATGTTGACTTCTTCTACCTTCTTCCTACTCCGGCAATTCACAGCATAGTGACCATATTTCTTGCAGTTATGGCACTGGATGTGGCTCCGACATTCGGCAGCGTAATGCCCAAACTTTTCGCACGTGTAGCACTGGACATCAGACTTGTCGGTCTGATGGTCGCCGCCTCCACGACCACCTCCTCGACCACTTCGTCCACGACCTCTGTGGTCATAGCCTCGACCTCGTCCATGAGGCGCACCGCGGCCGGTCGATGTACCACGACCACGACCGCCCCTCGATGACGAGTCTCCTCGGTCTTCTTTTACGCGCAGCACTTGCTGTTTGTTGTCTTCTTGATAACTCTTTAGGAGCTGTTCGTGTGCTTTGAGCGCTCCGGTTACCTCCTCAATCTTCATCTTCGAGAGGTCCTGTGAGTACATGAGTGTAGTCACGACTGGGATAAACTTCTCTGGCAGTACTCGCAAGTACTTCTTCACCGCCACTTCATCTTTTAGATCGTCGCCGAGAGATTTGATCTCATTTATGACTTCATTGAATCGACCAGAGAACTCTTCCACAGTCTGACTCTTCCCCATCTTCATGGCTTCAAAGTCACTTCTTAAGGTTTGAAGTCGAACTTCTTTCACTCGATCTACTCCTTCATGCATGGTTCGCAGAGTAGTCCAAACTTCCTTCGCCGTCTCCTTGCCGACTAGTTGCCGCATCATCGAGTCGGGCACAGCTTGATAGATCGCTGCCATCGCCATCTTGTCGAGACGATCATCGAGGACCTTGTCCTTTTCCTTCTGTTCGACCGCACCCCAGACGCCTTGCGCGATCATGTTGACCTTCATCTTCACCGCCCAGACCGGATAGTTATCCGAACTGAGGATCGGGTACTGCAGCGACACGCTCTGTTTTGCTGTGTCAGCCATGTGTAACCACTGCTCTGATACCAACGGTAGGAGGGTCTTACGACCTCCCAGGACCTTCCATGACCGGTTAGAGTCGTTTACGACCGATGAGGATCAAGTACGACCGGTTCCAAGAGCTTACGACCAGTTCCGACCGCCTCAATCTCTTCCGGTCGTTTTTTCAACGTGGTCGTAAATTTACTGTAGCAATTTACGACCGCCCCGCTGTATCGCTGCCACTGCCTTCCTTCAGCCGCTCGAGATACCGTGATCGAAAACACCTTTACGATCACGCAGTGATGCTGGCGATCACTGTTCACTGTGGTCAAACACCCGTACGACCACGTTCACTTCCTTCAACATGGTCGGAGTCGCTTCCGATCACGTTCTGGCCTTCCCGTTGTAGTCGTAGCTCGTTACGACCACCTTCGACTCCCTTACGACCAACTTCACCGTGGTCGTAACCTTCTCTGTGTAGTCGAACCCTTTACGACCACGCTCTGCACTCCTTCAACGTAGTCGAAACAACACTGTTACTTTGCCGTGATCGTAGCACCTCTCGATCACGCCCGCTGAGATTTTGCCGTGGTCGTAACTCATCCCGATCACGCTTGCGATGATCGTGAGTCCTTCCGACCACGTCTTGCACAATCACACGACAAACAATGCTTTGTGTTTTTCCCTCTTTTTGGTATTTTCTCAATGGCTTGGTACCCCGAATACATGGCTCTAAGCCTCTTTTTATACCCGGCTGTCCTACTTCAACACGGGTTCTCAAACACCTACTCCGATTCTGATTCTAGTACGACTTTGAATTGCGGCTGCAATTCGACTTCGATTACACCCAAATTTTGCACATGACTCTAAAACAAGATTATTTACAACAGAATCACTTGCAAGTTGCAACTAGATCGTTTCGATGGTTGACGGGTTTAACAGTGCAGCGAAGCAACTCTTAACGGAATTCCTGTGCATAAGCAGTGCTCCCTACGACCATTCGATGTCATCTATAGATCGCTTCCATGGTCGACGGCAGGGGCGGAACTGGGCCTCGGGCTAGGTAGGCTGTAGCCCGGGGCGGCGGGGCCCAGCAAAATTAGCAGTGCAAAAAAAATTTTAAGAAGGCCGAAAAATACACTGTTTAATGGTTCAGCCCGAGGCATCACAGCCCAGCCCGAGGCGGCATAAGTGGCCCAGCCCACGATGGAAACCCTAGCGCCCACCCAACTCCCACGTCCAGACGTCCCGATGGCGGCGGCGGCTCTCCCTTCTCCCCCCGCGATGCCTCTCCCCTCTCCCCCGCGGTGGCTCTCCCCTCTCTCCCGGTGGCCGCTCGCTCTCCCCTCCCGTCCCGGCGACCCGAGTGGCAGCTCTCCCCTCGGCTCTCTCCTGGCAGCCCGGGCGGCGGCTCTCCCCTCTTCCCCGGCGGCGGCTCTCCCCTCTATCCCGGCGGCCAAAGCGGTGGCTCTCCCCTCGCATCCTGGCGGGCGGCGGCCTAAACGGCGGCTGTCCCCTCCCGCCCGGCAATCCGAGTGGCAGCTCTCCCCTCGGCCCTCTAGGGCTCCAGGCCGAGATCGACCCGTCGACCAAGGGCTACTTCATGCAGCAAATGGTAAGCCACTCTACCTATTTCACTGCATGCAATAGTTCATTGCGTGCTCTGTGTGACAAAAAATCGCAAGAATCTTTGTATGTTCTTTCCCGTGAGTGGAACATTTCCTAATTTTTGCCTGCCAACTAACTCTATGCTACAAATGTTTGAATAGATCTGACGAGGACAGAGAAACATGGGTCTTCTTAAGGGTTATGTTCGAGGATGGGGATTTTGCCCGGACAAAATTTCTGGCTCATCTTGGCTATCCACCTCAAGAACCGACTGTGAATTCAACGGATGAACTGAGCAAAACATTGGTAGACACACTTAATCTTGATGCTCTGGTTATTGTCCATGCTGGTGGTTCTGCTCTATGGGAAAGCACAAGAATTCATTATCTTAAGAAAAGTATCTCACCCTATCTAAAGGTATTCTTGTATTCTCGGTTTATTGAATATCTCAGCTTTATTATTTCTGACTACAATATTTCTGCTTATATTACCATGATTTATATTTCCGTTGGTTCAAACTCAGGTTGTTTCTGCTATTGGGGCAATGATTTAATGAGTTTTGTGAGTGCTTGGCCACTAAATGAATGGAAGGAAACACTTGCACTACTCTGCACAGTAAGTGTGTTACATTATGTAATGTAATTCATTTTTCTTGTTCAATCAGCTTGCCTGTACCGTTATTTATTATTAAGCACAAATATGAGAGATCAGATATGATCTCTTTCCATGTAGAAGAATTACCCCATGGTGGCTTCAGGCTTTCAGCTATTAGTCTAAACAGGCATTACATTTCATTTATTATTATCTCACATTTATTCACTGAACTTATATAGAGCCTAACTTTTCTGATGTGTGTTACCTTCATGTTAGTAGCATTGAACTCAAGTTTCATATCAACAATGCATTTTTAATGTACTTTTGTTATGTCGTGGTGTAGATAAAAATTGATGTTAGTTTTAGGTTGTTACAGTTTAGCCCGGGGCGTAGCTAAATCCTGGTTCCGCCACTGCTCATGTCAATCACGTGGAATCGAAGGCTAACTAGGTAAATGGGCCTGTTCTTTTCCTCCGAAGCTGGCGGCTTTTAGCTTTTGCTACAGTACCTAACTTTCAAACGGAGTATTTTCTTAAGACGGGGTATACAAGTTAAACGATATACACGTTAAAAGCCTACATATCTGTACCCGCCAAAATCACAAATGAGTATCTCTCCCTCCATAATATGTACCGTAAACAGCTAAAATTTAAAAATTTCAGCTAAAAGTTATAAGCCACAGCCGTTACCAAACAGACCATTGCTTCAGGCACTCACGCTTGTGACCATTGCTTCAAGCGTGACGGCAGTTGCAAAGTTTGACCTCTTGGATGACAATTGGTATGGATCCGTTTGTACCAGATTGCTTGATTAGGGTGTGTACCGATATGTGTCTTTGATTGCTTGATTAATGTGTGTGAAACAGAGATCGAAGGTTCTTGTGTTGATTTTTCTTTCTTTCTTTTTTGCAAAGAAAATTTTCAATTCCAACGGACGTCCCAACATAAAAAAAAAATAGAATCCGTATTGGCCTGAATCAAATTCAAATTGTATTGGAATAGGTTTTGTAGTCCCAATTGAATGAACCAAATTCAATTATATGGAGCCAAACGGGTTGCAATTGTAAAAAATATATAAACTTTATTGGAAATATAAATTGAAACTAGTAATGGCAAGGAAAATACTAAATCTAGCCATGCAAGTCTACAGTTCTATTTAGCTAAGTTTTAGTTCGAAATTTAAATGTATATCTTTTTTGGATGCCATAATTTTTCTTGAATTTTCAGTTCTGTTTTTTATTTTCTTAAATATGCAACATTGATTCAAACACATATATATACAACTTACTTTAAAAAATAGCATATGATCCGTTACGGAAGACCCTAAAGCCTTCACAAAAATGACAAAGCATTTCGCGATGGCCAGCTGTGACGGGATGCGCCATCACATCAGTACACGGGGTACAACGTAGCATACATGGGTGTAGTTTTTGTCTCAAGTTTTCACTTGTTTTTTAAGGGTTTTGATAAATATCACCGGATATTCTCTCTAAAAATTATCTAGATTTTTTTGCCATATATGTAACATTTTTATCCATATTTGCAATATTTTTCATCCATGTATGCAACCTTTTAACATGTATGCAATATTTCTCAGCTATAAAATGTTGCATATATAGGAAAAATATTGCATACATGTTAAATTATTATATACATGGTGAAAAATATTGCGTACATGAAAAAAAATCTAGGTAACTTTTAGAAAGAAAACATCCAAGTAACTACTAGACATACCTTTTTTTTTATATAAAAGCTTAAACAAAGCACACACCAATAGCCTCCTCATATAGAGGACTTGTCCTGTCACGAGGACTCCTAATCCTAGCAGGACAGCTAATCCCAAACTAGAGATCGAACACGAGTTACGCGAGTACAGGCGGAAGAGATGAGAGGCATCCTAACAGAAATAGAAGAGGTGATAATTTTCATATGACTAATGATGTACTAGCCGTCGATTTTAAATATGCCAGCGTGTACTTTTAGGATCCACATGATGGTTGTGAGCTCACCGCCGCGGCTGAGTTGCTTGGCGTGGGAATCCCTGCTGCATCGGATGGACGCAGAAATGAGCATACGCACCCACGCATGGAATATGATTTCCAGCGGTTTCGGGCACCCATGGAAGATGGGCTCCAGCGGTTTCGGGCACCCATGGAAGATGGGCTCCAGCGGTTTCGGCCACCCATGGAAGATGGGCTCCTCCTCAAGAGCCTTATAGTCCGCAGTTTCCTTAAGAGCTTCATAGTCCGGAGGCTCATTTTTTAGCAGTCCTAGGAGCACGTTGGCATATCGAGTTCCATTCGATAGAATAATACTCGAGTCGTAAAGAAGACTTCTGTTACCCCTTGTGCTGGCCTCCTTCTCCATGTTTCGCAGGATGCAGGCAAGCTCCTCCTCTTTTGTTGTAGAACTGCAACGACGTATTTTCTTCAAAGCTTCGCGGGTTGCTTTGTGCAGGCTGCTCAGCGTATTGCCCGGTAGCATGTAGGGGCGTACAGCGACGAGGAACACCATGTAATTCGACAGCGCCTCGATCGCCTTCACACATGTGGACGGTGCTGCATTTTGATCGTTGCACCGGAGGAAAACGTCCGTGGCGATGTGCAAGACAAGGATGTCCTTTCCGATTTCAGCTGAGGGTGCAGGCTCTTCTTCTTCGAATTGTTTCTCCAGTTCTTCGAACAACAACTCCTTGAACTTCTTGGAAATATCAAGGCCCCCCAGTAATGGTATTGGAATTCGTTCCAACCGTCTTCCAATCCAACCTTCTTGGCCAATGTGCGGCATAGGCTTTTCGTGTCATGTGTGCACTCGTGCAGCAAGTTGTACTGCCTGATGGTGCCCGACCACATTCTGTAGCTAACTGGCTCCTTGCCAAGGAGCCGGCACGGATCCAGAGATACGATGACACGACGGAGCCAATGCCATCTCCCAGTGCACAAAAGTTGATGGTGAGACCTGTCTATCAAGAATGCATATGTCCAGGTCGACCCTAGTGCTCCGAGCAACCACTTCGTATCCAGGAGGAAGGTGGCAGCCAGCAAGATGTAAGTGATAACGACATCTACCCTCCTCTGGCAGGCTTTATTGTAGAACGAAAACAGCAAGAACGCCACGACGGTGAGAGGCGGCGAGACGAAACGGAGCAAGTAGCCACGCCAGGTGTAGACCATGGCTGCCTTGGTGTAGAGGATGTCGTACATGAGGGAGAGCTCCATCTCGACCACCTTGCACATCCCCTTCCACCCATGAGGGAATGATTGTCTGTCATCAGGACGCTTAAGCGGATCCTTGAGGGCCGAATAATCAGCGAAGGCACCCTTGCTGATATGGAACATTCTGTGAGCAACCTGCAGGGCCCGCTCATCATCCAGCTCCCGGCCTCCACACGGATCAGCACTAAAGCTTCCATTGTACAGCTGCTTCTCACCTGAGCTCCGGATGCTGCCCAAGTCACCCCACCATAGCTGTGGATCAGCACTGCAGCTTCTTGGTTTCGCGCTCACCTAAGCTCGGATGCTGCCCAAGTCGCCCCACCATAGCGCCGATGTCCTCTCCATATACTTGGCAACACCGACAACAAGACATGATCCAGCTCACGGGAACAAGGTCCCGCCGCCGAAAGGTATATGCTTCAATAGAACATACAAGACTCCCATGATCTGCGCGACTAGATCTGTCACTTGGCGCGTCGAGAGCTTGTTGTCCTCGAGGGTGTAGGCGTTGATGTTGTCCGGGCGACCGAGGTGCTGCAGGAGAAACGTCGTCCAGAACGCAACGAGCTGCTGCTGCTGCGACGGGCAGCTGAGAGACAGGTGACCGACGAAGTATTTTGCGATCGAGTCGACCGGCTGGGACGCCAACCAGAGGATGACCCTTCGCACACCGGTGGCCTTACGCCGACGGATCCCGGCGAAGAGGATGTGGACACTACTACAGAAAGCCTAATAGTAGACGGCCAATCACAGACGGTTTGACAAAACCGTCGTGACTAACACTAACACGACGGTTTTAATTAGGACACCGTGCGTGTTGTTTGCGCGAGAAAACGAGTATCACGCTGCGGTTCTTAACTATGAACCGCTCGTTATAATTTAGTATCACGACGGCCCGTATTAAAAACCGCTCGTGATGATCCCATATTATCGCAGATGATTTTTAATTAAAAACCGTCTGTGATAAGATCGTTATCACATACGGTTTTTAATTAAAAACCGTTTGCGATAATTCACAGACGGTTTTTTATTAAGAACCGCTCGTGATAATGGTAGGCATGTATTGCGCCGCTCAGATCGCATCTGTCTTCATTTCGATCCTAGACGGTTTTTAAACATAAACCGTCTATGATACTCCTTTTTCCCGCCACCCACAAACACCACAGACGGCCTCCAAATTAAAAGTCCGACAAACAGAGATTCCCAGATTTTAATTCAAGACAGATTTAATTCATTACAAAAGTTCGACAAACAGAGATTCCCGATTTTAATTAAAGGCAAATTTAATTTATTACAAATCTAAGAGAAAAGAGATTCCTGATTTTAATCTTCGGGCTTCATATGCTTCTTCTTCAACTCGAGTTGGAGGATCACCACGAGTTCTCGAATGTCGTGAAGATTATCCTTGCCCTCTCCGCTTCCTCCTCTAGCTGGGCAAATCATTAGCATGACCCATAATCTCAAAGAGGATGGCATGATAAACCTCAACAGAATCAACCGAGTTTGCTTGATCGAAAGGTTATCTAGCACACTCGCGCTCCGCAAGAGCTTCCTCCGCTTTGTGGACATTGTAGAGAAGAACAAGGCCGAGGCGGTTTCCTTTTGTGAGCAGCAACGAGACACCTCCGTCGACGGCGGATGATGAGGTCCAGCTTGACGGACGATATTGGAAGCGAGTCGAGGAAGGAGAGCAGGGCGTGAGCGGAGGAGATGCTCAGACGTAAATTGTTGGCCGCTGTGTAAGGTTGCGGCGAACAACTCATGATGGATAGATGAGAGGAACGAGATGAACAAAATCTTAGATGTCATTGTTGAGAAATGTGGTGATGATCGAAGAAGATGAGGAGAGGACGAGACGTTTAGATCAAGAAATGGAATAGTGCGTGCAAATATAAGCATTATCACAAACGGTTCGTATACCCAAACATTAATGATATAGACGCTTCGTATAACGATCGACAGACGTTAATGGAAACACGCGCGAAACACGAAGCGTTCTAGCAATGGATCGAAATTTTGAAGCTTTTGGCAGACGGTTTTTATGAAAACCGTCAGGATAATGTTATCGCACGGTTTTAGTTAAAAACCGTCAGTGATAATATTATCATGACGGTTTTTAGTTAAAAACCGTCTGTGATAATGACTAGGGCATTTACTGCGCTGCTCAGACCGCATATGTCTTCATTTCGATCCAGATCTAGCCACTGCTGCGCACTTTTTCACTCGGGAGGAAGCTAGGCGATTTCAGGTCTGTTAATTTGGTGGGAGAAGAGGCAGAGATTGAGCTTTGAATTAAGATTCAGACTTTCCTGATTGCTGTAGATATGGTTAGTAATGAAATTTATTTTTTCTTTAATTGCATTACAATTTAGGTCTAAGTAATCCATGAGTGGTTATTGAAGATGGTTAATTTGCAAAATTGTTGATTATATAATAGGTGTTGTGTTTGTAATATGAATTGAGCTAGCAAATTAAGTCTCAATATAATAAATGTGGCCGGTATATATGTAGTTATAATTAGTTAATCTAGATTTTAATACTAAGTTGTTATATATGTACGTAACGTAGGACCAGAAGTGGATGTATGCATGAGCCGTGTGAGTGAAGAGTACATTAATGGCATTTCGCTTTTATAAGAGCCGCGAGGAGGATATGTTCAATAAGGGGTGGAATATATGTGCTGTCCATGCATCGATCGAGAATTTGAAGATGTTTAAGAACCGAGGCAAATTGAAGCGCACTTGATTGGAGGGGTTTCAAAAGGATTATACGTGTTGGAGCAGTCATGGCGAAGTGAATGATCATATGCCGCCGGATGACATCGTCGGTGAAGTGAATGATATGCCCCCGGATGACATCGCCGGTGAAGTGAATGACATACCGCCGGCTGATGTCGATTGTGGCTCGGATTCGGTTAGGTTGCACGATGATAATCTGGATCAGATGCTTCGCGATGTAGAAGAGAACTATGATGAGAGAGAGAGAGTATGTTAAATTCCGTGGCTTGATGGAGGACTTAGAGAAACCTTTGTACACGGGCTGCAAGTACACGAGGTTGCCGGCTGTGCTTGAACTGTTGAAATTGAAGGCAAGCAACGGTTGGTCCGACAAGAGTTTCATGGCGCTGCTAGGTCTTTTAGCGGACATGCTTCCGGAGGGAAATGAGTTGCCTAAAACCACGTATAAAGCCAAGAAGGTTCTTTGTCCGTTGGGAATGGAAGTAGAAAGAATACATGCATGCTCGAACGATTGTATTCTCTACCGTAAAGAGTATGCAAACATGCATGTATGTCCGGTGTGCAACGCATCCCGATACAAACGTAACAATCAATCAGATGATGGCGAGGGAACAGAGGCGAAGAAAGGACCTCCTGCTAAGGTGGCATGGTATTTTCCTATAATTCCCCGTTTGAAAAGGTTTTTTGCAAATCCAAAGGAGGCAAAACTGCTGTGTTGGCACTCGGAGGAGCGCAAGAAGGATGGAATGATAAGACACCTTGCTGATTCCGCGCAGTGGAGAAACATCGATAGGAGTTTTGCAGAGTTCGGTGCGGAACCAAGGAATATAAGGTTTGGACTGAGTACAGATGGAATGCATCCGTTCAGTAGCATGAGCAGCCGACATAGCACATAGCCCGTGACTCTCTGCATCTATAACCTTCCTCCTTGGTTGTGTATGAAGCGAAAGTACATTTTGCTGTCGATACTTATCCAAGGGCCAAAACAACCTGGGAATGATATCGATGTGTTCCTAGCACCATTGGTGGAAGATCTCAAAGTACTATGGAACGAAGGGGTACAGGTATGGGATGCATACAAACGAGAGAACTTCACTCTGCACTCCTTATTGTTCTGCACCATAAATGATTGTCCTGCCCTTGGTAACCTATCGGGCCATAGTACAAAAGGTGCCAAAGCTTGTACTCACTGTTTAGATGGTACCGAGAGTGTGTGGCTGAGACACTCACGCAAAACCGTCTACATGCGTCACCGCCGGTTCCTTCGGAGGGCTCACCCATACCGCAAGATGAAGAAACAATTTGACGGAGAGAAGGAAGACGGTTCAGCTCCAAGGCATTTAAGGGGACACGAGGTTTATGATATGGTTAAGGATTTAGATGTTGTCTTCGGAAAGGGACGTAAATTGAGGGCTCATGAGAAGAACACCTGGAACAAGAGATCAATATTTTGGGACTTACCTTATTGGGAGTACCTAGATGTTCGGCACTTCATCGACGCCATGCACGTAGAAAGAATGTGTGCGGCAGCTTGATTGGTCTCTTCTGAACATCCGTGATAAAACAAAGGACGCGCCAACGCATGGCTTGACTTGGCTGATATGGACATCAGCCCGAGTTAGCACCGACATGCACAGATAATGGACGAACGCACCTTCCCCTGCGTGTTACAGTCTGTCCAAGGCTGAGAAAACAGAACTGTGCCAGTGCTTGCATGGTGTCAAAGTTCCGTTTGGTTACTCCGGCAACGTGAATAAACTTGTTTCGATGCAAGATTTGAAGTTAAATGGCATGAAGTCTCATGATTGTCATGTGCTGATGACACAGATGCTCCCTATTGCAATTAAAAATATTTTGCCGATCAAAGTCCGAGAGACAATCATGAGGCTATGTTATTTCTTTAACACAATTGCTCAGAAGGTCATCGATTCCGAAGGACTAGATGCTCTGCAGGACGAGGTGGTGATGACTCTATGTCACCTTGAAATGTATTTCCCTCCTTCGTTTTTCGATATCATTGTCCATCTCATTGTTCACGTTGTGTGGGAGATAAAAATGTGCGGCCCGTATTCCTACATAGCATGTACCCATTTGAGAGGTTCATGGAATTCTCAAGTCCTACGCACGGAATCGTTTCTCACGGAGGGCAGCATCGTCGAAGGTTATGCAAGCGAAGAGGTCATTGAGTTTTGTGTCGATTATATGGCTCAGATTCAACCGATAGGTGTCCCTCAATCTCGTCATGAGGGGAGGCTAAAGGGTCTCGGAACTATCGGAAGGAAAGCAATTACTCCAGATATGGACAGGTATACTCAAGCCCATTTCACGGTGTTGCAACACATGACTGAAGTGGCGCCTTATGTGGACCAGCACAAGGATGTGCTTCGGCAACAGAATCCGGAGCGGCCGGATGTTTGGATCATGAGGCAACACAACCGTCGGTTCAACCAATGGTTGAAGGAGCAAATCGCTAGGAGCTCACCGAGTGAGACGCTGACATGGTTGGCAAAAGGGCCGACATTTACAGTTGTGACATGGCAAGGATATGACATAAATGGGTACACATTCTATACGCAGATCTCGGGATGTCAAGAGCACTAACCGAATAGTGGTGTCCGCATAGATGCATTCAAGATCGATGGGTCGAGAAACTCGTACTATGGCTTTATAGAAGAGATTTGGGAGCTCGACTATGTGGTTTTCAAGATCCCCTTATTTATTGCCGTTGGGTGCATCTCCACATGTGAAGGTTGACAAGCACGGTGTCACGACCGTGGACCTCCAACGTGTCGGGTACAAAGACAAACCATTCGTACTCGCCAATCAAGTTGTTCAAGTTTTCTATGTAACCGACCCGGCAAATAAGAAACGCCATGTAGTTCTTCATGGAAAAAGGAGAATTGTCGGAGTGGAGAATGTAGTGGACGAGGAGGAATACAATCAATTTGACGAGTTACCTCCTTTTGGAAATGGCATAGGGTCGACGATGAACAACGTGGACGAAATTAGTTACGCACGCATTGATCATGATGAAGGGCTAATTTTTAAAGGAAATAAGCAAGTACAATAAGAATGTATATGTGAAATCGTGTGACAATTTTGAGATGTATATGTGAAAATGTGTGATGTAGTCAATTTTGAGATGTATATGTGAAAATGTATATGTGTGATGTATTTGAGAATGACAAAATGTATTGGCATTTATGTATATGTGATGTATATGTGTGATGTATTTGAGAATGACAAAATGTATCAAGAAATACACTGTGTGAATGCAGCTGGTTGGTGTTGTATATGAATGCAGCTGGTTGGTGGTTGATATGAATGCAGCTGTCAATGTGTTGTCTTAATTGCAACAGCCGGCAAAGGCTTATCCCAGACGGTTCTAATTTTAGAACCGTCTGTGATAGTAAACTATCACAGCCGGTTCTAAGTTTAGAACCATCTCTGATAGTAAACTATCACAGCCGGTTCTAAGTTTAGAACCGTCTGTGATATGTTATCACAGACGGTTCTAAGTTTAGAACTGGCTGTGATAATCTCCCTACATATACCCTCCCGCTAGGGTTTTCCGTGTGCGCTGCAGTTATTCGATTAGATCTAAATCCCGAGCCCGTCATCGCCGCCGCCTCCCCGAGCCCTCGCCGGCTGCCTCCCCCAGCCCTCGCCGGCCGCCTCCCTGGACGAAGACGTCGCCGCAGCCTCCTCCTCCTCCGTCGCCGCCGCCTCCTCCTGCGTCGCCGCCTCCTCCTCCTCCTCCGTCGCCGCCGCCTCCTCCTCCTCCGTCGTCGCCGCCTCCTCCTCCTCCGCCGTCCCTAAGGTCACCAAAACCCTACGGTCATCAAATCCCTCCCCGAGCTTCATGCTTACTGTTAGTGTTTAGGGTTGATGCTTGATGCTTCATACTGTTATGGTTAGTTGCTTAGTACATATTTAGGGTTGATGCTTCATGCTTACTGTTAGTGTTTAGGGTTGATGCTTGATGCTTCATATTGTTATGGTTAGTTGCTTAGTACATATTTAGGGTTGATGCTTCCTGCCATCTGTTAGTGTTTAGGTTGATGCTTGATACTTCATCTTTGTTATGGTTAGTTGCTTAGTACATATTTAGGTTGATGCTTCATGCTTCTTTGTTAGTGTTTAGGTTGATGCTTGATGCTTGGTACATGTTACATTGGTACATTGTTTATGCAGTAGCTTAATTACTTTGCTATTTGGTACATACTACATTGGTGCATTGTTTATGCAGGTTGCTTAGTTTACATTGGTACATATTACATTGCTTGTTGTGTTAGTATATAGTATATAGTATATAGTATAGGCACATAACCCTCTCTGTCCACATCACCCCCTCCCTTCTCCCCCTTCCCTCTACTCCTCTCCTCTCTTCCTAACAGTGAGCATCATGGTTCACTTTTCTTGCTTCCTCATCTTATCATGTGCAACCCTACAATTTGAGAGCACAAATTAACCAATCAAGGAAGAGTATATGATCAAAGGGCATGAAGCAAGTAACACATTCTAGTGTATCCGGATAAAGAAATCTTGCGATTATTGCAAAAGATACATTGACCATTTGGGTGGAAAGAAATACATTGTGTCGTCAGGCTCATGATTGCCAATTCGAAGCATAGCATAGCATCCGAGGCACATCCGAGGCCTGCAGCTGTGTCTTGAGGAATGTCAAGAGCTGGTCTTCAGATGTGGCATTCCTCAAACTATAAATTATGAATCTTACTCTCATAACCCATCTGAAGACCAGCTCTTGGCATTCCTCAAGACACAACAGCAGGCCTCGGATGTGCCTCGGATGCTATGCTATGCTTCAATTGGCGGTCATGCGCTTTGTGAAACAGTTGATCTTTCCACCCAAATGCTCCATGTATCTAGACAAAAAACAGCAAATGAAGCAAGTGACATACTATAGTGTTCCCGTTCAATGAACCGGATACACTAGTTTGTGTCATTTGCTTCATAGACCTTTGTTTAGGGACTTTGCTATTTGGTTTATAGTATTAGCAACTAAAGTAGGTGCTAGGATAGGCACATCACCCCCTCTCTATGTGATAACTTTCTTCATAGAACTTTGTTTAGAGACCTTGTAGTAATAGTATTACAAATTCAAGGCAATTTTAGTACAAAGTTCAAAAAAGAAATTCCCAGATTCTTGGTGAGCGGTAGACATAGCCGACTTCTTCGGTGGCGACTATCCATCTGCTTCTTCCCACTCCTTCTCTTCATCTCGGTCTCGGATCACGCCAAGAGCGATGATTCAGATTAGATGAATCATCGCATCGCGACGTGATCCGAGACTAGAGATGAAGAGAAGGAGCGGAAGAAGCAGATGGATAGTCACTCACCAAGAAGTCGGCTATGTCGGCTGCTCACCAAGAATCTGGAATGTCTTTTTTGCACTTTGTAATAAAATTGACTTGAATTTTATGGGAAAAGAAGGACTTGATACATTGGTACATTGGTAAGATAGGCACATCACCCCTCTCTATGTCCATATCACCCCTCCCTTCTCCCCTCCCTCTACTCCTCTCTTGTCTTGCAATTCAATATGAGTACTTTCTCATCTTATCTTAATAGACCCACAAAATGAGCAACATGTCACCTGCGCATTCTTCAACATCATCGCCGGAGGCGTCCGCTCCAACATCAAGACGCCAAGGAAGAGGGCTATCAAAGAAGCCTGAGAGCCGACAGATCATCACAGCGGTACACGCATCTGGGGTCCCTATCCTTCCTAAAAAAGCGGTAAACGCATTCCGAACCATGGTCGGAATAGTTGCACGAACAATTGAGATCACATACAATTCGTGGAAGAACGTGCTCGACACTCGGAAACATGAGCTGTGGACCGAAATTTTCGCATCGTTCGAGTTCCCGAAGAACACCTACATGCCTTTGTGCAACAACAAACCTACAAAGCGCGTGCAAAGCATGGAAGAGCTTCAAGAGCACGCTTGTCAAGAAATACGTGGAGATGGACGAAACGCCTGTTCATAAATACCCATTCCTGGAACCACAATGGGAAGAGTTCAAGGCGATGAAAACGACCGAAGATTTCAAAAGTACAAGTGTGGCGCCCAAGGCCCTCCAGGCTAAAAACACACACCCCACGCACTTGGCACACTGGGTATGCGGGTAAAATCGCAGATGGAGGTTGGAGGATGAGTGGCAGCTGCACAGACATCGCCCGTCGTTTTCCAATATCCGGATGACCGCTCGAAATTGGCTTAGAGCAAGGTCATCTACAACGACATCGGGGGACGTCTCCTTTCGAAACCCTGCAGACCAGCAAGTGTCGCAGCGCCTGGTAAGATATCGATAGAACTACGTAGCTTGTAATTACTCCACAACTTTGTATGAGTTGAAATGACATTTCGTGCTCTTGCAGGAAGAGCTGAGTTTTGAATCTACCCTGGGATCATTCCAGGGAACAAGGGAGAATGATATGCTCTCCGTGGCCCTGGGAAACAAGGAGCACCCGGGTCGTACGAGAGGCCTTGGCCTTTATGTTCCTTGGAAACATTGTTTCCAAGATGACTCCGAAATGTATCGGCGTAGGAAGAGAAACAAAGCCGAGCGTGATGCACAGCTACGAGAAGAGATCAAGGAATCTCTTAAAGAGGAGCTATTAGCTCAAATGGCTGATGTAATCAGAGATGAGGTGCGGAAACAGACAGAAAGTCAGCAGGCCGCCACCGCGGCTGCTATGCTAGCTAGCCCACACAACCGTCCGAGTAGCTGCGCGTCCAATCCGACGCAAACCCAGTCCAAATTTCCTGTGGATGACATCCTGGTAATAATTTTTACCTCTCGAATGCTTGCTCCATTGGTAGACCTATTCGAGTAGCTAATTTCGTATCGTTATGTAGGAGCCTACGAAGTGCAGGCTCCAAGTGAGATATGGCTCCATTCCCTTGTATGCTGCTTGGGGCCAGGCATATTCGTCCGGTAATGGGGCCATGGTGCACGGTCAAGCTTTAGCGCCAGGCTTCGCAAAAGTTAATGTGGATGGTGTGTATGTCAATTTTGAGGTGGTCCCGCTACCGAAGCCCCCCAACGACGAGATCGTGACTCTAGGACAGGCCATTGGAACATTCATCCAGTGGCCCAAAAGCGACATCTTCCTGGAGGCTTCTACACCGGTGGCAGGACCAGAGCAACATGCACTGGTGCCATCTCCATTACAAGACCACTCGGTTCCACCACCGGATACTGCACTGGTGCCATCTCCATTACAAGACCAGTCGGTTCCACCACCGGATACTACACCGGTGCTATCTCCACGGGCCCTATTCTCGCCGAGCAACTTGCACCGCTGCTACCTTCAAAGTCGACTTCGTGAAGTCGACCTATAGCCGAGGCGATAAGGCCGCAAGGGCAAAGCAAAGAAGACCAATGATGATATTCCGTAACGCCCTTTGGCCCGCAAATTCGTGCTTGGCGAGCCGTTGCTCGAGCAAAAAGACCTCCAAAAGCTACCACATAGTTGCATGCAATTGCACACGTGGTATATGCAGCAGTCCAATAAGCTAGAGGGAGAACGGACTTCAAGTATCACTGTCAAATTCACCGAGGAAGATTTACACCACAATCTTCAAGAGTGTATGTTCGTGGTCGCCTTTGAGGATTTATTCGATCTGTTCGCGCTCAACGCTCTTGATGTCTCAATCATTCGATGCTAGACACCGTAAGTGTGTACAATCACAGTCTCCGTTAATGTCATACCGATAATGCCATATCTAATTTTTTGGTTTCGTGTGTATATATATAGACACATGCTGATTAAAGCTAGATTATCCAACTCATCAGCTGGTTTCTTGGACCCACAATTGGTCGCCAAGGATACCATCGACCATGAGACACCCCTCGTCGAGAGGTACATTGCATCAGATCGCTGGATTGCATAATAAGGACTATGTACTTATGCCCTTCAATCGAACTTTCATTGGATTTTAATAGTAATTGTACTAAAATGGAACAAGGTATATTACCTTGATTCCTAAGTAAGAATAAAATGGACTTCACGATTGTCACCAAGTAATCGATAGGTAGCACATATTCCCCATACATATCTACATTGTACTCTTTCTTTCCTTCCGAATAATTAAGGTTAACTTTTCGATTACGAGGGCGTTCGCGATGTACATTGAAAAGGAGGTGACTCAAGCGGGGCCAAAGGCCAGCTGACACATGTTTGAGATTTTAAGGTATTCGCTATTTCACATTAATTAATCCTATGCAACAGTTGGTACTAATGCCTCTTGAACTAACACATTCCATTTTTTGCAGTGCCACCAAAGAAGAAATGGGCAACACATGTGGATACTACGTTTGCCAACATATGGAACTACTCCTCGATTCCTCGAGGCTCACCAATTGCAAGGTTTGTCACTCTTCCCATAATTACTTCATACTTATCACGTTACATATATATACACATTGATATTCCTATCGACAGGCTGTGTCCATCCCGTCAACTGCATTGAAACAGTCTGATTTTGGAGGGATTCAAGGAGAGTTGGCGTACTTTTTGCTGACTCAAGTCATAAAGCCAGGAGGACGGTTCCACTGCGCACCATGATTTCTTATTGGTCTTATCACTAAGTGTAAATGCAGTATAGATCTTTTGTAACTGTGCATTTGTTAATGGATATTTCATTTCAATTCAATTAATCGATTTGCGAAATGGATGCATGCTTTATGTTTGTGAAATGAAGTGCCATGTCAATTGGATGTTTTATGTCTATGAAATGTATCTGAAAGCAAATGAGATATGTAAATTGTATGTTTTTTGTCTGTGATTATCTGCTTGTTTCAGAGGGCATGGCTAGCATTCCTGAGGCTAGCCAATAAGAGAAATATATGTATGGGTCGAAGGCAATATCACAGACGGTTTTTGAGTAGGTGATAATCACAGACGGTTTTTACTCAAAAACCGTCTGTGATAATCAGTATCACAGACGGTTTTTATTGACAAACCGTCTGTGATATCCCATAATCACATACGGTTTTTACTCAAAAACCGTCTGTGATATGCCATAATCACAGACGGTTCGAAAACCGTCTATGATGACCTTCGATTATCACTGACCCATAAATACAGACGGCTCACAAAACCGTCTGTGATGACGTTTTCGAACCGTCTGTGATGACCTTTTCTGTAGTAGTGGGAGTACATGCAGAGCTAAGCTCAAAAGGACCGACCCCTGGAGAGCCCATGCATCGTAGAGCTGCGTTATCCGATCTAGCCATGCCATTGCTCCCCTGCACCAATATTAATTAAGATTACGTGAGAACACATACGCATGCAAGTCTTCAGATCACTACAACAAGTCTATATACTCCCTGGAATCCCATCGAACGCTCCCAAATGTTTTTTCCGGAGGCGGGCATGGACGCAGGAGGCAGGTTCTAATTAAGGACGGACTAGTAACCTTGGGGTGAGAGCGAGGGTGTCCATTTCCGGCTATCTGGGTTCCGTCTTTAGGAACAGCACGACGTTATTTAATAAGAATACATATGCTCGTGTGCATTGAGCGAGAAAGCGTATGCCCCGTTACATTATATCCTAGAGCCTCCAAAAATTTCTACCGTCTGTTGTGCATTCTCATTATGCTCTCTCAAAAAACAGAGTCAAAATTTTTACTCTTGAAATAAAAAACCAAATCCGTGCGCTGCTCACATAAGGTTGTACACTTCTATTTCTTATTTTTTTAATAACCAGATATAACCAGGTCTTTACATACGTGGGTTTTTATAGCTATCACCCGCATGTTTTGTTTGTAAAATTCACCCATATTCTAGAGAGTTGGATTCCTTAGGATCGGTGAGCATCTTATTGGATCGTAACGAGTGCCTGTAGAATAACAGGTCGATCACCCAAATCCGCTTGCCTTCTGAGATAAGATCTATGGACTCCCTTGTTTTATCAGGTACGGAGTGTGTTGTGAAAAGGGATAGCCACGGCGCTTTTTCCCACGAAGAATAAGCTCCTATCTTCACTCCCTATTTAGCTATTGGGGTGATTTTCCTCCCGTCCCTATCCCCATTAGAAACGGGGACCCAATAAGAAACTAAACTCAAATGACAATAAGGTAATTTCATAAAATTATCATATGATCATATAGAAATACGTAAATTTATTGATTGGTAGTATAATACTAAATGAGTTATATACTATGTCTTATGAAAAAATATATTAAGTTAGAGACAAAATAAGTATGTTTTAGACATGTATAATGTATATGAGTGTTTATCGGGATATAGCGAGAAAATGGTGAAGCATAATTTATTTTGTTCTTATTTTCAGACTAAAGGAAAATTTTAACTTGGCTATCTGAAAATATAAAAGAAAGAAGAAAATGATTTCTAAATTAACATTGAAAATTGCAAAAATAGTTTATCTGGGCCAATTGCCCTAACCCTCCCCTACCCGCCATCCTTTTCTCCTCTCTCACCCCATTTATCCGATCGCCCATCGCCATCGTTCTTGCCGTCTCATCGCCGATCCACAGTGTCACCGCCCTTTTCCACCGTATCTTCGCTCCCTTCTCTCGCGCAAACACTCCGATCCACTTCACCGCTGGCCTCCCGCTCACCGATGCCGATGATGAAGAAGCTCGAGGTCTTGCCGCCTCTCGGGTTTGCCACTTGCGTCCTCCCAGCTAACCGCCTATACTCCGGGGTGTCGGGGTGCTTCTTTGCCAAATCCAACACCTTCATCGGCCTTAACTCGGGGTGAAGGGTTTTGGATATCGCTCAAGTTACCTTGCCACGTTGGCCACACACCGTTGTGGCTACTGGATACCGCCATGAGGATCATCTCAAGATGAATCAATCCACCTCTTCCTATCCTAAATTTTTCTTATGTAGCTATTGACTCACCTCATCTTCTCCTTATGCTAGCTGCTCAGGCCTACCACCCGCGATCGGTATTGGACTAGCTCACCACAGTTAACCTTCCGGTCGAGCACTGCGCCTCGCCACCGCGACCGTGTGACCTCACCGTGCCCTTCTTAATGTGGGCCACAAAGTCGTGAGGCTCCTGCGGCTCTAGTAAAGCTCTGGCCGTGTACTGGTATCCGACAACCTTGCAATTGTATTGCAACTACTCCGACGATGGTGTAGTTCTCCCCGATGGTGCAGTTTACTGATTGCTTAGTATCCCAGATGTATTCGGTTGGTAGCCATCATCATCAAAGTCATCCTCCACAAATTGTTAGTTATCCCTCACTGGAAGATCAGGACTACTCTTGTATCAAGTGGTATCATAGCATAGATTGCTCAGTGAGATTCTAGTTTTAGATTTATTTTTCATACCTATAGCCAGAAAATTGCCCTACAAAAAGAGTTAATTTCCGCTGTCCAAACCCTGTTTGTGTCTTTCAATTTGTTAGTTTTGGTTTGCTAGATTTAATTTGCATCTATCATAGCATTGTTTAGTTGCTAGTCACATCTTTGTTCCCAAAAAAATCCAAACAAAAAAAACCCCACATCAATCCATCTAGAATAGCAAACCCTAATTTCTAATTTTTGGCCAGAAGACTCCCCTTTCTACCGCTGTCACAAAAAGCTATAACTTTTGTAACATGACACTACCGCACTCGCCTCGCACGGAGGCGATACAACAACACTTTGAGCTAGAAGTTTGAGTACACACTGATCGCACACTCGATGCGGTTGATAGGCTCCAACTCACACTCCAAGAGCTTGCGACTCGAGTCGACCGACTTGAGATGCGGCCACCTTAGTTTCTACCCTTGCTACTACTATGGCCACTAAGGGCCAAAGGAGATATGACCATACTGCACATCATCCGCCACCTCGTGCGCCATCTTGGACCGATGAGGTAGAACAAGAAGAAAGGAACTCTTGTGTTGTTGACATCAAGAGTGATGGATTCAACCTCAACAATGATGTTGTCGGTGTTTTAATACCAATCTTACGTATGATTTGTTTGGATTTGGGGGAAACTCATAAGGACCTAGATATGATCACGTAGAGGGGAGACGTGAAAATTTTTATACAGGTTCTGGCCTTCTCATGGGAGAACAATAACTCCTTGTGTGGCTATTGCTTAGAGAAATGATTACAACTAAGAGAGTAATGTGAAATGTCTTGCACTATGTCTTGCTTCAAGCAGATTCGATCCAGCCCATGCCTCCTCTGACATCAACCCTTATATAGTTGATGAAGAGATGGCCATTGTCCCACGCCAAGAGACGCCTCAACGCTTCAAGTGATAACCATCCGATATGAGTTATTGTCAAAGAGACATGGTAGCCCATTTTTCATACGGTGATTGTTGTTAGAGAGAGATCATATGTGGTTACTAAGAATAAGCGCGCATTCTAACCGTCCTATCAGGTAGACCCACGATGTGTTAGACCGTCATAGACAAGCCAGTCAAAGATACACCGGTCATAGAAAAGTCCGCAACCATGAAGTGGTTGTATGACAACTAACGACTATATGGTTGTAGAAGGACTTAGAATACCATGTGAAATCTCTCTCTTATCGATAAGGGGTATACTCGAAGAATATAATGATGTAATAATATGAGTGATGATTATAGAATAATCCTCAAATTATTATGTCATTATATTCCATGAATATACACCTTATTAATAGGGGAGAAGTTCCTCAAGATAGTCACAATTCTTACTATGACTATTCCATATGATCGTAAGTCCTTCTACGACCACGTAATCCATATAGTCGTAAGTCTTACTACGACTACCCCATCCAGTCGTAAGTCCTTCTACGACCACGTAGTCGTAAGTCTTAATGTGACTTCTCCATATGGTCGTAAGTTCTTCTACGATCATATAGTCGTAAGTCTTACTGCAACTACACCATATGGTCGTAAGTCCTTCTACGACTATATAGTCATAAGTCTTACAGTGACTACCCCCTAGTCGTAAGTCCTTCCACGACCACGTAGTTATAAGTCTTATGGCAACTACTCCCTAGTTGTAAGTCTTTCTACGATCACGTAGTCGTAAGTTGTCTTGTAACTACCTTATGGTCATGGACCTTCTTGTGACCAACCTAACTCCAACTAACTTGTCTATGATGAACAACTATATCGTGGGCTCATCTGATAAGGCAGTTAGAACATGTGTTTATCCAATAACCGCACATGATCTCTCTTTGACAACAACTGCTGCACGGTGAACAGCCAATACGTCTCTATGACAATAACTTCTATCAGACGGTTATCACCAAAGCGTTAAGGCATCTTCTAACGCGGGACAACTGCTGTCACTTCACCAGTTATATAAAGGTTGATGTTGGAGAGGGAGGGGAGAAAAATGATATTTTGATCCATGCAAGAGACCGTGCAGACTCTTTTTCGCATTACACACTTATAATCATTTCTTTTGATTAGAAACCACACAGGACGTAGGGTTATTATTCTCCTAGGAGAAGGTCCGAACCTGGATAAAAATTCTTGTGTCCTTGTTCCGCAAGATCATATGCTGGTCTTCTAAGAGAATCCTCGAATTCAGACAAATCATATATAAGATCAGTATTAAAACACTGATAATTGGTGCCGTCTGTGGGGATTCCTTCTTCCAAGACTCTGGTAATTTCCTCATCGGCAAGTTTCTCTTTTCCCTGAAGTCCTTATGGTAGATGAATGGAATGAGGAGAACTAGTTTGACTTGGCCAACTACGCGGATATTGACATGGAGGCCTGCTAGACTACGAGCAGACCATGCTTCCTCCCAATGGTGAACTTCTCCCTAGAAATCCATCCAATGATCCCGAAGACCACACCGTAGGAAAGACTGATAAGGGACCCAAATCCCCCATAGCAATACGCCCAACAGAGGACTCACCTCCCTCAAGTGGCAAGGGTCAATCCGACCATGTCAAGGACTCACAACGCGATAATGGGCCCACCTCCAAGCGTCCGAGTCTTGCAGCAACACTCCGAGCAGTTCAGTGAGCCTTGGAATCTGCCAATTGGGGAATCCATCGCCAACTGGTGGTGGTGACTCTCCAGTCGAATCTGTGAAGAGAATGGATGGGCACTCTCTATGTTCGTCCATATTTTTGTAGGGAACAAATCCAACTGGGGACGGTTATAACCCAGAATTCCTCTATCTGGTGAGGTTTACTCTAGGCCATGTGGCAATCTCGCTCGACGATTCTTCAGACGAGGGGGCCTCCCTTAGAAGTGGAGATTCTTGACAGGAGGTCTTTACCCTACCTGTAGATCCACATCACCCTCTTAGAGGAAGACCTGAGGATGCTCCCCATCAATCACACTCTCCCGCCTCTCGTGAGGATGGTGATGAGACCGATAAGTACTCTGATAAGCATAGGAGAAATCCTAGAAATACTCACTATCCTATGAGGCAGCCCTGCCTACATCAAGGGTCGAGGATCCCAAGACTGCTCGAAGGAGGCTACTGGCTGCCTAGAGGGCTTTGCCTGGGCATATCCAGTGCCAGTCCAAAGAGGAACGAGAACTTCAACAGATCAATGACTTGCTTGAGATCTGACTAAAGAGCTTGCTCAAGCACCGGGCTGCAAACACTTCACTGAAGACATTGCACAAAGACTTCGCGATGTGATGGCCCAACTCGAGCAGCCTCACTGACATAACTTCAAGAATCAACAAGGTATGACCGCATCTAGTTGATCAAAAAAACTCACCTTGTTGGGTTCGGCATGATGATAGGGCACGTCGAACTCCCGATTGCAATGCTATTTGGAGGAGAACACCCCGAACAACTCCGGATTGGCAAGTTAATGCTCGGTCACCGCTTGAAGCAAGGAACCTGTAGTAGTAGATGAAGTAGGAGTATTACCCTAGTATGGATCAGGCCTATTATAGGTCAGCTCTACCGACCATCGGGCATCGCCGAGTACAATCGCCCGGTGATGTCAACTACCCTTTCCTGCAAAGGAGATATCAGGAAATCATTACCGAATGCCAGGCATTCATGCGTAAACTCTGAGCAGTGCATTGGACACCATGGTTTTGACCAGTGAATATGGAGAAATCTGATGGGTCTCAGAATCCCATTGAGTTCCTCCAGATTTACGCGACTACGGTTCAGGCAGTAGGAGGAGGTGAGCACGTCATGGCAAACTATCTTCTGATGGTGCTCAAAGGATCTGCTCAATCCTAGTTGCTCAATCAGCCAGTTGAGTCGATCTACTCGTGGCAACACCTCTGCGACCTTCTGATTGACAACTTCCAAGGTATATACAACCGCCTTGGGAAGGAATACGACCTGCATTGAATGTGCCAAGGCAACGACGAGACCTTATGATAGTTCATCCGATGCTTTAGTCAGGTTTGTAATTCAATTCTAAAGGTCTCTGATGCTTCAGTAATCAGGGCATTCAAGCACGGGGTTCACAACCGGAGGTTCATGGAGGATATCGCCTTGAATCCTCCAACCACCATCATCGAGCTCTCTAAGATGATTGACCACTACGCAACCGCTGCTAAAGCGGTCAAATGGACTAGAACCATTGATCAAGTCAGCCGAGGTTCCAAGGAGCAAGGTGAAGGTGGTAGGAGGAGGGAGAAGGTCAAGAAGTCCAAAGACAAGGCCAAGGGCAAGAAGTCTCACGCTGGAAGGTCAAATGAAGTCTTGTCTATGGGTGATAAGGAGCCACACAACCCCAGGCAATACTCCAACTGAGGAAAAGGCAAAGCACCCACAAGGAAGGAAAACAAGCCTAGGTGGTGTCCTCTTCACAAGAAAGAGGGGCACGATCTTCACAATTGTTGAGTTTTCTAGCGGAAACTTGAGGATTATTATTCTGACAAGGGCCCACTTCCAATAATTAAACAATTGGGATAGTTGAGTGGTCAGAAGTACTCGGACGAGGATGAGGACATGCATTTCCAGGACCTAAAGCACACTATCGAGCACATATATGGAGGTTCATCCATGTACGAGTGAAAGCGATAGTATAAAGCCATCGAATGAGAGGTAAAATCTATCGACTCTGCCCTTGTCTATAATTTACCTAAGTGGTCGAAGATCACTATTCTTTTGAAAAGAGTCACTGTCCGATCTCTTCAACTTGACCTGGTCGGTTTCTGATCATGGTCAAGCCCACCATCAACAACTGTCGGGTGAATCGCGTGTTGATTGATGGTAGTAGTTCTTTAAATATTTTATTTGTTAGTGCCTTGGACGAGATGCAAGTTCATCATACCAGAATAAAGCATGTACGATATTCATTTCATGGAATCGTACTGGGTTCCTCAGCCAAGCCCATTGGCCAAGTTTCTCTACCTGTTATGTTTAGCTCTCTGAGTAATTTCAGGATAAAGAGAGTTTCTTTTGATGTGGTCAACTTCAACACGGCATATAATGCCATTCTTAGACGACCAACCCATGCACATTTTCTGATAGTTGCTCATTATGCATATCAATATCTCAATATCACAATTTGCTATGACAAAAAGATGGCATTGACGTGCGATCGCAAGTCCCTCGAGATGGTTGGCCAGCTACCGACTTGAGAAGTTACCAAGGCGCAGCCTTCGAGCAAGCACTCAAAGCCTAAAGCCGCACCGAAGCTGGACAAAGAAGTCATGCCGAGCCGACCCCGCATAGTAAGACACCATTTTCAACTTCCTCGCATGGCAGCTATCCGACATGCCTGGGATCCCCAGGGAGGTGATCAAGTATAGGTTAGATCTACGGCCTGATAACAAGCCCGTAAAATATAAATTATGAAGATTTGCACCAGATTGACTAGAAGCTATCAAGTTGGAATTGGATAAGCTACTAAAAGTAGGCTTTATAAGAGAAGTCGATTACTCAGAGTGGTTGGCTAACCCTGTAATGGTTAGAAAGTCTAATCATAAGTGGCACATGTGTATAGACTATACTGATTTAAATAAAGCTTGTTCGAAAGATGACTTTCTGCTTCCTCGTATTGATCAATTGGTTGATTCCACTGCCGGTTGTGAAATATTAAGTTTTCTAGATGCATACTCTAGTTATCACCATATCAATATGTCTTCAGAAGATGAAGAGAAGACCATGTTTATCATGTCGTTTGGGTTGTTTTGCTATGTCAAGATGCCATTTGACTTGAAAAATGCTGGTCCGACTTTTCAGTGTTTGATGCAATTGACCTTTGTACATCAAATGGACTTAAACTTGGAAGCCTATGTGGATGATTTGGTCGTAAAAAGCGTCGAATGGCTTAATCACATTTCAGACCTACAGGAGACCTTTGATAGTCTTAGAAAGCATCGCTTGAAGCTCAATCCGAGAAGTGTGTGTTTGGAGTCTCCTCAAGAAAATTACTCGGATTCCTTATTTCAGCAAGGGGTATCGAAGTGAATCCTGAGAAGATCAAGGCCATGAATAGGTGCACCCTCCGACCATGAAGAATGAAGTCCAAAAACTCACTGGGTACATTGCGGCCCTAAGTCATTTTATCGCACGTCTGGGAGGGAAAGGCCTTCCTTTCTTTAAGCTTCTGAGGAAACACGAGGGTGCCAAGTGGTCAAAAGTGGCCAATGACGCTTTCGAAGATGTCAAGAGATACCTTACGAGTACTCTTGTCCTAGTTTCTCTAAAACTAGACAAGACACTCTTAGTGTATATCCGCCACGCCATAGGTAGTAAGTGTTGTACTGGTCACAGAATGCGAGGGCGTCCAACCACATGGTTAACACGTGTCTAACACCCAGCAGAATATGTCAGCTTTGTCAGCCACCACATAGGTGCCATGTCACCTCCCTTGCCACCTCAACCGGCTGATGGTCCATGGACCTAGTCCACGGCAGACCAAGCCCACTTGTTCAGCCTCTTGTCGGATGTTATAAACTGATTTTTATTTAGAAATTTAATTTAGCCAAAATTCCAAAATTACCTACTAATGTTATAATACCATTTTCCATTAAAAAAATTCCAATAAATCCTATTATTCATTTCTTTATCGTTCTCATTCGCCCTAACTTTGATTGAGCCCATTCAAATTTCTAAATTTATCAAAAATTCCAATATATCCATTTCTATCCTAATTTTCAATATTTGGGGTTTATTTGGATTTTATTTGAGTTTGCTTGGGTATTTTCATGTGTAGGCTGTGGCGATTCGGAAGAATTCTTTGACGACAATTCATACCTATTCGCGGAGTAAGGCAAGTCACACACATTGATTATGTTGATCCTAGTTTTCAAATAAAACTATGTTTTAAATTATTCTGCATGCATATTTTTATCAACATATTTCAATTTCAGTTTTAAATTTAGTTAATGCCTATTTGTTATTACCTCCTTTGATGTTGATCCATGTATACATTGTCACCCTAGAATAAAACTCAGGTTAGTACACTAGTATGACTAGAGATTTTTTGTAACAAATGCTTAGACATGCATAATTATAACTTCAGATTTGGGATACCTTTTTCACATAAAATGATAAGCTTTTGAAATGTATTATTAACTTCAGTAAGTTAGGAAAGTCAATGGAATATTTCAAAACAAAATATAAAACTTGGTTTAGATTTAGACAAATGGTTAGGTGGTGGGTGCTTGCTGGCATGCATTGCTGTTCAGTGACACAATGTTGATTGCTAGGCACGAGGGGTATGTGAGAAATGCCTAAGTCAATTAAGGACCGGTCTGTGAGCTACTGATACAAAGCCCTTTTCGTACTACCACAAGGCTACTATGGGACAGCTAGTCTTGGTTGACTAATTTATGGGTCCTATCTGAGTCTCGCTATAGGTTAAATATGAGCATGACGTAGGCCATGAGAAGTCTCACATGGCACAAGAGAGGGTCCCAAACTGGTGGATTCCTTATTGGGGTGAAACATTAGAGAAGACATGGTCAGGTTGACGGCTTTGCATTGTAAAAGCCATATCATGATCTCTTAGTCGCACACCTTCAGAAGTGTGTCAAACAGACATTATAGGCTGACCATGTCTTGTGGGTAAAGTTGTACAACCTCTACAGAGAGTATAAACTATCTTGGATAGCCGTGTCCATGGTAATGGGCAACTTGAGTAAAGTTTTTCATAGATTAGACTTTGTTTTCAAAATTAGTTTACAAAATGCTTATGGATGGATGGAATCCAAATGAGATTAAAAGGTGTATGGATGGATGGAATCCATACGAGATCTTTTAGAAAATACGGTCCAGGTGGGATGCCCGTGGTTAGGTCACTGTGGGGGATGGACTTGTATTAACGGTATTAATTTCATTTACAATACTATTTACTTAATGTATTGAATTCAGCAATTTCATACCTATTTATTGTATTTCTTTAAAATGTTGTTTTACATTCAAATAACCCTATTTGCCTTCCTTTATTGCCTTTATCATTATATTGCATTTTTCTGTGTGACTTACAAAGTACAAGTTTGTACTCACCCTTGCTATCTCATCTCAGAGAAGGACAGCTTCGACTATAGGGAGGACCAAGACGAATAGGCCGCGTCTCACTATTGTTTGCCTGTGGACAGGCTTGTTGGGTTTCTTCCATTTTAGTTTTATCTTTCATTGCTATATTTAAATTTGGCCTATGGGCCGTGGATTTAAATTGTGGCTGTCAGGCCCATATTGAGTTAATGAATAAATATCATTATGGTTGACATTTATCTTTGTTATCCACTATGTGAACTAGCTGATTCTAGACTAGTGCAATTTACATAGAGGATCTGGGAATTGTTGATCCAGGGTCTGACAGAGCATTGTCAGCCCTTCTTCTCGGAGAGCGATCAAAATCTACAGGGAGGACAATGACCTCCTGTCCATAATCTCTACTTCCGTTGGTGGCCCCCTCACTTGAAGAGTCATCCAACAAGTGCGCATTGTGACTTGGAGTAAACCCTGCTAAGAAGGGAAATTTTGGATTATAACTGTCTCCCATTGGAGTTAAATTATGTGAAAGTATGGGTGAACTTGCAGGGAGCCCACCCACGCTCTTTGCAGGAACAGTCAGAGAATTATGGCAACCAAATGTCAATGGAGTCCCGGAATGCAGGATTTCAGGACTTGTTATGCTTGATTGGATGGTCGTTGGAGGACTCAACCACATAGGGGTAGGCCCCTTGTCATGTTGCGAGTCATGTTCATGTTCGGATTGACCCTTGCTCTTTGGAAAAACTAGTTCCTCCATATAGCATAATGTTGTGGGGGATAAAAATCCCACCTCAACCCTATCTGTGCCATGGTCACCAGGATCACACGAGGGATCTCTAGAGACAGCCTCGCAGTCATAGCAAGCATCTATGTCGAGGTCTGCGTAGTCTACCAGGTCGAACTAATTCTCCTCATTCCATTCTCCTGCCAGACAGACATCAGAAAGAACAAAGCACACTGACAAACAATTATCGGAGTTGGAGGAAGGTTTCCCCATGGACGGCGCAAACTATCGATGTTTTACTATTGAACTTACATATGATTTATTTAGATTCGAGGGAAACTCTCAAAGACCTAGCTACGATCATAGAGAAAAAGGACATAGGGATTTTTATATAGGTTCGGCCTTTCTCCTGAGAGAATAATAACCCTACTCCTGTGTGACTATTGCTCAATGAACATATTACAATCAAGAGCGATGGAGAAAATGTAGCATCTACTTCTATTCTCCCCTGGGTTTGTCTTTCCTCTCTCTCACGTCAGCCTTTATATAACTTGCGAATCGATGGCAATTGTTCCATGCCAAGAGGTGCCTTAATGCTTCAAATGATAACCATCCGATGGGCATTATTGTCACAAAGACGTGGTGCCTCATCGTGTGGCGGTTACTATTAGAGAGAATTGCACACAATTATTTTAGGGAATAATCACGTATACTAACCATCATGTCAAACTGGCCTACAATGCGTTGGGTTGTCGCAGACAAGACAGTCAAAATTATGCTAGTTGTAAAAGAACTTACAAATATAGGATGGTCGTAGAATAACTTATGACTATACCGCACTCATAAAAAAGCTTATGACCATGTCATGCTTGTAGAATTAACGATTTACAACCATGTCATGCTTGTAGGACCACTTACGACTAGAGAGTGGTCGTAGAAGAGGCTTACAACCAACTAGCTAAACTCCTCCCTTACGTAAAGGGGTATATCCAGGAAGTGTAATGATGTAAGAATATCATTTATAGATAATTAATAATTTAAGGATTGTTATATCTTCGTCACTATATAATTTCTAATTTGTATCCATGTAAACAATTGTTAAAATTATAGGCACCTCCGGGTCTTCAACGTAGATGTCATGTAAATCTATTTCTAGTCTTTAGGACTTTGGTCTTCACATGCATGGCCCAATTGAGACACTGTTCTTAATTAACATGTATTCCTTTCTCTTCTTGTTCAAATTTCTTACTGTAGCTTTTTAATTCTACCTGTTGCTTTGCCTCTCAAAGGTTCAACATGTATTTGTTAGTCAATGCTACTGTGCTCCTCCGCCAAACAAAAATATCCTAGTTCGTTGGATGTAGCATCAGCTTGGAATGAATTATCTGTTGTAGGTAACTAAAGTGTATCTATGACATGTGACTTGAGCTCTTAGGCTTCAAGCAAGCAATCAATGCTCCAGTAGTTCATTTAACTCAGCAGCTTCTTTGTGTTGAGCCTTGAAGTTCTTTCCTCAGCTTATAAGGTGGAGGAGCTCGGCATTTTCTCGCGGGCGCAGCGACTTCAAGCGCGATAACTTGCAGGCAAGCATGGGCGCGACGTGGCATGGCACGTGTCTGGCCAACATGACACGGGTGCAGCGTTGAGAGTGTGGGCTCAGGTCTGGAAGCGCACGCGATCGGTGTCTCTTTTTGCTGGTGCACGAGAGCATGTATGAGGAGGGAGAGAATGGGAGAGAGCAGAGAGAGGCTTAGCGAAAAAGAAAAACAATGGAGGGACAGTGATGAATGGGGCTTGCATGGCAGTGAGAACAAAACAGAGAAGGGAGTCCAGCGCAAGATTTCATGAGCGGTGCACGAACTTGACTCATTCTCTCCCTCTTGACTCGGCACAACGATGGGACTAGGTCGCGGTGATGTGACTATCTCGTGGCACTTTCTACGGAGCTCGAGGTGGAGGCTGATGCAACGCACGTGCATGGGCAGCAACAGGCGGGCGTGAGAGAAGGCTTGATGGGGAAGATTAACAGTGCCGAGCGCTGACAACTGGGGCGGGGTCCACTTGTCAATGAGAGCAACAGAGCAAGAGGGTGGCTAGGTTGGCGGTGTGCACGCCTCGTTGGGCTGGCTGCAAGTGGGCAGACTGGGGGCGAGAGCGCAAGGGAAGAAAGAGAGAGAAGGAAAAGTGGACTGGCGGGAGAGCAAAAGAAGGAACAGGCTAGGCCAATAGCTAGGTTTTGGCTCGAATCGTAGGATGGAAAATAAAAAGGTTTTAAACTTTTATTTGAGATTTGGATTTAGATTTGAACTTTTGGAGGTGTTGTACACCAGGATTTTAGATGATTTCGATTAGCACTCAAGTAAAATTTTGAAATTCACCTATTTGAGTTTAAAGCCAATGAATTTTATTTTAAAATTTAAATGTAAGGAAAAGCTTTTGGAAAATCTTGAAAGGCAACAATTTTTTTGGAATTTTATGATATTTATGAAATTTTAAATTCAACCCAAAATTTGGGTTATTACAAAACCTACCCCTTTTGAAAGAATCCCCATCCTCGAGATGCTAGTTGACTAGAAAAAGAGATGGCAGAGACAGGGGAGAGGAGAGGTGCCAAAGGTCATGGAGGTGCCTACAGTTCATTGCGATCTCCTACTTGGCGAGTCTTAAGGCGACTTGGAAGTTTGTTTGTTGTAGTTTGCCTGCCTTGGTCAACAGTAGTCTCATGGAGCAGTCTTTGGGTGTGAAGCCCATACTAACGGATCATATCTGAATAGGTTTATTCCAACCCATTAAGTATGTAACCCTATAGATTAATGTCTACTCGGCCACGTTCTGAAAACCCCTTCCAATTCACAAGTTGGTAGCGGTCGCTAGCACGACATAGTGACCTCAAACACACATAAAGAACAATCAGACAAACATGTACAGTGCTCATGTGCTTATCCCTATGCCTTATGATACCAGATTGATCCCTATGCCTATATTTGTATCTCTCCTGTTAAAAAGGAGGGACAAATTACATCTTGATTGTTCACATTCTTCTGTATATTTTATAGTAAACCTGAAAGGTACCTTTATGGCTACCCATTTATGGACTAGTATTTGATAATCCCTAAATAAACTATTACATATATGGAAAACTATGAGAACCACTACCAGAAACTGGAGATTTCGTGAGTGGAACAATTTTTCGTGAGAGTTAAAAACACACTCTCATGAAATTAATATTTTTCATGAAGGTGATGTAAATCCCGCCATGAAAACTCATTTTCATGAGAGTGATTCACGCACCGCCCCGAAAATATTTATCGCGCCATAGCCCGCGCTTTGTTCGACGTTCGCGCCTAGAAAGAAAAAGGCCCGCGGCCGCGCCCCGTTTTTTTGGCCCAAAAAAAACCCGCGTCAGAGACTCAGTCCCCAGCCCGACACCCCCCAACCCTATCCTCCCAGCACCAGGTCCGACTCAATCGCGCCGTCACCCGCATCCGCGTGAGCCCCAATCGCGCCCCCGCCACCCATGGCCGTAGCGCCCCCGCCGCCGGCGGCCTAGCCGGGAGCCACGCCGTCCGCTTTGGCCGCCGCCGCCGCCCTAGGCGGGAGTCCCGCCACCTCTCTCAGGCCGTCGCCGCCCTAGCTCCATCCCCTCCGCGCCACCTCTCTCAGGCCGCCGCCGCCCTAGGTCCGTGTTCGGGACACCGCCACCTCTCAGGACGCCGCCGCCTCTCCGGCCCTCTCCCTGCCGCCTCTCAAGCCACCGCCGCCCTAGGCCCGAGCTCCGCCACCTCTCAATCTGCTGGCGCCCTGGATCCAGTCGCCTCTCAGGACGCCGCCGCCTCTCCGGCCCTCTCCCTACCGCCTCTCAAGCCGCCGCCGCCCTAGGCCCGAGCTCCGCCACCTCTCAGTCCGCCGGCGCCCTGGATCCAGCCGCCTCTCAGGACGCCGCTGCCTCTCCGGCCCTCTCCCTGCTGCCTCTCGAGCCGCCGCTGCCCTAGGCCCGAGCTCCGCACCTCTCAGTCCGCCGGTGCCCTGGATCCAGCCGCCAAATTTTCGGAGTGAGGTAATAAAGCCGATCTGCGCTTCCTGCTTCCAATCGGAGTGAGGTAATAAAGCTTCATCTTTCCCCCCAAATTTTCTGTGCTGTGCTCTACCCATATGAGGATGCTTGATGGATGTCACACTGTGTTTTGCTTAGTGTTGCACTGAACTTGATCGGGAGTATATAAACTATGTTGTGTCTAGTGTCAATTTTGCAAGATCTGGTACTGAATGCAACATTTGCCTCACATATGAACTTAACTGACGCTATGCTGTGTTCATTATCAATTTTGCATTGATCCATATATACTGAGAATCAAGTTTTCTGTTCTATGTATATTAGAATATCATGCCCTGATGTTCGATTGTATGGTGAATCTGTAGAAAAATAATGTTGTTTATGGTTGGCTGCTGTGTATATGCAAACATCATGGTTTGATTGTATTGGATTGTTTGGTAAATCTGTAGAAAATAGTGTTGTTCTTTGTTTGATAGCCGTGTGAATTTGTTGTGTATCTAAAATTAGTGTTTTTTTAATAAAAACAGAACAAAAAGAATGGCGGAACGTGAGTGGATGTACACTGGTTGGTCTCGTACATAGCCCCCTCTAATGATTGGATAGACAACACCAACCAGTTTTTGGATCGTGCCTTCTCTATGCCTAATCTAGTTGAAGATGGCACCATTAAGTGTCCTTGCGCAGATGTCGCAATTGTGTTAGGCACAAAAGGTTTACGGTAGAGATGCACTTGTGTAGAGTTGGCTTTAAGGAAGACTACAGAATATGGACAGCACATGGTGAGGGACTTGACAGTACCTATGTTGAAGGTGGACATGATGAGAATTTTGCTGAAACTGACCACATGGATGAAATGTTAGCTAGCCTAGTTGGTGACCATCCACCACCAATTGATGAGCAGCCACCTACCTATGCTCGAGCTTTTTATAGGATGGTACAAAACGTTGATCAATTAGTACATGAGAATACATCACACTCATCCCTATCTGGTATGGCACGCCTGCTAGCATTGAAAGCATAGTATAACATGTCAATTGCACATTTTGAGGCAAACTTAGAATTAATCCATGAACTATTGCCTCCAGAATCTAAGTTGCCCAAGGACTTCTATCAGTCAAAGAAGCTATTTGAGGGTCTTGGTATGGCATATGTCAAAATTGATGTTTGTTATAATAACTACATGCTTTACTACAAAGATAATCAAAGTAAAGACAAGTGTGATGTTTGTGGTATGTCTCGCTATGAAGAAGGTAATAGCCGAGTGCCACGTAAAGTGTTGTGGTACCTTCCCATCACAGATAGGCTGCAGAGGTTATATTTGCATAAGAACACGGCAAAGCTAATGCGGTCTCACAAGCCATGCACTTCCGGCAAAATGGTGCACCCTTGTGATGGAGAAGCGTGGCCAAAGTTTGACGAAGACTTTCCAGACTTTGCTAGTGACCCTAGAAATGTGCGTCTTGCTTTTGCAACAGATGGTTTTACCACCTTTGGTTTCATGGCAGCACCGTACTCTTGTTGGCCAGTGTTTGTTACCCCATTGAATTTTCCACCATGCACAATCATGAAATCAGAGTACATATTTCTTTCCCTTGTGGTCCCAGGTCCTGAACATCCTGGAAAGAAACTAGGCATTCTAATGCAACCTTTAATTGATGAATTATTGAGTTTGTGGGAAGGGGTAGACACTTGGGATGCTTCACTCAAGAAAACTTTTAAAATGCGAGCAGCCTATCTATGGTCAGTCCATGATTTCCGCTTATGGGAACTTTGCTGGATGGAGCACACATGGTAGGCTTGCATGTCCAGTGTGCTTAAGTGATAGTAAGGCATTTACACTTCATCATGGTCACAAGGCTTGCTGGTTTGATTGCCATAGACATTTCTTACCTATAGACCATGAATTCAGATTCCAAAATAATGCATTTCGTAAGGACACAGTGGTTCTTGATGAGGCTCCAAGGCTTTTAACAGGGGAGGAAATCTTTGCCCAAATGAGCAAATTCATAGGTGACAAGAAAAACTATGGTACATTGCACAATTGGACCCATGTTTGTGGCCTTTGGCAACTTCCATATTTTCATAAATTGTTGCTGCCACACAACATTGATGTGATGCACAATGAGAGAAATGTAGCTGAAGTTATATGGAATACTTGCTTCGATGTACCAGACAAGACTAAGGATAATGCCAAGGCAAGGAAAGATTTAGCTGATATTTGCAATCGTCCATCACAACATTTGAAGTTGAAGGCAAATGGGAAGTGGGACAGGCCACGAGCCCCATTTTGCATTGATAAGGATGACAAGCAAAAAATTCTTAAATGGTTTCAAGAACTTAAGTTTCCTGATGGCTACGCAGCCAACATTAGAAGAGGGGTTAACTTGTTACAAAAGAAGATCTTAGGCCTAAAGAGCCATGATTACCACATATTCATGGAGCGCTTACTCCCTGTTGCATTCCGTGGATTTCTTCCGAATAGCATATGGTTGTGTTTGGCTGAGCTTAGCTTTCTATATAGGCAATTGTGTGCCAAAGAGTTGAGCAAGGATACCGTATGTTCATTAGAGCAGCAAGCACTACTAGTTTTTCGGCCTAATGCCACGAAAGAAATTGCAACACCACCAATTTGGTTGTAATAGGTAGGACTTATTGCAAAGTTTTTCCAAAATGGTGGCAATAGTGGACTTTATTGCCACTATTATATTGCATTGCGATATTCGTGAATGTCGTTGCAATAGGTAGGTGTTATCACAACCATTTTGAAAAAGTGTTGCAATAGGTTGGATATATTGCCACTACACTCTTTTGTTGCGTTAGTGTTGATTTTCGTTGCAATTATTTGCTCCTATTGCAACCATATATAATTTTGTTGCTATTGGGTGATACTATTGCCATGGTGTTTTTTCGTTGGGATAATCTTCAGCGGCGTTGCAGTAGGTAGGTGCGTATTGCAACGAAAAACTAAATCGATGCAATAACATATTTATATTGCCACGTGTAAATTGTTACCATAGAGTAGTGTTTTTCGTTGCAATATGGTATTCTATTGCAACTCTTTTGTTTCGTGGGCTTTTGTTTAGCTATCCAGTCATGCAACAAAAAAATTATGAAAAATGAAAAAATGGGAAGCCACCTAGGAATCGAACTAGGGACCTCTTGATTGGCAGCCAACGCTCATACCACTAGGACACGAACACAGTTGTGATTATACGTGAAACATTTTGTACCTAAACAATAACAAGTGGAGGCACCCTACATCATCATAGTGATCGATCTGCCGCTGCCCTAGGATCGTACCTTATTGCGTGAAGGGCTCCAACACCGGAGGCCAGCGCCCTAGAGCGAGACCGCAATTCACGTACCTGTAGAGATTGATCAACACCGGAGGCCGGCGCCCTAGAGCGAGACCGGCAATTCACGTACATACCTGCAGATCGATCAACACCAGCGGGTGGTGCCCTTCATCAGAAGGAGAAACGCCGGCCAGCAGCAGGGCGTCCTTGCTGCGATCGTTCCTTGCATTGGCTTCTGATCAAGTCGCGCATCCTGCGGCATCCGGCGAGGAACTAGTGCAGACTGCTCCTCTCCTCTTCTTAGGTGAGGACCATGGACTTCGTTTAGTAATTAGGGCACCTGCAATCGACTTGGTTCTTGCTTCCTCTAGGACACTAGAACTTTTAGAGACTATTCCCAAGAAAATTGCTGCTGCAAGAAAGTAAAATTCCTTTTCTTTCACTGGACATCATGTAAGCCTGGCATACACTGTGATGAAGACATCACGACTGGACCGATTACGCGAGCACGAGCTAAAAAGATTAATCAACAGGTGAACTCGCTCCTAATTAAATTTGTCTTTAATTTACATGAGAGCTGGCTACCACCTAATGCTAGTATTTTAATTGTTCTTAGGTTTGTACGGAAGGCAATTAACAAATAGGGCAGTGCAGAGAAAGGCAGCAGGCACCATTAAAAGTTTTTGGAAAAGCAAAGAAAGGAACATGAAAAAAAGAAAAAAAACAAACATGCATGCATGATCAAGCCAATGCATGCATGTACCTGGACGTGATCAAGAAAGTCTTTAATCAGTTGCATGCATGGCGTTTGCACGTGCGACACTCAGTGAATCAAGGCTGCATGCAGTCAACCGAAGAAAGCAAACACGTTTTGTCTTCTGGGTGTATCAAGTCCGTAACTCAATCCTGAACTGAGTTTTTTTTTGTTACAACAGTTATGAAATATGACCACTTGACCACCAGCTCAAAGCAACATGTGTCATGTGGGGTAAGAAGTACTCAAGACATCCGAGGAAGGATTCTGCATTGGCTGGAGATACTAAAGGCGGCGACAATTGAGGAAACGCTACAGCCGCCAGGAACCGGAGTTCAGTCGGAAAGAGTTTCGTAGTTAGGAAGATATGAGTCCATGATGGTTAAGTATTAGTTAAGATGAGTTAAGTGTCCGAGTGGGTTTCCAACCCGGAACTGCGTCCAAGCATGTACTTATATATTAGACCATAAGCCTAAGGAGAAATAACAAGAAAGAATTCTACCATCTATCTCTGCCTTCCTGATTGTTTGCTATTTCCGTTTCTTCCTGTTCTGCGTCTTCCTCGTCTGTTCCAGCAACACGGGACCTCCTGGCCGGAACAAGGGCCCTACGTCCCGGCCTCCGGCTCCGCACAACTACAACCTCCGCTCGCTTGCCGGCATTCGTGACAACATGTGAGGTATCCCTTTTAGCAGTATACCAGTTGCAACAACATGAGCTTTCTTATAGCATATCTATCTAGAATTATATTGTCCTACAACTTTTTATTGACATACAATTTGTCCAAAAGAGAAAACAAGGTGGGGATACCGGTTACTCATTCAACACATGAAATCAGTTCAAGTCTCTATATTTATTTGTTGATATGGTCCAGATATTACATAAGAACGCACCAAAAATCCTAAGCACAAACCTCCCTCTGTTGCTCAGTCATAAAGGAACCCATCAGGTCTTACAAGATGATCGAGATATCATCAAATGCAACCTTCCCATTGTAGTCGGTGCCATAGACCCTGAAAATAACTACATAGTGAAAGAACAAAACCAGACTTAAATGGATTTCAGAGAACATCTAAACAATACAGGGATGGAAAGCTAACAGACAAAAAAGCACCCACATTCAATCTTTTGCTGCAGACTTGTGTGGGGACTGAACGCCAACAAGAATGACACAAATCCCTTGAAGTTCAGCTTATCTAGCATCCTTAGGAGCCTTTGACAGAAAGACATTGAAGTAATCAACACATAGCATTCCTCAATCACACAATTCAGATAAGAAAGGAAGTTAGATGAACCTAAGCATGAAATCAAAGAGCTTCTAAGTAGACAAAATACAGAGGAAAAGAACACTTTTTGTATTTTGTAGCTATCTACACATCTATACCAGCAATAAAATGTGCCAAACTGTAAAATAACTAACTGATCAGAAACAAGCAGAGTAGTATAGATGCGTTGGCATTGAACATATAAAAGAACATACTTTATTGTGAGCACTAAGGTTGATCATCTAAACATGGAAATGGTATTCAAATGTAGAGATTCCTCTAATAATGAGATCTGTATTAACATGAATAACATACACCTAAATCTAAAATGAAAATCACAGTGTTGACTCCATGAAGATACATTAAAAGATGAGCAATTCACACTATACTGAAACACTACAAAGAACCTGAGCATGTTTTTTCTAATAGATCATGATGTACAAAGACAGAAGAGTTAGTATGCATAGTCTCTGTAGTCTTATAAGATTTCAGCTCAAAAATAAAAGGCACTTCATGACCTTCTAGGCTCTATTAGGATTGTGAACACACCCCAACCCACCAACCTATGTTACCTATTTGAAATTTCCACGCACACTGCTCATACAAGTGGAATAACGAAGGTAAAGTAGTTGTGCACAATTTTTCCCGTTGATTTGGTTCATTAGTATATGTAACAACTTAAATGTTGTGTATGTGTGGCTGCAGCTCCATGATTTATTTGCACTAACCTAGTTGTTAATTAATAGGATGTATGTGTGTTTATTCCGGTGTTTTGAAAAGAAACCAGATTATTGGAAGTGTGTTTATTCCAGTGTTATTGCTTTCATAAATATTTTGGTAATAATAGTACATGTGTTTTGGAAGGTTTATGTTTTATCTCATGCTCGTGGCACTAATCTTCTCTTTTACTTTGGTATTCATGCAGTGTTTGGACAGCTTGGGTGCTAGTTGATTGACTCGATTAGTAAGAAAGCATGGCGCATGGTGACCGGAGTTGGATGCGCTTGGATAGGTCAACCGATGAGTGGCAAGAAGGATTCAACAAGTTTATTGATAATACATTTGAGGAACGTATAAAGACAAACTGCACCTTGTCCATGTTCAAAGTGTCGTTGCATGGCATACAGAACAAAAGTGAGGTTCAAAGGCATTTGCTGATTAGAGGTTTGATCGGACTTTCATTGAAGGTGAAGATAATGCTGAACCTTCAGCTAATGACAGAGATTATGATGAAGGCGTAGCGGTGATGGTCCCTCCGCCAATGATCTGGTTTTGTCATTAATCGGTGGTGCAATACATGGAGAAATTATAGGTAATAACCAAGAGCCAAATAAGAGTGCTAGGAAATTCTATAATTTATTGAAAGAAGCAGAGAAAGAATTGTATCCAGGTTGCAAGGAGACTACTAAAATATCTTTCATTATCAGGCTCTTCCAGATTAAGTGCATGAATGGTCTTAGTAACAAATCCATAGAGGCAATACTTCTTTTGTTCTCGCATGTGCTCCCTGAAGGCCACTGTGTCCCAAACACCTTGGAGAAAGTGCAAAAGGTTGTTCGAGATCTTGGCCTAGACTACCAAAAGATTCATGCATGTGAGAATGATTGTGTCTTATTTCGAGGAGATTATGCTAACATGGATTCGTGTCCAAAATGTGGTGAGAGTCAATGGAAAACAACGGATTCAGATAGGACTGGTGAGGCTAGTGGCACTAGTGGGGCAAAGAAGCGTATTCCTCGTAAAATACTACGGTATTTTTCGCTTATTCCTCGGCTGCAAAGATTATACATGACAGAGTCCACTTCATCATATATGCAATGGCACAAGGAAGAATTGGTCCGTGATGGGAAAATGCGGCACCCTGCTGACTCATTGGCATGGAAGCACGTGGATGACACGTATAAGCACTTTGCATTGGATCCACACAATGTTAGGCTGGGACTTGCATCTGATGGCTTCAATCCATTTGGGATGCTGAATGTGACATACACTACATGGCATGTGATCCTAATACCTTACAACTTGCCACCTTGGTTGTGTTTGAAACAATCATACTGGATGATGTCGATGTTGGTACCTGGGCCAAAATCTACTGGAATGAACATTGATGTATATTTGCAGCCCCTGATTGATGAGCTTAAAGATCTTTGGACTAAAGGTGTTGAAACATGGGATGCGAAGGAGAAAAAGAATTTTACTCTACGTGCAGTTCTACTGTGGACAATTAATGATTTCCCTGCATATGCGATGTTATCTGGTTGGAGCACAAAAGGAAAGTTTGCTTGTCCTTATTGCCACAAGGATACCGAGTACTTGTGGTTAACATTCGGTTCGAAGCATTGCTACATGGGACATCGCCGCTTTTTGCCTTTGGACCACAGGTGGCGCAGGAACAAGGATAGCTTCAATAACAAGGTGGAAACCGAGGAGGCTCGGTGCGCGCCACACTGCAAGCAGGTGATGCGGCAATATGAGAGTTTTGAGCAGGTGACTTTTGGTAAGGCAACAAGAAAGAGGAAGCAGCGTGAGGAGGAAACTAGATGGCACAACTGGAGGAAGAAGAGTATTTTTTTATCTACCATACTGGGAATCATTGCTTATACGCCATAATCTAGATGTGATGCACATTGAGAAGAACATTTGTGAGAGCTTATTGGGGACTTTGCTCGAATTACAAAGTAAGTGTAAGGATAGTGAGAAGGCTCGACTTGACATGCAACATTTGGGTATTAGGAAGGATCAGAATCCTTTAGTCGAGAATGGTAAGTATACTTTGCCACCACTTTGTACTCTTTGGATAAGGATGAGAGGACAATTCTATGTAAATTTCTAGAAGGAGTGAAGATGCTGATGGCTATGCCTCCAATATAAAGAGATGCGTGGACGTCCAAGGTTGTAAGTTGTCTGGACTTAAAACACACGACTTCCATGTTATCTTACAGAAACTTTTACCCTTAGTAGTACGCAACATACTGCCTCAAGATGTAGCGCTTGCATTAATTGATCTTAGTAGGTTCTTCAACTCAATATGTTCAAAGGAGCTGGAGGAAAAAGATATTGAAAACCTAAGCTCGTCAATTAGGGAGACTCTTTGTCGGCTTGAGATGATATTCCCACCAGCCTTTTTTGATATCATGATGCATTTGCCAGTTCATATTGCTGAAGAGGCTAGACTTGGAGGCCCTGTGTGCTATAGATGGATGTATCCAATTGAGAGGTACCTATGTACGCTAAAAGGCTATGTGAGGAACAAAGCGCACCCTGAAGGATCAATAGCCGAGGGATATATCTCAGAGGAGTGCCTTACATTTTGTTCTCGCTTCTTTGAAGATGTTGATACGAAGCTTAATCGACCGGAGCGTTATGAAAGCGCCACCGTTATTGAACCACCATGTGGTCTTAGCATATTTGGGAACATTGACTACAATAGAAAAGGAAGTAGTATCGAGTTGGTTTCCAATTTTGAAATGCATAGGATGAGGCACTACATAATAACAAACTGTGATGAGGCCAGGCCATGGATTAAGTAAGCTTAATTTTTAATTTACTTATTTTTTGGTATCCGTGTCTATGTTTATTTTGAAGTAATGCCCTTTTTTGTATTATCATTACAGCAAGCATATGGATGAATTGAAAGCAATCAACCCACGTAATCTTGAAAAAAGACACAAGGCTGAATTTGTAGGTTGGTTTGAGCGTGAGGTAAGAGACAGTTTTTTATATCATTAATTTGTAGTGAAGCTGTAATCTGTCCTTGTTCTATTACCTAAGTGTTTTTGTTAATGTTTTGGACTGCAGATTAGAAATCTTTATGAAAAAGGAGAAACAAGCGACCTGATGTATGCACTTTCACGAGGACCAGACCATCGAGTTCGTGTATATAATAGATGCTTCATAAATGGCATTCTGTTTCGCACCTCTTCCATAGAGAGGAGCCTAAATACTCAAAATAGTGGTATTCTTGTGAAGGGCGATGACAGTACTGGCAATATGGACTGGTATGGCATGATTAAAAAAATCATCTTCCTAGATTTCCCATATGAGAAGGAAGTCATACTGTTTCAGTGTGACTGGTTTAATGTACCTACGGCTACAAAGACCAAAGGTAGAGGGTATAGTAAGGATCAATATGGGATTATCGATATTGATACCACTCGGTTTCGTTATTTAAATGATCCTTACCGTCTGGGGACACAAGCGGAGCAAGTGTTTTATGTGAAAGGTGCGAAGAAACCAGATTGGTGCAGTGTTGTTAGAATGAAACCTAGAAATCTATTTGCCATGCCTGAAACATCAGATACTGACAATGTGGGAGAAATCGATTTGGACTCACTTGTCGTGGGGGTGGAGGATATGAGTGTTTCCCGTTCAAATGAAGAATTGACAAATTGGAGAAGGTGTGGCTTAGAGGGGGTTAGTGGTGATGCTTCTGTCATTGAAAAGGCGATTGCAGAATCCATGCCTGAACCAAATGATGCAGACTTACCTGATAAAGATGAATATGTTGATGACACCTACCTTGCTGATGGGGTTGTTGCTCCTGTTAATTCTCTAGGCCAAGGACATGAAGAAGATGATTTTTTTGTGTAAAACATATATTTTGTGAATTTTAAGTTATTATGTACTGATTAAGAGGACTCAAATTTATCCTATCATCTGTGTGCAAACGACCAACATGCATCTCATAGAAAATCTATATATATTCATGCATAGTTTCCCTACTTTCTGTAATTATATTACTAGCCAAGCCTCCATTGATTAACCATCATAAATAATTAAATACTAATTTATTGATATCGCTCATGAGCGCCAAATTCAGTTGCCAACATCATCCGTCAGGGATACGACACCAGAGCGGAGGGCTCACCTTCTCCGTCGAGGAGGAAGCAGGTGAAGCAGACAAGAGGCCGAGATGAAGTAGATGCGACGCCGGCATGGTTGGTGATGTCGAGGCCGCCGGCGTTGAAGTGGAGGGTGGAAGCCGGTGTAGAAGTAGCAGTGGAGGTGTCGGTGTAGACGTCGGTGAAGATGAGGAGAAGAAGTCGCCGTCGGTTGGAGTGGAAGGCGGCGCCGAAGGAGGTGCTGCAGAGGAAGAGGCGGCGCGTCGGCGGAAGAGGGCGGCGCGGTTGGTTCCGGAGGAGCGGCGGAGAAGAGAGACGGCGGTGGAGAGCCGAGAGGGGGGAGAGGAAGTGGCGGAGGCGGTGAGTCGGCCGGAGAAGGTGGTGATGGCGGAAGGGAGATGGCACGCCGGCGGTGGAGTTGACGGAACAGGGCGGCGCGGTGTGGTTGGCAGCCGAAATAGAGGGGGTGGCCAAGAGAGGAGATGCGGCCGGAGAAGGAGCGCTGTGGTGGGAAAGTAGAAGGAGGAGAGTGGCGACCGGTGGGAGTAGGAGAAGAAGGGGAAGACTGGGGGAGGCGCGGTGGAGAGCGGTGGAGGGGTGGCGTGACAGTGTGGTGGCCGCCGGCGAGCTGGCCGTCCCTCGCCGGCGCCGGAGAAGAGGAAGGGGGGAGGAGAGCACAAGGGGGGCGCAGGTAGAAGCAATGGCCGGCTCGACTTTCTCCAGCGGCGGATAGGGATTTTAGAGATGGGGATTTTTTTTGGCATTTTGCAAATTAGCCCTCCAACTTTCTAGGGTTTACAATTAGGACCCTTCCCCAATTTAGTTTCTTCTGATTTGGCCCCTCTGGAGCTCCGTTTTCAGCGCAGTTTAATCCCTCGCTTCGTGACGACGCGTACAACTGTACAGAGCAGTCCAGATTTTTTGTTTATGTGCCTAGATCGCGCCGGCCTGCGAAAACATACAAAAAATGTAAAATGGACCATTTCGAACAATTAAATATAGCAAATAGTGCAAATGATGATAAATGGTTCCAAAATGCGAAAAATGTGAGGGTAAAATGACGGCAAAATATATGCAAAAATGACGCATGTAACGTATAAAAAATGATGGAAGTCAACATACACATATTTTACTATGCCGTTCGTCATCATCAACCATTTAAGATAGCATTTTCTGTCCGATTGAGCTAAAAAGTTCACTTAAAATTTTCACGTTAACTCCTAACATCTCGTACAAATTCGCCGCTCTAAATCATTCCGTATGGCGTATAAAAAATGATGGAAGTCAACATACACGTATTTTACTATGCCGTTCGTCATCATCAACCATTTAAAATAGCATTTTTTGTCCGATTGAGATAAAAAGTTCACATAAAATTTTCACCTTAACTGCTAACATCTCGTACAAATTCGCCGCTCTAAATCATTCCGTACGGCGTATAAAAAATGATGGAGATGGCAAGAAAGGTGCCCGTGGTACCCTTAAAGGATTAGCGGCTGCCGCAAAGAGAATTAGGAATGGCTCTCAGAAACTACCCATCCAATTTTCAACAAGAATGGGAGGTCCGATTGGAGAAAACTCCCGTACATTTGTGGATGAAGTAGTAATTTTTACAAGGAAAAGGGTTCCACTAATTGGAATTAACAGTTGGAAAGATGTGATGGATAATGTCAAACTGGCTATTGCGCATTTATATACGTGTATGTTGCATAAGTTTGTTGCCTAAATATGTGTCTTTGTCTTCAATAAAAACCATATTAGCAGCAGGAAAAGAAAGGGCAATTCTCTCAGATACTCAAAACAGGGAAAACTAAAGGACATTAATGCCTAAATCTTCTAATTTTTTGAGAATAATGTTGTCTATATTTTAGATTAATGTTGTCTGTACTTTGCTCTGTTCAGATTGTAATATGTTTTCAGAGATAAATCATGTATGTACTTATAAGTTTATAATTGGAGGTGAGCAATAGGTAAACAGAGGTATGTGAAGCCTATGGATCGGCATATTCATATATGACTCTGCTGTCCTAAACTAATAGACCACACACATTTACTGATTACCAGTAAATCAGCCCTTATATATATCCTTGAGTGAGGCATTGAGGAACATTAGTCAACCAAATCTAAGGAACTAACATTCCGTAAATTAAAGAACAAGTAGATAATTACGAAGTTAACTAATTAAGGGCTGAACACACATTTACTGATCACGTATGTTTAGGAAGAAAAATACAAGCTAACCTTTACTTCAAACAGACAGTGGGACATTACCTTGTTAATAGGACATAAACCAACGTAATTGCTGTTTTCATCTTCATAGTGGATATGTTCCATGAGGTTGCTCAAAGCACTTTCTCTTATCTTGTTAATTGGCCACCGATTTAACATTGGTTCCACAAAATTATTCAAACAAGCCATAGCAATATTTTGCACCCGCGAAGGGGGTAGATAAGGTCATCCTATAGGGACAAAAGAAAAAATAATCAAGCTTTCGGTAGTAAAGATATTTCCTATAAAAATAGAGAAAACCTTTTGCCCGAATGAACTAATCTCAAGATAAAAACAGCAAACAAAATCTTACCCTTGTCTCTGTACATCATATATTATATCACTAAAATATTTTTATGGTAGATCACAACGATGTTGGGGCCTCTGACTGATGGCAATATACCAAACCATATTCCTAAAAGCTGGAACATTTTGGACGCTTAACATCGCTGTCTTGTCTGTTCATTTAAACACACACACATGCTTAACCTGAATTATATAGAACAACATAAATGGCCGTGGTTGGGTGGGTTATATCTTTATTTTCATTATCTTGTTTTTCTATTTTTAACAGAGTAGATGGGACTTTATCAACACTGAGGATCCAAAGGAAAAGATATGGAAGGTTGCAAAGGAGCGGTACAAAGGATGGCGATCAATTTTCAGTTCTACCTACAAGGCATATGCCGATTATCTTTGAGAGGATGAAACATATGCACGAAGATGTAGACATTGTTGAGTGGCACTACTTAATGTTATATTTTGGAACTGAACAATTCCAGGTACTAACTTCAATTATTTTAGCAAACGCACATGATCTAAATATTACATTATTGTTGAATAACACTTCATCTTTACGAAGAAAAGCAATGAACTCGCAAGCTGTCAACAACAAAAACCATGCATCGATTGGTTCCAAACCATTCTCCCGCTTAAGCTATGAGCGAGTAATCATTTGGTTCGATAATCTAGACTTTCCATTATATGATGTGATATCCATGTCATATATTATTGCCTTCTTAGAGAAACGCGAATCGGCGAAGAGCCAAGTGATTTATCTCTTTGGATGGCTACTCACACGAAGCATGGCAAATGGTCAAACGACGTTTCTAAGGATGTATACGTGAGTACAACTTTCTTCATGACTTTGTCATTGCGAGTAGTATCATGATTCATTTGCCCTTGTTAATAAATCTAATCTATTCTCAGATCACAATTAGTATAATGCAGCTTCCAAAATTCTTGAGAGACAAACATCATCGAAAGAGCCGTGATTACATCCGAAGAGGAAAACATTATTTTCCAGTCAACGTACAAGGAAACCACGAAGCAAATCATCCAAAGTTCATGGCCATGGATACTTGGCAAAATATCCAACTCGCACCAATCGTTGAATGACAAACTCGAAGAACAAGCACGTGCCGCCGCAACCCAACACAAAAATGATGTGCTTGAAGAACAGCTTGAGATTGTAAATGAAAAGCTTGCAAATGAAAAAGCTGAAAGGGAAAGGGACAAGGAAGAAAGCATGAGACAGATGCAAGAAATGAGGCAAGAGTTCCAGTCTATGGTAGCGCAAGCAGATACAAGCGAGATTACATCGTAAAAAAATGAATATTTTTAAACCTTCATGGATTTGTACACCGTATGTGAGATAATCTCCAGATGCACAAAGCTAATTTACATGATTCTTTTCATTAAGGTTGTAGATTTTGCATTGTTCATTAAGCCATATTGCTTAGTTTGAACTTCCTCCAATGTAGTAGCGGAGCCGAAGCTTTAGGAGCTCGGGCGGTGGTGGGCGGTGGCTCGCCATCGCTCCAATGTCATTTCTCACCATAGAGCTCATCTTTTGGTAGATATAGATTTTGGATGGCTGAATAAACTGTCAGCTTAAATCAAAATAAATTGTAATGTAACAAAAGGATACTGTAAAATAGAGAAATGATGTAACTTGTAAATAGATAGGATAGTTGCACTTGCCTCAACAAGACGACATGCTTCCAATGAGGAGAAAGATGTTATTTAGCTGTCATACGTGTCAACTGAACTTGCTCTTGCAGTTGTTTGTTCTCTAAATCCAGTTAAGAGTTTAGATTTCTCATTCTTTGCATTCTAGGATACTGTAAGCACGGTTTCATTTTTATACTTCTATTCGTGCATAGAACATCTAAGTGACATTCCATTTTTCTTTTGCTTTTAGCAGTCTACCAACTGCAGCGAACCAGTTCAAACCTTAGGTACAACAGAGGTTGCATCGAGGATAAGTGATAACAACAATGTCCAAACGCCAGTACATGGAGAAGATATATTACAATAGGTAAGTTAATTGAACAATGGATCCAACCATCCTGGATTTCTACCTTGCATTAATGTAACGTAATATTGATCCGACATCTAAATATTTTCGACTCAGTAGGAAAGTGTTCGACCACACAAAAGAAGCTAGACCACCTCCTCGCACCAATAGAGCTTCTCATTAACAAAAGTCTATTCAATAACAACAATGCCAATGCGGCACCAACTATTATTTCATTACAACAGCTGCGAATCATCGCTAAAACCCGTGCCTGAAAAAAGAACAAGGTAAGAAATGCAAATGCAGTACATATTTTTGCCAAGTAATTTTTAGATTGTGCATCCTCTATTTTCTCAGCTTCCCCAATGTTTTAAGGCTCCATAAAATTAAGTAAAAATCATATGGTTGCATAGGACTTGATAATCATTGTTTATGATCAATTGATCAATTCCTGCAGATATTGATTCTTGTTTGATAGATACTAAGCTGAAAATCCGTAATGAAAACCTGTACAATCTTGTTTCTTGTACTTCATCCTTAATCGTCGGTACATGCAAATATACTGCAATTGTCTTAATGAAAATGTAGAATGCTGTGGTAACAACCGATGTAGAAGAACATATTATTTTTCCCTTCTCATGAATTTATGAATCTTTACAAATGGAAATAACAAATCTATTACTTGAGACAACATGTGTCTGTGTAGTGTGATGATCCATTTTGATAAACTAGTTTAGTAAGCCCAAATTTCTGTAAACACTTACAGGTTACTAGTAACAACCTGTAATCACTTACCAGCTAACTAAATCAGCTTATTAATAGATAAACCATGTGTCTGTGCAGTGTGATGATCCATTTTGATAAACAATATTCAATAGGTAACTAAACCAGCTTACTAATAGATACATCATATTTTTTATGAGAAACAGTAAATGGAAGATTGCATGTTTACTAGGCATTCTTGTAAGCCCAGAATTCTTGCAGTTTAAGGAGCCATCTAAATTCACACCCTATTATCAAAAAACTTGGAACTGTTAAGTTACCTGGGCACCATCATCGTCGCTAACCAAATTTTTGTATTTTCGCTTAGAACCATGTTGTAGCCCAAGTTGTATAGATTTTTTTGCATGGATGAGTTTGCCTATTTTATTAATGTGCCAATTTTGTGCTTGTGTTGCACAGGAAAGTAATTGAGCGGGGCGCTAAGGTTCAAGAATTCTCAGAGCAACTCGCATATGAACAAAGATCGACCTTGGAGATTTCTTTTCTTATCGCAAGATTATTTAGGATCTTTTTAGTCTCATTTTGGAGATTGACATTATAATCTTGTATTATTTGCGTCACTGCACATGATACTCCTTTTAGTTTCATAATATGGTGGATGAAAATAAAGATGTTTGGATTTCATATGTCATGCTGCATTTTATATGTCGCTACTACTGTATTGCAACAACGGTTCATTGAATATATATATAAAATGCAATATGCTGCCCTGAATTATTATTTCGTTGCGATACATTGCTTATTGCCATGTTGCTCCTTCGTTGCGATGCAGCTCTTATTGCCACGTACATTCATCGATGGTATAAGTCTTATTTACAACCTAACTCATTTCGTTGCGTTAACATCTCTAGCCACCAAACATTTCTTGTTGCAATAAAACCTATTGCATCCAAATTATAATCGTGGTAATAATTTCAATTGCAACGAAATGTGTCACGTGGCGCGAAAAACACTTGTAACAAAATGATGCACGTGGCAAAAGGTTCTATTGCAATGACAGTTTTGTCGTGGCAATAACGCTTATCGCAACGGAGCATGTTCGTGGCGCCAAACACTATTGCCACGGCATCACTCGTGGCAATATTCGCAATCGCAATGCAATAGGTTCGTGGCACTAGAGGTTATCGCCACCACGACAGTCGTGGCAAAAGCTTCTGTTGCCACAAATAACTTCGTTGCATCTCCTATGTATCACCATGCTCCACTTCGTGGCAATAAGCATATCTATTGCAACGAAACACAAAACCGATCGCGCAAACTTTAGAGCACGCTAGCACTAGCAACGCAGCACGAAAGTGATTTGGTTGGCATTGGTACCTATTGCAACCAAATGGGCCTATTGCAACGTTTTCGTGTCGCTGCGAAACACGTGATTCCTTGTAGTGAAGTTGTTGTTCTTATTTGCAAACTGGAGAAGATATTTCCTCCTGGTTTCTTCAATCCTATGCAACATCTAATAATCCATCTTCCTCGTGAGGCTCGACTAGGAGGCCATGTGCAATCCCGTTGGAATTATCCATATAAGAGGTAAAAAATATAACTTGCTGTACTAAGTCTTTAGCAAAAATAACCTTCTCTTAATGCTTTATTCGGTTCATGTAGGAAAATCCAAAAACTTAAAGCCAGAGTACAAAATAAGGCACGTGTTGAGGGCTGCATTGTTGAGGCTCAATTAGTCGAGGAGGCAACAAATTTCCTCACTCTCTTTTTTAGGTCCCAAGCTCAGTCAATTAGAAACAAGATTCCTCGCTATGATGATGGTGCTGCTACCTTCAAAAGTTCATGCGACCATGGACTTTTTCAAGTCCCTGGCCGTTACATGAGCCCTCGGGGTGTTCATGAGCTGCCAAAAGAGAAGTATGAGGCTGCTTTTTTATACATTTTGACAAACATGCCGGAGATGGATGAATTCTTCGAGTACGTGCACGTTCAACCTTGAGTCCTAGTATATTTTGTATCTAGTTTGTTGACAATTGCTAACTTATTTTTTTTGGCCCCTTAGAAAATTTGATAAGGAACATTGGAAGAGTCGAAGTAGAGCAAGACCTGACCAGCTCCGCGAGTTAAGGTTGAAAGGATGGAAAAACAGCCGTGGGCAGCATGGTCCAAACTTCTTTGATTGGTTCAAAGAAGAAGTAATGCTGCTGAATACTCCTAATTCACATTAACTTAATGTATTAACTTTGTATACTCCTAAAACTAACACACTGTTACTACTGTGGACATGCAGTGCTTGCAGAATCCTACTATTGATAGTGAGTTGCGTCAAATATCATTTGGTTTTCGCAGAATGGTAACCAGCTATGGGGTTTACGATGTGCATGGGTATAGATTTCGTTCGGAAGAGTATGAAAGAACAAAACCCAGATTAACCACAGTTAATAGCGGAGTTTGTGTGCCCTGTATTGATGAAAACGACAACGAGTTGGAGTATCATGGTATTATTAAGGACATCATAAAAATAAAATGGGAAGGACACTTGCAGCTAGAGATGGTGTTGTTTGATTGTTGCTGGTTTGATCCCACACCAAATGGAACAAGGCTTACTGAAAATTTAGGATTGGTGGAGATCAAGCATTCTTCTAGACTTGCAGTGTTTGAACCATTTGTAATGGCGAGTCAAGTTAAACTAGTCTATTATTTGCCTTATGCATGCAATGACAAATCTGATCTAATGGATTGGTGGGTTGTATATATTGTGTCTCCACGGAACTATATTCCGCGAATGACACCAATGATGACTCAGATCCTCCTAATGGGCCAATGTATGTCGTTCTATCAAGAGGATGGGTCATCGTGCTCTTTTGTCATTGATTTAGGGGCGACCTAGACAACATAGTTCCGCTTGTCTCGATGAGATAACCAATCCAATTGATCTCGAATTTTTGGCCGAATTGAATATTGAAGGTCAAGATGAAGATAGGGATGATCCGAGACCGTGGAGATGGAGAAGATGACCAAGATGATCTGCTGAATATGCACCTAATGACCAGATGATTTTTAGATTATTGTTTTCTTCAAATAAATTTGGTTGTACTACTAAGTGTACTGCTCCTAGGGACCTATTGCTAGAAGTAATGTACTGCTGAATGTTTACTACCTCTGCTAGAAGTTATATGTGTTGCTGAATGCATTATCATGTAACATTCAGTTTTCATTTATTGTATTTGTGTTGTTCCTCTAAAATATGTGCTCTTTTCATCTACCATTCAGGTTTCATTTATTGTATTTGTGTTGTTCCTCTAAAATATGTGCTCTTTAATCTACATTTCGTAATAATGCAGGACATGTACGGGCTTCGACACAGAGGGCTTGCAAAAAAAAGGCCATGCTCAGCCACCTGTGGGAACTCCCAAGGGACCAATCCTGATGGTGGCAATGGCAATTCTCAAAGACCCACCAGTGGGAACTCTCAAGGGACCATTGTTGATGGTGGCACTGCCAACTCTCAAAGACCCACCAGTGGGAACTCTCAAGGGACCATTGCTGATGGTGGCACTGCCAACTCTCAAAGACCCACCAATGCAAACTCTCAAGGGACCAATGCTGATGTTGGCATTGTCAACTCTCAAAGAGTCGCTGATGATTAGATCGACACACAAATGAGCACTGGTGGTTCTCTTGACTCCAACGATGGTGCAAGTGGCTCTTTAGTGGTTAGGGACGAACCTCCAAAAAAGGCAAGAGGGCGAGGGAAAAAAAATTTGACGCAATTGAGAGTGCCTCCACATAATGAGAAGGTTATCTTTGGCTGTGGGTACCGGTAATATATGTTCGCTCAATATTATGCCGTTATTTTGCTAGTCATATCACCTATATACTATTCTCGCATGATATTCATCAATTAGATTCTTTCAATTTAAACGGTAATGTTAGATAGTCATTTATAACGCCCACTCATGTGATTGTATCAGATCAGATCTTGGTTGAGCATGTTTGTGTGCTCTAATTAGCATGTGAGTGAGGCCAAAATCCTGCACTCTAGTACTTAAAACATCCTGAAACTATGATGGCTATTCTGTGGGAAGATAAGGAACCTACTATTGTTTGCATAATTGTTTAAATACATCCGAGTGATTGCGCATGTAATTCTTGTAGCTGCCTCAATTTGAATAAGCTATACGTATTTCTAACAATGTAAAAATGAAAGTTGCTGCTAAATGATTTATTTTGCAAGTGGGGTTTGCTCATTGTATATCCCCACTTTCTGATATGAACATCTTATGTCATTTCCTCCATCAAAAGTTGTAAAAGATAGTTGGTACCTGTTCGGAGCATAACTCAGAAACACTATACCTGTTTTAGATATATTGTTGGCTTTGTTTCTTCAGCATATATGTTCATGGGAGGATCTGTCTATGGCCCTAGCTAGCTACCTTCACTATTCAGTCAATTAGATTCTTTGTCCATGTATGTATGTGTGTAAGCCTGCAAAGTCCTGTACTTTGCAACCTGACATGCTATATTCTTTGTTTCAGTCAATTCAGCTATGTGAACTACAACCCTAGAGACTACAAGTATGGTTCACAAGTTGGAGTTATTATCAGACGGCTATACCCGGGTATGGTCTACATCCGTGATGAGGAAGGCAGGCTTGTTGAAAAACGGGCAGCAATGTCATGGCATGATTATTACTGCAAAAAGGATGTCTCTGGAATAACATATGCCAAACTAGTCAAGTGTGAATTCTGGGTAATGAAACTAGCCATCATGTACCTTTTTTTCCTCTACTATTTGACTTGAAATACCTGACTTTTCCTCTTTTACGTATGTAGAGAGTGTTCAAGGTAACTCGAGCTGATGTGAGAAAAGTCGACCGTAATTTGGATGCGTATCTAGTGAAAAGAGTTTCGATTTGATATATCAAACTCGTTTGGATCTTTGTTAAGATTCATGCAAAATGCGATGACAATCAAGCACGCACCATACATCTTACGTAAGAAGAATACATAAACAAGCAGCTAGATTGGTGTGCTCAAGATGCTTGGAACTTCTGTCAAAGTATTGGACAAGTGAGAGGTACATGGAAAAGAGGAAGGTAGCTCAAGCTTCACACCTAAAGTCTGAAGATGCTGCTCAGAACAGAGGAGGTTCGAGGCCATTTGGAGAGACACAACAATTGCTGGTATGAAATCCTTGTCCTTTCATGGTCTTGTATGAAATCACAGTTTTCAAAGATTAGGAAATTCACTTGGGTGGTCTTGTAGGAATATAAATTTGGCCGTGAGAAAGCTGGCACTGTGAACACATATGCTATAATGAAGTCTGGATTCAAAAAAGTGGACAGCACTGGAAAAAGCGCTCCCATTCCCAGTCGGAGAGCACAAAAGCGTTTGGTATGTATTTCACCCAATATATGTATGCAAAATCCAAAAAAAACTTAAGACAAAAAAAATGGCAAGAACAATGTGTTCTTACTGCGAACATTGGGAACTTTCAGTAGTTGTCAAGAAAGGCGTGCTTTTTCCTTAGCTTTTCATACTGTCTCAGGCATTTGCTGAATAAGTGACGGATACTAGTATGATTCGCTAACATCAAACCACTAACCTGTGGCATAACATTAGTTATTAGGATACTAGACTTTAATTAAAAAAGGAACAGAAATCACACCATGAGAGAGAGATATCAGTTCACCCTGTGAGTGGTTTGAACATATGGAGATTTTCTTGACAAGGCAACCTGTAGCAGTTGAAAATTATTCTAGTTGTGCAATAACCTGAATGCTTGCAGGTCCCCACTCTATGAAGTTAACAAGCTTCCTTTCATGTATCCTTTGTAGGCTCTCGTGGACCTAGATACATGAGATGACCAAAGATAAGCACTTAGATAATTCCATGGGATACAAAAGGATGAAAAATCTAGCGCTAGAAAGCATCATTCCGCTCTAAGTACCATGCTAGTATGTACAACAATTCTTTTACAAAATAGAGTGGAGGTTCGTGTCATGTTCAACCCTTACAGGCTACATAAGCACTTATAAGGGAGAAGTGGATATACTTGTGTTTATTGCTCAACATCTTGACGAAAACCTACAGAGCTGACACTTCATGTGTTTTAAGCAATATTGATATCAAAGTGCACATACAAGGTCTTTGACCATGTGCTATGTGAATGCATGGTATGATCTTGAATTCTTGAATCCTTGCTGAAAAGTCTCTTTTATATATATCCATGCTACATATTTTCTCATAGTACATGATCCTATCCAGTCTCTTAAGTCAAAGTCAGCCAGTCACTGGTCAAGCCGGCCTCAAGTCTAATGGCTTGCAACTATCTGCATGGAAATGGGGAGCTCTGAAGTCTGAACAAGTACTAGATAGTTGTTTACCTTATATGTAGGCTAGTTTCCATGTGGCAGCTAGCATGTTTGTGCAAGTGCAACTGTGTTCGTTGGCTGCCAACTAATCGAGCGTACCCGTAGATTTATTTGTCTTCCTCTAGGCCATTATAATGAGTAGAAGGCATCTACACTAATGTTGAGCACCATTGCGCTGTAGCTACTATGCCTGTACACTCTTGCCTCAGTGAACTATGCCATCCATGCTATGCTCCTCTCTCTCTCTGCTATTTCTTACTACATATCAATGCTATGGTATTTTGTTTCAGGATAACTACAGTACAAGAACATAGCTACCTGAGAATTCAAAAGATCTGGATGTACAAGCATTGTATGTCATGGAACATGGAATGGCCCATGGCAGAGTGCCAATAGCTGATGGTTGTGTGGATAAGCAAGCACTTGCAGCAACAGCTAAATCCCATCGTTCTTCAGCAAGCACTGCTGCTTATCAATGCATGGTACATGAATATGAGCAGTTGAAGGAGAGGAATGATGCCTTGGAACAAACAAATAAGAAATTGAATGAGAATAATGAGATTCTCATTGAGGAAAATGGTGTTAATCGTGAGCTTATGCTGGTAATAAATATTCCTTTTCATGTAACAACTTATTGATCATATGCATTGATCTCATGTGCTTACACATCAAAATTTTCAGAGAATTTATGAAGATCTTAAGAAGCAACCACCTGCTGATCTAATGAACCGTCTAGCAAATCTTGATGCCCGTCGTCATCAGGTAAATGTGGTACTATTCACCAAACGTGAGCCTAGTTTTCCACATAAAATAGTTAGCACTCTACAAAAACATGAGCCCATCAGTATAATCTCTTTTACTTGAAGACTGAAACATTTCAAACATACTTGATCTTTTTTAGGTCTCTGCATCATCACATGCTGCCACTAATTCACTTGAAATGCTTAGCAATGCCAATGACATAGTCACTGATGATGATGACGATGACTACAATGAGATGGATGACAGTAACAACTATGATGATGACAACGATATCTGTGATGACTTTGATGAAGATGATGTTAGTGATGATTTGAGAGGCAGTGAAGATGGCAACATAAGTAGCAGCCATGAAGAAGAGGATGGCAATGATGCCAATGGGGCTGATATCAGTGATAACTGATGCAATGGATGTGATTGAAACCTGACCATTGCTAACCTTTTTGTCTTCTTTTGCTAACCAGCAACCCTTGGTTTAAACAAAACCTTTTGGTGTTGTACTAAGTATGTGCTGGAACTTATTATATTGGATGGCTAGGACTATGTGCTGGAACTTATTATGTTGGATAGCTAGGACTATGTGCTGGAACTTATTATGTTGGATGGTTAGGACTGTGAGCTAGTATAGCCTTTTAGTGTAATGGTTGGACAATTGGATGAAGTTGGAATATATTGGGATTGGAATCAGTTGCATATATGCATGTATTGGAATTTATTGTATTTGTATGTTGGATTGACATTTGGATCATATGTGTGCATTTGGAATTTGGTTTGAGATGCTCCTGTTGGGTAATTTTCATGGCAGTTTATACTCTCACGAAATAAGTGTTCGTGACGGTGTAGAAAATTATTTCATGACGGTGGCTCTTCTCATGAAATACTATATTTCCTGGTGGTGTGCTCCTCTCATGAAATACTATATTTCCTGTGAGTTATTGGAACGCTCACGAAATTTATTTCATGACGGTGGCTCTCACGAAATTCATTTCATGACAGTGACTCTCACGAAATACCGAACTCTCACGAAATTCATTTCATGACGGTAGCTCTCACGAAATACCACAAAAAACCGTCATGAAAACACTGATGCAAACTTGACGACAACGTTATTTTCATGAGGGTGGCCGTCACAAACTCCCGCCATGAAAATAATTCGTGGCGGTGAACTCTCATGAAAATGGTATTTTCGTGGGTCCAATACCGTGAGAGTTGATGCGTGACGGTCTACCGTCACGTATTATTTTCGTGAGAGTAAAACCTTATTTCGTGACCTGTTTCGCACTCTCACGAAATATCTGCTTTCTGGTAGTGAACTTGGATCTAAGGATCTCACATACACTATGTATAATACCAACTCAAGATACTTAAAAATATAACAATTCCGGCAATGTCTCAAGGCGGGTCAATCTAACACTATGTTTTCTGACATATGTCCATATTATTGATTTGATATCTTATATCAATGATCAGTGAAACATGATCATTAATTAATACATGTATTGATCCATAAATCATAAGTGTCCCATATAATAACATAAGATCATGGATGTTTAGAATGACATCATAAACACAAATAGAGAGTTTCACAAACAAGTCACATACTTGCCTGTGAATATAAATGATAGTTCATTTAAGGGACAAAATAATATATTATTCACAATTTCATAAACTTAAAAGCGATACAATTATCTCTATAATTATCTTTAAGGCATATCAGTAACAGAAGTGTCACAAGATTTTATTGCGATGGAACTCTGGTTATGAACCTGAATTGGTTGGTATGGAACATTGTCTTTTCTAAATAAAATCCTAATACCTGATGCCTTTGCTCAATAGTTGTAATTAACAAACCCAAGTAAACTACAGCTAATAGTGAATCTTATATCATATCATATCATATCATATTATATATATATATAGGACGCTGAAATGGGACACCAAGTCTCCCTGCATTTAGATTGCTTTTAGATGCATGCAAGTACAATGATATATAATATCAGGATGAAAAGTCTTAATTATGAATGGAAAGTTCAATCATGGATAGAAAGTTGTAATTATGGAACCTGGACACCATGGTGCCCCTGTTATTTATACTCTCTCTCTCTCTCTCTCTCTCTCTCTCTATATATATATATATATATATATATATATATATATATATATATATATATATATATATATATATATATATATATATATATATATATATATATATATATATATATATATATATATATATATATATATATATATATATATATATATATATATATATATATATATATATATATATATATATATATATATATATAGTTTGTAGCTATCATGCACCCAAATGAGCCATGTGGAGATAGTACAATTCAAGCAAAAAAAATATGGACATCTATTAAGTACCTCTTGTGGTAAATTAATTGAACACTCAAGCTACTTGGATGTAAAAAAATGGCCATTGCGTTGGATCTAGAACTATTGATAATAGCTAGTATGAATGTTTAGTCATAAATGCTAGAGAGAAGAAAGGCAAACGAGCGCAAAACGAGAAAACAGCATTAAATTTACATGCATGCCCATTTTAAAAAAAACTCCATAAAAAAATTTATATGCCATGTTAAACTTACATTGCTTTGTCTCTACCACTATAAAACCACCAGTTGTAAATTTTTCTATAGCTACCCCAACAAATATCCCCCGCAGTCAAGACCTCTCCTAGATGCACCAAACCAAATGTTCCCAGAACCAGCGAACCTTTGAAACGAAGGGACGATATCCACTGTAGCCTATCCTTTCTCTTACTCACTCAAATCCAATGGCCCAGATTGTTTGGATCATACCTCGTCACGCACCCCGCGCGAGGCGCGACTCCCCCCGACGCCCTCACCCCGCGCGAGCGCAACTCCCCCCCCGACGCCCCCATCTCCCACGCCCCCATCTCCTCCTCTCCTCTGCCCTTCCCCTCTCGCGCCCGCCGCCTTCCCCTCTCACGCCCGTGCGCCTCCCTCCGCCCCTCAGAAATTTCCGAGAGGTGCTCCCCCCCGGGCGCCGCGTCTCCCACTCCTCCCGCTCCGCCCTCGCTCCTCCCTCCACCGCCGCCTCCCCTGCTCGCCGCCTCCTCCCCACACCCCCTGCGCCACCGCCTCCTCCTCCTCCCCACCCCACCCCGCGCCGCCGTCTTCTCCTCCCCACACCACCCCGCGCCGCCGCCTCCTCCTCCCCCACGCCTCCGCTCCGCCGCCGCCTCCTCCTCCCCCCACCCCGCGCCGCTGCCTCCTCTTCCTCCTCCCCACCCCACCCCACCCCACGCCGCCGACGCGCACCAAGCGAGGTGGGCCGCCGGGGCTTCTAGGGTTCCTGGAGGTGCCGCCGCCGCCGCGCGCGCCTAGCGACGCCACGCCGCTCATCCTCAAGGCCCTAGCCCTCGACCTCCGTGGCCTCCGCCTCCCGCGCTGCGCGCCTCGCGCCCGCCTCGCCCGCCGCTCGCTCGAGCTCCCTCGAGAGCGCGCGACGCGCTAGCAAGCGCGCCGAGATCGCGCTCGCCCTCCACGGCCGCCATCGCGTCGACCGAGCCGCCGCAGATCTCGCCGAGGCCGTCCGCCTTAGCCCCGAACGCCCGCGCCACGCTCGCTCGGCGAGTGCCGAGAGGAAGGGCCTCGTCGCCGTGGCCGGGCGCCTTCAAGACCGCGCGTCCATTGACCCAACACTCGCCGCTGCGCTGACGGTCTCCATCGGATCGACGGAGGAAGCGAAGGCACCGAGATTGAGAGTGATTGACGTAAGCAAACTTACGAGAGTGATTTATGTAAGCAAACTTACCTTAATTCTTGTTTTGAAATTGTTCTTGCAAAATATCTAGGAGGATCATATCTATAGACTAAAGATCACAGGCTATGCACAGAGAACAAAAAAGACGTTCTTTTGGTACAAAGTAGTGATTTTATGGATGTAGAAGACCCTACAAATTGTATTATGTAAATGAAATTGTGCTTAAACCATTACATGCTGAAATACCGTTATAATACTAAGAATCAATGCTTGACTAATTGAGTTTTGTTATTGCCGATATTGGTTAGTGTTTAATCGATAAATATAAATGCAAATGTTTCTCTCTCTTTTTCAGAACTCTGCTGCCTATGAGCATTTGTAACTCTTGTTGTATATTTGGTGTGGAATGAATGATCCCCTTGACGACAAAAATTGGTAAATGTGTAATGTTGCGTGGCTTTGCTGTAATTGGTTGCCTTGAGGATGTGTTTCTTACCTTGGTCCACTGTTGCAGATTAATGGATATGCAATTTTAGTAGAATGGAGATATGATTTATAACTCAACTCCCACGTAATGGACGGTGGAACTTCACCAATAAGGTCAGCATGTATCTCTTTGCATCATATCTTTATTACCTCTTGATTACGAAGGAACTTTCTGATGATTTTGCTGAACCTTTATTTTTCAGAAGTTGATTCAGACCTGTTCTGTTGACAAGTGGGCAGTTGTTAATTTCTCTGCACGCTGTGATGTCCGAGGTCTTCTCCGTGACCTCATCAGGAATGCAACTGCAAAGGGGATTGTATGTTTTAGCTTTTCACATCATCTTGTACTCGCAACATTTTTCTGTTGCTCAACTTTGTTTGTTTGCAGCAAATGGATCAACCCTTTGATGTGTTTGAAGAGAGCCCCTCAATGAGACGAGCGCCTGTCTCAAGAAGAGTAGATGATATGTTTGATCGAGATAAAATCAAAACTTCTGGAGCAGAAGTTCCTTTTGTGCCTTCTTCCTGAGAGGAAAAACTGTGAAGTTTATGGTTGGTTCATATTTTTGGTTTTCATTGTCACCCTTCTGTATAAACTTTCAACCCTTTGCTGAGTTATATTAATTTGTTTGAACCAGGTCCTTGGAAGAGGAAGTGTCTTTCTGAATTTGGTATTGTCACACAATGTCTTGCTCCAACAAGAGTTAATGATCCATACCTACTTAATCTGCTGATGAAGATAAATGCTAAGGTTTGTGACGTAATCCTGTATTCTTTGACTGTATTATTCACTTATGTATGCTTATGTCTGTGCTCTTTCCTCTATTGTTAACCAGCTTGGTGGGATGAACTCATTGCTGCAAATTGAAGCATCCCCTGCAATACCTTTTGTGTCAAAGGTACCTACTATCATCTTGGGCATGGATGTGTCACATGGTCAACCTGGACAATCTGATAGACCTTCCATTGCTGCGGTAAGAGGGATAAACTTTTACTCGTACCGGTGGATGTGTCACATGGTCAACCTGGACCTTCTTCTGTGCAGTCTAAAATATAATCCGAGGGGATTATTAGCTTCCTTTTGCATAGAATCAGGAATAATTAGCTTACTTTGTTTGTTCAAGCAATACTACAAAATCTGGATGAACCATTGATCTGCACAAGGTTAGTTGTAGGCTTATACCTCCAGTTCTCTTTTATTACTTCCTGCTCCTGGTATGCTTTATAGCCAACTGGGATGTAGGGGGTTCGGTCTGTGGAATTGCGATTGCCTTGCAGTAATGTGTTGCAATGTATTGCTAAGTGATGCTACCACCAAACAATTAGTAGGTGGTACTTTGTATTGTGCTGGCATGTACGAGCATTCACAATACTTGATCATACATTCTGCAATCTGCATGCCTCTCTATTTTGGTCTTGCTACGTGAGGAAGATATTTTCTTGAGCTTACATAAAATCTTCCAAGTGTACTATTGATCATGTTTGCCAATCGTGGGGTCTTATTCTCAATAGTTTTCCTTAGTATTTGGTAGGACTTAAAAGATTTCCTCAGCATTAGGAGGGAATTGATTATGATCAAGAAATAATATTGTTGTCAACTTGTTACAGTGTCAAATATCTGTCAGAGGATGAATGGATACTTGATCCTGTGATCATTGCCGATATTTATGAGCCACGTGTCTCTTCTTTCTTTTTACCACTGCACTGAAACATCAGACACTCGATCTTATTCAAATAACCCTTTTATATCAATATCATCAAATTTTGTGCTGTTCAGTAATGTTCTTTGGATTTTCTATACAAAAATAAGCAGTCATACACTGATGAAGATAAATGCTAAGGTTTGTGACGTAATCCTGTATTCTTTGATTGTATTATTCACTTATGTATGCTTATGTACTGTAATGCTAAGTTTCTTATAATTTGAACGAATTAGCAATGTGGAACTTTCCTATGACCGGTGCTTCTTTCATGTTTGTTCTGTCTGCTTCGATCTAGCTATCGGCATTTTAGATACCCATTGTAAGAAATATGCGATTCATTTCACGAGAAAAGCTTGGTTAAATAATAAGGTCATTTTATGGAAATAATTAGCTCCTTTATTATCTTTTTAAGCACCAATATTATGGAGTTTAAATGTTTGACTAATCATGTGAGAAGCGCTCATCAAATATTATGGAGATTATTCTTGAGGTGTTCCATGTTAAGGCAGTATATCCGGAGAATATCGTATTTTTAGATTCACATATTAAGTCAGTGATGTGGGACTGTACTAATATGAAGCTAAGCACTTGTAGATTCACATATTCAAAACTAGATCAATTGTGGGCTAACTTGTGTATTCACATATTGAAAATGAGATCAATTTGTGGCCTAGGATGTGCTCTGTGACCATTAGTCATTCATGTGACGTGGTTATACTTATGTCCATATATGTTTCACCATCAACGCACAAGACTGCAGCTTCGTATTGCCAACATATTGAGCCCCATGGACAATCGTGATGATGCAGATTAATATATGCACATTTTCCTTTTGGTTTGTTCAACAAATTATAGTTATTACTTTCCTGCCTTCTTTTTCTAAGGTCATTTAAGTGCTTGTTCAGATCAGTTTTCTTTTGGTGATCTTTTAGTTTTTGTCCTCTTTTAATGAGGTAAAATGCAAAAGAATAAATTATCTTGATTCAGCTAAAAAGTTTCAGCCCATTCATTGTAACCTGAAAGTAATTTTCCTTTGTTGAGTATTTCTAACCTCCTATGGAGAAAAGCTTGTTTTATAAATTAGTTGTTCCAGAAGAGAAGTTTATTGACTCTTTAGCGTAAGCCATGGCTTAATCAGTCAGCATCTATTTTCTGTATCTTTGAGGAGCACACTACTTTTTCCATTCAGTTCTATACTGGGAATTATAACATGACAATTCATTTCATATTCATTTCTGGGCTCATGGTCTGCATTTCATTTCTGTGAAGTAGGTATTAGGTTCCAAGTTATTATTAAATTTTGGTATTAACCCCGTAATGCACACTGCCAACGTAAGCTCTATGATTATATACATGAGTGTTTTCCAGATTATATACATGGTGATATACAATTGCGTGAAACTTAAACTATGAAAAAAAATATCATCATTTGGTTGTTTTCATGTGCATCCCCGAAATGCCGCCGTGGCGTTAGCACGGGCACTATACTAGTTAATCTTAATGCGTGTTGAAAATACGCCTTACAAGAAAAAAAAAATACGGAGTACTCATTTGTCTCTGTACGGTATGGATGCATTTGATGTTTATATTTTTGCAAATGTGAACTCTGTGGTCTATAGTATAGTACATGTACACCTTTCCTTTGTTTCTTTCGGAAACGATAGATCATGGATATTTTGTGTATGTTTTGGAAATGTTCTTTTGGGATTCAGTTTATACCATGTAGGCTGTTTGTAAGAAAGAATATAGAGTAACAGAAACTTATATGCGGTTTTGGCAGATATAAATGAAGTCGCTACGGTATGTATTTTAATCAACTTATAGATCATATTTTAAAAAGACACTCTGTTTGAAAGCTAGTTACATAAAAAAAGCCGAAAAGTAGCTTTTAAAAAATGAAAAGAATATGCCCAAGATATCATCAGCTAACGTGGAAAAGTTGTTAAAGAATTAACCACCTCTCAGAAGTCACACTCACACTCATGGTTATTAATACCGGTTTTAAATTTTTACCCGGGGACCGGTAGTACTCATTTTTGAAAAATTTGGTAATTTTGAGGACAAAAAATTGAAATAAATCAGCTGAAATCAGTTATAAATTGGAATCATAAGTCGGAGTAACTCAGTGTAAAATGATATATTTTTGAGACTGATTTATAGTTTAATAGGATGTGTCCAGTAAAATTGATTTTCGCCGATTTTTGGCCGATTTACACAGCCCTGCCCACGCCACCTTCGTTCTGAATTGTAACATTTGTTTTCAGCTTTGGACAGCTCGCATTGTTCCATGTATGTTGCGCAAAATACCCTCTCCTACGCTAAATTTAACCGTACGTACAAGGTCTAGTATTATATAAATGTTTTGGCACGGTTAAATGTTATAGATTGAACTAGTAGTTCAATGGAAACATGCATGTTGAGGTGACGTCAAGGCAAACTCTCCGGAAATGACACGAAGAATAAAGGGCTAGAGTGAGCTACGGGCTAAATTGGCTATCCTACCAGGTTGAGCTATTCTAGGCATAGGAAATAACACGAAGAATAAAGGCAAACTCACCGGAACCCAAGATTAGAACAAGGTTCACAGCGGCAAGGCAGACACGAGCGCTGGCCGGCGTCGAGAACGAGGAGGTGCACCGGCTTCTCTGGACCACGGCAAAAGAAGTGAATACACGCACCAGAGAGAGTTTGCGAAGATGAACAAGATGGACAAAAGCGCTGGCGTCAAGGCTCACCGGTTCGAGCAGAACGACGGTGAGTTCGTGGGCATGCTCCGGCCGGTCCTGCGAACGGTGGCGGCGTTCTGTCCTTTCCGTGGCTAACCAAGCAGGGGTAAGGTGAGCACTAAGAAGGGGAGGTTGAGGTGACCTCAAGGCACTAGGCAATGGAAGCAAGTACTCACCCCAACGGCCGAATTCGATGATTGAAGACGGCGGCAGGAGTTGGTGACGAAGAGCTCGCTCGGCCAAATTGTCCTCAATCCAAAGGGGAGCTGAGGGGAGTTGGCGCGCTCGGGGGGTGCCTTAAGTAGAGAGGAGAGGTGTGGGGGATGGCAACGCCCGCGTGGCTGTGAGCGGGTTGGTGCAAGGGCGTGGGAGAAATTACGTAGGTGAAAGGATGTGAGCCACGTGATTTTGTTCAAAGGTGGCAAAAAAGTGATTTGAGATTTTTAAAATTTCCAGGCGCCTACTTAATACCCTCAGCTAGCTTAAATTAATGCATGTGCCCATTTCGTCTGTATTTCTTTGTTCAGAGGGCCCCTACGCCACGCGACTATAGATGTGAGCGTGATCTGTACAACTGGAGAACCCGACAAAACGACCAACACAGGCTACTAGGCACGAAACATTCCGAGGATTGGGCATAAAAATTCCAAAGATAAAATGAACAGTGGTTTTAATCATGAACACCTACTTTTGGAACTTCGTATAGAGCACGAAACATTCCCAGGATGGGCATAAATATTTTATAGCTAAAATGACCAGTGATTTTTTTTCATGAACACCTACTGTCGTGAACTTTGTATAGAATAAGGGGTGTTCTTATTAGAGCTAATATAAACATTTGATTTTTTAAAACGGCTTCTCAACTGCTCTCGCTCCCGTCTCACTCAAGAGGTTATGGACGCATCACACCCCCCCTTCTCTCGCTTCCGCCTCACGCACACATCTCTCCCTTATTTTTTCTACCGCCCGCCTACTACTTCTAAAAGCCACTTTTTTCAGTCACTACAGTTGGGTTTTCTCAAACCCTGGATTAATTTATAGAGACTTTCTGATCTACCCTCTATTCATTTGTCTTTTTCATGGTGCCGCTCATAATTGCATTGTGAGGCTAGAGGACAGGGACCTATTTGTAAACTTCATTTTTAGGTATTATATAAAGTGAGACAACTTGTTTTTTGTACACCGTGAGACTCCTAAACCATGCCATCAAGTTTAAAACATTTCAATAAATAAACTGAAGTCTCATGTTTTTAACATGCCCTCAGCTAGCTTAAATTAATGCATGTGCGTATTTCATCGGTATTTCTTTGTTCAGAGGTCCCCCTACGCCACGCGACTATAGATGTGAGCGTGATCTGTACAAATGGAGAACCCCGACAAAAAAAAGAAAACACAGGCCACCAAGCACGAAACTTCCGAGGATGGGCAAAAAAATTCATAGCTAAAATGACCAGTGGTTTCAATCATGAACACGTACTTTCGGAACTTCGTATATAATAAGGGGTATTTGTATTGGAGCTAATATAAATATCTGATTTTCGAAACAGCTTCTCAACTTCTATCGCTCCGGTCTCCCTCAGGAGTTATGAGCACATCACGCATCCTATTCCTCTCACTTCCATCTTACGCATGTATCTCTCTCTTATTTTTTTCCACCGCTCACCCACTCCTTCTAAAAGACACTTCTTTCAGTTATTACTACTGGGTTTTCTCAAACCCTAAATTGATTTTGTGTAGGCTTTTTGATCTACCCTCTATTTCTCTGCTTTTTTTATGGCCCTAAGTCGAGGTAGAGGCGCGCGCGCTCCGTCCCTCACCCTCCGAACGGGCGGCAGCGAAGCTGGCGCCCAAGTCGACGTAGAGGCGCGCGCGCTCCGTCCCTCACCCTCCGAACGGGTGGCAGGGGAGCTGGCGCCCAAGTCGAAGTAGAGGCGCGCGCGCTCCCTCCCTGACCCTCCGAACGGGTGGCAGCGAAGCTGGCGCCCAAGTCGAAGTAGAGAGGCGCGCGCTCCGTCCCTCACCCTCCGAACGGGTGGCAGCGGAGCTGGCGCCCAAGTCGAAGTAGAGGCGCGCGCGCTCCGTCCCTCACCCTCCGAACGGGTGGCAGCGAAGCTGGCACCCAAGTCGAAGTAGAGGCGCGCGCGTTGGTGCACCCTGAGGCTGGGGTGGCCCCGTGGTGTGGTAGTGCGTTTTTATTGGCAGCTTGAATTATGCCGACGCCTGACTTGTCAGGGGGCAGACTGCCACGCCTGACTTGTCAGGGGGCAGACTGCCATGCCGTGGAGTCGTCCCCCCCGTAGGTGGGGCACGTGGCGGTGTGCGATTGGCGCGTCGTGGGATGTGAGCGGTTGTGTACGCGCCGTACCATTGGAAGGTGAACCGCCCGACACCCCCTGTGCGCGCCTCCGTCGATTGGTATGCCGCGAATCGACGCCTCTCCATGCTGGCGGCTCCTCGCCTGGTAAGGCTAGGTATAAATAGGCTGGCGCTGGGGGCTGCTCGCTGGGCATCCCTTGTTGTGTGCCGCACACCTGTTCATGGTTAACTTTTCACCCGTAGGGCAAACTTTTGTTCATCTGCGTTTGATGGCTGCGTCGCCCGACGCTAAGGCCAGCGAGCGCTGGTGAACAAAAGTATGTCCTATCTGTGAGAATATTTCATGACATAATATAAAAACGGCAGGACCTGATCTGCTCTCGTAGACAGATATGAAGACATTCGCATGGTCTGACTGTGCGAACGAGGACATGTTGATGTGGTGACTTCATATCTGTGTACGATAGCAGGTTTGGGCTTGCCGCAAGTTAACCTGTGCGCCGCGCTTGCTGCCCCCGCGCCGCACTTCCGCATACGACAGCAAGGTTTTCCTTGTTCTTCCTTAGAGACCATCTACAGTCGGCGCTTTTGGGGGCCGTCCGCACCGCTTGGGAAGAACGTTGGTGCGCTGTAGGTGGTCTGTTAAGGAAGACCGAGGCAGGCTTTGCGGGACGTGAGCTTGTTCGCGCAGACTTTTTTTTTTGCCGTCGGAACGGCTGCCGGATCCTTTTCCCTCGGAGGCAGGGACCATGCCGAAGTTGCCATCCAATCGAGGTCAAGGCGCGCGCTCACGCTCTGCCAAGAGACGGGCTGCCGCGGGGGTGGTGCACGTGGCAGCTTGTCACTGGTACAACGCGAGGTGGCAGGGGTTGCGTGACCGCGGCTGCATGCATTGACTGCCCCTAGCTGGGCGGTTGCGGGGAATCGTGCGGGGCATGCTTTGCACCTCGAGGGTCGGGTCCGGCACACGGACCATTGCGACGCTTCGGGGGTAGCCCTGGGGGCGAGGTGGCTTAAAACGACCCTGATAGCCGCTTCGCCGTGCTTCTGCGCTCTCTTTTCCCTCGCATCGCTATTTACGCCCCATCTTCGATCTTCCACCGCCGTAGTTCCCCCTGCCGTGAGAGGTGATGGCGTCCGGCGACAATCACGGCGCAGCGGTGAGCGGTAACGGTGCTCGCCGGCGGCCAACTCGCCTGGAGGTGAAGTACTCGCTCAGTGAGCGGGATCCGGCGGTGGCGAGCAAGCGATGGCTGGCGGCGGAGAAGGGGGGCTCGCTTTCCGGCGCGCTGGGCCGCTCGCTTGTGACCGAGAAGACGATCGAAGGGCTGCTGCGCGCCGGGAAGCTGTCCGACCACCAGGCGGTGCGATTGCCTTCCGCCGACGAGACGGAGCCGCATCCTGGGCCGTCGGAGGCGGTTGTTTTTGTAGCCTTTTTGGACGCAGGGCTCCGCATCCCGGCGGCTGCGCTCGTGGGTGACGTGCTGCGGACGTTTGGGTTGGAGCTGGCACAACTGACTCCGAATGCCCTGGTGCGCCTTGCCGTGTATAGCTGGGCCTTGCGTTCGGGAACATGCTGGCCCAGCGCCTCGCTCTTTGCGTACCTGCGTGAGGCGCGCTGCCAACCCAAGGATCGGAAGGGAGGGACATTATCGAATTTCGGCAGCGTCAGCTTCCTTCTCCGGGGATCCTGCGGCAAGCTCTTCCCCGCGAATGCGACTCGCGGGAAGTGGGAGTCTAATTGGATGAAGCGGTGGTTTTACCATCGTGTGGCGAGCGGGAGCGGCCTCGAGTGCACAGGTCGCCCAATTGCGTTCACAGTTTCCCCCGGCCGGACGCTCGACGAGGAAGATAAGCGGAAGGCCCATCGACTTGTAGGCATGACTGCCCGCTTCAACATGCGCGACCTCGCCGAAGAGTTCGTCATGTACGGCGTGGCGCCGCTTGCCCAGGATTGGCGCGTTGCCGCTGAGCGGCTTCGCGACGATAATGTTGAACCGGCTGTATGCATACTGCCGCCGCCTGCCGATCCTTGTAAGCCTTGATCACAAGTCCCCTCTTGTTTGCGCGGAGCGTGTCACACGCTAACTGTTGCTCCGTGTTTTGCTTTGTCACAGCGACCAGCTTGGAGGACACGGAGTAGGCCACGCGCGTGTTCCTTGGGCCGTACACCGCAAGGGAGCATGAGCAGCGCGAGGCCGCGATCGCAGAAACGGGGCTGGGGCGGATAAACCGCGTGTGCGAGGCCTTGAGCCTTGCCGTGCCGGACCGGGCTCCTCCGGCCTCGCAGCCACATGATGATGGCACCGCCAAGTCGAAGGCACCCTCTCGCAAGAGGGGCCGAGGTGGGGCGTCCGCCGTGCTTGGCATAGCAATTGCCCCGCTGCCGCTGCGGTGCGGATGACGCAAATGATCGGTCGCAAAGTATGCCGATTTCGCTTGAGGCGTGGACGCCGAGGCAGCCATGACGGGGGAAGCTCGTCGCCCGCGACCGTCGTGGAGGTGGAGTCCGTGGCGACCTGCGATGCTGGGGACGAGCCTCCGAACGTGGCTGCCTCAGCGTCGGAGGCACACCCTTCGGCCACGGTTGCCGTGACTACGGAGGCGCAACCGTTGGTCGCGGCTATAGCGACGCGGGGGACACCGCCTGTGGGCATGGTGTCGGAGGTGTCTCCTCCGACCGTTGGGGGTCCTTCGGCCGCAGATGCAGCAGCCACAGGGGTTCCTCCCGTTGCCTCGACCGTGGCGGAGCCGTCACCGACCGGGCCGGCGAAGCGGCCGTGCCTGCGACCCGGGCTCCACCGGACATCGAAGGGTTTCATGGTGGTGACGGGGATCGGAAGCCTGCGGAGTGCGGGTACGCGCGGCGGGGCTCCTTTGACGCGCTCGCCGACTGCTTCTCGGGCGACACCGTCTCCGACACGGGAGCAATTGGTGCTGGACTCGAGCGCCAAGACGCCTGCTCGTGAGACGATTGTCGTGTCGGAGGACGGCGCTGGAGCCGCCTTCTCCGGCACTAGGGGGCGGGCTCCCTGGAGTCCTCCGCTTGTCGTGGAAGGTAAAGCTGCGTCGCTTACCTTGTGTTCTTCATAGTACCCTACCGTGCCCTTAGTTGCATATGTTCGAGCAGCATCACTTATCCCGGAGGAGTCTCCGTCGGAGCATGAGGGGCCTGGTGCGGCGCGCCCGAGCCCGGCGGACTTTGTCCCCCCGTCGGATGCGCTAAGGGCGTGGCGCAGGATTGCTGAAGACGCAGCCGCCAGTGTCGGTCAGCAGGCGCTGCAGACCTACGGGGCTGTGCGGCTCGGGGATGCCTTGGAGGTGTCGGGCGTAAGGGTACGTACTTTATGCGTTCATGCTTGACCGTGCGTAGCCTGCTGACCGCCTTGCCTCACAGACGCTCGTGCTGGGGCAAGCGCTGCGGACAGCCGTGCTTCAGGAGCATGGGGCGCTCGAGGATAGGCTGCGAGCCGCTGAGGATGGTCTCCGTGAAGCCGCCCAGACCTACTCGGCGCGAGATGCTCGTATCCGGCAGCTGGAGGCGGAGTGCGCCGAGGCGAAGGCGTACGCCGAGGGGCTCGCCGCGTCGGTGCGGGAGTCGGCCGCGGGGGCAGCGCGGGCGGAGTTCGCCACGGAGCAAGAGGGGCTTCTGTAACAAGTCGCTTCGCTAGAGAGGGAAAAGGGCGACCACTGCGCATTTGTGGCGTCATGCCTGGTGTGTGCCTTACTTCGGCATCGCGGCTGCACGCACGTCGCCGGGCTGGAGGACCCCCGGCTGGAGATGCCCGCCGGGGTCGGGGTGATGTCTGGTGAGGTCCGCGCCGTGCGCGGCGCCGTCGGATGCTTCCACGAGCGAATCTGGGACTATGTTGGGCCGGGCATGACGCAGGTCGAGCTCCGGAAGTCCCTTCACGAGGGAGGCAGCGTCGGCCGGTTCCTGGACGAAGTCCCACGGCGCGACGGGGGCGGCGCTGGGGCCTCCGAGGATGCGGGAGGCTCACAGGTGCGACGCTGAGGGTTGGGTGTGAGCGTGTTGTAATGTCCGCCCTTATAGTGAATAAAGCGCCTACTTGCTCGACGAGCTGACCATTTGACTTATCCCGAACAGCTTCCTGGTTGGGGGCGGTTGCTTGCATCCAGCCTTGCAACCCGGCGGCGCCTTCGACGGTGGCGGAGGACCGAGGAGTCGCTGAACTTTTGGGCCGGCCGACCTTCCTCGGGCAAGGCCTCGTGCTTGGTGCGCGTGAAGGATGAGCCCGCCGAGTAGCGGTCTAGGACTTGATGTTAGCGGGCCTCCGCCCCTTGTATACCTCTCCCGATACATAAGATACTCGTGGTATGAGCGGAGACGGGCTGTGCTGTACAAAGCGAGCCATAGCAACAACCCGTTGAAAATCCGTAAATCGGCGCGTGTCGGGGCAGATCTTGGCGCTTCGCTTTTTATGGTCCGTAGGCTGGCGCGTGCGGAGGCCGACCTCGGCGCTTCGCCTTTTATAGTCCGTAGACTGGCGCGTGCGGAGGCAGACCTCGGCGCTTCGCCTTTTATAGTCCGTAGACTGGCGCGTGCGGAGGCAGACCTCGGCGCTTCGCCTTTTATAGTCCGTAGACTGGCGCGTGCGGAGGCAGACCTCGGCGCTTCGCCCTCGCGGGTGGGGTAGCCTCTGGTGCTCCCCGCACTTGCGCTGTTGACACTCCGGGGAGTACGCGCAGGGACGAGGTCCCTGTCGTGCGCGGAGTTCGCGTCTTGTTTAGACTCCGTAGAGTGCGCAGGGAGAACATCCGCGTCTTATTTATACTCCGTAGAGTGCGTGGGGTCAACATCCACGTCTTATTTATACTCCGGGGAGTACGCGCAGGGACGAGGTCCCTGCCGTGCGCGGAGTTCGCGTCTTGTTTAGACTCCGTAGAGTGCGCAGGGAGAACATCCGCGTCTTATTTATACTCCGAGAGTACGCGCAGGGACGAGGTCCCTGCCGTGCGCGGAGTTCGCGTCTTGTTTAGACTCCGTAGAGTGCGCAGGGAGAACATCCGCGTCTTATTTATACTCCGTAGAGTGCGTGGGATCAACATCCACGTCTTATTTATACTCCGGGGAGTACGCGCAGGGACGAGGTCCCTGCCGTGCGCGGAGTTCGCGTCTTGTTTAGACTCCGTAGAGTGCGCAGGGAGAACATCCGCGTCTTATTTATAGTCCGTGGACTCGCGCGTGCGGAGCGAGGCTCGACGCTACGTCTTATTTAGAGTCCGTAGACTGGTGCGTGCGGAGCGAGGCTCAACGCTACGTCTTATTTAGAGTCCGTAGACTGGTGCGTGCGGAGCGAGGCTCAACGCTACGTCTTATTTAGAGTCCGTAGACTGGTGCGTGCGGAGCGAGGCTCAACGCTACGTCTTATTTATACTCCGTAGAGTGCGTACGGGGGCGTCCCCCCGCCCGCTTTTGGTTTATACTCAGCCCCGTCACCCTTTGGCTACGGCGAGTGCACACGCGAACGTGCGTCTTCGATTTATACTCAGACCCGTACCCCAGGCTACGGCGAGTGCACACGCGAACGTGCGTCTTGGATTTATACTCGCACCGCACTTCGTGCTACGGCGAGTGCACACGCCGAACGCCCGTCTTCGATTTATACTCGCACCGCACCAGGCTACGGCGAGTGCACACGCGAACGTGCGTCTTCGATTTATTCTCAGACCCGTACCCCAGGCTACGGCGAGTGCACACGTGAACGTGCGTCTTTGAGTTATACTCAGAAAAAGACGGGCCACAAACGGTGGTCTTTATTGTATCCCCGTTTGCGCGGGTACGCAATTTACACTTTGAACGAAGATACTAACCATTGTGGCCTTGGCGCGGCCGAAGCCTCTAGTGGTTGGGCCATTCGCGGAGCCTACTGTGCCGCCTTCGTGCAGCGCTGGCGGCCCCCGTGCAGCGGCGCCAATTCTAGATGTGCTGTTGCGCGCCACGGCGGGGGTACCTGGAGCCGTGCTCGATGCGCCGGGCCATGTCTTGGTCGCCGCGGATGGTAATGATGGCCTTCGGCCCTGGGAGCTTCATACATAGATAGCCGTGATGCGGCACCGCTCCGAAGGAGTTGATGAGTGGACGTCCAAGTATGGCGTTGTAGGGGTACAGAAGGTCGACGACGTCAAACGTGACATCCTCGGTCCTGACGTTGTCGTCTCGGCCGAAGGAGACTGGAAGGCATGTCTGGCCGAGAGCCTGCAGGGGTTGCCCTCCGAAGCCTTGTAGTGGAATTCCTGGTGGGTCGAGGCGGCTTCGGGGGATTCCCATCTGGTCGAAGGCTGTTGCGAACAATATGTTTGCGGAGCTGCCGCCATCCACCAAGGCGCGCCCCACGTCGCATCCGGCTACCATGACCCGGATGATGAGGGGGTCCTGGTGGGGAAGGTCGACACCCTGGGCGTCGGCGGGTGTAAATGTGATCTCGTGCCGCGCCCAGTCCGGCGGCGCCTGCGCTGGGTATGCGGCCACATGGTGTAGCCTCCGCACGTAAGCCTTCTGCTGACGAGCCGAGGCGAACCGCAACGAGGAACCTCCGGAGATGACATTGATGACTCTGCGTTGGGCCGCTTCCGGAGCCGGCAGCTGTAGGAGGCCCTCTCGAGGTTGCTGCACATGAGCCTGAACTCGCGGAGGGCCCTCGTAGGGCTGTATTCCTTGCGCGTGGACTTGCGTGGGGGCTTCGTATGGGTGGACATGGGCCACCGCAGGCTGTCGTGTCTCCGTGTTCCTATCCCTGGCGACGCTTTGGCGGAGCGCCGCGATCGAAGTGCACGCACGCGTCTCGTGGGCGTCGTGGCCGTGGACCTCGCACCATAGCCCTTGGTACTGGTCATCATACTCTCCTCGGCCTCTATCGTCACGGCCCCGGCCGCGGCCACGTCCTCGGCCTCGCCGTCCCCGACCGCCGCGAGTAGCAGAGGTGTTGTCCTCGGAACCGCCTTCAATATCGAGGATTTGCCGCCCCGCGCGACCTTGGCTGGCCGCGCTTGGACCCGTCGTACGGCTCCTTGTGCGGGGCGTTTCTGTGCTCAGGAGGGTCCCTCGATGACTCCGTCTTGCGCTTTCCACTCGAAGAGTCATGTTTTCGCGAGGCTTCGGCCTTAGCCGAGGCTTCGGCTTGGTTGGAGTCGGAGTCGTCGCCCTGTCTCCGCCGCGCGTCTTCTTCTGCCCTGGCGTACTCCTCCATCTTGTCAAAGAGCTTTGCCACCGTCTTGATTGGCTTCCGCGCGTTGTACTCGGCCAGTGGGCCTGGGCGGAGGCCTTGTATGGCTGCGTTGACAACGGTGGTTTCGTTGACGTCTTTTACCTGGCAGCGTATCTTCGCGAAGCGCTTAAAGTAGCTCCGGAGCTTCTCTGCGGGCTTCTGTTTCACGGCGAAAAGCTGGTCCGCGTCGACTCGCTCGACATAATTTCCTTGGAAATTATTGTGAAGGCGATCGCGGAGCTGCTCCCACGCGTAGATGGAATGTGGCTCTATGGTGAAGAACCAGGAAAGCGCCACTCCTTGCAACGCGAGGGGGAGCCCCTTCGCCTTCGTGGTATCGTCTCCGCCCGCGGCCTCGATCGCGGTTTCGTACACGTGCACGAACTCGCGGGGGTCCGTATCGCCTTTGTATGGTTCGATGACGGTGGGGAACTTGAAGTCTTCGGGCCACTCCGCCTGCTGTAGCCTTGCCGACAGCGGAGATTCTGGATCAACACGCCGCAGCGGCGCACGGCTTGACGTGGGGACGTCGCGGCTGTCTGCCCTCTCCGGGGTGGGCTCGGGCGCAGCTGCCGGCGCAGCCTGCTGGCTCCGAGCCTCTTGTATGTCCCGGACAGCTCCGTGGAGGTCCCCCAGCTCCCTCTGGAATGCGTTGAGGGCCGCCAGCAAGACGCTTTCTGCCGTAGGTGCTATGGGGGCCGCCGGCGCGCTCGGCAGGCGAGTCGGTGCGGGGATAATTGCCTCGCGAGGTCCCGAGCTATCGGCTGCTCCACCATGGCTTCCTTCGGCTACCGGATCTGCCCTTGCTGCGGCGAAAGTAGGGGGAGAAGCCGTCGCAGCTCCGATGGCGGGGCTGGTCGTCGTTGTCGCGGCTCCCGTGGCGGGGTCGGTCGTCGTTGTGGCGGCTCCCGTGGCGGGGTCGGTCGTCGTTGTCGCGGCTCCCGTGGCGGGGTCGGTCGTCGTTGTGGCGGCTCCCGTGGTGGGGTCGATCGTCGTTGTCGCGGCTCCCGTGGCGGGGTCGGTCGTCGTTGTCGCGGCTCCCGTGGCGGGGTCGGTCGTCGTTGTCGCGGCTCCCGTGGCGGGGTCGGTCGTCATTGTCGCGGCTCCCGTGGCGGGGTCGGTCGTCGTTGTTGCGAGAGTGCCGACGCTTGCGTCCACCGCGGCCGATGCCGAAGCCCTGGTGCTCATGCGCCGCTCCAACCCGACCGCCTTCTTTTGCTTCGCCGCCGTCGCTGGAGCTTTTTTCGGTGCCATCTTCAACTTTCAGGCTTGTCTTCGTCCTCCCCACGGACGGCGCCAACTGTTGTGGTTACAGACCAAACAGAGAGAGATGGTAGTGGAGAGTGGGAAGAGTGGAGTGAGTGTTCTGTCTCTCCCCCTCTCCATACGTATGTGTATATATTCATATGGGAAGTGCTTTTTACAATTATGCCCTTACAACTGTATATCCCTCTTAGGGGTATTTAGGTCATTACAGGTATTCCATTCTGGTCTTTATATCCTTCTAACAGGCCTGCCGGGTTTAGGTGGGGGCCACCCCTACAACATAGAGCATTAGTACAAATAAGCTCGAAAAGATGACAACAAACATAGATGTTTTGTAACTAGGTCTAACCTTGACTTCAATGGTCATACCACTTTGATTTCTATTCTCTATCCGACTTAGACAACCACAAAACCTATTGACAGATTCTTGAATGACAGTCCAACGTTTGTTGAGGGACTTATGAGAGCGATCTGAATCAAAAAGCCTGTTTGTATGGAAATATTCATAAATTCGATCCCAATATGCAGTACGAGCTTGATCTGTCCCTTGAATTGCATCCAAACTAACATTTAACCACGCTAACACCAAAAGACTGTCCTCCTCTGAACTGAAATTCTTGGACCTTTTTTGGTTTGGCCTTTGCGATGTACTATCATCGACAATTGGAAACTCTTCCTCTTCGGTGGTGCTGGCAAACTCAGTCCAATCTTGAGAATTGGAACCTCCGGTTATCAAGTCTGTGAAATATCCTGTTCCATCCATACTACCTGTACATTGAACAAAATTAGTATTTATACTGATGTTTTGTTCAAAGAAAAATACCCCTGTATTTATTCACAAATTTGGGCATATGCATGAGAATTTATAGAAGTATAACAGACAATTTCAATAAGGTACACCAAATTCAGGTGCCAAAGCTTGTGCACCTCAGTACCTCACTATTGGAGAGCAGGAGTGCAGGACTCAGGCACGATCTTTGTGGTCATTTTTGTGGTCAACACCATACGAGTACTCAGGTCTTTGCTTACTATCTGACATTTAGGTGTTCGGTACTCTGGCCTAAAGTTGCCTATGGACCTAAGCCCACCTGCAATTCTTATCAATATGTTATATATGAAGCCTATCTCTGGTTATCCATAAATTGACTTTATCACTTTAGGCTAATATTATGTTCAGTTGTTTAGGGTCATGCCTGGCCTGAATGGAGAAGCATAAGCCAATTTGTTGCAACCATAATAGTTGGTCAAATTCAGTATGTTACCGAACCATGAGAAAGTTCAGCATAAACTATCCCATCCATATCTGAAACCAGGAAGGTTTATTTCTGTCTTACTCTTACCTGTATTAGATTGGTCCAGAGTCCAGACCATGCAAAAGTATGTGTATAATAATTTCTCCATTACCGCACTTGTTAGACCAGCTCATTTGTTGTAACAATTAACTTCTTTCTGGATGCCTTCCTTTTGAAGAGCAATATTTCAAAACAACTGGCTAGATTGGAGACATCACAGTACTCAAAGAAAGGGAAAAATCCTAGAAATTGTATCATTGATTGTCAGAAGAGAAAAAAACTAGAAATTCCAGCATTAACAGGATAGGAAAGAATCTGACCATCCTTTTTTTTGTGACGAATGTAACCATCTATTAGATGTTACAACCCAGTTCCCAATTATAATGTTTGAGATTTATTCTTAGAAAGAGTCCATAGAAGAAATACACAATGTAAAAGGATGTTACCTACATGGGCTCTTAATAACCATGCTATACAAATACATAAGAGAATACTGAATTGTATAAGACGCACATTATAACCGTTGATTGAAAGTACTGTAATACTGCATTGTATTGAAAGGAGGGAAGCAGAGCTCTCCATTTCAACAGAGAAAGAGAGACAAGAGAGAGCATGGGACTATGGGAGGCACTCAGGGGCTCTGTGTGGAACTATGAGATCCTATAATACTGCTTATGAACCAAATTATCTCGCACTGGATTATCCCATTCCATTACAAAAAAGAAATATCACCATCAAAAGAATTATCTCGCACTGGTAATGCCTTCAGAAAGAATTACATGGAGTATAATACTGCTTATGAACCAAATGAGTATAATATTGTTTATCAACTAGTATATATATTGCAATTTCTCAATAATTTTCCTTTACAAAGAAGTATATACTAATCTTGGTAGTATGGAATATATGAAACAGGTAATGTATCAAAACTTGGGGTAAAAATCTGTTCATGACATTTTAATATGTAGTTTAGACTTAATAATGATCTTTTGCTCAAATAAAAATACCCACTAAATATCCTTCCCACATCTTTCATCAAGAAATTTACCTTCAGTGTACTGATGGAGGAACTCCTCCTGACTTGCAGCTAACTCCGTGGTCGATTCTTCGCCGCTAGAGTGCCCAGGAGCTGGAGTGTGGGCGTCTTCGCGGGTCGTCGGCTGTGAGTGTGGCAGCGGCTCGGGGGCGATGGCGTGTGGCGACCCTTGTGCGCATCCGGAGGCAGGAGCTTGGACAGCCCGTAGCGGTGGAAGACCCACTCTTGCAGGGAAGACGCGCCCAACAGGAGCGGCGGCTCGGGGTACCGGCGGCAATGGGGACCGGGACGCCGCAGAGGATGCTCGGGGTGGCGGCGGCGGTGGAGGCTGTCGTGGCATCGCGGCGTATGCTCGGGAAGGCGGCGGCAGTGGAGGATATGCGAATCGAGGCGGCGGTGTGAACAGGGGAGCCGGCGCTCGGGTGGTGGACGGCGCCGGCGCAAGGGAGGCGGACGGAGCGGGCGCGAGGGAGCCGGCCGGAGAAGCCGAGGTGGTGGCGTGCGGATAGCCTCGGGCGGCGGAAGGTGCGGGCGCTCAGGTGGCGGATGGCGGGCGCTCGGCGGCGGACGGTGCGGCGCGAGGAGGTGGACGGCGCGGCGCGAGGGCAGGCGCGAGGGAGCCGGACGGAGAAGCTGAGGCGGCGGGGTGCGGATAGCCTCGGGCGGCGGAAGGTGCGGTGGGCATCTCCAATGTAGCGCGGGACAAAACCATCGAAGGCTTTTGGGGATGGCGTGCGTCCTCCATATTTGGGGGACGAAAAATCAGGGATGGAGTCCTCTATATTTTTGGGTATCATTTAGAAGAGCTGTTGGAGCTTTTTTTTACCTCTTCTTCTAAAATATAGGGGATATGAGTATTATAGAAGATTTGTTGGAGATGCTCTAAATATTTAAGCCCTTTTTCCAAAAAAAAGGTAAAACTTTAAACTCCTCTAAAAACCTAAAATTTTAAGCGGCGGAAAATAACAATTGTGAGCTAAAACAAAGTACTTTAGCTTAGCCATGTTAGCCTACAGTTTTCTTATAGTTATATACTAGGGGTATGCCTGCGCATTGGTGCGGGTTGCCTTTGAAGCGATGACTTGCTTTTAGTACCTCGAGAGAAATTGTACATCACTTGGCATGAATCAATTGTGCCGTTATTGTTAGATAAAAGGGTGAGCGAGTATATGAGGGTCAATGGGTAGAAATAAAAGACACGTCATGAAAATAAACTTATTAACATCACCAAATGAACAACAAAACTCTGAAAGTGATCTGCATTTGTGCCGGAGCCAAGCACCAAGTCCGATTTCATAAGCAGCATCGAACTCCTCTTGTTAACAATGACACAATTGGTTGATTACTACAGTTACACAATTGGTTGATTACTACAGTACTTGGGAAAAAAATGAAGAATCGGCATGTCAAACAATAAGATAGCACTACAGCCGGCTCATGCGTGTGCATATTAAGGAGTGTGATACAAAGATTTGCTGCAGCCTGCAGGGCTCACCGAATCCTTGATCAATGTTACCGGTGCCCTTGCTGCAAATGAGAAGCCATTACGACGTGATCGATGTCTTCGGCAGAGAATCAGGGATTGTGGATTGAATCTGAAACGGGGTGGAGAGCTATTACAGATATCATGAATTGAAGGAGCAGACACGAACGTTTTGGGGGTAAATTATTTGGTTTGCCGTTAAAAGGTTGCCACGTTTAAGCTTAGATGCGCCACGACGTGTTAGGTAAGTGTTTGGTTTCATACTAAGCTTATGTGTGCCACAGAAAATTGGGCGGAAGAAGGAGCTCTTGCCACACAAAATTTCGACGCAAGTGTGACGCGGAAAAACAACGCCACACCTTGGGCTTGCATAACCTTAGCCATGGTAGTGATCCGAACAACTGCCAGATCAAATTTGCCATGTCTAACCTTAGCCATGGCTACCAACCAAACAGCTTAAAATTGCGGCATAGTTAGGCAAGCCAAACAGACCTTTAGGGCACACGACTTTTGGATGGTAACTGCTGATAAGAACCCCTCAGAATAAAAAAAATCACGCGCGGAAGGACACCCTTTAGTTTATCAGAAGATCTAAAGAAGATTAGACGGTTGTGGTTTTATCTAAGAAAAGATCCGATGGTACGTTCATATATATTTGCATGGTGATGTGGCTAAATGGCGGCGGGTGCATCAGTAATCAATTATAGAAGTAAGGAGGATTAGTCAAAATCATATAAATCATCAATTCTACACTATTTTCCAAAAAAAATATAATAACATTATTTTCATGTGATCGGTCATGCCTTCACTTGTTTTAAAGGTTATATAGTTCCAAAATTTTGATCGAACGAATCCCACTGTCATCTATATTTACTGACGGAGTGAATATATACTTCCCCGGGGCTATAAATGTAAGCTGTAAGTCATCCTAGAATACTTGTGGTCAAAGGTATTACTAGATTCAATATTACTATACTCATCGTAAAATTAACTAGAACATATCATAGGGAGTATATTACTCAAAGTGGATCTTATCATAATTCGACATTTGGCGCAAATTAGACAGAACAAGCACTAATCCAAAAGGTCAATTGGTCTACCTCTTGTATGCATCTACATGCAAGGAACTCTTCTTGAGTAATAATGGGAATCTAAGAGGTCATAATCATACCGGTGAAACGTGGAATACGTGGAACCTTATATAGAAACTAATCTCATGTACATTATTTAAGTAATATTTAATAAAATTAGATTATATTTATTTTTAATAGAATGAGTAGTACTATATTTATCTAATATGGTAACTATGGTCCAAGTCTAGTAAATATTATTTAACTAATGTATTTCCTGGGTACACGTGACAGACATTTCGGGACGCAGGGAGAAGCTGGAGGGTTCACTTGACGTTATTCTGAACAAGACATAACAATTTGTGACTCATTATTTCGCAAACAGGGAGCTGAGATGAGCAGGGCGAGAACAAAAGACCATGGTTTCATCATTAGCCTTCCTGTACAAAGATGCCACATCAAAAATTTATGACTTATTTTGTTGTATCAATTGATTAATTATGTTCATAGCTGAACTCACTACTACAGAAAACCGTATTACAGACGGTTCAGAAATGTCATCACAGACGGTTTTCTGAACCGTTTGAATTTATGGGTCAGTGATAATCAAAGGTTATCACAGACGTTTTTCAAACGTTTTTGACTAAAAAACCGTCTGTGATTAACATCAATATCATTCCCAGGTTGTTTTGGCCCTTGGATAAGTATTGACAGCAAAATATACACTACTACAGAAAAGGTCATCACAGACGGTTCAAAAACGTCATCACAGACGGTTTTGTGAACTGTCTGAATTTATGGGTCAGTGATAATACGAGGTCATCACGAGCGGTTTTGAATAAATCGTGGTGCAAATATCACAGACAGTTTTTCTGTGATAGTTATAATCACAGACGGTTTTTAGTTAAAAACCGTCTGTGCCATCTGTGATATTTACATATCACAGACGGTTCTTAACTAAAAACCGTCTGTGATATTCCCTTCTACTCCTAAACCTATTTCTATTTATTGGCTAGCCTTAGGAAATGCTAGCCATGTCCTCTGAAACAAGCAGATCAACATGTACAAGTATACATTCAATTCACATCTCAATTCATTTTCACAAACATAAAACATCCATTTTTATGAAGATTAGAGTCTACCATTACAATATCCCAAAACAACGAGTAGGTTACACAACAAGAACAGAGAAAAAGCAAAGATCCTCTATGCCTTCTTGCCCCTGATGCAACGCATGAGCTATATATCTTTGACACCCACCATCGCCGGCGTTGATTGAGCGTCTGCACGGTTGGCACGAGCTAGTTGCTTCTGCGGTGTCTTACCTCTCGTAGACTTGTGCGTCGTCTGCAAGGAGGAGGACAGCAAGGAGGAGAAGGACAGCAAGGAGGAGGAGAACAACAAGGAGGAGAAGAACAGCAAGCAAGAGGAGACCAGCAAGGAGGCTGGGTTTTGGTTATATTTATAGGGGAGGGAGAGGGAGGGAGAGGCGGGAGTTCGAAATTTTTTGGCGCGGGGACAGAAAGGCGGAGCTACGATCCGTGGGGTGAGAATTGGTGGATTTCTATTGGCTAGGATTGCGTTGAGGAGGATCGACGGGCCCAGCGGTCAAATTATCACAGACGGTTCTATATATAGAACCGTCTGTGATAAATGAATATCACAGACGGTTCTATATATAGAACCGTCTGTGAATTAGAGCACAAAATTTTATATACCGATGTAATATAAACAACTAGTCTGAAAAGATAAAGTAGCAAAGTTTCATATAGCTTATATATACTCATTTGAAAGGTTTCGATGAGATCTACAACTTTTCAGTTGAAGCAAAATCCAAATTCCGAAAGGAAAACCAAGAAAAAGGGCAAAAACAGAAACGAAAAACTTACGACGCAGGTTTAGGTCCAAAGATGGCCGATTTTTGGGGTCTCAGAGGGCTACTAGCAAAAGTGAGTCATTTGTTTGGATCAGGGTCGTCGTTAGCTTTCCAACAGTATAAGAACGTCGAAAACGGACACCGTATGCAAAAGTTATGCCCGTTTTACTGAAGGTGTCTCAAAACTGAATCATACTCGGACTTAAGCGGGAAAATATGAAATTTTGAGGGATTGTAAGGCGGGAAACGTATAAAAACCGTCTGTAATATTCCAGTATCACAGACGGTTCAGCGATAAGAACCGTCTGTGAAACTCCTTTTTCCCACCACAAATACCACAGACGGCCTACAAATTAAAACCGTCTATAATAGTGTACATCACAGACGGTTTCACAAAACCGTCTGTGATTTGGCGTCTAGTATTAGGCTTTCTGTAGTAGTGATACTTTCGCTTCATACACAACCAAGGAGGAAGATTATAGATGCAGAGAGTCGGCTGCTCATGCTACTGAAAGGATTCATTCCATTTGTACTCAATCCAAACCTTATATTCCTTGGTTCTGTACCGAAGTCTGCAAAACTCCTATCGATGTTTCTCCACTGCGTGGAATCAGCAAGGTGTCTTAGCATTCCATCCTTCTTGCACTCCTCCGAGTGCCAACGCAGCAGTTTTGCCTCCTTTGGATTTGCAAAAAACCTTCTCAAGCAGGGAATTATAGGAAAATACCATACCACCTTAGCAGGAGGTCCTTTCTTCGCCTCTGTTCCCTCGCCATCATCTGATTGATTCTTACGTTTGTATTGAGATGCGTTGCATACCGGACATACATGCATGTTTGCATACTCTTTATGGTAGAGGATACAGTCGTTCGGACATGCATGTATTCTTTCTACTTCCATTCCCAATGGACAAAGAACCTTCTTGGCTTTATACGTGATTTTAGACAACTCATTTACCTCCGGAAGCATGCCCACTAAAAGACCTAGCAGCGCCGTGAAACTCTTGTCGGACCAACTGTTGCTTGCCTTCAATTTCAACAGTTCAAGCACGGGCGACAACCTCGTGTACTTGCAGCACGTGAACAAAGGTTTCTCCGAGTCCTCCATTAAGCCCCAGAATTTAGCATACTCTCTCTCATCATAGTTCTCTTCTACATCGTGAAGCATTTGATCCAGATTATCATCGTGCAACCTATCAGAATCCGAACCACAATCGACATCATCCGGTGGCACGTCATTCACTTCACCGGCGATGTCATCCGGCGGCATATCATTCACTTCACCAGTGATGTCATCCGGCGGCATATGATCATTCACTTCGCCATGACTGGTCCAACACGTATAACCCTTTTTGAAACCCCTCTGAATCAAGTGCGCTTCAATTTGCCCCCGGTTCTTAAACATCTTTAAATTCTCGCAGTTAGTGCATGGACAGTACATATATTCCACCCTTTTATTCACCATATCCTTCTCGGTAGCTCTTGTAAAAGCAGACACGCTATTAATGTACTCTTCACTCACACGGCTCGCGGCATATATCCAGCTTCGGTCTTACGTTACGTACATATATAACAACTCAGTATTAAAAATTAAATTAACTAATTATAACTACATATATACCGGCCACATGTATTAAGGCTTAATTTGCTAGCTGATCAATTCATATTATAAGTACACAACAGTTATTATATAACCAACAATTTTGCAAACCATCTTCAATAAACCACTCACCAAATTACTTAGATCTAATTAAATTGTAATGCAAAGAAAAAATAAATTTCATTACTAACCATATCTAGAGCAACCAGAAAAGTTCAAAGCTCAATCTCTGCCTCCTCTCACCAAATTAACTGGCCTGAAATCGCCTAGCTTGCCTCCTGAGCGAAAGAGTGCGCAGCAGCGGCTAGATCTGGATCAAAATGAAGACAGATGGTCTGAGCAGCGCAATAAATGCCTAGCGCCATTATCACAGACGGTTTTTATTAAAAACCGTCAATGATAATTATCATAGATGGTTTTTAATACAGACCGTCTGTGATACTCGCTTTCTCCGCCGCCGCCGACACAGACGGTGCCCAAATTAAAACCGCCTATGTTAGTATCGGTTACAGACAGTTTTGTCAAACCATCTATGATTAGTCGTCTAGTATTAGACTTTCTGTAGTAGTGACTCCTCTAAAGATCCTTCCAGATAAATAGATCGAGAAGACTTTACATCTAGGCGTTGAAGATGCGACGAACTGTGGTTGGCTTCTTCAAATTATTTGCAATCTATACTATCAAACTAATCATCACCTCAGTTCAATGATCAGACCGTACGTACGGAGCATTTTTATGATTAGTATCAGGGAACTCAAATGGTATGAAAAGGCAACTTTATGTAGGTATTAGCATGTGCTTCTATGCGTGTCACATACGTGTGACAATCTATTGAAATTTTTTCAAAACTTTACACCCGGTATCCACAGTTTACGTACATTCAATTTATGATTTTCACCTGACCACAATAGAAATAATGAAATGGTCAGCTGTGTTGGCAAGCAGCTACATGCAATTGCTGCTTTCTCCAGGTAATCCTGACCTGCTTGATCCACAGTAACAACAGGGTGCTGCTCTGCCTCCACCAGCAATGGGGCCATGTTGCCTTCTTCTAGACAAGTCCTTGAGCTACTGAGACTTGACGTAATGACGGTGCCATCATTCAGATGGGGGCCATTGCGACATCTTACTTCACTCCAGTCATTGGAAATTTCCTCTTGCGATGATCTGAGGATCTATGCAGAAGCTTGCCTCCCTCCAGCAACTGAAGATCTGGAACTGCGCTTCTATTCAGATACTCCCAGACTGGATAGGGGAACTCTGCTCGCTACGAATGATGGATATCAGACGCTGCACTTGCCTGAGCAGCCGTCCTCAGCCGATTGTGCACCTCAACTCTGCGAAGCCGCCTCGACCTCTGGGGTTTGCCTAAAGGCCCTAAACTGACCTGTGAAAAGCCCCAAAAATTTAAACTAAAATTTTCCTGGATTTTCCCTGAATTTTTGAGTGATTTTTGGCAACTTTCCCTTTTTGGAAAGTCTTCTCGGAAACCACCTTCCCTTTTTGACGTTTCCGTTTTCTTCTTCTCCGTGGCGCCTTCCTCTTTTCCCTGTCTCCTCTTTCCGCTGGCGCCCTTTCTCCTTTCCGCCTCTCAATCGCGCTCGCGCTGTGCGCAGAGCACGCCCGCACCGCGCCCACGGTTTTGCCTTGCCTGCGTCACCCCGACGCCAGCCGGTCGAAAACCAGCGGCGTCTCCCCTCGCCACGCGTTGCCGCCTCCCTCCCTTGGCCCCACCTGCCAGTCGCTGCCCGTCTCCCTCTTCCGCGCGAGAGCGCGCCTCGCCCGTGCGGTCACTCACCTGCTCCCTCTCTTGTTCTTTCGCCATTACTCGCGCGCACAGGGCTGGACGTCGATCCTTCACTTCGAAGCGATGCCCATCAGCTCCCCGTCCCTTACCTTGACCTCTGGTGCCGCGTCCACCCCCTTTCCCTCATTTTCTTTCCCCTCCGCCGAAGCTTTAAACCCGCCCCACTGCTCCCTCGAGCTCCTGTGCTCTTCAAGCCTCCCCACCGCTCTCATTCGCTCTCTGCCACTCCCAAGCACCTCCAGGAGCTACCGATCGAAGCCGCATCACCTCCATCGCCGTCGCCGCTCTCCCCTGTGCCGGCGACCCCCGTGAGCGACTTCCCTCCCCTACTTCCCCATTTCTTGATTGCTTTGACTCAGAGCATCTCTGCTACTTGCTGATTCTTTTGGTGAACTGCTCCTGCCAGGTATTCGCCTAAGGAGCTCCGATGCCGCCGCTCATCCTCGGCCGAAGCACCCTCTCCGAGGACTGCTCACCTGGACACTCTCCAGCTAAAACTGGCGCTACCATTGTGATCCCCGGGCCTTGAAGACCGTGAAAACCCCTTCCTTCTCGCCGGAGAGCCACCGGTGAGCATCTGCGCCGCCGTGAACCCAAATTCTCCCCTTTTGCCGCCAGCCGCCATCAGTGACCCCCTCTTCTCCCGATCCCCAAAATGGAACTCCCACATCGAGAACCACCTCCCGTACCCTCCTTTTCCATCGGGAACCCTCGCCGTCGCTGATAAACAGAAGCGCTCGCGCCTCTGTCTCTTGGCCGAGCAAGCGGCGGGAGGTTGAAGACAAACCCCACCCCCCAGCGACGTGGTCGCATCTCCACCTTCCATCTCTCCGTTGCCTTATAATGTCGACCGTCAGATGGAGTACCCCCTCTGGCGTCCAATCCACCCCACCTCCCTGCATCTTGTCCGCCCGCTCCCACTCCATCTCCGTCGTCGCCCGAGCCACGCGTCAGCCATCCGGGCGCGTGAGGTGCGCGCGCGTAGGCCAAGCCGCTCGGCCTGCTCGCCTTGCCGGCCATTTCCGCGTGGGCAGCGTAGGCCGCGCTGTAGCGCTGGGCCGGCCCAACACTACGCCAAAGCTTTTCCAGAGATTTATCTTTTCCAAAAATCCAGAAAATCCAAATAAATCCAAGAAAATCATAGAAAATCCCAAAAATTCTCAAATTTCACCACTTTGCTCATTTTGATGCCCTGAACCCATTTTTGACCTCCATTTCCCCAAATTCATCCCAGAAAAATTCTAAAAATTCCCCATTTGAATATTTATGCATTTTACTCCTTTTTCGTAGATTATTTTTCCTCGCTTGATTAGTCTCAAGCCGGACTTATGTTATTTTTGTGTGTTTGCGCTAGTTTTGGAGATCCCGGAAGCTTCAGTGCAGGCCCAGGATCAGGGAGTTGCTGCGAACCAAATCGCCGAGATCATCTAGATTCACGGCATCTCGCAAAACCTTGATCATATTGTATCCCATGTTGTTTAATTATGTTATTATGCTACTTGCATTATTGTTAATTGTGAAATGCTAGTTTGCGTAAAATAAACGTTTAGAATGACATGCTATGTAGATAAAACCTACCACCGATAAATGCCATGATAAATTGTAGCTCTGCCTTTGTCAACCTTAGACTCACTCTAAGTGTATTATAACTACATGTAGGTTATTTACGGTCACACAAAATATTTACACTACTAAGGTTATGGCCGTGGGCTGGTAGATTTGGAAAACTCGTAGTTAGGGTAGGGTGGTAGTGCGAACGTGCACAGTTTAGGGTAAGAGTGTTGTGGGAAACTGCGAGACGGTCTTCACCCACCGCTTTACCCTAGGATGGAGGTTGCAGACCTCGTGAAAATGTAAGGATTAGACCCTTACGCCGAGCAAATGATATAGTGACCGCTCAACCACAGGTGTTGACTTGTCAACCCTGGTTTAGTACCTGCTTAACTTAAGTGAAGCCCTGCATTGGGAGTCGGTGCAGATCGTAGATCCGGACTAAGACAATGATAGGTCCCCACAACTCGGGCCCGGCGTTCCGTGGTGGCCAACGGATACCCGAGATTGTGCGGATTCCGAACCTATCGGGTGGAGTGTATACCAAGGGTTGAGCAGCGAAAAGACCCGGTTCCTTAACTCATACATGAGGGTTAAGGTTACGTGTGGATAAAGTTGGGCAACTCTGCAGAGTTAATCAAATGGTATTCGAATACGCCGTGCTCCCGGTTAATGGAGCTGTGTCACTTGGGCGATTCCAACTGCAAAGCTTAAGTAGTTTTTGGAAGTGTTTTAACTGGATTAGTTGGTTAAGTAACTTTTCATGAAACCCCCCCTAAACTTAAGGAGTAGTTGTCAAGTTTTGAATTTCTAAAAATGTTTACAAATAAAACTGCATCCACTCAAAGCTAATAAACCAAGTATACTTCCCTTCCTATGTTGATCGATGCAAAGTAGCTAAGTTAGGGTTTCAGTTGTGATTTGCTGAGCCGGTTAGCTCACGGCTTGCTAAACCCCCTTCAGAAGATCAAAACGCTGGAGAAGGTCTCCCCGTTGAGGCAGCTCCAGAGGAGCCTTTCTTCGACGAGGACCCTTGGTTCTAGGTTTCCGCCGCGCTCGAGCTTTCTTGGAGCTTTTGTAATGTAATATACTTTGGGCTTGCACGCCCCGCTTGTAATATCCCGAACGTCGTTACGGCGTAAGATTTTAAAACAATCGCGGAGTCGCCGGTTTTTCAGTAAATCGCGGGAAGGGAAAAATAAAAATTGGAGAACAATATAAAATGAAAAAAAAAATTAAAAATTTAATTAAAAACCCAGAGTGGGCTGCCTGGGGAGTGGGCGGACCGCCCTAGGCCAAGGCCCAAGGGGGTGGCCGCACCCCCCAAGGCCGCACCCTCTCTCCCCCTTAACCCTAGGCCTTCCCCCTCCTCCCCCTTTTCCCCACACCCAGCCGCCATCCCCTCCTCCCCTTTCTCCCCCTTTGTGGCCGCCCCTCTCCCAGGAATTGGCGCCCCATTGCTGCTGCCCTTGGACCTAAGAAGAGGAAGGAGAAGGAGAAGAAGGAAGGAGAAGGAAGGAAAAGAAGAAGAAGAGGAAAAAAAGGGTGATCCTTCATCTAGGTAATTTTTCTCCATCCTAAATGCTCTGATTTTTGAAATAATTAGAGTTCTTGGCACGGATTTTGAAGGGAGATTATAGATTAATTGCCCGATTAGAGATTACCTGCTGTCTGCCTGTTGATTGATTCGCGTAGCGCGTCTGGTCGCGTGGGTTAGACCTAGTAAATGATTTTTCCTGCAGACCCTCCCGAAAGGAAAGTTTTAGAGGACTTCCATACTCATCTCCTATATTTGTTTCGGAAATTTTGGCTGTGGGATCTAGGAGTTACAGGGTCGGTATTACCGCTGTTCATCAGGCGAACAGATTGGGACAGACTGATCTTAATCTGTGGTTTTGAGGTAGTAAATGATTTTTATGATCATTTCGGTAATTTAAAAAGTTGTAGAGAATCTGGTAATCTAGCTTCTATAGAAACTTCAGAATTTTTAGACCTCTGTACTGTGCTGGGACGCATTTGAATGCTGCTGTCCAGTCTGCCAGAACAGAGATCTTCCTCTGTTTTGGGCATTAAATTACACCTAGCTGTGATCAAAATAAAAATAGGTGTTCTACATGAAAAATGTAGGCTTTTAAGTGATGAATCCAGAGAGATATCTTTTGCTGTAATTGGATCAATATTTTTGAAGTTACAAAAATGTTAAGTAGCACTACTGCAGAGGGTAGTTTGCTGAATTGTTGAGCGGAGAGGAGTTTGTGCGGGTTCGGGTTTCTAGCGACGTCTTTAATTATTTTAGTCGTGTTTGTATGCTGTATCTGTGTGCTGAGAGTTGCCTTTTGGACAGGTGGTCTTGTCCCTGAGCGCTCTTGATTTGCTTCGCTTCGTCGGTTGAGGCAAGTAAACGTAGTGGTGGTTGCTACCGTTTAACTTGTTATTCCTTCTACTTGCAGTTTACATTATTATCGTAATTTAATACATTATGCCATGATTGCATGATAATTTAATTGTGGAGATGGTAGCAATTATTGATCCATTGATAAGTTGATAATCTGCTAGTAGACATGTGGAATTCTTGCTTAATGCTATAATGTGGAACATGAAAATAACATGTGGTAGATGTGGATATGTTGTGAGCATGATAATGCTCCTTGAGGATGGATTTGTGTTTTATGATTATCATATCATTCATGTCATATGCATATGTGGATATCGCCGCACCTAGCCGCGACCGTACCGGTACAGCATCGTATATTGCCGTAATACGATGCACCTCTAATCCCGCTGGAAAAGAGTGATGTGGAGCATAGCATGACGCATTCATTTGCATTTATTTGTAGATAAAATGACTGCATTCATATGCCATTTAAATCTGAAATTGAAGAGGTATGACTCATGGAAGTTTGTGGTGGTTTAATAATTGTGGACATGAATTGTGATTGTGGTTGTATGAAATTATAAATGATGATGTATAATTGTTTGTAGTTTGAATAGCCTGTTAAACTGTTTGCTTGCTGAGATTTTTATCTCACCATTGTTTCCCCCTCACTACAGGTGGACTTTGAACATGCATGGGAAGGGTAGAGCGGCACCACACTGATGCACTTGGATTATATTTTAATGCTAAAATAAAGTTGAAAGGATTCTAGTCTTTTGCTTAGCTATCTTATCGATGATTGTTTCATCTTAATAAATGTTAAATTTGAAATTGTTTCCTTGGGTTATTATTTTGGAGTTGATTATGAATATTGAATTGTCATCTCTATTCTGTTTTCCCTTAGTTGTTTATGCTTCCGCTTGTATTATCTTGTTTAATAATTATTGCCAGTTTATTTTATTTTGTAAATTGGCTAGTTGTGGAGTGGTTTTAGTAGCATCCTGTGGTAATATGGGTCTGGGTGTTACACTCGCAGCATAAAACGGGTTGTTAAACCGTATCTTGTAATATAAGTTGGACTTTTGTTGTAAGCATGTGACAGTATACTCTTGCGCGACGTTCCATAACTGTTCAAGCATGAATAGTTGTGGAATGCCGTGTCCCAGGCACCCCTAGAAACGGGGGCATTACAAAAAGTGGTATCAGAGCTGGCTCCTTGACCGTAGGCTTAGACCTAAGGCGAACTAGGAAGCGATTTCATCGCAAAACCTAATTTAAACCCTAAAAGGAGTTTACAAAAAATATATGTATTATTGCTGTCTGTTCCTTTCTTGTTGCTATCTTATCTATCTTAATTTACTTCTGCTTAAGTTTTACTTTTGCAAAATGTTTACTGCTTTACTTGTCTAACCTCAAAATTTCATTTCTCGGCAGATGGTTCACTTCGTGCATTCGCGCCCTGAGCATATGGAGGGATGGCCCTCCAAGCTCTGGGAGGTTCAGTAGTACCTGGGAGGAGGAGGTTACCACAGACCAGTGTTCCATGCCGTGAGTCGCTTCTTCCAGGAGAAGCGATATGAGTGGAAGGCGTGGGAGACCTGGACACCCCTGCCTGTCCGCCCAAATATCAAGAGGAGGTTCATTGCTAGGAGGATCAAGCAGGATGATGCAGTTCAGGACGCAGCCCAGAAGGCTATGATCTATCTCCGCGGCTACTACGACCTCGAGTTGGCTGAGTTGCCCTTCGACCTGATCCTGAGATCACTCCATGAAGGCAGGTCTTTCGTCGTCCTGCAGTTCCGCGAGGTTGACGACCCCCACTTGTCGGGCGTCGCCAGAATTGTGTCACAGCAGGAGCATCAGTACGAGCGAGCCGTCGAGGAGTCCAGGTCCCTACAGAGACAGCTGATGGAGGCCCAGCAAGAGGTGCAGCAGCTTCGTGCAGCCCTTGTTCGCTTTGAGGTAGTCGAGGAGGGCGAGGCTTGGCATCGGAGAGTCCCCAAAGATCTCCTCCTCGTGCGCTCATGCGATCTCACCAGCGTAGGCCGATGCGCAGGAGAGTACCGTGCTCGATTTCGTCCTACGGCCCCTCTCGCCCTGCCAGCTCCGGACGCCATGGAGGAGTAGTTAGTGTTCGTTAGATTAGCTTGACCCAGTGTAGTAGTACTAGTACTTTTGTATGTAATGCAAGTTGTATCATGAACCCTAAGTGGTCTGTGTGCCACTTGCTTATGGTAAATTTATGTTAATTATCTTTTATGTTGTTTGCTTAATTATTAGTATTTCCCTCTGTTTTCAAAGCTTTCTCCTGTCCCTTTCGCCCTTGTTCTTACCTTTTTCGTCCTATACTTGCCTTGAAAATTCAATATCTTACTTATCTACTCCTGTTTGCCAAAGCCGCTACAAAACTAATCTCAAGATTCCAATTGGCAAACTTTCAACAGGCAAGATGGATCCAGGACAGCAGAGCAAACTGACCACCGGGCAGGGTGCACCTGCCACAGGTCAGGCTACACTGGCCAGTGTGTTGGCTATGATGGAACAGAATAGATATCAGGCTGAGCAGAATATGTCATGAATGTTGGATCAGCATACACGGCTTCTCGAGCAAATAGCAGCCAGATCCCCAGGCACTCAGGGTGGGAACAACGCTAATCGGGACGGTACCCCAATTACCTCCCGATGGGCAGATTTCCAGAAAACACGTCCGCTGACCTTTTCTACATCAGCTGACCCTCTAGCAGTCGAGGATTGGCTATTGGATGTGGAAAGGAAGCTCCAGACAGTGCAATGTGAAGATAAAGAGAAAGTACTATATGCATCCCACCAGTTGCAAGGCCCTGCAGCAACGTGGTGGATCAATTATCAGCGCATGCAGCAAAATAGAGAGATCAATTGGGAGGAGTTTACAAATGCCTTCCACAAGGCACATATACCAGATGAGATAATGAAAGCTAAGCGCCGAGAATTTTTGGCGCTTAAACAAGGTGGAAGCACGGTAATGGAGTACCTGCACCAATTCAATCACCTTTCAAGATTTGCTCCAGAAGATATTAACAAAGAAGAAAAGAAGATGGAAAAGTTCCGAGTAGGATTGCAGAAGTCACTGAAGTTTCACATTTCAGCCATGAAATTCAACGATCTACCCGATATGGTAGACAGCCTCATCAACTCAGAAGAAGCAATAAGCGAGATGGAGGACTTTAGGAAACGCAAGGCAATGCACAAGCCACAGTCATCCTCGCATAGTGCTCAGCGAGGTAGGACAACGGGATCATCCTCATTTCGATCCCAGTCTCCTTGCCAGTTTGTGTTCTTGCCAAAATCTCAGTCCAATCAGTCACAGCAGTACTCAACACCCCTACCACTGGCCATTAAGTGCCCCACATGCGGTGGTAACCACCTTGCCAGCAGCTGTCCATGGAGGACAAATGCATGCTTTCATTGCGGAGAAGTTGGTCATTTCTGAGATCAGTGCCCTAGGAAAAATTTTCCATCTGATGCAGCAAAGCTATAGGTTCAAAGTCAGCAGCAATAAGCAAAATCACAGGCCAGCTCTGGCAGTTCCAAAGGAGGTTTTCTACAGATAAAGCCAGCAGGACCTCAGTCACCAGCAGGCACAGCCAACTACACATCTGCAGGCAGAGGCCGATGCCGCACAAGACCCACCTTCCTAGCCAGGGTGAATCATGTGTCAGCAGAAGATGCAGCAGGAGCCAACGACATCATTACGGGTATGTTCCTAATCAACTCCATACCGGCATTGATTTTATTTGACCCTAGTGCAACGCATTCTTTCATTTCAAAGAGTTTTGCCTCAAGAAATCAGTTGCCTTCTGTTTCCTTGCTAAAACCTTATGTGGTCCAAACCCCTGGGATTAGGATGGAGTCCCATAATGGGTGTGGTGGACTTAACATAAAAAATACAAGGGGTAGATTTTAGAGCAGATTTGTTACAGCTAGACATGACGGGACTAGATGCCATTTTGGGCATGAACTGACTAGCCAAGAATAAATGCAAGGTAGATTGTGAAATCAAGACAGTAACATTGATCAACCCTGAAGGTCAGAAAGTGGTGGTAGAAACAGACCGAGAACTATTAAAGAATGCAAAGAAACGCGTGCTCAACTCGCTAGCAGTTACACTTGACCAAGTGCCAGTAATGCAAGAATATCCTGATGTATTTCCAGAAGAACTGCCAGGAAGACCCCCTGACAAACAGGTGGAACTTGCTATAGAGTTGATTCCAGGCACCAAGCCAATTGCCAAGCATCAATACCGAATGTCAGCCAGCGAATTAAAAGAGCTCAAGAAGCAGCTAGATGAACTACAAGAAAAAGAGTTTATTCGACCAAGTGTTTCACCTTTGTCGGCACAAGTTCTGTTTGTGAAAAAGAAGAGTGGAGAATTGCGAATGTGTGTTGATTACAGAGGATTGAATGCTGTCACAATCAAGAACAAATATCCACTTCCAAGAATTGATGATTTATTTGATCAACTCAAGGGAGCCAAAGTGTTTTCCAAGATCGATTTGCGCTCGGGTTATCATCAGCTCAAGATTCGAGAGCAAGATCGAGAGAAGACAACCTTCATCACCAGATATGGGTTATATGAGTTGACGGTCATACCCTTTGGTCTGACCAATGCGCCAGCGTATTTCATGAACCTTATGAATCTGGTGCATATGGACCAACTGGACCGATTCGTGATAGTCTTCATAGACGATATCTTGATTTACTCCAAGAGCGAAGAAGAGCACAAGCAACATTTGCATATGGCATTGACAAGATTGAGAGAGCATCAGTTGTATGCTAAGTTTGATAAATGCAGTTTCTGGTTAAAAGTAGTTGCTTTCTTGGGACACATTATATCAGAAGATGGAGTCAAAGTTGATCCAGAAAAGGTCACAGCGGTCATGGAATGGAAGCAGCCCAAGACAGTGACTGAAGTGAGGAGCTTTCTTGGATTGGCGGGATATTATCGCCGATTCATAGAAGGATTCTCAAAAAATATCTCGTCCGCTCACTCAGCTATTGAAGAAAGATAAGCCATTCACATGGACAGATGCCTGTGAGGAGAGTTTTTAGTTGTTAAAGACCAAGTTGACAATGACACCAGTCTTAATTCTGCCCAACCCAGAGAAAGAGTTCCAAATCTATTGTGATGCTTCAAAACAAGGTTTGGGATGTGTACTCATGCAAGACAGAACAGTTGTTGCTTATGCTTCAAGACAACTAAAGCCATACGAGGAGAATTATGCAACACACGATTTAGAGCTAGCAGCTGTGGTGCATGCACTCAAAATTTGGAGGCACTACTTGCTAGGAAATCGCTGCGAGATATTCTCTGATTACAAGAGCTTGAAGTACCTGTTTACATAGCCAGAATTGAATATGAGGCAGCGAAGATGGCTAGAACTAATCAAAGACTATGATGTTCAGCTTCAGTACCACCCAGGCAAGGCAATTGTGGTTGCCGATGCCCTTAGCCGGAAGGCTCATCAAAGTTCTGGGAGAAGCTACATGAAGCTATGGGTACTGATCTAAATTTTAGCTCAGCATACCATCCACAAATAGATGGGCAAACAGAGAGAACAAATCAGATTTTGGAAGATATGTTGAGAGCTTGCGCTATTGTGTATGGAGCAGCATGGAATACTTGCCTACCATTTGCTCAATTTTCGTATAACAATAGCTACCAAGCCAGCATCAAAAGGGCCCCATTTGAAGCACTATATGGTAGAAAATGCAGAACATCTTTGAATTGGTCAGAAGCAGGAGAACGTCAACTCATTGGCCCTCAGATTGCCCAAGATGCAGAAGCACATGTCAAGATTATCAGAGACAGACTGAAGATTGCACAAGATCGACAGAAGACCTATGCTGACAACCGCAGAAAAGATTTGTGAGAGACCATGTGGAGGTGACCACATGCTTATGATGAGTAATTGACGTGTATGTTGCAAAGATTGAGTTTGGTTTGAGTGGTTTGTGCCAGGTCGGCATTTGGCGCAGTCGGGCATGGTTAGACGATCGTATTGCATATTTTCCTTCCCGATTGGTCTTTTAGGCAATTTCTTGCTTGAGTATGATTCTCATATGCTATTTATGTTTACATGTGTCGAGCGGTGCTATGTGATGTGTTTCTTGTCTGTGATGGCTACAGGACGTCGAGACGGAGTCGTGGCGAGGCACGGAGGACCAGACTAGGCGCAGGTGGTGCCGAGGTCAGAACGGTCGAGGTGTGCCGAAGACGACGTGGACTCGAGGGGTTGTGAGGCTTGAGCGGCAAGAAAGGAGGAAGCTTCCCGGAAGGTACAGGAGGGGTGATTTGGTAATATCGCAATGCTGCACTAAAGGAAGCGGATCATGGATAAAGCACTAGAGTTGGTGGAGGCTTAGTGGGTAAAGAGAGAATCAAACCCATTAATGGGAGGCTATAAAAGGAGGGTGTCTCCTGCATGGTCTTCATGACTTTGATGAGGGTTTTGCTTTGGGCTTTAGTCTTTAGGCTTTAGTTGTTGATAGTGGTTGAGGAGAGGCAGAAATCTGTGTGCTTTGTCTCCTTCGATGCCTCCCTGGGTATGTGTTCTTGAGTTCATGAGCTTGTGAGAGGGAGGAGATGAGTTGAGCCACCATGTAATCATTCCTCTGTATTCAATAGCGTATCGGGACTCCTTTGTGATCCCTGTGTTCATGGGAATGAATCCTTTAAGAAATCATTTGAGTTCTTGCCTCTTTGTTGTTTTTTATCCCTCAATGCTCTCTCTGTGAGATTTCTCTTTTTCATGTTTTGTTGTTGATTCTTGCTGTGGAGTAGCAAAATGGGTTGCTGTGATTTAGGAGATGCTCCAAGGCCTTTTGGCTAGTCTCTTCTGAGAGCAAACCAATTTTAATCTCAGGTTCTTTCTCTCAGCCTCCTCTGTCCATGCATTTTCTAGGGTTTAGACTCAGGGGATTTTTGGCCCTCTTTGATTCCCCTCATTAAGAGGCTTGAGATTTGGGTTTTTATGTCCTAAGATTATTGCTAACTTAATTGCAAAATCTCATGTGCAAAGGGCTTGAGAATCTTGAGTAATTTGGATGTTGGTTCAGATTTGACATAAGTTTCAGATTTCTGTCTTAATCTGAACTTCTTGCTCTTTTGATGATATCTTCTGGTTCTTGAGGTGTTTCTGCTATTTAGGTCTGGGCTCTGCTCTTTTGGCTGAAAAAAATCTGCTGAAACCTATCAATTTCTCTGCCTTTTGAAGATCTGCAAGTATCAGCAATTTTCGTCCTGTGTCTGAACTTCTACCTCTGCTCGAAATCCAGGCCGGTCTGACCGGTACTAAACCGGCGGTCAGACCGGGTATTGGCCGGTGGTCAGACCGCCTTTGAACTTGCGGTCTGACCAGCTTCTTCTGAGCGGTCTGACCGGCTGTTTCCCACCGGTCTGACCGGCCTCCCCCAGCAGTACATGATGCTATCTTGATTTTTTTGCTTTATGCCTTCTAGATTTTCTCCTTGATATCTTATGTTTCTCCTTCGCTGTTCTTCATGTCTGTTTAGTAGGCTCTTGATTTTGCACATGATTCTCTTTTCATAGCTTCTTATGGCTATTGGAAAGGAACCATTTTGGGGGCAAGTTTTAAGAAAGCGACATTCACCCCCCCTCTGTCGCCGATTTCGATCCAACAATCTGAGCTTTGAAGTTGGAGATTTTGTGTACATCAAAGTCACCCCTTTCAAGATCGTCAAGAGATTTCAAGTCAAGGGTAAACTAGCTCCGAGATATGTGGGACCATTTCAAATAATCGGAAGAGTTAGGGAGGTAGCTTATCAAGTGCAGCTCCCGCCCAACCTATCGAGAATACATAATGTGTTCGATATATCGCAGCTTCGAAAGTGTCTACGACAACCTACAGATGAAGTGCCTTTGTCAGACATTGAACTGCAAGACGATTGGACCTATCCTGAAGAGCCATTGCAGATACTCGAGACATCAGAAAGGCAGCTTACCTCCCCAGGAATTCAAATCCGCGTTCAAATCGGAGAAGGAGGCCATGTTCAAGTGGGATTTGATCGCCGGATTCTTCGGGAGGGAGAGGGAAGCCGGCGTCCGCGCGGAGACGAAGAACTTGACCAGCGGGGCCCGCGGTCAGTGAGAGCAGGGCGCGTGTGGCCGACGGGCGGGGCCCGCGGGGCAGAGAGAGAGAAGGGAGCGGGCTGCGGATGGCGGCCACGTAACCCGGAAGCAGATCGGGTGGCGGGCGAACTTAAGTGGGAGGGAGCGATGGATTGAGGCCGGGTGTGAAGACGCGGCTCATCCGAGCCGTCCACGCGTCAGGCGAGGAGGGGAGGAAGGCGGGGCTGACGGGCCGGGCCCGCGAACCAGCGAGGGAGAGGGGAGGTGCGGCTGGGATTTGGCCGAGCGGTGACGTGGGCGGTCCTGGGCCGTCCACGCGTCGGCTGGAAGAAAGGTTTGGAATTTTAATTTTTGAATTTGATTTATATTTTTCAGAAAAGGCTAGGAAACTATTTAAGCCTCAGAAAAATATGAAAATACCTCCAAAAATTCCAGAAAAATTCACAGAAGCTTCTAGAAATATTTTGGACTAAATAAAATTATTTCCAACTACTGTTGATATTTAATTTTCATAGTTTGAATTACCTTTTTAATTTTTAAAATAGGTTTTAAATTCTAGAAAATTCAGAAAATCCAATAAAAGCCAAACAAACTCCAATTACTTTAAAATAATTAATTTGAATTTAAATTTTTCCAAAAAGCAAATTTTTGGGATGTGACAAACCTACCCCCCTTAGAAAGAATCTCGACCCCGAGATTCGGATGGACTGGGAAAAAGATTGGGGAATTCTTCTCTTAAATCATCTTCACGCTCCCAAGTCACTTCCGACTCCGAATGGTTGCTCCATTGCACTTTACAAAATTTGATGAGCTTGCTTCGGGTACGACGCTCTGTTTCTTCCAATATCTTCACAGGATACTCTGGATAGGTTAGGTCCTCATTCACATTTACTTCTTCTAGTGACATCTGTTCCTTTGGCACTCGGAGACATTTCCTCAGTTGAGACACATGGAACACATCATGCACTTTGGACAATTGAGGTGGAAGCTCAAGCTGGTAGGCAACTTCTCCCCTTTTTGCCATAATAGGGAAGGGTCCAATGAATCTAGGGGAATGCTTTCCACTAACTCCAAAACGTCGCATACCCTTAAGAGGTGAAACTTTCAGATAAACATGATCCCCAGGTACAAACTCTAATGTTCTTCGACGGTTGTCCGCATAGCTCTTTTGCCTGGTTTGAGCTGTTTTTAATCTGTCCTGGATCAGGCGAACTTGTTCCTCTGCTTGCTTCAACACATCTGGTCCAAATACTTGTCCTTCTCCTGTCTCCTTCCAATACAATGGGGTCCTACATTTCCTGCCATACAGGGCTTCGAACGGAGACATTTTCAGGCTAGATTGGTAACTATTGTTATAGAAGAACTCCGCATAGGGCAAACTCTGATCCCAATTAGCCTTGTTTGCGAGAACACAAGCCCTCAACATATCTTCCAAATTTTGATTTACTCTTTCGGTTTGACCATCTGTCTGGGGATGATATGCCATGCTAAAGTTTAGATTGGTGCCCAAAAGTCCATGTAACTTATGCCAAAATCTTGAGGTGAATTGAGTCCCTCGATCTGACACAATCTTCTTTGGAACTCCATGCAAACACACGATTCTGGACATATACAACTCGGCGAGTCTGTCTCCAGAGTAGGTAGTCTTTACGGGAATGAAATGGGCGACTTTCGTCAAACGATCTACAATAACCCAAATCGAATCATACCCTGATCTTGTTCTTGGTAATCCGGTTATAAAGTCCATTCCAATTTCTTCCCATTTCCACTCGGGTATCTGCAAAGGTTGTAGAAGCCCGGCAGGTCTCTGATGCTCCGCTTTAATTCGCTGGTAAACATCACATAAAGCTACATACTCTGCAATTTCTCTTTTCATACTTGACCACCAATACCTTTCCTTGAGATCTTGGTACATCTTTGTACTCCCAGGGTGAATTGAATATCCAGACTCATGGGCTTCTTTCAGAATTAACTCCTTTATTTCCTTCTTTTCAGGTACAATAATTCTTTTCCCAAACCAAATGATATCTTCCTCATCTTCGGAAAATCCTGGCGCCTTCCCTTTCTTCATATTTTCTTTAATTTCCTTGACATACTTATCTTCTCCTTGAGCTGCCTTGATCATCTCCTCTAGAGTTGGTTGAACATCCAGAGTAGCCAGGAATCCTTCCTCTACTACCTCCAAGTTGAGCCGCTGAAACTCAGCTTGAAGTGCAGGCATACTGTCCTTGATCCACAGCTTACTGCAGTAACTCTTTATGCTCAATGCATCTGCTACTACATTGGCTTTTCCCAGATGGTATTGTATTCCCACATCATAATCCTTTATTAACTCAAGCCATCTCCTTTGCCTCATGTTGAGATCAGGCAGGGTAAATATATACTTCAAACTTTTATGATCCATGTAGATTTCACAACGGTTGCCGATTAGATAATGCCTCCATATTTTTAGAGCATGTACCACGGCAGCAAGCTCTAAGTCGTGGGTTGGGTAATTTCCTTCATGGGGTCGTAGCTGCCTTGAAGCATATGCTACTACCTTTCCCTATTGCATCAGTACACAGCCTAGTCCTTGCCTGGACGCATCACAGAAGACGTCGAAATCCCTTCTAATATCTGGAAGTGTTAACACTGGCGCAGAAGTTAACATTTTCTTTAGTTCTTGAAAACTATCCTCACAGGCTTTACTCCAATCAAACTTCTTCTCCTTCTTTAGCAACTGAGTGAGAGGTCTGGCAAGCTTGGAGAATCCTTCAATAAAGCGACGATAGTAACCAGCCAAACCCAAGAAGCTTCTGATCTCAGATACTGACTTAGGTTGTGTCCACTCGAGCACATCGTTTACTTTGTCGGGGTCTACTGACACTCCCCCTGCAGAAATCACGTGACCCAAGAAGGCCACTTTCTTCAACCAAAACTCACACTTACTAAACTTGGCATACAGCTGGTTTTCCCTGAGCTTTTCCAAAACTATCCTCAAATGTTCTGTGTGTTCTTCCTCATTCTTGGAGTATATCAGAATATCATCGATAAACACAACTACAAACTTATCCAAATATTCCATAAACACCTTATTCATCATATTCATGAAATATGCGGGGGCATTGGTTAGACCAAAAGACATCATTGTGTATTCATACAATCCATAACGGGTAGCAAAAGCTGTCTTTGGTATGTCTTCCGGCCTTATCTTCAATTGATGATAGCCCGATCGAAGATCAATCTTAGAGAAGACACATGATCCTTTCAACTGATCAAACAGATCATCTATTCTGGGTAAAGGGTACTTGTTCTTAATAGTCACATCATTCAAGGATCGATAATCCACACACATACGAAGACTACCGTCCTTCTTCTTTACTAACAGTACGGGTGCTCCCCAGGGTGACGAGCTTGGTCTTACAAAACCTTTATTTTGTAACTCCTCAATCTGCTTCTTAACCTCTGCTAAGTCATTTGCAGGCATACGATAAGGTCTCTTGGAAATTGGGGCTGTACCAGGTACCAGATTTATAACAAATTCAATATCCCTATCTGGTGGCATTCCTGGCAAATCTTCAGGGAATACATCTGGGTATTCACATGCTATAGGCACTTCTTCCAAGGTTATTCCCTTCAAACTATTTATCTTACTTTTCTTCTGAGAAGGTGCATTGGACTGAAACCTTAATTGAATCCCTTCCGTGTTGGTAAGAGTAACAGCACGGTCGGCACAATCTATTTTTCCTTTATACTTGGTTAACCAATCCATACCAAGTATTACATCTAAACCCTTGGAGTCTATGATAATAAGATTCGCTAGGAACTTAACTCCATTAATATCCACAGTTGCATTAGGGCAAACTGTGTTAGTCCTCATTTCCTTTCCAGGAGATTGGACTAGCATGGAGTTCTGTAATCTACGCACATCCCAATTATATCTTTCAACTACATCTCTTGACACAAAAGAATGCGAAGCTCCAGAATCAAATAATGCTGATGCAGGTACTGAGTTGACGAGAAACTTACCCAGAACTACATCGGGTGCATCCTGGGCTGCTTCCGTGGTCAGATGGTTGAGATGTCCCCTGCTCATTGCCTGCGGAGTCTTTGGAGTTTGAGGCGTCCCACGGCCCTATCCTGCAGTTGGAGCTCGTGTTGGAGTGGTCCCCAAATTGAAATGAATGGGTCACAACGGGCGCTCGGGGACGAGCTTGCCGCATAATGCCCCATGTTCTTGCAGTTGAAACACTGCACTCCTGCTGCTGCAGTCCTGTTCTGCTGTGGTTGGCCACCATTGCTTGTCCGAGGAACTTGGGGATTTGGGCGAGGTCCAGTGAATGGGGTCCTAGGCGCACTTGGTTCCGGGGTTCTGTGGAACTGGGGTGGATTAGGGCGAAATCGAGAACTGCCCGCTCCCTGCTGTGCTTGGAATTTCCTCTTCCGACTTTCATACAGCTGACGTTGAGCATCCTCTTGTACAAAGGCCTTGTTCACCATTTGTTGGAAGGTTGAATAATCATTGGACACTAGCTGCACCTTGAGGTTAGGGTCAAGTCCCAGCATGAACCTCCAGATCTTGGTTGCCTCTGATGTGATCTCTTCAGATACATACCTGTACAACTGGGTGAACTTGTTCAGGTATTCTGAAACACTAAGGTTTCCTTGCTGCAGTTGGTAGAATTCTCTCTTCTTCATGTCCATTATTCCTGTAGGAATATGCGCAGTGCGGAAAGCCTCAACGAACTCATCCCATGTGATAGCTTGTGCATTTCGATGAGTGCATGTAATTTTCCCACCAATTAGCAGCAATCCCCTTGAGTTGGTGGGCAGCATATAACACCTTTTCATTGTCATTGCACTGGCTAGAACCAACTTCCTTTCCACATCCTTAATCCAATCATCTCGCCTCCATGGGGTCTACGGACCCAAGAAAAGTAGGAGGCCTTGTCCTCATAAATTCTCCCATCTTAGACCGAGGAGCTTGGTTGGATGCTCGGGTGTTTGCTGCACTTGATTTTGAGCTAAGGCTTGAAGAAGTTGCGCTTGCATGGCTATCATTTGCTCCAAGTGGGGCTTGAGAAGGGGTGGTGGAATGTTGTTCTCTGGTGAGTGTTGTCCTCACTACCGAGGTCGTGGTTGCTCCTTGTGTTCACCATCCAAGGGGTTCCAGTTAGCGAATGTAAGAGGAAATAGCAAAGATAAGAAATTTAGGGAGACTAAACCACATCCCAAACCAACACTTTGGAATCACACAAATAACTCAGCAAAAGAATCTTTTATTTAAATCAAACTAGGTTTAGGAATGGCTATACCACAAGTGCACATAGGCTTGGTACAGTCCATCTAGCACACCAAAACGTAATAAAGCGTTCTACTAACGTGAACATTTATTTGGGTACTACTGACTCTAATGACTACTAATCCTCCGAAATGATGCGTTCCTCAGGGTCCTCCTCTGGTTCCTCTTCAGGTTCTTCTTCAGGTTCTTCTTCAGGTTCCTCATGTTCCTTTACATGATGCCGCGAACAATCACAAGTGGTCGAAGCACGGGGACGGTTACGACTGGAGGCAGTCGAACGCGAATGAGAACGAGAAGACTTGCGCTGCCTGAGAGTGATGACGGGTGGCGGACTGGGGCGTCGTACTTTCTTGCGTGCTGTGAGCCTGGTGCGGAGTCCCGAGAGTCGAGCCGGTGCTAGGTTGTTGGGGATGACAGCCGGTGCAGGAGAAGATGGTGTGTAGTCGACTGCAGCTTTAAGCCGTCCCAACTCGAACTCTGCTGCCTGGCTCTGGAGAAGTTGTGCACAAAGAGTGTCGGAGTGCTGATAGCTGGAAGTGAGAAGCATCCGTAGTTGTCCAATCTCCTCCAAGGCTCTAGCATAAGTGACTGCCATCGCCTGTGTGAGCTGCACCTGATGTGACAGTCGAGGATCGTCAGCTGGAATATCAAGGGGATCTGGATACCTCTGTCCTGCCTTGGGGTTGATGAAAAAGTAGAAAGGGGACTGATGTACAGCATCCTTGTGCAAATGGCACAACTCGTCAATGGCGAGGCATGCTGCGTCCTGGACAGCATCGAAACAGCGGGATCGAGGATGTTTGATTGGGTATTTGTGGGAGTTGAATTCCCCTTCCCGTGCATACAGGAATACCTCCATGGTCCAAGAGTCTCGATCCAGGATCCTCGTCTTATGCCCCCTGAAAATGGGCGGCTGACGGTACTCCAAGCACTGCATCAGCTGTCGGAGGAGACTAGCGAATGCTCCAGCATCCTCTCCATGTGAGTAGTAGTCCCACGGGGCTGCGGAGTTTGAACCGGCCATCTACAAAGTTGAATAAAAGAGAAAATTAGTAAAAAGTTTTAGCAAGGGAATAGAGAGACAAGAACGAGATAGTAAGTAGGAAGAGAGTAGAAGCAAAGAAGCTTATATATTTTTAATATACTCTTTTTATAAATATAAATCCTTAAGGTTTGCCGTTCTTAACCTAAGTCACGCCTATACCAAATTGGCTCGATACCATCTCTGCTGGGACCCGGATTTCGAACTCGACCCTCTGTGTATTACTGCACTAGTCCCAGATCAAAGCTAGTGCACGTAGTTAAACAGAATGGATAAACATCACCAACAACGATTTATTACAATAATTGAGAATACCGACCGAAAGGTCTCATTATTACAATAGAGGTTTAAGACCTCGCACACATGAAATAAAGCAGAAGCAAAGGATAAACTCGATGAAGACCCATCAATACGCCACAGGCAATTGACTGGGGAAACGCGACCTAGTTCTCCGGGAAGAACCCATCACAGCCACATGCGAAGCAATAGTCGTATTCACCTTCTTGAACTTCACCATTCTCTGAGATTTGTTTTTAATGAGTACATAATGTACTCCGTAAGTCTTGGGAAAGATGCAATAGATGCAAGGCTTAACAAAGGAGGGTTATGTGGTTCTTTTGCACAAAGCAATGTTTTATTTTCAATTACTACTAATTATTTTCCAAGGCATCAAGTTAACAAATAATGGTTCTAACAGAAGTAACATTAACTTACTAGTGAAGGTTCCATCTACCCACACTAGAGTACAACTACCAGTTTAAAAACTGCGGGTTCCGTCCACCCTCTCTGGCGCCAACTGCCAGGATATCCTTCCGAGAGTTCCCTCCACTCTCGGAATACAAATTTTTTATTTTAAAACCAAAACCAGAAATCTACCATGTGAATGCATTCCTTGCCCGCCCTTGACCGTGGGCACGGCTATTCGAATAGTTTTACACTCTGCAGAGGTTGTACAACTTTACCCACAAAAGATAAATTATCCTAAAAGTCAACACGCTTCCTTTGGCATGAGACACAAATAAAATATCATAAAGCCTTTACCTTACGCTAGTCTAGCTAGATACCACTCGCTGAGGTTTCACCGCAGGTAGGCTAACTGCCCGAACCGAAGCCCCCTCTTGCGCCATATGAGTACAAGAAATCCTGTCCCTCACTTTGTGGATAACCACCCATCCTCGGCACCCACTTTCCACCGGTGGCACCTAAACTAGACTATCATAAGTAATTAGCTAGGTCGCACCCATATAGACTTGTGGTTGTACAGTTAATGCTCGCTTGGACAAACACAAGCGTCGGTCCTAAGTGACTGGGTGGAACATACACTTAACAAGTTCTCGTAAGAAGCTGCACCAACCCAAACCAACCATCCACCCTAATCTAAATCAACTTCCCCATTTTAGTTTATTTTAAAATCATAGTCACAACTCCAATTGCCACTTCATTTAAAAACACAAGGATTTCATAATAAATCTTAATTTCCCTTTGCCAAGATTTTTGAAATATTCAATAGCATGGCTAAGCATCGAACTACCATTCTAACATTAACAATTAAACATAATTTACTCTCATTAATGAGTCAAAGGAATTTCTAGGGTTGCAAGGATACATGGCAATCAATTTCAAGTGAGGGCATAACAATATGGGATTAACTATATCCTAAGTTTTGAACTATCATTTTATGTAAATAGCATGCACATAATTTAAAATAATTAAAACATTTCAAAATCATAGGTTCAAGATGATCAAAGGAGACTTGCCTTCTTGCAGGGGCTCTGGGTCTTCCTGTTGAGGAGTGGAGAGGTCTTCTTCAACGTTGGATTCTACGCACGAGAGAAAAGCAACAAAACAAATAAATTCAAATAAAAATTCAAACAAACTCAAAAATTCAAATGGAGGCCATGGTTGGATAGATCATGATTTTCGATGAATTTAGAAATTTGAATGGCTGAATTTGGAGTTAAAATGAGAAAGTTATGCTTGTTTGAAGTTTTCAGTTTGAATAAACCCAGAAATTACGAAATTTCTGACAGGTGGGACCCACTGGAAATATTTAATTCTTAATCTTTTATTTTTATTTCGAGAGCCTGACAGGTGGGACCCTCTGAACAGTACCCACTGGCGGTCACTGACATGTGGGACCTCCTCCGCTGACCTCATCCGCTTGGTCATCGACAGTGGGACCCATCGATCCGACCCACTTGTCAGATGCTGACGCAGACGGGTGGGGCCCAGACGACAGTGGCCCGCACAAACGGCTGCCGCTAACTGGTGGGACCCACTTGTCAGCGCGGAATATAAACGAAAAACTCAACCCAGCGCGCGGAGCCGAGGGCTCGAACGCGCACCGGGGAGTTGAGAGATTGCGCTGCTAACCAGATGGGCGGGGCAGGCTTTGCCTACCCATATAGGGCAGCAATTCCTTTTGAGGAATACCTTCGGGAGGGGCCGGGCAGAGGCGGTCGGAGGCGACGACGCCGGCGGCGAGGGGAAGCCGGACGTGTTCGGGTGATGCGTAGATTGTAATCCTGGAGTGAAAAGGGTTCTGTTGGAGGGGTCGGCGAGGTCCGGGGATGGACGGAGACGGTCGGCGGTGAGGGAGCAGCGGAGGTAGCTCGGGTGCTCCGGTGCGACGGCACTCCGGCGACGGGAAGTGGAGACCGAGGTGTCGGGGAGATTCGCCGATGCTCGGGGAAGCTCGGGGTGGCGACGGCGGGCTCCGGGGATGTCCGAGGCGACGGGGAAGGCTCGCCGGAGTTGGGCGGAGCTTCTGAGAGAGAAGCTCGGCCGCGGGCGCCCGGGCCCGAAGAAAGGCGGAGGGTGCTGGGAGGTGGTGCGGGGAGAGGCGAAGGCCGAGGGGCTATTTATAGAGCTCGGGGAGGGACGAGGCAGCGGGAATTCCTCGCCGAAGTCGACGGCCGGGGTTGATTCAAATTGGGGATAAGCCGATGGAGGCGACGCGGAGTCCGGGCTTTTAGGGGATAAGGCGCTTACCTCCCCGGGAATTCAAATCCACGTTCAAATCGGAGAAGGAGGCCGTGTTCAAGTGGGATTCGATCGCCGGATTCTTCGGGAGGGAGAGGGAAGCCGGCGTCCGCGCGGAGACGAAGAACCCGACGGCGGGGCCGTGGTCGTGAGAGAGCGGCGCGGTGGCCGACGGCGAGGCCGCGGGGCGAGAGAGAGAAGGAGCGGGTGCGGATGGCGCCACGTAACTCGAAGCGGTCGGCGCGCGCGCTTAAGTGGGAGGGAGTGGTGGATTGAGGCCGGGCGCGAAGACGCGGCTCATCCGAGCCGTCCACGCGAGGAGGGGAGGAAGGGCCGACAGCCGGCCCGCAAGCGCCGAGGAGAGGAGGTGCGGCGGGATTTGGCCGAGCGCGACGGCGGTCCTGGGCCGCCCACGTCGGTCTGTAAGAAAGGTTTGGAATTTTAAATTTTGAATTTGATTTATATTTTTCAGAAAAGGCTATGAAACTATTTAAGCCTCAGAAAAATATGAAAATACCTCCAAAAATTCCAGAAAAATTCACAGAAGCTTCTAGACATATTTTGGACTAAATAAAATTATTTCCAACTACTGTTGATATTTAATTTTCATAGTTTGAATTACCTTTTTAATTTTTAAAATAGGTTTTAAATTCCAGAAAATTCAGAAAATCCAATAAAAGCCAAATAAACTCCAATTACTTTAAAATAATTAATTTGAATTTAAATTTTTCCAAAAAGCAAATTTTTGGGATGTGACAGAATGACATGCTATGTAGATAAAACCTACCACCGATAAATGCCATGATAAATTGTAGCCCTGCCTTTGTCAACCTTAGACTTACTCTAAGTGTATTATAACTACATGTACGTTATTTACTGTCACACAAAATATTTACACTACCAAGGTTGTGGCTTGCCTGCGTCACCCCGACGCCAGCCGGTCGAAAACCAGCGGTGTCTCCCCTCGCCACGCGTCGCCGCCTCCCTCCCTTGGCCCCACGTGCCAGTCGCTGCCCGTCTCCCTCTTCCGCGTGAGAGCGCGCCTCGCCCGTGCGGTCACTCACCTGCTCCCTCTCTTGTTCTTTCGCCATTACTCGCGCGCACAAGGCTGGACATCGATCCTTCACTTCGAAGGGATGCCCATCAGCTCCCCGTCCCTTACCTTGACCTCCGGTGCCGCGTCCACCCCCTTTCCCTCATTTTCATTCCTCCGCCGGCTTTAAACCCGCCCCATCGCCTCCTTGAGCTCTCGTGCTCTTCAAGCCATCCCCATCGCTCTCATTCGCCTCGCCACTCCCAAGCACCTCCAAGAGCTACCGATCGGCCGCATCACCTCCATCGCCGCCGCCGCTCTCCTCAGTGCGGCGACCCCGTGAGCGACTTCTCCCTACTTCCCCATTTCGATTGCTTTGACTCGAGCATCTCGCTACTTGCTGATTCTTTTGGTGAACCGCTCCTCGCGGTATTCGCCTAAGGAGCTCCGATGTCGCCGCTCATCTCGGCCAAGCACCTCTCCGAGGACTGCTCACCGACACTCTCCACTAAAATCGCACTACCATTGTGATCCCGGGCCTTGAAGACCGTGAAAACCCTTCCTTCGCCGGAGAGCCACCGTGAGCATCTGCGTCGCCGTGAACCCAAATTCACCCCTTTGCCGCCACCGCCATCATGACCCCTCTTCTCCCGATCCCCAAAATGGAACTCCCACATCGAGAACCACCTCCCTATACCCTCCTTTGCCATCGGAACCCTCGCCGCGCCGATAAATGAAGCGCCACGCCTCGTCTCTTGGCCGAGCAAGCGCGGAGGTTGAAGACAAACCCACCCCCAGCCGACGTGGTCGCATCTCCACCTTCCATCTCTCCGTTGCCTTATAATGTCGACCGCCGATGGAGTACCCCCCGCGCCCAATCCACCCCACCTCCTCGCATCTTGTTCGCCCGCTCCCACTCCATCTCCGCTGCCGCTCGAGCCGCGTCCACCATCCAGCCGTAGGCGCGCGCCAGGCCAAGCCGCTCGCCCGCCGCTTTGCCGGCCATTTCCGTGGGCAGCGCAGGCCGTGTCAGAAGGCTGGGCCGCCCAACATCGTACAAAGCTTTTCCAGAGATTTATCTTTTCCAAAAATCCAGAAAATCCAAATAAATCCAAGAAAATCATAGAAAATCCCAAAAATTCCCAAATTTCACCACTTTGCTCATTTTGATGCCCTGAACCCATTTGTGACCTCCATTTCCCCAAATTCATCCCAGAAAAATTCTAAAAAATCCCCATTTGAATATTTATGCATTTTACTCCTTTTTCGTAGATTATTTTTCCTCGCTTGATTAGTCTCAAGCCGGACTTATGTTATTTTTGTGTGTTTGCGCTAGTTTCGGAGATCCCAGAAGCTTCAGTGCAGGCCCAGGATCAGGGAGTTGCTGCGAACCAAATCGCCGAGATCATCCAGATTCACGGCATGTCGCAAAACCTTGATCATATTGTATCCCATGTTGTTTAATTATGTTATTATGCTACTTGCATTATTGTTAATTGTGAAATGCTAGTTTGTGTAAAATAAACGTTTAGAATGACATGCTATGTAGATAAAACCTACCACCGATAAATACCATGATAAATTGTAGCCCTGCCTTTGTCAACCTTAGACTTACTCTAAGTGTATTATAACTACATGTAGGTTATTTACTGTCACACAAAATATTTACACTACTAAGGTTACGGCCGTGGGCCGGTAGATTTGGAAAACTCGGAGTTAGGGTAGGGTGGTATGGGACACCGTACCCTAGGATGGTAGTGCGAACGTGCACAGTTTAGGGTAAGAGTGTTGTAGGAAACTGCGAGACGGTCTTCGCCCACCGCTTTACCCTAGGATGGAGGTTGCGGACCTCGTGAAAATTTAAGGATTAGACCCTTACGCCGAGCAAATGATATAGTGACCGCTCAACCACAGGTGTTGACTTGTCAACCCTGGTTTAGTACCTGCTTAACTTAAGTGAAGCCCTGCATTGGGAGTCGGTGCGGATCGTAGATCTGGACTAAGACAACGATAGGTCCCCACAACTCGGGCCCGGCGTTCCGTGGTGGCCAACGGATACCCGAGATTGTGCGGATTCCGAACCTATCGGGTGGAGTGTATACCAAGGGTTGAGCAGCGAAAAGACCCGGTTCCTTAACTCATACATGAGGGTTAAGGTTACGTGTGGATAAAGTTGGGCAACTCTGCAGAGTCAATCAAATGGTATTCGAATACGTCGTGCTCCCGGTTAATGGAGCTGTGTCACTTGGGTGATTCCAACTGCAAAGCTTAAGTAGTTTTTGGAAGTGTTTTAACAGGATTAGTTGGTTAAGTAACTGTTCATGAAACCCCCCTAAACTTAAGGAGTAGTTGTCAAGTTTTGAATTTCTAAAAATGTTTACAAATAAAACTGCATCCACTCAAAGCTAATAAACCAAGTATACTTCCCTTCCTATGTTGATCGATGCAAAGTAGCTAAGTTAGGGTTTCAGTTGTGATTTGCTGAGCCGGTTAGCTCACGGCTTGCTAAACACCCTTCAGAAGATCAAAGCGCTGGAGAAGGTCTCCCCGTTGAGGAAGCCCTAGAGGAGCCTTTCTTCGACGAGGACCCTTGGTTCTAGGTCTCCGCCGCGCTCGAGCTTTCTTGGAGCTTTTGTAATGTAATATACTTTGGGTTTGCACGCCCCGCTTGTAATATCCTGAACGTCGTTACGGCGTAAGATTTTAAAACAATCGCGGAGTCGCCGGTCTTTCAGTAAATCGCGGGAAGGGAAAAATAAAAATTGGAGAACAGTATAAAATGAAAAAAATTAAAAATTTAATTAAAAACCAGAGTGGGCTGCCTGGGGAGTGCCCGTTTGCAGCACAAAAAAAGTACACAACCCGTTTGCAGCACCAAAAAAAATGAAAGTACATGACCAGGAAAAACACATAAATTAAATGACATGCCCTAAAATACTATAGAATAAAAAATGCAGAACTGGCCAAATGAGGTGATTGCAATTTGACAGGAATTGCTTCTTAATTAGAGTGGGAAGGGAGAGAAACAGTGAAACTGCACTGAAATTTTGGAATTCTAACAAAAGGTTGGTCCTCCTGTTTCATTTCTTCCGAAATTCATAGGAAACTTTTATGTTTTACGGAAATACTATGGTTGGATACTGCATCCAATCATCTATTTTCCTTCTAAGATTCCTCTATTCTAAACACAACGGCTAAACACAACAGCCGTTTGGCATACTGGAATTTAATAGTAAACAAATAAATTTTTGCAGGAGCCAGAAAAATTCCTGCTTGTGCCGTGGTGCACGGATGCCTAACCAATAGATGGGTTCTGTTCATCTCTGGCCTCAACCCGCGCTCCCCACTCCCCCAAAACCCTAGCGCACCAGCCGCCTTAGCCTCTTGTCGCATGCGCTCTTCCATTCCCCCATGAGCTCTGTGCCTATTTAGTTAGTTATGTATGGTAGTGATCTTTTTTCTGCAGATTGGTGTTGGCATGCTATTGAGGAGCTTTCTTGTAGATCTTCAGGGATATAATGGTCTTCCCTGTTTAGTTTTATTACGTAAAAATTGTTTACTGTGCCTTACATGCTTGTGTTAGAACAATGCAATGTTTGTTCTAATGGGAGGGTGCTTTGTAGGTCATGCAGCATTAGTACAAGATCTACCAAGGTGTGTAACAAAATGTGGAAGCTAGGCCATGTGATCGATTGCGAGATGAAAAAAATCGTAATGTCAATACCACTAAAGTTGAGCTCGTACGGAGCTTGGCAACCTCTGAATTCACTACTACAAAAGAGATTAAACTGGACGCTTATATTATAGACGGTTCCTAGGAACCGTCTGTGCTGCAAGTATCACAGACGGTTCATAAGAATAATCGTCTGTGATATTTGCACAGACGGTTTTTAATATGAACCATCTGTGCACTACTACAGAAAGTTTAACACAAGACACCAAATCATAGACGGTTTGACAAAACTGTCTGTGACCGACACTAACACAGACGGTTTTTATTAAAAACCGTCTGTGATAATCTGGAATTAGCACAGACGGTTTTTTATTAAAAACCGTCCGTGATAAGCTGATTATCACAAACCGTTTGTATATTAAAAACCATCTGTGATGATCTCAGAATTATCACAGACGGTTTTTTATAAAAAACCGTCTGTGATAATGGTCGCTAGACATTTATTGCGCCGGTCAGAACCGCATCTGTCTTCATTTCGATCTAGATCTAGCCGGTGCTGCACTCTTTCGCTCAGGAGGCAAGCTAGGCGATTTCTGGCCAATTAATTTGGTGGGAAAAGGCAGAGATTGAGCTTTGAAGATTCATTCGTTCCTGGTTGCTCTAGATATGGTTAGTAATGAAATTTATTTTTTTTGCATTACAATTTGGATCTAAGTTTTGGTGAGTGTTAATGGAGATGGTTTGCATCTACTTGACCATACATGATCAGTTCCCGCCATGTGGGAGGCCAAATTTGTCAAAATTGTTGGTTATATACCTTTAGCAATCGCTGGGGAAATAGCTGTTGTGTTTATAATATGAATTAAGCTAGCAAAGTAAGCCTCAATGCATGTGGCCGGTATATATGTATTAATAAATAATTAAATTAATTTTTATTACTAAGTTGTTATATATATACATAATGTAGGACCGATGCTGAATGTATGCCGCGAGCCGTTTGAGTGAAGAGTACATTAATGACGTGTCTGCTTTTACAAGAGCTGCCGAGGAGGATATGTTGAATAAGGGGGTGGAATATATGTACTGTCCATGCATTGACTGCGAGAATTTAAAGATATTTAAGAAACCAAGGGAAAATGGAAGCGCACTTGATTTGGAGGGGTTTCAAAAAGAATTATACGCGCTGTACCAGTCATGGCGAAGTCAACGATCATATGCCACTGGATGACATCATCGGTGAAGTGAATGATATACTGCCGGATGACATCATCGGTGAAGTGAATGACATGCCGCCGGATGATGTTGATTGTTATTCGGATTCGGATAGGTTGCACGATGACAATCTAGATCAAATGCTTTGTGATGTAGAAGAGAACTATGATGAGAGAGAGTATGTTAAATTCTGGGGCTTGATGGAGGACTCGGAGAAACCTTTGTTCACGTGCTGCAGGTCAAAGTACACGATATTGTCGGCCGTGCTTGAACTATTGAAATTGAAGGCAAGCAACGGTTGGTCCGACAAGAGTTTCACGGCACTGCTAGGTCTTTTAGCGGACATGCTTCCAGAGGGAAATGAGTTGCCTAAAACCATGTATAAAGCCAAGAAGGTTCTTTGTCCATTGGGAATGGAAGTAGAAAGAATATATGCATGTCCGAACGATCGTTTTCTGTACCGTAAAGAGTATGCAAACATGCATGTATATCCGGTGTGCAACACATCCCGATACAGGGAATAGGGGTACCTGCATCGGTGCTATCTCCAGTGGCCATTGGAACATTCATCCAGTGGCCCAAAAGCGACATCTCCCTGGAGGCTTCTTCACCGGTGGTAGGACCACAAGGGCAGTACGAACCAGAGCTACATGCATTGGTGCTATCTCCACAAGACTTATGCCCACCACCGCCACCTGCATCGGTGCTATCTCCACGGGTGCTATTCTCGCCAAAGCAACTTGCACCGGTTCTACCTTTACAGTCGACTACCATAAAGTCGACCTACAGCCGGGGCAGCAAGGGCAAAGTAAAGAAGACCGATGATGATATCCCGTACCTGTCATTGGCCCGCAAATTCGTGCTTGGAGAGCCGCTGGTTGACCCGGAAACGCGCCTCAAAGCCCTACCAATTAGTTGCCTGCAATTACACAAGTGGTATATGGAACAGTCCAATAAGCCAGAGGGAGAACGATGCTCAGGCATCACTGTCAAATTCACACCGGATCATTTAAAGCACAATATTCAAGATTGTGTCTTCGTGGTCACCTTCGAGGATTTATTTGATCTTTTCACGCTCAACGCTCTTGACGCTTCACTCATTCGATGCTGGACGCTGTAAGTGTGTACAATCACAGCCTCCGTTCATGTCATACTGATAAATGTCATATATAATTTGTCACTTTCGTGTGTGTATATATATAGACACATGCTGACTAAAGCTAGAAGAACCAAATCATCAGTTGGTTTCTTGGACCCATACTTGGTCGCCATGCATACCATCGAGGAGGATAATCCCTTCGTTGAGAGGTACATTACATCAGCACTGGCGGCTTACCACGATAAGGAATATATACTTATGCCCTACAATCAGGAGTTTTATTGGATTTTAATAGTAATTGTACCAAAATGGAACAAGGCAATATACCTTGATTCTCTAAGTAAGAATAAAAAGGACTACACAGTTGTCAGCCAAGTAATCGATAGGTAAGTACATTTTCTCCATACATACCTATATTGTACTCTTTCTTTCCTTCTGAATGACTGATGTCAACTTTTTCGAATCACGTAGGGCGTTCGCGATGTACGTTCAAAAGGTAGGTGTCTCAACACAAGGGGCCAAAGGCCTGACACATGATCGAAAATTTAAGGTATTCGCTATTACACATTAATTAATCCTATGCAACAGTTGGTAGTAATTCCTCTTGAATTAACACATTCCATTTTTTACAGTGCCACTAGCAGTCGCCGGGCAACATGTGTGGGTTCTACGTTTGCTACCATATGGACCTACTCCTCGATTCCTCAAGGATCACCGATTCTAAGGTTTGTCAATCTTCCCATAATTACTTCATACTTATCAGGTTATATATATATATGCACATTGATATTCCTATCGACAGGCTGCGTCCATCCCCTCAACTGCATTGAAACAGCCCGACCTTTCACAAATTCGAGGAGAGTGCGCGTACTTTTTGCTGGCTCAAGTCATAAGATTAGATGGAGAGTTCCACAACAAACAATGATTTTTTATTGTTCTTATCACTCCGGAATCGAGGTCTCGCGAAAGGAACCGATCCATAATCAACGAACTTGTCAGCTGCACAAGCAATACTTGAATGGCAATCATGCACCACCCAAATATAGCTTGTACGGCCTGAATGAGCATCACCTAAGCCTTTTCTTATTGCTCCTCCCCTCTGCGTTTGGCTCTATGCAGCCATGGTGCGTGAAGCTGCCTCAAAAATTGGATATATCAAGCGTTATGAAAGATCGCAATTTTGGAAGGAAACAAGGTATTATTGCAACCATGGTAGTCCTTTTTTGTTACTGACTTGGGGTAGTCTGTTTTAGTGTTGTGGTCATTTAGTTCTGTAATTAGTTGGTCTGCTATTCTATTAATTTTGTAAATAACGTGCTTGATTATTTTTGGTATTGTATATTTAACTGGTTGTAATTTGAGTTTTACACTGAGACTTTACTATCAATAGCTTATGGTAATATGTATTTAAAGTTATGTAATTATGACATACTATTAAACAATAATAAACTGCTATTATACGTTTTGCTTTCACCACATAGTAAGTTAATCGCTCACTTTCTATTGTCTGTCGGCTTCTCATTGCTAAGTCTTGACGCGCTCAAACTATCTTCGGTCACTTCGACCACAGTAGAGAGTCGATCAACTATACAGTGAAGTTTCGACTGCTCTAGACTTTGGCTGAGCATTTGTTTCTTGTCTAGCTTGGACAGAGCGTCTGTCATTCTTCCTCTGTTTCGGTTTTGCTCTTTTAGTTTCCAGTGAGCGTCCATGTCTGACTTCATAGTAGCTATCTGAGAGACCATGTGGAGGTCATCCCGTGTGTATGATGAGTTATTGACATCGGTTTAGGATAGTCGATTTTGGTTTGTGTGGTCGGACCATGTCATTGTGTGGTGCAACGGGCTCGGTCGGACTTGGTCAAACCTAGTCAATGTGATTAGGTTGCATATTCTGATGATTCGATAGGTTTGGACTTTGTCATGCGTAAGTATGATGTTTTGATGCTATTTATGCTTTCATATATCGAGCGGTGCTATTTGATGTGTTTCTTGTTTGTGATGGCTGCAGGACGTCGAGACGGAGTCATGGTGAGACACGAGGTGACCGGACTAGACACAGGCGGTGTCGAGGTCAGAACGGTCGGATGTGTCGAAGACGGTAGAGATTCGATGTGGTTGCGAGTCGTGGATGACAAGGAGCGCGGAAGCTTCCCGGAAGGTGCATGAGGGGCGAATTGGTGATTTCATAAAGCTGCACAGGCGGGAGCGGGCTCCGTTGGATTTAGCGGGCATAACGGGGTGGAGACCCGTTAGACAAGGGCTATATAACGGAGGGAGTGGCTGCATGCCCCCTCAAGCATTCCTAGGGTTTTAGAGGTTGGTAGGGCTTGCTTTAGTCAAAATGAGCTTTGGGAAGTTTGTTTTGGCTTTCGGGTTTTAGTTGTTGAGAGTTGGTAGGAGAGGCAGAGCAGGGTCTGTGCTTGTGTCCTCTCTTCGTGGTGCTCTGTGTGTTTATCCCCTCCTTAAGCATGTAGTGAGTGGTGTTCTTGAGATTGTGAGAGGGCGAGGAGAGGGATTGAGTAGTGAATCCATGTAATCAACTCTTGTTCTAATGTCCAGTGGTATCGGGACTCCTTGTAATCCCTGTTTGATTGGAATGAAGTTTCTGAAGTTTTATTTCTCGTACGTGCCTCTCTGTTCTTCGTTCCTCCTTTTGAGTGATTTCTTGATTTTCTGAGATTTGAGTTCTTTCTTGCTGGGAAGGCCCAAAATGGGTTGCTCTATGTTGGGATGATGCCTCAAGATCATTTGATCAAGTTTCCCAAGAGCAAACTTCGTTTAATTTCAGATTTGGGTTTTTGAGTTGCCTTGTTCTTCATTTCCTCCTTCTAGGGCTTAATGCAAATCTTGATTCCCTTCGCGAAATGGCTTGAAACTTGGCATGAGAAGTCCAGAGGCTATTAAGTAGCTATCTTCAAAGTTTCATGGCCAGAGGATCAAAGGTCGGGGAGAAATTTGGTTTTTGGTGTTGGCTCTGTATCTTTTCAGATTTTGGGTCAAATCTGAAATTCTTGTTCTTTTCTTTTGATCTCTTGGTTTCCTAGAGCCCCCATGCTATTTTGTTTGTTGTGGTAGTGCTTTGAGCTAAAAAGATTGAATAGAAACCTTCAATTTCTCAGTTTTTGAAGTTCTGAAATTTTGAGGTTCCAATGAGCTATCTTCTGTTTGCTGCGCGCGGTACTACCGCTCCTCGAGAGGTACTACTGCTCAGAGGTACTACCACTCGTATCAGCGGTACTACCGCTTGTAGTCTAACTTGCTCTGAAATTATTATTCGCGACTGTTTCTTTCTGGATCTGGTTTGTCCTTGTTGCTGTGACTTCTAGTAGCGCATATCTTCTATCTTCATAGCTTCCATAGCTATTGGAGAAGAAGCATAAGTGTGGATTCATGAGGGGCGAATTTAATTTTTGAAAGCATCATTCACCCCCCTCTATCGCCATTTCGGTCCAACACTATCGGAGCAGAAGGATTGTATGAATACTTGGGAGGTTTTGAAGGCACCATTCAACCACCTCTGTTGTCTATTCGGTCCTACAATCACTTGCAAGTTGCAACTGGATCGTTTTTGTTGGACCGAAATGGCGACAGAGGGGGGTGAATGTCGACTTCTAAAACTAACCCCTCAAAAATACTCACTCGAAACCCTCCTCCAATAGCTACGAAGAAGACCAAAAATGCTATCTAGAACTACAGACCTCAGAGCAAATTAAGAATTTCCCTTGGACTTCTCAAACCAGAAGGGTAGGAAAATAACTAGAATAGCCAGGAGAGTCTAGGGAATCAACAAAATCCATCTCAAGAGGAGAAATTTCAGATTTTGCCCTAGGCCTGAAAACTACAGAAAGCTTTCAACAAAAGCAAATTCCCATCCAACCACTGATCCTTTGGCCATGAAACTTTGCAAATCTATTAGCAATAGCCACAGGACCCTCTAGACCAAAACTCAGGCTTTCTCCCAAAGAAAATCACAGGGGATCAAATAGCACCGCTCGATACATGAAAGCGTAAATGCATCATGCTTACCCATGTTGAAGTCCAAACCTGTCGAATCATCGGAATATACATCCTAATTCCATACGACCAAGTTTGACCAAGTCCGACCGAGCCCAATTGCACCCAGCAACGTAAAGGTCTGAACCACCCAAACCAAACTCGACTTCCCTAAACCGATGTCAATTACTCATCATACACGGGATGACCTCCACATGGTCTCTCAATCTCCCCCTTGATGAGTATATTGACAAACCCAGAAAAAACATGAAGTTGAGTTTGAAGAGTCTAACATGGTCCAAAGAAGGATAGAGAAGCTAATGCCCATGTCGACAGAAGGAATCACTAGAGCAACTCAAGAAAGAGCAAATTGTTCTCCAAGCTCTAGATTCCCAAATGACCTTTTCTCCAATATTCTCCCCCTTTTGGCAATAAACACATCAAGGATGCAAAAGAGAGAATATGACATGACATTTGGATGAAATGGCTGAAGTTTGATTATTCTAAGCATATAGAGCCATGAGAATTATCCAAAATGACCGTAATGTATCACACCAAGCCATAACTCAATGAAAGGCTATCTAGATCATGACAAGATATGTATATGCCAGCTAAACCAAAGAGATGACAATTTGAAATGAAGTGCAATTTGTGAGCAAGTCAAGTCATCAATGAGCAAAGTCTAGCTAGAGACATCCAAGGATGATGCAGGCCATGTCAATAAGCTAAGCGGAACCAAGAAGCTAATATTGAGTCAACTAGAGTGCTACTAGTTCGAGAATGAAACATTTGTTTAAGTACTTGGTTCATTTTGAAGTTAAGCAAATTGAGCACAAATGACATATTTTCTTTAGAAATCACATGATTGTTTCCAACCACATTTTTGTTTAGTCATGTGCTAGATCTCAAGTCTTATGCGACCACTCCAAGCAATGAGCTTAAGAAGATAGTCTAGGTCATCGAAAACTCCCCCTGAGTTCATGCCTAGTGCAATGGCAAGCCATCTCATGAGAAAGAATTGGTGAGATCAGTTTTTTCGCACAAAAGAGATCTTTTTGCTTTTTAACATGTTGTACTAACTCATGCATCATCAAGAGACTAAAATAGCTCAATCTAAGGCTCGGAAGGATGCCTTTTCTGGATATATCGGGGAGGTCCTGGATGAGAAGAAGAAGTGGCCTCTACCTCATGAGCTGAAGAGGTAGGAACAGAGCCACTAGCTCCCGAGGAGGCAGAAGGCATGGGCTGATCACTTGGAGGTGCGGTGGAAGAAGGCACCTCGAGGGGTGGATGAGGGACTGGATCGGGTAGACAACCCTCATCTCCATCGTCCTCATCATCCACAAAGATGGTCTCGGACTGCTCTAAAGAACCTGAGATATCGGGCCTAGTCCCCGGACTGGCCTCATCGAAGGTCACCTCACAGGTCTCTACCAACTTACTAGACTCGCAGATCCAAACCCGATAAGCCTGCGAAGAAGTCGAGTAGCCTAGAAAGATCCCATCACAAGAACGTGACTCGAACTTGTCTAGGTTCCCGGACTTCAAAATAAAGCACTTGCAACCAAACACACGAAAATGAGAGACATTGGATTTTTGCCCATATCTCAGCTCATAAGAAGTGCGGTGCAAGTGTGCCCGAAGAAAAACTCGATTGGAAACATGGCACGCGGTCGCAATAGCCTCAGCCCAAAACTTCCTGTAGAGTACTCATCGAGCATCGCCCCGCCATCTCGACCAAGGTACGGTTCTTCCTCTCCACGACGCCATTCTGTTGTGGGATGTGCGGAGAAGAGAATCGGTGCTCTACACTGCCTCATCACAGTAACCTCTCAAAGTAGGAATTCTTGAACTCCATGCCATTGTCATCGGATCGCTCGTAAGGCACCCGAGCTCAACAAAGCCTACCAAAAGACCTCGAAATGTGAAAACGCCTCATCCTTCGAGACTAAGAAAACACCCAAGAATACCTCGAGAAGTCATCGATCACGACAAGAACATACCACTTCCTCCCGCCGATCGCACTGGCTGGTCCAACTGTGTCCATATGGAGCAGCTGTCCCGTGCATCGGTCATAGTAATCGTGGACCGAGGACGGAAGAGGCAACCATCTTGCCGTGCCGGCAAGGAGCACAAACTAGATCTTTGACCATTTTGAGTTTCGGCAAACCATGAATGAGATCGTGGCCGCTAACTCGGGTCAAATGGTCAAATCCTACATGACCAAGTCTCCTATGCCAGAAAGTCAAATCGCGGGACTCAGAAGCAACTAAACACCTGAGAGGATCACCAGAAGACTCAGAAAAATCAGCACAAAAGATCCTCCCAAAACAAGAAATCCCGCAAACCAGACTACCCGAAGAATCAAGAATTTTGCAATTGTTTTTCTTAAAGCTCACCTCAAACCATCATCGTAAGTCGAGAAACTGAAAGCAAATTATACCGTAGCTTACTAACCAAAGCAACATCTTTCAAAATGAACGAATCATTAACACGCATCGCACCTTTGGCGATGACGCGCCAGATGAAGCATCTCCAAAGGTGATCGCCTCATCACCGGAGCACGCAAGGGAAGAAAACCAACGGAATCTCCGGCCATGTGTCGTGAACACCGAGTCTACGAGCCAAACCTTTTCTTTCCCCGCCCGTGGACTCGAGTCAAACAGAGTAAAGTCTTAGTACTGGGTAAATCAAGAGTGATTTCGCACGCACATCGAGTAACACGCCGAGCGGATGAAGTAGTCAAGCACGATCGACTCTATCTACCCTACGCTCTCGTCACTTAACAAGCCGTAAGGTCTACGTAGACCGAAGTCGTTGTTGGGTCCGATTGCACGGGCGAGCGAGTCGGAGCACCGGCAACACGCTGATCATGCCGCAGGTAGCTATCTCGACGGAGAAAGCGAGATCTACCTCGTGACAGCGGAAGTCACGACCAAAGGGAGCATGAGGACGAAACCAGAAAACTCAGAAAAACCAAGTCCTCGATGCTGCCCAAAACCATCACCGGCAACCTAAACTCGTGTTGGTCTTAGGTGTACTCAAGGTCCGGGCTGACCCGAATACGCCTAAGAGCTGCAACACGGTCTCTCGCGCGGCGTCGGGCGCGCCAAGCATCGACGATCATGTCCATCCTTCCGACGTAAGGTGCAATGATATTTCGCCTTCCGAGAGGCGTATAGCATGAGATGGCTTCGCCTTCTTAGAGGCTGAAGCTGCAGTGGAATCACCTTGCTGCCGATATCCCTTGACAAAGCCCGCAGACTTGAATTTGACTTCATCGATCTGGCTCAACTCGATCACACCTCCTACTATGGGTCCGAGAATAGCGGTGGATGCTTCCTAATGTCCTCATAGAAATCATATCCTAGACCTTGATTGAACTTGCAAATCTTGGACTGGTCTAGAATAAGATTCAGCTTCTTTTTGCCGCCTACAAACCTCTCGAGAGTGTTCATAAGGTACTGACACTCCCGAAAGAGAGAGGTGCAAGAAGAGCAGGGAGAAGAGGGAACAGCAGAGGGTAAGGGAGCAGAAGAAGAACCAACAGTAGAGGAAAGAATGGCTCATGCACGCACAGCCGACTCTGATGGGACAGTCCTACTACTAGCAGGTTGGCTCACGTCGCTAGGCGTCTCTACCTTACCCATGGGCTTCTCCCCCGCACCAGCAATCACATCACAATCAGTTGATGGCTTCACTAGTTGATCCTTAGTTAGCTTCACACATTTTTCATTCAAAGCAACGAGTTCAAGTTTTAGTTTATCATAACTAATGCATGGTGATCTAACAGGGTCCTTAGTCGCAAACTGAGCCATTTTCTTATTAGTGTCAATCATTTCTTGAAACTGTTTTGACACAGATTCAAGTTCAGCAGTTAACTTAGGACAGTTCAAACATGAATCAATAGGCTCAAGTAATGAAGCACTCAACTCAGCAATCTTGTGATCTGCCCGTTTTAGGTTCAACTTGAACTTATTGCAATTTTCACAAGACTCGGGCAGATCGAGCAACATGGTATACAGACCACTAAAAGCATTGTCCTTATCCTCACATGAGGTGCAAGCAATAGTCTCAACAGGAGTAGATGAAATAGAAATAACCCTACTCATCTCTAATTCAGCCAACAGACTAATATTCTCCACCTTAACAGAATCAAGCTCAGAGGACAGACTATCATGCGAGGTCCTTAGTTTCTCCATGTCACCCAACAGAGCACAGCATGTATCACAATCATCACGGGAGGGAGCAAATGTAAGTGAAGTAAGCTCCCGTGATAGTCTATCTACTTCCTTCTCTAACTTAGTACACCTAGCCCTAGCTCTAGCATGAAAACCACCTAGCTTAAGAAAAGCCTGATTGAGCTGGTCGTAGGTGGGGCTTACCTCGTCTGAGTCGGAGTACAGCTCGCTGTTGCTTAGTTCGCCCTCAAGGGCCATGAAGCACATGCCAGAGAAGTCGTCGCCGCTCTTGGGATCTTGGTCACACGTCCCATCGTCGTCGCTCCATCCCTCCACCTCACTGAGGTCGAGGTCGTCAAAGGCGGTGAGGACGCGGTAGAACAGCTTCTTGGCCTTCCCAAAGTCGCAGAACTTCTTCTTGCCTTGAGGATACGCCGGAGGCTTCTTGTTGCGGTTCTTATCGGTGCAGTCATTCTTGCCCGAACCGCCGTAGTCGTTCTTGGCCTTCTCGGCTTGGGGGCTTGTTCAATGTGGTTGGGGCCACCACACTCAAGCAAATAATGTGTCCTCCTCTCTTTCGTCCCTACTCCCTTGTAAGCATGGGAGAATCTTCGAGCAAGGAGGGCCACCGCTCATCCGCAAGCTGCTCTAACTGATCATCAGTTATGTCACAGAGAGCAGCAAGGGAGAAACCACAAGAAGACTCAGAAGAAAGACCACAAACTGAACTGGGATCGGTAGCTAAAGCCATCGACTGCGACTTCGACTTACGAGAGACAATGTCAATCTTGTGCGTCTTGAGGCGCGAGTACAGCGCGTCAAGCATCAAAGTCGAGAGGTCGGTGGTGTCCTTGATGGTAGTCACCTTCATCTCCCAAACACGAAGGTCGAGTGCAGCGAGCATCTGTCGAGCGTTGTCCGAGTCAGGGTATGTGAGACCGACCGCTCGGAGGTTGCTCAAAATTTTGTGAAAACGCGCAAAACACTCATCCAAAGACTCACCAGCAAGCATCTTAAATTTGTTGTAGTCCCGCTTGAACTGGTCCTGTCGCACCGTCTTAATCTGGGTGGTGCTCTCATGATATGCATCAAGGGTCTCCCAGATATCGAAGGCGGACGCAAGGTGAGATATGCGATCAAACTCGCTACGACTCAGGCCCTGGATAATGATGTTCCTTGCCTTAGCATTTGCCTCAACATCAGCCATATTCCCAGCATTGATGTCCTCATCGGCAGGAAACCTCAAACCGGACCTTGACCTTGCGCCAGATGGCGTAACCCTGAGCCTGGATATAAGTTTCCATCCGGCTCTTCCAGAAGGGGTAATCGATGCCATCAAAGACGGGCGGCTTGGTCGAGTACTTGTCCGTCGCCATGGCTCTCGAGACCGGTTAAGATCTATTGAAAAGAGCTAACTGGCTCTGATACCAATTGTTGGACCGAAATGGCGACAGAGGGGGGGTGAATGTCGACTTCTAAACTAACCCCTCAAAAATACTCACTCGAAACCCTCCTCCAATAGCTACGAAGAAGCTATGAAAAAGACCAAAAATGCTATCTGGAACTACAGACCTCAGAGCAAATTAAGAATTTCCCTTGAATTTCTCAGACCAGAAGGGTAGGAAAATAACTAGAATAGCCAGAAGAGTCTAGGGAATCAACAAAATCCATCTCAAGAGGAGAAATTTCAGATTTTGCCCTAGGACTGAAAACTACAGAAAGCTTTCAACAAAAGCAAATTCCCATCCAACCACTGATCCTTTGGCTATGAAACTTTGCAAATCTATTAGCAATAGCCACAGGACCCTCTAGACCAAAACTCAGGCTTTCTCCTAAAGAAAATCACAGGGGGACCAAGAAAACCTAAAAATCTAAAAACTTACAGAGCCAACACCAAAAACCCAATTTCTCTTCAATCCTTGAACCTTGGCTCATGAAACACAAAAAAGCCTCAAAACCCTATGAAAGAACTGAAGAACAGAAGAGGCTCGAAAATGAAATTGGAGATTTAAACGAAGTTAGCTCTTTGGGAAATCGATCAAATGATCTTGAGGCACTATCCCATCACCGAGCAACCCATTTTGGGCCTTCCCAGCAAGAATCAACAAGAAACACGAAAAGTCAAGAATCCAACACAGAGAACATCGAAGCACACCAGAGAAGAACAGGAGCAAACTTGACAGATTTCATTCCAATCAAAAGGGATTACAAGGAGTCCCGATACCACTGGACATTGGAACAAGTGAAATGATTACAAGACCCTCAATCCATCCTCTCCCTCTCCCAATCACAAGAACACCACTCTCTGCATGCTTTCTTGGAGGGACAACACAGCTAGAAGCTACAAAGGGGACAGACACTACAGGAGACACATCCTGCTCTCTTCACCCACTCTCACCAACTAAAGGCTAAAGCCAAAACCAACTCTCAAAGCCTCTTTTGACTCTAGCAAACCCTAATTCTCTCCCAAAGCCATGAGGAGGCATGCAGCCCCTCACAAGTATTTATAGCCCATGGCTAACGGGTCTCCACCCCGTTACGCCCGCTAAATCCAACGAAGCCCGCTCCCGCTTGTGCAGCCTCGCGATATTACCGATTCGCCCCTCCTGCACCTTCCGGGAAGCTTCCGCACTCCTTATCATCCAAGCCTCGCAACCATCTCGAGTCTCCGCCGTCTTCGACACATCCCGACCGTTCTGACCTCGACACCGCCCGTGTCTAGTCCGGTCACCTCGTGCCTCACCACGACTCCGCCTTGACGTCCTGCAGCCACAACAGACAAGAAACACATCAAATAGCACCGCTCGATACATGAAAGCGTAAATGCATCATGCTTACCCATGTTGAAGTCCAAACCTGTCGAATCATCGAAATATACATCCTAATTCCATACGACCAAGTTTGACCAAGTCCGATCGAGCCCGATTGCACCCAGCAACGTCAAGGTCCGAACCACCCAAACCCAACTCGACTTCCCTAAACCGATGTCAATTACTCATCATACACGGGATGACCTCCACATGGTCTCTCGGTTTCGTTGGTTGACAAGTTTAACGGTGCAATGGGCGACTCTAATGGAATTCCTGTGCATAGCAAAGGCTTCTATGACCATTCGATGTCATCTATAGATCGCTTCCATGGTCTACGGGTTTGATGGCGTGGCGGCGCCCGCTTCAGCCACCAGCCAACGCAAGCCCTCAAGCACCGAGCAAAATCTTCTTCAGATAGCGCAATTCTCTTGCAATCACAGCAGATTGGTGTGGACATATGGAGAAATGGTTTATCCAAAGTTAGCAAAAACATTGCGCATGAAAACTCTCGCCTGCTTGGCTCCAAGTAATTAGCTATGGAACCATGGAATTTGAATTTGATTCCATGAATGGGGTTGTTTGGCTTCCACTGGGGTTGCCTGCGATGGATTCAAGCGTGGTGGCAGTTGCAAAGTTCGACCTCTTGGGATCCGTTTGTACGAGATTGATTGATTAGGGTGTGTACCAATATATGTCTTTGAATGATTGATTAAGGTGTGAAACAGAGATCGAAGGTTCTTGTGTTGATTTTTTTTCTTGTTTTTTTTTGCAAAGAACATTTTCAATTCCAACGAACATCCAAACATAAAAATTATCATTTGTATTGGCCTGAATCAAATTCAAATTCTAGTGAAATAGGATTTGTAATCCAATGGAATGAATCAAATTCAATTATATGGAGCCAAACGGGGTGCAATTGTAAAAAAAGTATAAACTTTATAGGAAATATAAATTGAAACAAGTAATGGCAAGGGAAATAATAAATCTAGCCATGCAAGTCTCAGTCTACTTAGCTAATTTTTCATTCAAAATTTAAATGTATATCTTTTTTGGATGCCATAATTTTTTTTCTTGAATTTTTAGTTCTGTTTTTTCTTACATATTCAAAAACATGTTTATATATACAAGTATACAGCTTACTTAAAAATAACATATGAACTCAATATTTGAAGTCGGGGTTAGATCATTCCATTCCCTGCTAGCTAGACTCAAGATTTTTCGTTTCAGCTCAAAACCGTTACGGAAGACCCCAAAGCCATCATAAAAGCCTTTGCGAAAATGCTTAATTCTTCATGAAAGTCGAATATATGTAGCTGTGACAAAACATTTCGTGATGCCCAGCTGTGACGAGATGTGCCAACACATCAATACACGGGATACAACGTAGCATACATGGGAGTAGTTTTTGTCCCAAATTTTCACTTGTTTTTTATTATATAAAAACTTGAACAAAACATACACCCATAGCCTCCGCATGTAGAGGACTTGTCCTGACACGAGGACTCCTAATCCAAGCAGGACAGCTGATCCCAAAGTAGAGAGCGAACACGAGTTACGCGAGTACAGGCGGAAGAGATTAGAGGCATCCAAACAGAGAGATAGAAGAAGAGCTACAATATTTTTCGTCACTCTCACACACTGGTATGCCAAATATGCTAGCGTGTTCTGCTAGGATCCACACGATGGTTGTGAGCTCACCGCCGCAGCTGAGCTGCTTGGCGTGGGAATCCCTGCTGCATCGGACGGACACATAGATGAGCATACGCACCCACCCACGGAGGATGGCCTTCAGCAGTTCCGGCGCATTCTTTATATATACGCCGCTCCGCAAATTCTCAATATTAAATATACGAGCAGTGTCCGCACGAGCCTCCTCATAGTCCTCATGTGTGTGCCAAGGCTCACATTGCAGCAGTCCTAGGAGCACGTTGGCAATTCGAGCTCCATCCGAGAGAATAATACTCGAGTCGTAAAGAAGACTTTTCTTCCTCTTCCTGTTGCTTTCCGTATTCTTCCTGTTGCTTTCCGTATTCTCCTTGCTGGGCTCCTTCTCCATGTTTCGCAGGATGCAGGCAAGCTTCTCTCTTGCTGTAGAACTGGGACAACTTCCCCATATGCGCTTCAAAGCCTCGCGGGTTGTTTTGTGCAGGCTGCTCAGCTTGAGGCCTGGTACCATGTCGGGGCGTACAGCGACGAGGAACATCATGTAATCCGACAGCGCCTCGATCGCCTTCTTCACACATGGGGATGGTGCTGCATTTTGATCTATGCACCGGAGGAAAACGTCCGTGGCGATGTGCATGACAAGGATGTCCTCTCCGAGTTCAGGGGCGAAGTCCAGAGCCTCGTCTAACAACCTACGCCTCCGTGCAGCCTCGTCTGGCGGAGGCGCTGGGTACGGGTACGCGTACGGCACTGGGAGTTGGTCCTGGACCTGGTACGGCACTGGGGGTTGGTCCTGGTACGCTTTCTTTAGTATTTCCCGTATCCATTCGAACAACAACTCCTTGAACTTCTTGGAAATATCAAGGCCCCCCCAGTAATGGTATTGGAATTCCATCCAACTGTCCTGCGACTCGAGCCAGTCTTCCAATCCAATCTTCTTGGCCAGTGTGCGGAGTCGGCAGGGCGTGTCATGTGTGAACTCATGCAGCAAGTTGTACTGCCCGATGGTGCCCGACCACTTTCTGTAGCTAGCTGGCTCCTTGCAGAGGAGCCGGCGCGGATCCAGAGACATGACGACACGACGGAGCCGATGCCATCTCCCAGTGCACAAAAGTTTATGGCGAAGCCAACACCATCTTGTCGATGCCATCTCGTTCAAGAATGCATATGTCCAGGTCGACTCTAGTGCTCCGACCAGCCATCTCAGATCCACGAGGAAGGTGGCAGTCAGCAAGATGTAAGTGATGACGACATCTACCCTCCTCTGGCCGGCTTTATTGTAGAACCAAAACAGCAAGAACACCAAGGCGGTGAGAGGCGGCGAGACGAAACGGAGCAAGTAGCCACCCCAGGTGTGGACAATGGCTGCCTTGGTGTAGAGGATGTCGTACATGAGGGAGAGCTCCATCTCGACCACCTTGCACAGCCCCTTCCACCCATGAGGGAATGATTGTCTGTCTCTGTCATCAGGACGATCAGGATGCTTAAGCGGATCCTTGACGACCGAATAATCAGCGAAAGCACCCTTGCTGATACGGAACAATCGGTGAGCAACCAGTAGGGCCTGCTCATCATCCAGCTCCCCGCCTCCACACAGATCATCACTGAAGCTTCTTAGCTTCTGCTTCTCGCCTGAGCTCCGGATGTTGCCGAAGTCGCCCCGCCATAGCGCCAATGTTCTCTCCACATACTTGGCAAAACCGACAGCGAACATGATCCCGGCTGCTGGGAACAAGGTCCCGCCGCCGCCGATAGGTATATGCTTGAATAGGACAAAGAAGGCTCCGATGAACTGCGAGATTACTTCTACCACTTGGCGCCTCGAGAGCTTGTCGTCCTCGAGGGAGTAGGCGCTGACGTTGTCCGGGCGACCAAGATGCACAAGGAGAACGATGCCTAACGCAACGAAGTTGCCGCCGCCGCGATGTGCTGCCGAGAGACAAAGGTTGCCAGGACGATGTTGCGGTCCGGCCGACCGACCGTTCGCCACCAGAGGATGATCCTCCAAAACTGGTGGCCTTACGCCGACGGATCCCAGCGAAGAGGATGAGGACAACATGCAGAGCGAAGCTGAAAAGGACCAACACCCGGATCGCCCATGCATCGTACAGCTGCGTTATCCGATCTAGCCAGCTAGCCATTGCTCCCCTGCACCGATATTAATTAAGATTACGTGAGAACACATATGTGTGCAAGTCACAAATTTGTGCGGAATTCTCTCCTCTCTAAATAAGAAAAAATAACAAGAGCTATTGGACCTTTAATCTAAAGATCATAAATTTAAATAATTATTTAGAAGAAAATATTTAGATGATAACTAGACACACCCTTCCAGACTACAACGAGTCTATGTACTCCCTATAATCCCATCGAACGCGCCCAAATGTTTTTCCAAAGGCGGGCAAGGACACAGGAGGTAGATTCTAATTAAGGACGGACTAGTAACCTTGGGGGTGAGAGTGAGGGTGTATATTTCCGGCTATTTGGGTTCCTTCTTTAGGATCGATACAATGTGCGTTATTTAATTAGAGTACATATATATATATATATATATATATATATATATATATATATATATATATATATATATATGTGTGTGTGTGTGTGTGTGTGTGTGTGTGTGTGTGTGTGTGTGTGTGTGTGTGTGTGTGTGTGTGTGTGTGTGTGTGTGTGTGTGTGTGTGTGTGTGTGTGTGCATGTTAAAGATGATTTGAATTTGTATCGTGTTTGTGTAGAACATTTCGTTGCCTCATGTCACATGTGGTGTGACAGTGGTAGGCCACACGCAAGTTGTATAATACGTGGTGTAATCTGTAGCAACCGACTCGATTCATTTTCTTCTCCATATGGGACTCGTTTCTCACGCTGTATGTATATACCCCAGTAGTTCACAGGAAGGACAAGTGCTCTATTGTAATCTTTTTTCATTACAGTGATTTGTCTTCGAGCATCCGTAGTTTTTTCTATAAGGGTTTTTTCACGTAAAAAATTGTGTCTCTTATTTCTATTTTTCTGTGTATTATTTGTAACAAGTGGTATCAAAGCACGGAAGATTTGGCTTTAGGAGGTTCGATCGGAAAAGAAAAATAATCACTAGCTCGGTGTGTCGACTAGTTGGGATCTGCAGCCCACTAAGTTAGGCTGAAAAAAGGGGCTTATGGCTAAAATTGTACTATACCTGGCTAAAATTATACTGTACCTGATGATGGTTTATTTGGCGTAATTAAATTTAAAAATTTAAAAATAGAAAAAACAGGTTGACCTATTATAGACAATGCAAATGAATACAAAGAAAAGAACCGGTAAAAAAGCTAAAAAAGCCAAAAAGCTAGAAAAATGGAAATTTAGAAATTATGAAAAATAAATCAGAAAATAGAAGTTTATGCCGAAATAATCTGGTCCGGTCGGGAGAAGAAAATTCTTTCCGACGTGCTATCTCGTCGAAAGGCAAGTTGCGCTACTACTCGGTCTCAGCGCGTTCTTAGGCTTGCGCGTCGTTGTCCGAGCATTGCTGTCTGTCCACGCCACACCAGCCACGAAGCGAATTGCAACGGCGTGCATCTCTTCACTTCGTCCCAAGGGGAAGCAGCAGTCCACGTGAAAGCGATAACAAAGGCACAAACCGCACAGCGCAGCAGCCACCGGAGCAAGACAACGAAACCTGTATTAAATAAAGTGGCACGAAGTCCAACAAGAGGGCGCTTCCGGCTTGTCTTGCGTGAATTTATTTTCAGTTTACGAGGAGTTTTTCAACAGTGAGATTTTGTTAGGTACGTATAAATTTGTATTTGTAAATTTTGAACTTCTTTCATATGGCTACATTGAAATATGATCTTTCGCTGTTTGATCGCAACAAAGGGTTTCTCTATGGCAAGTCAAGATGCAAGATGTCTCATCAGAGTTTGATTTAGATGTTGAACTTTTAGAGATCCACAATATGCTAATGACATTGTTGGCTGATAAGAAGCAACGTAAAGATCGTAAGACCTTATTTGAGATTCATTTTTGTCTATCAAATGATATTCTACAGGAGGTTTTGAATGAGACATCTGTCGCTGCATTGTAGCTGAAGCTGGAACAAATTTGCATGATCAAGGATCTGACCAACAAGATACATGTGAAGCAAAAGATTTATTCCCATAAGATGACGAAGAAAGCCTTATTGTTGAACCACCTGATAGCTTTTAAGGAAATTGTTGCTGACCTCGAGTTTATGGAGGTAAAATATAGTGATGAAGATTTGAGTCTTATTCTGCTATGTTCTCTGCTTAGTTTGCACTCTACTTTTAGAGATACTATTCTATATAGCCGAGATACTTTTACTCTTAGTGAAGTTTATGAAGCACTATATGTTAAAGAAAAGATGAAACTTATGGTTTTTGATGAAAGTTCAAGTATGCGTGCAGAAAGTTTGTCTATTTGCGGAAGGCGATACGAGAAATGTTGAAACGATGATTCAAGAGGTAGAAGCAAAAGTAGATACAGAGCCAGATCTAAATTCAGGAATAGAAAATCACGCAAATATTGCAAGAAAAACGGTTATGGCATATCCGAATGCTGGAAGTTGCAGAACAAGGAGAAGATGAATAATAATTTCAAGAAGGATCAACAAGAGGATGAACCTAGAGCCACTGTTGTCACAAAAAAACGTTTCTGGTGGAGATGTTCTCGTTGCTTTTGCCGGTGATTCCAAAACCGAAGATGAGTTGATTCTTGATTCAGGTTGTGCTTTCCATGAGCCTGAACCGCAATTGGTTCATTACCTATCAAGCTACACCATGTGGATCCGTGTTGATGAGAGATAACACACCATGCAAGGTTGCAGGTATTAGTTTTATCCAGATCAAGATGTTTGATGGCACCATCAGAACTTTGTTGGATATTCATCATATTCCGAATTTGAAGAAAAATCTTATCTTATTGAGTACTCTTGATGCTAAACGGTACACATATTCAGGTAGAGGTGAAATTCTGAAGACACCAAAGGTTCTCTTGTTATGATGAAGGGTGATATGAAGGCTGCCAACTTATATCATTTGCGAGGCACTATAATTTCAGGTAATGTTGCTGTTGTCTCAAATAAATCAATCGATTCTGATACTACTAATATTTGGCATATGCGTCTAGAGCATATGAGTGAAGTTAGAATGATGGAATTATGCAAAAGAGAATTTCTTGATAGTTAAAGCATCGATAAGTTGAGCAAAAGAGGGTGAAATTCAGTGCTACAACTCACTTTACAAAAGGCATATTATATGATGTTCACTTTGATTTATGGGGAGAATCCCGTGTTCCGTCAATTAGAGGTGTAAGCTACATGTTGACCATCATTGATGATGACTCAAAAAGAGTTTGGGCATATTTCGCCAAGCACAAATTAAATGTATTCAAGACATTCAAGGATTGGAAGATTATGATTGACAGACAAACTGACAAGTATATCAAGAAACTGCGTGGTAAACAATGGCTTGGAGTTCTATTCTGGAAAATTTGAAGCTTTATGCAAATCAAAAGGTATTGTAAAATATTAGATTGTCCCAAGCACTCCTCAACAAAATAGTGTGACTGAACACATGAATAGAACTATCATGGAGAAAGTACATTACATGTTATCAAATTCTAAATTATCTAAGAGTTATTGGGCTGAAGCCACTTCCACTGCTTGTTATTTCACCAATCAGTCACCCAAATTGGCTATTGATAAGAAGACACTAATTGAGGTATGATCTAGCTCTCTAGCAGATTATTTAAAGTTAAGAATATTTGGCTATTCTGCTTATATTTATATTAACAACGGTAAATTAGAGTCTAGAGCAGTTAAGTGTATTTTTCTTAGTTATAAAACTAGTGTGAAAAGATATAAATTATGGAATCCTAAAACTAGAAAGGTGGTTATTAGCAGAAGTGTTACTTTTGATGAATCTACTGTGTTGTATGATAAACCATCTATTGGTATTCCCGTTGACAAGCAATCAAGCGTGCAGGTGGAAGTATGTTATTGATTCAGGATCTACACCAGAAGTTCATAAGAAAAATATTCTAGAAATTCCTATTGTTGCGCCACCAACAGAATGTTCCATTGCAGCTAATAGAGAAAGGGGGAACATTCAGTCTCCTAACAGATTGATTGAAGTAGCCAATGTTGTGGCTTAGTTTTTAAATATGGCAGAAGAAATTGAAGGTGCTACAAAACCTTCATCTTATTCAAAGTCAATCTCTTCTAGTGATTCAGAAAGGTAGATGGCTGCCATATATGCTGAGATGGAATCTCTTGATAAGAATGGCACTTGGCAACAGGTCATGTCGCCAATTGAGAAGAAACCTATTCGCTGCAAATGGATCTTTAAGAAGAAGGAAGGTGTTTTACCAACTGAAGAGGTTAGGTACAAAGCAAGGCTAGTCGCTAAAGGATACAGCCAAATTCCAGGTATTGATTTCACATATGTCTTTTCCTCTATTGTGAAGTATAGTTCTATTCGCACTTTACTCAGCATTGTGGCTATGCATGATTGTGAGCTTGAATAATTGGATGTAAAAACCACGTTCTTACATGGAAAACAAGAAGAAGACATTTATATGGAGTAATCAAAATGTTTTGTTGTTCTGAAAAAAAAGAGAATTTTGCTTGCACATTGAAGACATCTTTTTTATGGTTTGAAGCAGTTACCTAGACAATGGTACAAGAGATTTGACTCTTTATGATATCTCAGGATTTTAAAATATCTGATCATGATAGCTGTGTTTATTTGAAAACTATTAATGGTTTAGCTATTTATTTACTCCTATATATTGATGATATGTTGATTGCAGCAAAAGACAAGGCTGAAAATTTAAAATGGAAGGCATAATTAAGTAGTGATTTTGATATAAAAGATCTTGGTATAACAAAGAAGATTCTTGGTATAGAAATCATCAGAAATAGACAATTTGGTAAATTATATCTAAGTCAAAAAGGGCATATTGATAAAGTTCTTCGTTGTTTCAACATGCATAAGTTGAAACCTGTGAGTACTCCCTTACCTGCACATTTTAGACCTTCTTTAGCATTATGTCCACAATCAAATGATGAAGTTGAGTATATGTCTAGAGTTATATATGTGAGTGCAATTGGTTCGCTTATGTATGCTATGGTATATTCTCGCTCCGATTTATCACAATAATTAAGTGTGGTTAGTTGATACATGGCTAATCCTGGAAAAGAGCATTGGAAAGTAGTTCAATGAATTTTTAGATATTTGCAAGGCACACCTAATACTTGTTTACAGTTTGGGAAGACTAGAGATGGACTCGTTGGCTATGTGGATTCTGATTTTGCTAAAGATTTGGATAAAAGATCTCTCATTGGTTATATGTTCACTGTTGGAGGGTGTGCCATTAGCTAGAAAGCAAGTTTGCAAACTACCATTGCCTTATCTACTACAGAAGCTAAATATATGGCTATTTTTAAAGCTTACAAAGAAGCTGTTTGGCTAAGATATTTATTTACCGAGCTTTGTAGAAGTACATCTTGTACTACAATATTTTATAATAGTCAAAATACTATTTGCTTTACAAAAGATCAAATGTTCCATGATGGAACAAAGCATATTAATATCAGGTATCACTACATTTAAAGTGTCATTATTCAAAGTGATATTAATGCCAACTTTTGCCACTAAGTTTGACCTTTGCTAAGATTTAGCTGATATGTTGATAAAACCAATTTCTGCCACTAAGTTTGACCTTTGCTAAGATTTAGTTGGTATTACTTACTAGTCCTTTGAACATTCAGCGCACAAGGTGAACATGCTGATTTTATTAAAGGAGTTTATCACATATTTCGACTACTGCAGGGAATTCGGTTCAAGGTGGAGATTGCTAAAGTTGATCCGAATTCGTACCGTGTTAGTGTAGGTCAGTTCATCACCTTATGCCAAACGTGGCATGACAGGTCCCAGGGCCATGCTCATGTTGTATCAGACGTGGTGTCAATCTGTGGTAACCGACTCTGATTTGGTTTTCTTTTCATGTGGGACTCAATTCCCCTCACCCTATATATGTACCCTAGTAGTCTATAGAAAGGGCAAGCTCTCTATTGTAATCTCTCCTTATTATAGTGGTTTGCTTTTAAGCATCCGTGGTTTTTTCCCGTAAGGATTTTTCATGTAAAAATTCGTGTCTCTCGTCTCTATTTTTTTCTTGCATTATTTGCAACAATGCATTTAGTGAGAAAGCCTCATTGAACGAGATTTGGGTAAAATTGTTCTGGTCTGCTAGGAAAATAGTTAAAAATCTAGTTAATTGGGTTCATGCACAAGAAATGGTGGCCACTACCTCTTGCTGTGAAATTCTACCTCAGTTCAAGTTTTCTAATATGACCTGTTATTTTCCGGGCACCAATCCAACTCTATATTCTTAGATAACACAACTTATTACCAATTCATTAGCTTCACTACTAACTAGAGCATGATATTATGCTAATACCTGCTGAATTTAGCTTTTCAAAAAAAAGCCATATTCGTTGGATTTTCACCAGAGCCAACACAGTTGTACTGTCTTCAAATGAAGTGCCGAGCCGCGCCTATATTCTTCAAAACTCTATATTCTTAGATAACACAATTGTACTGTCTTCAAATGAAATGCAGAGCCGCACCTATATTCTTCAAAACTCTATATTCTTAGATAGCACAATTTACTACCAGTTCATTAGATTCACTACAACTTGGCAAGTTGACTCCCCATGGTCAGAGCTTCAGTGCAACCGTATTCGTTGACTTTCCTGGAGCCCCTCCACACCAGATGTCCTTTTAAAGTGTTTGTGCTTGGTTTACACAAGGGCTGTTTTGCAATAATTCTGTGAGGTTGCAATCAGCTCAGCCCTACGTTTGGACTCGAGCGAAGATTTTGCTTTCTTAAAGGACTCAAATGTAAAATTTGCCGCAATATCCTCTTTTCTATTGTTTTATACTGGTTTCTGACATTCGGAAAACACGGAGGTGCTTTTTGCAAACGTTTCCGCCAAAACAAAGTTTTGTTTGCTTTTTAGCAAATTTCCAATTTGAAATGTGTTTCCATTTTGGTTTTTGGAATTGTGCCACCGATGGGTTAGGCATTTATAAAAAAGAAATTTTTGCAAAATCCTTAAAAAAACAAAACGAACAAATGATCCAAAATTAGCACATGCATGACGAATAAATTCTCTCCGATCGCGGTTTCACTAGCCATGTACTTTCTTTTCTATTTTCTATTGGATGGTAGACACATGCAGACCCCTAGTATGTGATTTGCAGAGACCGAAGCTAAAACCACCTCACTGAGCATACGTATGTCATACAGATAGGCACCAGAATTTGAATTTTAGTGGCATTCCACTGTCTCCACCATGAGATAGTTCCGGTACCAACTTTTTTTCAGAGCAACATGCAGAAAATTTTATTATTCAGTTTGCAGTGACGTACGGGAGAGCCTCTCTCCACGCCAATGCATACGTTGTTGCCTCGTCGCAGGGTTCACCATGTTGTCTATAACGTGCCCAAAATCTCTGATGAAGTTACATTGATGGTCTTGTAGCAACCCACCCGCAGCGCCCTGATTTGTATTAAATTTGGTGCCTGCTAGACTAAATCGTGGGATAATTAACTTGCTTCCTAGTAGTAAAGATGCCTCATCCATTCAGAAACATTGAGTATTTGTTTGCCGAATGTAGTTATAAGCCCTGTTCTTTTGGGCTACGGCTGATGGATTTTGGTTCTAGCGTGAGTGTTTGTGCGAACGAATCGAATACCGATAAGCCGTTTCGAAAAGGCTGCCCGATAAGCTGCTTCGAAAAAATGACAAAAAAATTGTGCCATTTATTTATTTGAGAAAGCTATAAATCATAAACTGAAAAGAACGATATCAGAAGATACTTACACAAGTGCTAACAACTAGATTGACAAGAGTGGTGTTGGGTATGCCTACCAAACAACCTTTATTAAAGGTCATTTTATTATGGATGGTATTCTGATTTTTGTATCAGATAATTCTTGAAATTCCCAGGAGTAACAAAGCTGGGGCGTTGATTGATTTTGAAAAGGCATATGATAAGGTTCATTGGCTTTTCCTTTATCAAATTATGCAACAAAAGGGCTTTAATGACCAGTGGTGTGATTGGATAATGAAGGCTGCTATGGGAGGTAGAGCGGTTGTTAAAGTAAATGACCAAGTTGGTCCTTATTTCACAATTAAAAGGGGTTTAAGGTAAGGATGATGAGGACATAATTTCTTTGGACACATAACACTCCTCTAGCTGCCACATATACTTTGTATTGTCCTATGACTACGACACGTGCACAACAATTCAATTATTAGCTGAGCTCGTTCCTATGGTTGTTTAATTCAACTTCTAAAAATGGGTTGATGTCTGATGCATATGATGTGATTGTCCTTAGGAACATAGGCAAGGATTAAGGAGAGGCACATGGAGTCACGGACATGCTTGGGATAAACATTAGAGGTCACCACGTCACTTTGAGGCCTGGACAACCAAGAATGAAAGCTAGAATGCTCTAGAATCCACTTCAGCCCCCAGAGATAGTACTGACTTTAAATGAGCATAGAAGATGTATATTGAGTCCAATGAGGTGAATTAGGACTTGTTGAAAAGCTCATGACGTTCTCTTTCCAATGGTTCTAATACCACATCAAAATTTCAACTATGCGCATCACAATCTATGAAACAAGTTTGAATCAGTTCCAAACTTGAGCCTTAGACCTTGTATTAGTTTGAGCCCAACTGAATCCCCTCCCACATGGACGTGCTCTCCACGTTTCTAGCCCCTCAAATAGGGATGGGGGCACTACTTTTAGGGTTTAGGTTTAGTGTTTGCTTGTTAGCCCCTATGTGCAACATCCACATCTTTTCTAGTATCAGTTAGACCTACGAAAGTGTGTTTCTAAACCTTACAACTATTTTTAGTGCTTTAGTTCCTATTTGCAATTCAGATTGCTTTTACTTTGTTCTTACTTTGTTCTATGGTTACGTTGCAGGAATTGATTTTCGTGATTAGGTCAGCCGCATTCTTTGCACGGTTGATAACCATTCGAAGTTTAGTTTAGCGATTGCTTAGTATCCCGGACACATTCGGTTGGTAGCCATCATCGTCAAAGTCATCCTCCATAAATCATTAGTTATCCCTCACTGGAATATCGGGACCTACCCTCGTATCAAGTGGTATCAGAGCACAGATTGCTTAGTGAGATTCTAGTTTTAGATTTATTTTTCATACCTATAGCCAGAAAATTGCCTTACAAAAAGAGTTAATTTTCGCTGTCTAAACCCCATTTGTGTCTTTCAATATGTTAGTTTTGGTTTGCTATATTTAATTTGTGTCTGTCTTAGCATTGTCTAGTTGCTAGTTGTATCTTTGTTCCCAAAAAAATCCAAACAAAAAAATCCCCACCTCAATCCATCTAGAATACCAAACCCTAATTTCAAATTGTCGGCCAAAAGACTCCTCTTTCTGTCGCTGCCACAAAAAGCTATAACTTTTGTGAGATGACACTACCGCACTCACCTCGCACGAAGGCGATACAACAACACTTTGAGCTAGAAGTTTGAGTACACATTGATCGCACACTCAATGCGGTTGATAGGCTCCAACTCACACTCCAGGAGCTTACGACTTGAGTTGACCGACTTGAGATGCGGCCACCCCTAGTTGCTACCCTTGCTGCTGCTATGGCCACTAAGGGCCAAAGGAGAGATGACCATACTGCACATCATCCGCCACCTCTCTCGCTATCTTGGGCCAATGAGGCAGAACAAGAAGAAAGGAACTCTTGTGTTGTTGACATCGAGAGTGATGGATTCAACCTCAACAAGGATCGTTGTCAGTGTTTTAATACCAATCTTACGTATGATTTGTTTGGATTCGTGGGAAACACATAAGGACCTGGCTATGATCACACTGAAGGGAGACACGGAAATTTTTATACAAGTTCAGGCCTTCTGCTGGGAGAATAATAACTCAACTTCCTGTGTGGCTATTGCTCAGAGAAATGATTACAACTGAGAGAATAATCCGAAATATCTTGCACTATGTCTTGCTTGAAGCAGATTCGATCTGGCCCATTTCTCCTCTGACATCAATCTTTATATAGTTGACAAAGCGACGACCATTGTCCCACGCCAAGAGACACCTCAACGCTTCGAGTAATAACCGTCCGACAGGAGTTATTGTCAGAGAGACATGGTAGCCCATTTGTCGTGCGGTGGTTGTTGTTAGAGAGAGATCATGTATGGTTATTAAGAATAAATGCGTGTTCTAACTGTCCTGTCAAGCAGACCCATGATGTGTTAGACCATCGTAGACAAGCTAGTCGAAGATACATCGATCATAGAAAAGTCCACAACTGACGACTACGTGGTCGTAAAAGGACTTAGAATATCCTGTGAAATCTCTCCCTTATCGATAAGGAGTATACTTGAAGAATATAATGACATAATAATATGAGTGATGAGGATAGAATAATTCTCAAATTATTACGTCATTATATTCCTTGAATATACCCCTTATTAATAGAGGAGAAGTTCCTCAAGATAGTCGTAATTCTTACTGTGACTACTCCATATGGTCGTAAGTCCTATGACCACGTAATCCACGTGGTCGTAAGTCTTACTACGACTACTCTATATGGTCGTATGTCCTTCTACGACCACGTAGTCATAAGTCTTGCTGCGACTACTCTATCCGGTCGTAAGTCCTTCTACGACTACACCACATAGTCGTAAGTCTTGCTGCAACTGCTCCATATGGTCGTAAGTCCTTCTATGATCATGTAGTCAGAAGTCTTACTATGACTACACCATATGGTCATAAGTCCTTCTACGACCATATAGTCGTAAGTCTTACAGCGACTACCCCCTGTCGTAAGTCCTTCCATGACCACGTAGTCATAAGTCTTACAGCAACTACTCTCTGATCGTAAGTCCTTCTATGACCACGTAGTCATTATGGTTATTGACCTTCTTGCAACCAACCTATCTCCAACTAACTTGTCTACGATGAACAACTGCATCATGGGCTTATTTGATAAGGCAGTTAGAATGTGCGTTTATCCAATAACCACACACGATCTCTCTCTAACAACAACCACTGCACGGTGAATGGCCAATACGTCTCTCTGACAATAACTTCCGTCAACGATTATCACCCAAAGCGTTAAGGTGTCTTCTAGCATGGGATAACTACCGTCGCTTCACCAGTTATATAAAGGTTGACGTTGGAGATGGAGGGGGAGGAAAAGGAGATTCTGATCCATGCAAGAGACCGTGTAACTCTTTTTCGCATTACATAGTTGTAACCATTTCTTCTGATTAGTAATCATACAGGACGTAGGGTTATTATTTTCGTAGGAGAAGGCCTAAACCTGGATAAAAATTCCCATGTCCCTGTTTCGCAAGGTCATACATCAGTCTTCTAAGAGAATCCCTAAATCTAAACAAATTACACATAAGATCGGTATGAAAACACCGATAATGAGGATTATTATATCTTCGTCATCTAGCACCCCAACGTCAAGTAAAAGTAACTTACTTGAGAAAGAGAAATCGTAGATGATAGATGGTTGAAAACAAAGCTTTTTCGAACCCTTTCGACCATAAGTGAGCTTGGTCAAAAAGGTAATTTTGCTTGATTTGTGAAGACAGACAGAATTCAAACAAGGGAATTAAAGAATTCCAATTGATTTCCATTGACTTGAAAGTTGGAGCAGTTCACGAAGAGGTAATATCCGTTAAGTCCCCGAGACGAGTAACTGATTTGCAGGGTTAGAAGAGTTTACCTCAAGGTAACTTTTGGTCTCCTTACTTTCCCCTTCTGCTCTAATCTACTTCAAGCTTTTCACCACTATCCAAGTCGTCTTCTTCCTTCAATCTCTTCCAAATCCAAACCAATCACTCGGGAAAATGACGAAATCATCATCCAATTAGGCGGCACTAGAGATGGACAACATGAAATTAAGGGCAATGGAGGATGCTGAGAAGATTCCTCCGCAGAAGTGCATCAAATGAATCAAAGTCACTGGATAGCATTGGCCAATGGGAGAAATTGGACGCGTCCTGGTGTTCCAGGCCCACTATGAGTGCGACCTTCATCTCCCTGCTCACCCCTTCCTTACAGTAGTACTCGAGTACTTCAGGGTCGAATTGGTGAACTTGGTTCCCAATTTGATCACCATGCTCAGTGTTTTTGTGTACCTATGTGTGGCTTACCTAGGCATCCCTCTAGACCTAGAGCTCTTTCAGTACTACTATGAAATGAACTGGCAGACTAGAATCGATGGGGGCTGTGGTCTGAAGCTCCATGATGGCAAGACAGAGCAATATATCCTAATGTTCACTTGGTCCTCTTGGCTGGGTTAGAAGAAGAAATGGTTCTACTGGGAGACGACCAACAAAGATAGCCTTTCCTTCGTGGGGAAAGCTATGGAGAAGAGTACTTCTTGAAATTCGGTCCCCAAGGGCCTTACTCGGATAACCCCTTACATCTTAGTCATCAAAGAGCTAAGGGACAAAGGATTTACCGGCTGGCACATGGTGAAGGACTTCATCAGCCCCCTGAAGTGATGAGCACATCCCATGTGGATGTACTCGAGTGCCTCGGATACGACCATAGACTACAAGAATTTAAATTTTGAGCGCTGTCTACTGACCATTTCATCTGCATGAACAGATCTTGATTTGATGGGAAATTGACTCTCAGGTCAATCTCGTATGTGAGAAGTCTCCATCACTCGAAGTGGTGGCCCCTTGGTGGATGTGTCCGCCGAAGAGAAAGAAGAATGCCTAAAGGTAATAAAAAAATTGACCTCGTCTTTAGGACTACGTGGTCATAGAGAATGACTAAATAGTGTTCTCATTTCTTTTGCAAAGCATAGGCGTGAACAACCGTCAACACGACCAAGGGGTCGAGCTAATGGTCATCAAAGAAGAGACAGAGAAAGACAACGTCCCTCTGGCCAAAAGACGTCGACTGACAAAAGCTACCAACAAGAACAAGGGGATCACGAGTGCTGCTGTTCCCTTTGTTATCCTTCCTCTAGCTGCTTCGACTGGCCAAGTCCAACATTTTCTTACTTCCTTGTGGAGGCGATCGTTGCAAATGAGATAGGGGCAACTGTACTCGAGCAACCAACTCCCAAGATCAAGGTACTCTTCTATTATGATATCGAAACATTCTCATTTGGCGCTTCTCAAGGCTTTATCGGGCAACTCAAAAAGGAAGACTGGAAGAGTTTTGTTTCTTTTATGAAGAAGACTGCTGTGATAGTAGTACCTATGATCGAAGGGGAGTCTGCCCTTCAGGTGGTCAGAACTGATCTCTTCCGCCAGGAAGGGTTGGAAGGACAAGTAGTTATTCTTGCTCAAGACCTTTGACCAGATGTGGTTGAAGATGTTCTCATTCCTTCACGACCAGACATGGTCGAAGAGAAGCAATCGAAGAAACTAATCTCTAGGAAGGCTTCTTCTAAATTAAAGATTAAGGGTATAAAGCAAGGTATGAAGAGCATAAATATAGTACTTTACCTCTATGTCTACTTAAATGCCAACTTACTTTTGTGATTTCAACTCGACATCTCAATTGCCCAAGGATGCTTCTACAGAGAATCCCCCTGCAGCTCTGCCCATTATCAAAGAAGCAGTGGAGATGGTGGTCGAAAAATGATCATCGTGGCAACAGAAGCTGTTATCGGAGCTGCAATGACTACGACCATGGAGTGGTTGTAGTGACAGAAGTTCAAGCGACTGAAGATAGGGAAGAAATACCTTTTCAAGAGGTTGGAGGTCCTTTTGACCACCGCGTAGAGGAGGAAGACATCGAAGATGCCCCTCCTCGACCCCAAGAATGTACAGTCGGAGAAGAAGAAAAAGAGCAACCCAACTTCTTCTCTGTATTTTTTAATCTTGCATTTATAGTGGGATCTTCTATTGATCGACCCTTGATTCAAGTTCCACATCCGGAAGACCTTCCCAACAAGGGGTACATCATCAACAACGAGCGTCTTAAGAAGGTGTGGTGGAACAAGGTTGATGAGCTCGACTAGCTCAAAGATTCCAGCTGGGTGCTTGCCGAAAATACCGAACTCTCTAAGAAGGCAGAGGCATGGTAAGTCATTGGCTCTCGTAGTTGAACTCTGTTTTCACCACTCATCCGGCTTCTCATGTTTGTTTTTAACACTCACTGGTTTAGGAGCAACAGGAAGTTCTTAGCTGTTGTACTCGAAAATGAGAAAATTGAGATGCAAAAGCTAAAGAAGGAAAACATCGACCAATCAATAAGCCTCACGAAGGCCAATCCTACAAGTAAAGAATGAGAAGAGAAAATAAATAGTAAGTTCTGGACTTAAGACTTCTTATTTAGATGTCTTTCTTGTCTTCTCTTAACTCTTTTCTTTTGACAGAAAAAGAGGTCGAAACAAGTAAACTTCACACTAAGGTCTATGAGAAGGCCAAAGTGAACAGAGAACTTAATCGAATCAATAAAGAGAAAGATGAGAGAACAAGGTTGCTAGAAGACCAGCATAAATCCAAACTCGATAAACTTGAAGCTCGACTAGCAGGTAAAAAGAGCTTTACCTCTAACTAGTTCTTCTAACAAGTCTTTCAATAAGTATTGCTCTGACCACCTTTGCTCTATTTGCAGAGGCTGTGGTCAAAATAAAGTGCCTCGTAGAAGCCTCGACTCGTACTGAAGAGGAAATGAAGTCGATGAAGGCAATCCTTCAAGACAAGATTGTACTCCTCAATGATCTTATTGGTGGGTTTGGTGCAGAGAAGATGAATCCTTTCGTGGACACAATAACCGCCCATGCGAGTATGATTGGACTATAAGTCACTGCATTAAAGAAGCATCTATCCATCCTAGAGACCGAATAGGCTAACTTGATTCGGGATGCGGTCAAAGGCGCTATGAGCTATGCCTTGGCAAAACTCAAGGCAAGCGATCAGAACCTCAACCTTCATTCGATCGATCATGACTTCAGCTGCTCTAAAGCAAAGGCAACTGGTTTGATCGAAGAACTAGAGTTAACTAGTCGAAAGGTCGTGGAGGAGATGCTACTCAACTCGCCTTAGTCAGAATAGTTTGTAATAAGAAAATTGTAAAGAACATACCTTTGTTAATGAAAATTATCTTCGTTTCCCTGCAATCCATCTTGTTGAGCAGTTAATACTCGTAAGACGAAAAAGGAATGGAAGAGAATGAATTTACGACTAAGAATTAAAGTTATGTCGATAACTCTATCCTAACCCCGAGTATTTACTTAGTTTACGTGGATAAACAAAGCAAATAGTACAGTGTGAAGTATGAAGAGGGTAGAGCAGTTCATCTGACCATCATTGCCAAATTCGATTGTCATGTTCTGGCAGTGAAAGTGAGGAATGAGTCGACACTAGGAAGTTCCTTCTAGTGGACAACACCACATGTAGAGAGGAAAGGCTTTGACTAGGTGATGTTACCTCCCTTCAACCAGGTTAATCAAATCGAAGACATAAACGACAGCAGGACAAACACTCAGAATTCCTTCTCTTACATCTGTTCAACATTCTTGTAGGCAACTTAATTATTTTGTGCTGATAGCAAGAGTCAGAAATGGTTCAACACTAGAAAGTTCCTTCTAGTGGACAAGGCCACGTGCAGAGAGGAGAGACTTCAACTAGTGGTGTTTCCTTCTTTGACCAAGTAAAATAAATTGAATGTACTAGAAGTGGTCGAATAGACATAAAAGAAGCTCTAATAAACATACGATAATAAAGATTTGCACAAACTAAAAGATTTATTGAAAAAGTAGAAATGTTACACGTAAAATTTACGGAATTGGTCGATGTTGCAAGAGTTTGAGAGAATCTGACCGTCCTCCATAGCAAGTCGTATAGAGTCTGGTCATGTGACTTTGACCATAGTGTAAAGACCTTCCCACATGGGGCAAAGCTTGTTTCGATTAGACTAGGATTGAATTTTCCTCAATACCAAGTCACCTACAGCAAGGCTATGAGGGTGAACCTTATGATCGTAGTACTTACGCATGGCTTGCTGGTTGACTACTGATCAGATTAAGGCTTGATTCCTCTTCTCTTCAAGTAGATCGATGTCATTCACTCAAAGTTGCTCTCGGTTGGAGTCGCTGAAGTTTTCGACCCTTGTAGACTGGATATTCAGTTTTGGAGGAATCATGGCTTTGGCTACAAAGACTAGGGGCTTTGGCTACAAAGACTAGGAAGAATGAAGTCCCATGGCTTCGGCTACAAAGACTAGGAAGAATGGAGTCTCTCCTGTCACCCGACTAGGAGTCATTTGATTGCCCATAATACTAAAGGTAATTCTTGTACCCAAGCCCCTGAGCACTTTACAAGCTGGTCAAAGACTTAGGTCTTAATTCCTTGCATTATCTGGCCATTTGGGCGCTGACTGCCCTATTGCTTTAGGGATGGGTGACTGAAGCATAGCAAAGTTTGGTACCTAATTCATCACAAAATTCTTAGAATTTTGTGCTCAAAACTTGCTTACTGTTGTCGGTGATTATTCGACTTAGGACACCAAATCGAGTAATCACGCTTCTCATCATGAACCTTTTTGCAGCATCTGTCACTATCCCAATCATAGGTTTGATCTCGATCCATTTTGTGAATGTATCAATAGCCACAAAAAGGAACTTAAGCCCCCTGGGGCTCTTGGGAATGGACCTAGGATATTTAGACCCCAAGTTGCAAAAGGCCAAGATAGAGGGATGGTCTGAAGAGCCCGAGCCAGTTGGTGCATTTGCCTACTATGAAACTGGCATTGTACACACTTCTTAACCAACTCTTTGGCGTCATTAAGGGCTATTGGCCAGTAGAAACCTTGTTGAATGGCTTTTTCAACCAACAATCTGTAAGAAGCATATGCTCCACAGATGCCCCCGTGATGTCATTAAGGATTTGTAATCCTTCTTTCTGCAATATGCATCGCATGAGGACCCATTGAGTACTCTATTTGTAGAGAACCCCCATCGACCAAAGTATACATTTTGGCATTGCATGATAGACAATTTACTTCAAGATCGTTGTCAGGTAATGAACCCTTCTGAAGATACTCATAGATGGGAGCCATCAAGGCATCCTCATACTCTACAGAGGCTGTCTCATTTGGTGTTGTCTCTAGTACTTTGACCAGAGATGGCTTTCTGGAATTGCTCCAAAAAAACTCCTCGTGGTACTTATGATTGGGAAGAATCTATTCGAACTAACTGGTCAGCGAGAAAGTTATCCTTTCGAGGGATATACTGTAACTCGAAACCGAAAAATGATTCTCAAGCTTCCTGACTTCTAACAAATACTAAGACATGGTCGAATTAGAGCATTGGTACTCATTTCTGACCTGATTCACGACTAGTTGAGAGTCTCCTCTCACAAGTAGTCGACGAATCTCGAGCACTTTCACGGCTCGTATGACAGCCAACAAACCTTTGTATTCAGCCACGTTATTAATGGCTAAAAAGTGTAGTTGAATGACATATTTTAAGGTCTCTCCTGCAGGAGATTCCAGGAACACCCTAACCCTTGAGCCACTTAGCGTAAGCGACCCATCAAAGTACATCGTCCACTGGTCATGGGAGTTGTACTGAGGATCTTGAACGGGTTCAGGATTTATCCATTTGGCGACAAAGTCTGTTAAGATCTGGGATTTCATGGCCGTTTAGGACACGAAATGGAGGTCGAACTCCTCAAGTTCCACTGACCATTTTGCCATGCGCCCTACTATTTCCCTGTTCTGAAGGACCTCTCCTAAGGGAAACTTAGATGGCACAACAATTTTGTGTGCCTGAAAATAATGCCTTAGCTTCCTCGAAGACATGAGGAGGGCATATAAGAATTTTTGGACCTAAGGGCAACTCTCCTTAGGCCCATGTAAGACGTCACTTACGTAGTAGATTGGTCATTGGACGCCTTCACATTCTGTGACCAGTACTGCCCTTACTGTCTGTGATGTGGCAGCTAGATATATTAAGAGTGTCTCACCTGGTTTCAGAGAAACTAATATAGGAGCACTTGTAATGTATCTCTTGACATGCTCGAAGGCATCGTTAGCCTCTTTTGACCACTCAAACTCTCGTGTTTCCTTAGAAGCTTGAAGAAAGGAACTCATTTCTCTCCCAGTCATGCGATGAAATGACTTAAAGCCACCATGCACCCGGTGAGTTTTTGAACTTCTTTCTTTGTGGTTGGTGGGTGCATCTACTCGATGGCCTTAATCTTTTCGGGATTTGCCTCAATACCTCTTGCCGAAACAAGGAATCTAAGTAACTTTCCTTAAGAAACTCCGAACACACACTTATCGAGATTGAGTTTCAAGCGGTGCTTTCTGAGGTTGTCAAATGTCTCTTGTAGGTCGGAAATATGATTACGTCATTTGATGCTTTTTATGACTAGATCATCGATGTAGGCTTCCAAGTTTCAGCTCATTAGATGAATAAAAGTCAATTGCATCAAACGCTGAAAAGTCAGACCGGTATTTTTCAAGCCAAATGGCATTTTGACATAGCAAAATACTCCAAATGGTGTGATGAATGCGGTCTTCTCTTCATCTTCTGAATACATACTAATCTGGTGGTAACTAGAGTATGCATATAGAAAACTTAACATTTCACAACCAGCAGTAGAATCAACTAATTAATCAATACGAGGAAGCAGCAAATCGTCTTTATGGACAAGCTTTATTTAAATCAGTATAGTCTATACACATACACCACTTACCATTAGACTTCTTAACCATTACAGGATTAGCCAACTACTCTGAGTGATCAACTTCTCTTATAAAGTGTGCCTTTAATAGCTTGTCCAATTTTGATCTGATAGCTTTCCGTTGATCTGGTGCAAATCTTCATAATTTTTGTTTTACGGGCTTCTTATTAGGCCGTAGAGCTAACCTATGCTCGATCACCTCCCTAGGAACCTCGGGCATGTTGGATGGGTGCCACACGAACACATCTACATTTTCCTAGAGAAAAGTGATGAGGGTGTCTTCCTATGCGGGGTCTGAAGTAACCCAGATGCGAACGGTCTTCCAAGGCTCCGTTGGGTCCAGAGGAACCTCCTTGACTTTGTCGTTTGGCTTTGGTGCAGCTTTAGGCTTTGAGTGTTTAGTCGAAGGCTGCGGCTTAGTAGCTTCTTGAGTCGGTAACTGATCGACCATCGCGAGGGACTTGCGGTCTTATGTAAGCACCATTTTCTTATCACAGTGAGCTATGATCACTCTTTTGAAACCTAACATCTTAGGACATTTATATGCATAGTGAGCGGTGATCAAAAAGTGTGCCAGAGTTGGTCGCCTGAGTATGGCGTTATACACCGTATCAAAGTTGATCATATCAAAGGAGACTTTCTCTATCCTGAAGTTGCTTGGAGACCCAAACATGATAGGTAGAGAAACTTAGCCAATTGGTTTAGCCGAAGAGCCCGGTATGATCCCATGAAATGAGTACCATATAGGCCTTATTCTGGTATAAGGGACTTGCATCTCATCCAAAGTACTTACAAATAAAATATTTAAAGAACTACCACCATCGATCAACACGTAATTCATTTGATAGTTGTTGATGGTGGGCTTGACCATGATCAGGAACTGACCTAGTCGAGTCGAGGGGATCAGACAGTCTCTCTTTCAAACAACATGGTGACTTCCAACCACTTAGGAAGATTATTGACAAGGGGAGGGTTGATAGAGTTTACTTCTCGCTCGACAACTTTGTACTGTCGTTTTGACTCATATGCCGAAGATACCCCATAGATGTGCTCGATGGTGTGCTTCAGATTCTAGAACAACATCTCCTCCTCATCATCATCTTCCAATTGCTCTGACCACTTGGTTGTCCCACCTCTACGAGCATAGGGAGTGGCCCTTTACCAGAGTAATAGTTCTCGAGTTTTTGTTGGAAAACTCAGCAATTAAGAAGGTTGTGCCCCTCCTTGTGGAGAGGGCACCACCTTAGCTTGTTATTTTTCTGTATGGGGGCTTTGCCCTTGCCACAATCGAAGTATCACTTGGGGTTCCATGGCTCTTTATTGTCTACAACCAAGACTACCTTCGAACTTCCGGCACGAGGATTCTAACCCTTGGCCTTGTTCTTGGACTTCTTGGCCTTCTCCTTCTCCTTCCTCTTACAGCCTTCACTTTCTCTTTGGAACTTCGAATCACCTAATCAATGGTTTTTTCCATTCGACCACTTTAGGGGCAGTCGTGTAATGATCAGCCATCTCAAAGAGCTCAATGACAGTGGTCGAAGGATTTAAGGTGATATCCTCCATGAATGTCCTATTGTGGACTCCCTGCTTGAAAGCCCTGATGACAGAAGCATAAGAGATCTTCATAATTGAATTATGAACCTAACTGAAGCGTCTAATGAACTATCGAAGGGTCTTGTTGCTGTTCTACTACATCCGGTGTGGGTCGTCCTCTTTCCCAGGGTAGTAGTATGTGCCCTGGAAGTTGGCCAATAGAAGTTCACAGAGGTGTTGCCACAAGTGGATCGACTCGAGTGGTTGATTGAGCAACCATGACCGAGCGGATCCCTCAAGCATGGTCGGTAGGTAGTTGGCCATGACATGCTCGCCACCTCCTGCTGCTCGCACTGCAGTCATGTAAATCTAGAGGAACTCGATGGGATTTTAGGATCCATTAAATTTCTCCATATTAACCGGTTGGAACCATAGTGGCCAGCGCACTGCTTGGAGGTCAGGCATGAATGCCTGACCCCCGATAACAAGTTCATGATGCCTAATTTGTGGGAAAGGGTGATTAGCGTCACTAGGCAATTGTACTCAATGATGCCTAGCAGTCGATGGGCCCAACCTGTAGTAGATCTCATCCATACGAGGGTAGTACTCCTCGTACTCATCTATTGCTGTAGATTCCTTGCTCGAAGTGGTGATCGATCACCCCCTCGGTAAACCCGCCGATCTGAAGTCATTCGAGGAACTCTCCTCCGACTAGAGTTTTGGTTAGGGGACCAGCATGACCTGTTATCATGTCAATTCCCACGGGGTGAGTTCTGTGAATGGCTAGAGGTGGTCATACCTGTTTGACCCCCGAAATTATGTCGGTGAGGCTGCTAGAGCCTAGCCATTATGCTGCGGAGTCTTTGCGCAATCCCCTTGGTGAAGTGGTCGTAGCCTGGCTCCTGAGCAAGCTCTTGAGTTTGGTTCTTGATCAAGTCATTGATACACTAAAGCTCTTGAGCCTCTTTAGACTGGTACTGGGTACACCTAAGCAAAGACCTCTGGATAGCCAATCACCTCCTCCGAACTGTCTCTCAGTAATTAATGTTTGAGGCTAGTTGATGCCACCTTAAAGGTGAGCGATTATTTCTTGGATTTCTCCCACGCTCATCAGAGAACTCACCTAACTCATCACCAAAGGCCTCCGCGCCATCCTCATGAGAGGCAGTAGAGTGTGATCGGTGGAGTGCATCCCAAGGGCTTCCTCTGAGAGAGTGATCAGAATCCACGGGGAGGGCAAAGACCTCTTGTCTAGAATCTCCACTTCCGATGGAGGGCCTGTCGCTTGAAGAATGCTCTAATGAGAGTGCATCAAGGCCTAGTGTAAACCCCACTAGGAAGGGGAATTCCAGGTTATAACTATCTTCGGTTGGATATGTACTCTGTGAAGGTATGGGTGAACTCGCAGGGAGCCCACTCACTCTTTTTGTAGGTTCCATCAGAGAGTTATGACTACTAGATGACGATGGTGTCCTGGAATGCGAGATTCTAGGACTCGCTGAGCCTGATTGAGCGATCATTGGGGGACTCAAACACTTAGGGGCAGGCCCATTGTCATATTACGAGTTCTGTTCATGGTCAGATTGACCCTTGCCATTTGGAGAAACTGGTCCCTCCATTGGGCGTACTACTTTGGGGGATGAGGATCCCTCCTCAGCCTTTCCCGCTTTGTGGCCTCTAAGGTCTCAGGATGGATCTCCAAAGACAACCTCACCGTTGGAAGTGATCATGGTCTGCTTATACTCATAGCAAGTGTCCATGTTGAGATCTGTGTACCCAGCTAGGTCAAACCAGTTCTCCTTGTTCCACTCTCCTGCTATGAGGACATTAAAAGAAGGAGAACTTATCGACAAGGAGATTACTAGAGTCTTGGAAGAAGCTTCCCCACGGATAGCAGCAACTGTCAGTGTTTTAATACCGATCTTACATATGATTTGTTTGGATTCAGGGAAACTCATAAGAACCTAGCTATGATCACACAGAGAGGAGACACATGAATTTTTATATAAGCTCAGGCCTTCTCTTAGGAGAATAATAATCCTACTTCCTTTGTGGCTATTGCTCAGAGAAACGATTACAACTGAGAGTAATGCAAAATGTCTTGCACTATGTCTTGCTTCAACTGGATTCAATCCAGCCCATTTCTCCTCTGACATCAACCCTTATATAGTTGATGAAGCAGTGGCCATTGTCCCATGCCAAGAGATGCTTCAATGCTTTGGGTGATAACCGTCCGATGGGAGTTATTGTCAGACAGACATAGTAGCCAGTTTGTCATGCAGCAGTTGTTGTCAGAGAGAAATCATGTGCAATTATTAAGAATAAGCGCGCGTTCTAACCATCCTATCAGGTGGACCCATGATGTGTTAGACTATCATAGACAAGCCAATCAAAGATACACTAGTCGCAGGAAAGTCCACGACCATGAGGTGGTCGTATGACAACTTACGACTAGGTGGTCGTAGAAGGACTCACGACTAGGTTGTCGTTGAAGGACTTATGACTACCCTGTGAAATCTCTTGCTTATCGATAAGGGGTATACTCGAAGAATATAATGACGTAATAATATGAGGATTATTATATCCTCGTCAATCGTAATCTTCATCGACATAATCATACATGATGATTCCATGGCGAAGATTAAGTTTAATATGCCTTCGTTCACTGATAAATATGATCCTAATGCACACCTTGATTGGGAGTTAGCAGTTGAGTAGAAATTTGCATGCTATAATTTTTCTAAAAATAAACATGTTAGGATTGTTACTAGTGAGTTTACTAATTTTGCATCCATTTGGTGGAATGAGGTTTGTAAACAACGTTCCAACACTAATAGAACATGGAATGATCTGAAACGCGTGATGAGGAATAGATTTGTCCCTTCTTACTATCATCATGAAATGCTTAATAATTTGCAACATTGTGACAAGGCAAGAAAACTGTAGAGGAATATTATTAAGAATTGTAAACTGGTCTTTTATGTTGTGCATTAGAAGAAATTGAAGATGCTAAAATGGCTAGATTTCTAGGAGGGCCTAACTGTGAAATTTAGGACATACTTGATTATAAGGACTATGATAACATCACTCATTTGTTTCATCTTACTTATGAAGCTAAAAGAGAAGTGCAGGGAAGAGTTAGGTCAAGAGGACATTTTGCAGGTGGTTCTTCTTCCTCTAGGCCAAACTAGGGCATGAGTAGAGCGTCATCTACTACTGGGCATGAGCCACCCCCGCCATCACGTGGATGCTGCGTTGCTCCTTCCACTACTTTCACGCCTTCACATGCTCCAGAAACAAGTAAATCTACCACGATGCAAGCTCCAACAAAGTGTGCTTCTTCGGTTGCTTCAATAGGATGTACTAAAGATGTGCAATGTCACTGTTGCAAGGGTTTTGGACATTTCATATGTGATTGTCCAAATCAGTGAGCTCTCATTGTAAGGGACAATAGTTAGTATTCTTCATCTAGTGATATTGAGGATGAATATGCTTTGCTTGCAATTGACTTGTAGATGAGGAACATGAGATTGAGTCTGAAGAGAGAGAACAATTGGGATCGAAGATTTCTGAGAAGTACATGAGCATTGCTGTTCAGCGTGTACTTAGTGCACAGATGGAGCATGCTGAATAGAATTGACACCATAATTTATTCCAATCTAAGTTCGTCATCAATAATCGCTCATGTCATGTGATCATTGATGGAGGGAGTTGCAACAACCTTGCTAGTATGACTGGTTAGTGACCTTGCACCTCAGAAGCTTGTCTTGACCCCATGCCCTCATCTATGACCTTACTACATTCAATGGTCCAATTCTTGTAGTAAGATGAAGGTGTCACAAATAGTGATTGTACACTTTTCACCTGGTTCATATCATGATTATGCTAATTATGATGTTGTACCTATGCAAGCTTGCTTTTTGTTGTTAGGTAGGCCTTAGCAATTTAAATCTGCTTTACATCATGGTAGAACTAGTCAACATACTCTCATTTTCAAAAACAAGAAAATCACTTTGCTTCCTATGACTCCTGCTACAATTTTAAAAGATGAGTTAGATAGAGCTGAGAAGGAAAAGTAGGCTAGTGCTAAAAGTGAAAATCAGATTGTATCTAAAGAATTTGTTTCAACTAAAAAGAAAACCTAGTTCTAGTTCTAAGAAAGCTGAAATTAAGTAGAAAGGTGTTGTTTTGTTAGTTACAAAATTTGATGTTTGTGAGATGGAAGTGAGTAATTCTGGTTGCTATGCTTTGGTTTGCAAAGAGGTATTGTTTTCATTGAAGGATTTACTTGCTTCTTTTCCTCCTGCTGTCACTAACATTTTGCAGGAATTTGAGGATGTGTTTTCTTCTGAGGTGCCCCCGAGATTGCCACCAATTAGAGGGATTGAGCACTAGATTGACTTGATTCCAGGAGCATCGTTGCCCAATTGTGCCATATAGAACCAATCCCAAGGAGTTGAAATAGATTCAATGTCATGTACAAGAATTGCTTGATAAAGGGTATGTACATGAATCATTTAGTCCTTATGTTGTACCTATTATTTTGATTCCTAAGAAAGATGGATCTGGCGCATATGTGTAGATTGTAGAACAATCAATAATATAACTGTTAGATACCGTCACCCTATTCCTAGGCTCGATGATATACTTGATGAATTGAGTGGCTCTATCATATTTTCAAAGATTGATTTGTATAGTGGATACCACCAAATTAGGATGAAATTAGGAGATGAATGGAAAACTATGTTCAAAACTAAATTTAGTTTGTATGACTGGTTAGTGATACCATTTAGTGATACCCTTAATGAACATCTTGATCATTTACGTACTATTTTAAATGCCCTACGTGATGCACATTTATGTAGTAACATTACGAAGTGCATATTTTGTATGGATCGAGTCTCTTTTCTGGGCTATGTTATGACCCTGCATGGAATTAAAGTTGATGCAACCAAGATCGATGCGATTAAGAGTTGGTTGTCTCCTAAAATGATGACACAAGTGTAGAGTTTCCATGAACTTGCTGAGTTCTATCACCGTTTTGTGAAGGATTTTAGCACCATTGCGCACCATTGAATGAGTTAACCAAGAAAGGCGTTCCGTTTTATTGGGGACAAGTGCATGAAGACGCCTTCAACCTTCTTAAAAAGAAATTGACAAATGGCTCACTCCTACAACTTCTTGACTTTGGTAAGATTTTTGAGTTTGAATGTGATGCCAATGAAGCTGGTATTTGTGGTGTGCTCATGCAAGAAGGTAAACCTATTGCTTACTTTAGTGAGAAATTGAGTGGGCCTAGTTTAAACTATTCTAGTTATGATAAGGAATTATATGCTTTAGTTTGAACTTTGGAAACATGGTAACACTATTTGTGGCCTATGGAATTTGTTGTCCATTATGATCATGAATCCCTCAAACACATTAGAAGCCAATTAAAACTAAACCATGTATATGCTAAATGGGTTGAATTCATTGAATCTTTTCGTTATGTGATCAAACACAAGAAGGAAAAGGAGAATGTAATTGTTGATGCTTTGTCTAGGTTGTACACTTTGCAATCTTAATTGGATTTTTGTATTTTTGGTTTAGAGGTAATTAAAGAATTGTATGCTTCTGATGCTGATTTTAAAGATGTGTTAAATTGTAATGAGGGAAGATGCTGGAATAATTTTTTTTGAATAATGGCTTGTTGTTTAGAGCTAACCGGCCGTGCATTCCACCTAGCTCCGTTCACCTTTTGTTGTTACAGAAGTTGCATGGAGGAGGTCTCATGGGTCATTTTGGAGTGAATAAGATAGAGGACATATTAGCTGAACACTTCTACTGGCCTAAGATGAGGTGTGATGTTGAGCGTTTCGTGGCTCGCTACACTATGTGTCAAAAAGCTAAGTCATAACTGAACCCACATGGATTATATATGCCTCTTTCTGTTCCTAGTGTTCCTTGGGAGGATATTTCTATGAATTTTGTTTTAGGACTACATAGAACTAAGAAGGGGAGGGATAGCATATTTGTTGTGGTCTATCGCTTTTCTAAGATGGCACATTTTATTCCATGTTATAAGAGCGATGATGCTACAAATATTGTTGATTTGCTTTCAGAGATGTCGTTCGTCTACATGGAGTGCCCAACACCATTATTTCATATCGTGATGCTAAATTCTTGAGTCATTTTTGGAGGACTTTATGGGGGAAATTGGGGATGAAGCTGCTATTTTTTACTACTTGTCATCCTCAAACGGAAGGACAAACTGAAGTTGTGAACCACACATGGTCTATAATGTTGAGGGTTGTTTTGAAGAAGAATTTGAAGATGCGGGAAGAATGTCTACTTCACGTACAATTTGCTTACAACAACTGTTCACTGCATTTAACCACAAAAGATAAGCCCTTTTTAGGAGGTATATGGGTTTAACCCTTGTACTCCAATTGATGTATTGTCTTTACCAACTTCTAAAGAAGTTAATTTTGATGCTAAGAAACATGCTGAATTTATTCTTAAAATATATGAAACCGCTGGAGATAACATAGAACTTATGAATGTGAAATATCGACTTGTTGGTAGTAAGGGTTGAAAAGAATTAATATTTTAACCTGGTGATCTTGTTTGATTGCATTTGAGAAAAGATAGGTTCCTTGATTTGAGAAAGTCTAAATTGACGCCGAGAGCCAATGTTCCTTTTAAAGATCCCAAAAACATAAATGATAGTGTATACAAGCTTGATTTATCTACAGAATTTGGAAAAAGTCCTACATTCAACATTGCTGATTTAAAAACATACTTGGGAGAAGAAAATGAACTTCAATTGAGGACGACTCCAATTCAACAAGGGGAGCATTATGAGGGCATCACTTATTTGGACACACACAACACTCCTCCAGCCGCTACATATGCTACACATGGTCCCATGACTAGGGCACATTCATAATAATTCAATTATCATATGAGCTCGTTCCTAGAGTTGTTTAATTCAATTTCTGAGAATGGGTTGCTACCTGATGTATGTGATATGATTATGCTTAGGAACATAGGTAAGGACCAAAGAGAGACACATGGAGTCATGGATATGCTTAAGATGAATATTAAAGATCACCACATCACTTTGAGGCTAGGACAACTAAGAATGAAAGCTGGACATATCCTAGAATCTAGTTCGGCCTCTAGAGAAAGTGCTAACTTCAAACGAGCATAGAAGATGCATACGGAGTCCAAATGAGGTGATCTAGGACTTGTTGGAAAGCTTATGACATCCTCTTTCCAATAGTTCTAGTCCCACCTCAAAACTCTACCTAAGTGTGTTGCAATCTATGAATCAGTTCTAAACCTGGGCCCAGGGTATTGTATCAGTTTAAGCCCAACTAAGGGATTGTAGTGGGATGCTCCTCTTCCCTCATGCATGTGCTCTCCACATCCCTAGCCTCTCAAATAGGGTTAGGGTTTAGTTTTTAATTGTTAGCCCCCGTGTGCAACATCCACGCCTTCTCTAGTATCAGTTAGACCTACGGAAGTGTGTTTCTGAACCTCACAACTACTTTTAGTGCTCTAATTCCTATTTGTAATTCAGATTGCTTTTACTTTGTTCTTGCTTCATTCTACGGTTGCATTGCACGAATCAATCTTCGTGATTAGGTCAGTCGTGTTCTTGACACAGTTAATAACCATTCGGAGTGTAGTTTAGCGATTGCTTAGCGTTCCAAACACGTTCAGTTGGTAGCCATCATCATCAAAGTCATCCTCCACAAATCGTTAGTTATCCCTTACCGAAAGATCAGGACCTACCCTCGTATCAAAGGGGGTCTTTTATCCTCATTGCTCTTTGACATTCTTGCTGATGGGTTGGCATGCTTAATTCAGAAAGCTCAGGAAAGAAGGCGTCCAAACAGCTTAAAGCCAGGGCTTTTGGGCTTGTTGATGTGTATTTTGGCTACAAATGTATTGTAGCGGCTGGTAGTTTTTATGAGTCAAAAAATAAGAAAAAATAGTAAATAATTCAGAAAAATTAGAAAATGCTGCTAAATATTTTGGGACAATGCAAAAGAATAAGGAGGAAAACAAAGAAAAGCCACAAAAAGGACCAAAAAGGTGAATTTTAGAAGAAAAAAAGTGAAGCTATTTGGAGCGGGGCCTTAGGCCTAGACATTCTTTGGCATGGTGACGACACAATATTTTTGATTGACGATGATAGTAATAGTGCCATGATAAGTATATTCTTTGTTTGTTTGAGCAAATGTCTGGACTCAAAATCATCTTCCATAAAAGTGGTATTTATTATGGTCTAGGAACAGCTGACAGAATAAGGAGAGGTATGGGGAAATCTTCACTCGTAAGATTAGTATCTTGCCTGTCGGTCGCTTGTTTCAGCGATAACTTCCGGCTTCTGATTTTTAATTCATTATCTTTAATGTTGTCTTTTTCTAACTTTTGACTTTTTTTGGGTTTTTTCTTCCTTTTCTTTTTTATTGTATTCTTTCGTATTGTTCGTGATGGACTAACCTGTTTTTTATTTTTAAAATATATAAATTTAATTACGTCAAATAAGCCACTACCAACTATAATGAAAAATAAGCCACCTACAGTGAAAAAAGCCGTAAACCATCACCAAACTGAATGCCCTCGCAACTCTAGGAAAGCTGAAGAGAAGAAGGAGAGGTATAGGGAAATCTTCACTTGTAAGATTAGTACCTTGTCTCTTAGGCCCTGTTTATATTGGCTTCTAAAAGTTTCTTTTCTACAGTAAACAACTTTTCTACAGTACATAGTTTTCAAACAGAGTATCTTTTCAAGTCGGGATCTATTAGTCGATTGTAGCAGATACTGTAGTGACTTCATTTAAATAAACCAAAATCGCACGTAAGTGTTTCTCTTCATACAACTTCTCTATAAGCTGCTACTATTTAAAAAAAATCAAAAGCTACTGAAAACCAATATAAACATACCCTTATTATTGCCACCCACTCATGTTCCTATAGATGCTAAGAGGCTGAGGAATATTTCCTGAAAATCCATGGAAGATAAATTTGAGGAAAAGCCGAGTGGGTGGCGAGGGAAGCTGCTATCACGTGGAGGGAGGTTGATATTGGTGAATGCTGTTTAGTTGCTGTTAATGGCACTCGTTTTTACTTGCTGTCTTTTCTTCGAATTCCTAGAGTGGTCCTGAAAAGATTGGATTATTTTAGGGCTAGACTTGTTTGGCAAGAAGGCAATGGGGTTAAAAAAATACCACCTTGTCAATTGGCGGATATTTGGAAACCAAGGGGTCTAGGGTTCCGGACATGAGCGTGATGAACGTAAGTCTAGTATACTTTGCAAGTGGCTTTGGAAGTTGGAGACCGAGAAAAGGTGTGTGACAAACCCTTCTGAAAAGAAAATATACCCAACCTGATGATATCGGCCCATCTTTTTGGCTTTTAAAAATTACTTTTCAATTTTTCTATAGTAACTAACTTTCAAACAAAATGTCTTTTTAAAATAGATTCTATAAGTTAATTGTAATATACGATGTAGTGGCTTCATTTATATCGCCCAAATCAGCACGCAAGTTTCTATTACTTTGTATCCACTCTCACGAATAGTCTAAAAGCTATAAATCATAACAAAAAATTATAAGCTGAAACTAAAAATAACATGCCCGATGTCTAAACCCAACCCACTTAACCTTATGGTGTCCAAGGATAGAACCACACAATTATCAGGGAGTTTATCAAAGTACGAAATCATGACTATCTAATACCTTATGTGACATGACTATAAAGTAAAGCATGTGTAATATAATTTTAAACAAAATAGTTTGCATTTAAAACTAGGAGTGACATGATCAATCATAATTATTTGTCTTACTCAAATGTGGAGGGCTCGAGGTCTTGTTTAGTAGCGGTGGCGTCCGGAACGTCGGGATCTATATTCGTAAAAAACGTACGAATTCAACTCAAATCCAAATAGATTCAAACATACTTCATAAATTATTATTGTGGTACTGATTGAAAGATCTTGAATTTAGAAACAAAAATTACTTCATTTAGACTTGAAATGAACAAAGTTATGACCCTTTGAAAATTGGCCCGGGAGGAAAATCCTAACAGGTGGAGTCCACGGTTTCTCCTTTTTATTTTCTATTTTTTTTGAGAAAACCTTCTGTGGCTGACACGTGGGGGCTGTTGGTCAACGACAGGTTCACATAGACCGAGTCCACAAGCCTATCTCTGTCTAGTAGGGTCCATATGTCAGTGGTGTATTTCTTAATTAAGGTTTAATCTGATTTTCCTAATTACAGAGGTCCCATGTCATACTGATAATATATACTAAGCAAAGTGTAACCACTTAACTAACTTTAATCCCTGTGGGGCCTGTCTGTCACTGAGAGAGTAACAGAGCTGGAACAGACTAGCTCACGGTGGAGCTCGTTACCGAGCTTGCCGGTGGCGAGCGCGGGGACGGAGGTGCACGGATAAGGGCCAAAACGGGTTGCTAGGTTCAAGACACACTGATTGGTAGTGGCAGCAGCCGGAGAGGTGCCCTATGGCGGTGGCGCGACGGCGATGAGCGGCGGAACTCCTCTGGCCAACGGCGGCGTTGGCATAGCAGCAACAAACGCGGAGCAAAACCTACTCCGATGCAGGCGAGGCCGTGCAGGGCGGCTCGGGCGATACGGCAAAGCGAGGTGAAATAGAGCCTCTAGAGCATTACTAGAGGCCCTGGCGAAGCTACTAGGGTCAGCTCGGGGACCTAGGTCACTGGAGCTGAGCTTGGCGGCGACAAATCACAGCGGTGACAGCACGGGCTAAGGCGAGGACTACGAAACAAGGTTTCAAATAGCCGGCTATAGCCACCGCTATAGCCAGATTTAGCCTTTGGGAAGGCTAAGGGCTAAGAGAATTCAATTTTAGCGCTAAACAGTGTTTGCCGCTATTAGCCGGATTTAGCCCGCTAAATCCGCTAAATGGACTGCTATTTAGCCCGCTAAGGAGGAAATAAAACCTGAAGTGAGCCGAATCGGAGCTGACCAAATTCAAAACTTATGTGTTTGTTTAATAATGTCCTGAAGGAATGCACTATGCCTCACTATTTGCTGCTATGAATGTTTTTGTATGCTAAAATATCCTTGATTATATGCTTGTATGTGCATAAAACATTGAATTATGAGTTTTTTACATATACTTTTACTAATCCGCTAAATGAGGCTATAGCCCGCTATAGCCTTTTATAACCTCTGCGGAACCTATCCGCTAAATGTCTTAGCCGGCTATTTGAAACCTTGCTACGAAACCGAGCCTATCCTACCAAATCAAGGCTAGTCACAATCTACGAGCTGCAATGAAGCTATCTACGCCCGTGGTGCTCGCAATCGGGCCGTGGGTGAAGTCCTCCACGGCGGCCGGTTCTGCGAGTCTGGAAGTAGGTAAAGACGCGAAGAATAAGAACGGGACTCACCGGAATCAAGGAAGTAGAGGAGTTGCGGCGGCGAGCTACGTGTTCTCCGAGCCAGCGTCTAGAACGAAAGGGATGCTCCGACGGCTCTGGGCCATGGCAACAGAAGGGAATACGCGCATCAGAGAGAGCGGGTGAAGGCGATTACAAAGAAGACACGGGCCACGGACCTCCCAGGCTCCCAGCTTTCCTTAAATATGCAAAGGCAAGGGATACATCCGACCTCGCAGCTTTCCCTGAATACGCAGTCACAAAACGGCCTTGTTTTCGCCTGACATGTCATTACATCATTAAAAAGCCAACAGGATGGCCGTACTGCTTCGTCCTTGAAGACGTCTAGGAATTATTTGAATGCGTGGGGCATAAAGACGTCGCGAATTATTTGAAGAGATGGTCAATCATAGGAAGCGTTGGTGCGTGGGGGATAAAGACGTCGCGAATTATTTGGAGAGACGCAAGCGAACAAACACCACAGAGCCACCGAGCCTCCCCGGCCACCTGCCGAGCCGCTGCATGCCTGCATGCATAGATTTGAGGACGAATCATAAAAGAGGGCTTGCCGATCAGAAAGGATAATCCAGCATTCCAGGCTTTCCAGCTCATGTCCTTTTGATGGAATAGCTACAGAGTACTCGTTAATAAAATCATGTTTAAGCGAATAGTTTAGAAGGCGGAGAAGCACAGTGCACAACTGAAAGAATAAAGAGGGATTTGGGCATGCTCTAAATGGTTTTAGTTTTGATCTTATTTGGCTTTCAGCTTATATTAAGCTATAAGCCACTTAAAACGTGTCAGTTTCTAATTTTAACTTATTTTGGTTTTTTAACTTTTTGCCTTTATTATTTTGTATTATCCATAATGATATAATATTTTTATTTTTAAATTAAATGATTGGAACAAACTAATCACTGCTATAGCACAATTTTCAATAAAAACCATTATCCAAAGCCGTAAGGTTATGCTCAGTGGAACGGCCCTAATGCCACGAGTGATTGTTTTACTTGGGACAGATTCCGGCAAGTCATGTTGTGTCTTGCGAATTGCAAACTGTCCCAATAATAAGTACTCCACAGGCTTCAAAAGATAAAGTAACTACACCAGATATATCTCAAGTCTGACAACGTTATCTCTAAGGTGATGATCATATGCTTACTCTAGTGGCTGCCATCCTGGCTGTCAGGGTGATACTTGTTTGGCCTGTTCTTCATGACAGTAGCTTATAGATTTTGATTAAAATTTTTAAATTTTAGATGTTCGTGATAGAGATTACAGAGAGATATTCACTTGCGATTTTGGCTCGTACAGATATTGGATTTTTAACATATGCAATAATTAACTTGTAGACCCCGTCTTGAAAAATATTCCGTTTAAAAGTTAGATACTGTAACAAAAACCAAAAGCTGCTTTAAAAAGCCGCATCAAACAACCCCCTTTGTCTTATAGCTTTTATCCATAGCTTATGATTTTTGGGCTATTCCTGAGAAAGAGTACAGAGTAACAGAAACTCGCATGTGGTTTTGATCAATATAAATGAAGTCATTACAGTGTATACTATAATTAACTTATTGATCCGTCTTAAAAATATACTTCGTTTAAAAGTTAGTTACTGTAGAAAAGCCAAAAAGCAGTTTTTAGAACACGAAAAGAATGAGCTCACAAGCTTGACAAAGGTAAATTTTCTTTCTTTGATTCATTCAAGCGACATATGCTAAGGGAAGAGGTCCATTTTCTGCCTTCAACAACCAGGAAAGTCCAATTTTCACCGTAAGTACAAAACCAATTAGCATTGATCCTTCAACCATTAAAACCGGATTGGAAAATCATGTGGTGCTTGAGGTCGATCACGAGTTCAAGCCTAACTTTTTGCTCTGTAACTTCTATTAGTTTTTTTTTTGCATAATTAAATATAAAAATTAAAAAAGTTATATCATCATAGACAATACAAAAGAATAAGAGAATAAAAAAAGCAAAAGAGACAAAAAGAAAGTTAAAAAGAGACAAAATTAAGAAGCCAGAAATCCATTGCTCAAGCCCGTTCCTTGCTTAATTCAAAGACATTTAGTTCCTTCTCCAGCTTGTTCTATCTTTACTTACCTCCTGCTCTTTGCCGCTGCCATAGATAGTGGTTCCACCATTCAACGCCATGGCAGACGATGGAAGGAAAGAGGGCGGCAAATAGCAGGTGCGACGGTAGGTAGTAGCACCGCAGCAGTGTTGGGCTGGCGGACTCAAGTCGGCGGGCAGAGAGCCAAAGAGATGAGAGAAAAAGAAGAGAGCGAGGAAGGAAGAAGAGAGGGAGACAGGGAGGAAGATAACTTGTTAATTTTTAACCAGCAATACCACATGTAAACAGCACGTCAACTAGAAACAGGGATGGTATTGGTATTGAGTCAAGAGGTTATTTGCACCTTCAGACAAATGTTTTCCTCTCCAACAGCTTAATTTCTTATCATATCTTTCCTCAACACTAACCAACTCAAAATTTTAGTTTTCTATAGTGAATTGAAATGCCTGGATATCTAAAAATGACAGTTGCCCCCACAGCATAGCCAAAAATTTGTGTACTGTGTACATATCTTGAGATCCAGCAGCCTCACCAAACAAGAATAGTTCACTGTTGTGAAAAGTGATCATCAGCCAGACGCAACTTCAAAAGCGTTCAACAGAGTCTTCAAATTTTTGGCCCAGACTAAATTGTGATGTGAGAAGTGGATGGTGCCATCCGCATGACGGAAAGCCCAGCATGATCCAAATGACGAATGACACCATACCAACTTTGATAGTTGATGCCTTCAGGGGTGAAAGTTGGACGTTTTGCAATTGAGTGTAAACTTTTAGACTTTCATGGCAATTGCAGGGTAAAATAGACTTCTTCCTATAATAAAATCTAAATGACTACTAGACAACAAAATATCATTTTCAGATCATGTGGTTAGGTCTAAAATATTTATGATGATGAATAACTGACAATATTATTTATCGATGTTATTTGAGACATGTGACGTGTATGGACTCATATCGGTCAAGTTGAAAAGAACTTGACTGGGAAAGATGTTGTTTTGGTCTTTGTATGTGTAGGGTATCTTGGAGACGATCGTGATCTACAGCGAGGACTGAGAAATAGCTTGGTGTAAAGTCATGGCACAGAGGGCCAATAATGCTGAAGAAGATAGTCATGTTTAAGTTGGAGCGCATGGTGATCAAATATGGATGATGCGTATTGGAGCCATGGAGGTGTGATCCGGAGGCTACGACATGTTATAAAAGTTAAAAAAAATACGTGACTTGGTTGTTTGAATTGGATATGAATTTGTTTGGACCTTAGACTATAAATAAAGAGGGATTTAAGTGCTAACCCAGAGGCTGATAGATATAATTTTCATGCTAAGCTTTGAGGGGCTAGGAGGGCCTTTGTAGCCATAAACATGATCCAATAATAAAAATCAGATCAAATTTAGGAAAGAAAAACGCCATTGCTGAATCCATCGATCGGCGCAAGCGTAGGAGAAGCGCATCATGCATACTAGGCATAGGTGTTGGGATATGGGTAGGCTATACTAGCATAGATTACAAATTTTCTACTGTGTAAATCAGAAAGCCATGCGAGTAAGAGTTCATGGATCATTACCACTAAATGCGCAGTGTAGTGAAAGTAGAGTTGAAGCAGTCGATTCAATGAAGAGCGCGTCAGTATAGTGGTAGTAGTCGATCGTCCTCCGGCCAACCGTCTCCTCCTTGAGATGGTCTTGATTAGTGCCACAGGTGTAGTAGCGCCTCTACCGAAGTCCACACATTCAGAGATGGAACACCGTGCATCAGCGTGCTAGCACCAGCATGCACGGCAGGAGATATAAGAGATGACGGCTAGGGTTTCAACAGGTGTGTTTTAGGGGGCCTCCCTCAGCCCCGCATCTCTCTTTATATAGTCTCCAATCGGTTCCTTATCCGATACGCAAAGATCAAATCCCACTCGGAAACTATCATCTGGATCCTTGTCGTTCTGGCTCATTAAGTGTGTGACACGGTAGGTTCATGTATGTTTGGCCATAGGCTGAAAACTCCTTTTTGGTCGATAAGTCGGTACTGATCCCTAGTAGGACATAACGACTTCTAAACATACATAAAGATCATATCGAACGAATCTAAGTAGTGCTTCTGTACTGATCCCATTGCCTTATGATCCAGATCGAACTCAAGGCGAGAAGCGTGCTATCCTATGATAGCTCGATGTTTCACTCGTGCCTGCAGTGGATTACTCAGTTGTGATTGATTCCTCAATCATATTTGGCATGGCCATGCACTTTCTTAATCCAACCACATTAAGGGGTCCAAGATATCTCTCCTGTTATATAAGAGGGGCAAATTCCATCTTGATCGCTCAGATTCCTCCGCATGTTTTATAGTAAATCCGAAAGCTACCTTTATTATCACCCAGTCTGGAGTACTATTTGGTAACAGTTAAGTAAACAATTACACATGTAGGAAACAATGACGATATTAGGTCTAAGGATCCTACACACACTATGTGTGAGACCAACTGATGGCACTTAAAAATATAACAATTCTCGTAGTGTCTCATGATGGGTCAATCCAACATCATGTTTTCTAACATGTGTTTATATTATTGATTAGATATCTCATATCCATGATCCATGAAACATGATCATCAATCAATATATGTACAGATCTATAAACTATAATGGTCCCATATAATGATATAAGATCAGGGATAATTTAGAATAACATCAAAATATGAATAACGAGTTTCACGAATAAGTCAGATACTTGTTGATCAATATAAAAGATATTTACTCAAGGAACAAAATAACATTCTATTCAAATAATTATAAATATAAAAGTAATACAATTATCTTTATAATTACCTCTAGAGCATATCACTAACACAAGGCATCACGTCGGGAGCACAGAGTACAGCGGAGGTGCTGCCATGCAAGAAGATACCAAACCGATCTGGTGTTATTTCTCTCTCCAACAGGAAAGAGTGCACATGCGTCAAGACAACATAGAGCAGTGAAGAACTTGGTGCTGCATGTGCAGCGTGAAGATCGGGGAGGCAAGGCAACAATACGGGTCACGTCGATCACGTCGTTATCAGGGACCGACGGGTCCTACGTAGCAAACAGGACTTTTCTTGATGTTTTTGCTTCGTATGTCCTGGATGAAGCAGTAACAGAGCAGAAATGTTTGGAAAAAAAATTCCAACGAGTTTAACCAGCGAAAGCGACGTCTCAAATTTTTTAGTTTTCTATAGTATTGCTACTACAATATTGCTAAATATTTTTAGTCTTGCTACATTACACACGTAGTTAGCTACGGTACCAAAGAAAAACATTTTTCCTTTTTCTTTTGTTGTTTGTTGTTTTTGTGTTCTTACTATATTGACAGGTTGGACAATGATAAGACAATAAATTTGAGAAAGAAAGCTTTCGCTGTAGATTAGAATCACTCACCCTTCTTTGATTGCCATCTACGATTCTACATGTGGTATCAGAGCAGACTGTAATGGCATTAGATCGAGATCAGTTTTTAGGTAAGCCACTGTTTTTAATGGATCAGATTATATCTATTGGAAAACATGCATAGAGGTTTTTCTATAAGCACAAGGTTATGCTATTTGAGAAAAAGTTAAAAATTCATATGTAGTGCCTAGTGTTGTTACTACTAAAAATACTGTTGATATTGAAGCTAATGTTAAGGTTAGAAATATTTTGTTGCAAGGTGTAAGTAGAAATGAGTTTGTTAGAATTGTTCATATTAAATCTACTAATAAAATTTAGACTGCTCTAGCTGATTATCATGAATTTTCTAAGTCTGTTAAAGGTGTTCATTAAAACCAATTTAAAAGGTAGTATTTTTAATTTGAGATTGTTGTGGTTACAAACCAAACAGAGAGAGAGAGGTGTGGTAGTGGAGAGTTAGGTGAGCAATGCTTAGCGTTCCTCTTATGGCCTGTATCGTGTGTGTGTGTGTGTGTGTGTGTCTATATATATGTATGTATGTATATATATATATATATATATATATATATATATCCACATAGGGAGTGTTTTTACAACCTTACCCTTACACCTGAGTAACCCCCTCGAGGGTATTTATGTCATTACATATGTCCCATATTGGGCTTCACAGCCTTCTAACAAGCCGGCTGGGCTTAGGTGGGGGCCACCCCTACAACAGGAGCCTCTCACGGTGAAGGGCTTCACAGGCCGAAGCCATGTTGTCGACCCATTTGGCCCCCTCCGTCCCTACGGCCTGTGAACTTCTGTATTTGTTTGATGGAGTTGTTTGATGGAGCCTTATTGCCTGATGTAGTCTCCGCCCCGCAGCGAGGATATAGCGTTGGGCGGGTTGCCGAAGTCGTCCTCGCCCGTAGGGCCCTTCAGTGGCAGGGTCGAAGTCAAAGTCACAGCAGAGATGTGCTCTTATCGCGGACAGGTTGAGGCGTCGGGTGGGGCCAGCTCTCGTTCTTGACACCGCAGCTGAGTGCAGGGGCTCCGCCCGGAGACGGGTCCGAGGCAAGCTCATCGCGGGGGTGCTACTAGAGGTCACGCTATAGGCGTGGGGCCGACATGTGGCCCAACCGAGTCGTGGCCCGGAGTCGTTGCCTTAACGCCGGCGTGAATCGCGACGACCCCTGGGATGTCAGGGGGGCAGGCAGCCGCAACCATGCATGCTGTCCCAATAGAAGAGTATACATGGCGAGGCGCGATTGGTGTGTCGTGGTCTGTCGGCGGTCGCACGACCGTGGTCACGCATCCCTTCCCGAGAGAGGTGGGATGCGTGGCGGGATGCTATTGGCATGTCGTGCGCTGTCGGGCGGCTTGCATCTGCGCTCCCTCGCCTACCAGCAGTTGTGCTCCTCGATCACCGGGGGGCGAACCGCCAAGCACCTGTCGGTTGCAGTCCCGTCGATTGGAATGCCGCCGGTTGACCTTCCGCCAGCCTGGTGACTCCCCGCGGGGCGAGCATGGGTATAAATACGTCGGTACTATGGCTTGTTCCTCCCTCATCCCCGGTTGCTTGTCTTGTTCCTGCACACGATTATCTTCTCACAAGTAGGCCTACTTTTGTTCATCTGTGTTTGATGATTGCGTCTACTGACGCTAATATCAGCCAGCGTTGATGAACAACAGGCGGCCTATTTATGAGAACAAGTCAAAGCTTGTTATAGATCGGCAGTCGCGCTCCCCTATTATGGGGGCCGCGGGGGTTGGACTCCCATTGGTCGGGGCCGGGAGGTTGCTGCGCGAACTTCGGAGCCGCGGTGGCTTCCGGCGTCGCTGTGCGGGTTTGATCGGGGCAGACTCCAGAGTCTTCGCGCGGACCAGAGATTGTAGGGACAAATGGTATGCCGCGGCTCGAGGATGGTGCTTGGATGGCGTTGTAGGTTAGACCGGCGCCTGCTCGTCTCCGTACTCCACCCGCCGGGGGCGTCCCATTAAGAGGAAGCCAAATCTGTGGTGGCATAGCGAGGTGCCCCTTCACGGGGGCGGGGCCGAAGTTGGAGCCGGAGTCTCCTTGTTGGAGCGGAAACCCCGTCGAGGTTGACTAGCCCATGGCCTACCACTGCTGCATTGATGGTCCCGAAAATCGCGTCGACACGCATCGGAGAATGCGCCACGTCGTGCGACCTGTATTTATTCTCGAGGAGCGGTCGTGGAGGATGCTATTGGCGCGTCGTCTGTTTGTCGAGCCCTGCACAACTGCGCTCGTCGCGCGCGCATAAGCGGCATGTGCACGCCGGCCGGATCGCCGTGAGGCGGCGGTTCGTCTCCCGTCAGTTATGCTTATCGGCAGTGCAGGAGATGAAGGGGCTTTAAATACCCCCTGTGGCGCTATGTCTGCGCTCTCCTCAAGCCTTCTGATCCCTCTTCCTGCGCCCTGTTCTCTTTGCCTTCTTTGCTACCACGCTGTCCCGTCATTGTCTAGTTCCCGGAGAGCGATGGCGCATGGCGAAGAACACGCTCAGCAGGCCGGCGGTAACGCCATCTCCCAGCGGTCATCGCCGCTCGAGGGACACGATTCCACGCTGGTAGACAAATGGTGGGTGGCGACGCAGAAAATGGAGGGTCCGTGCTCCCGCGTTTTGGGCCCGACGCTTGCGACGGAGGAGACGATCCGCACCCTATTGCGCGAAGGGAAGCTATCGGACCGCTAGGAGGTGCGACTGCCCACTGGCGACGAGACGAAACCGCACCCCAAGAAGTCAGAGGCGATTGTCTTCATCGCGTATTTTGAAGCCGGACTTCGCATCCCGGCTACCATGATTGTTGGTGTCGTCTTGCGAACCTTCGGGCTTGAGCTGGCGTAGCGGACCCCGAACGTGATAGCCCGCCTAGCCATGTATAGCTGGGCCTTGCATACGGAGGCATGCTGGCCCAACGCCTCGTTGTTCGCATTTCTTCACGACGCGTGGTGCCAACCGAAGAAGCGGAGGGATGGGACATTTTCCAACTTCGGTAGCGTCAACTTCATCCTACGGTCGTCTTGCGGGAAGATCTTCCCCGCCAACTCGACTCAGGTGAAGTGGGAGCCGAACTGGATGAAGTGGTGGTTTTACCACCGTGTGGCGAGCGGTAGTGGCCTCGAGTGCTCGGGCCGGTTAGTGGCGTTCAATACCATGCTTGGCACACCGAATGATGACGAGGACCGGCGGAGGGCGCAAAGGCTCGTGGGGATCACCGCCCGGTTCAACATGCGCAAAGGAGTTTGTCATGTGTGGCATGGTGCCGCTTGCCGATGGATGGCGCATCACAGCTGGAAGCCTTCTGCGCGATAATGTTCGCCTGTCCGTGTCTTTGCTATCGAGACCCACCGACCCTCGTAAGTCTTGTTGGAGCCTTGCTTTTTTGCTTCTTCCTTTTGGACTGTCTTTAAACTCCGCCCCTTGCCGCCTATAGGGGTTCTCCTGGAGGACACGGAGCACGCGGTAGGCATGTTCCTCGGACCGTATACGGCCAGGGAGCACGACCTTCGCGTAGCGACTGCGGAGGCGGAGCTGGGGAGGATAAACTGTGTGTGCGAGGCCCTGGGTATTGAAGTGTCGGAGCACACGACTCCGGTCCTAAGCCAACCTCGCCGTCGAGACAACGATGCCAAGGGGAAAGGGCTGCTGTCCTGTCGGAGGGCTCAGTCCTCTGCGGCCGCACCCGTCGCGTTGGTTACCGTCGCTTCCGTTTGGACCTGGAGGCGGGCGTGGAGGACAAAGGCGAAGGGTCTCTGGGCGGTGCCAGGGACTAAGAGTGTATCGCGGACGACCAAGAGGGGGAAGCCTCATCGCCCGCAGCGGTCGCTGAGGTGGGGGTGCCACCCGCGAATGATGTAGGGGCAGAGCCCTCGCCCATGGCGGTTACCGAGGCAGGGCTGCCACCTACAGAGGTTACTAGCGCGGAGCATCCGCCTGCGGCAGTCACCGAGGCAGGGTCCCCACCTTACTCCCCCAAGGTGAAGCGGCCGCACGTACGATCACCTGCTCGCCTGAAGGGGAGGTTCGCTATGGCGACAAAGGTCGGGAGCCTGTGGGACTCCGATTCTGACACTGAAGTCCCCCGGCCTCACTTCCCCATGGCTCCCTCCGAATCTGCGGTGACCGGGGTCAGGAGTCTGCTGAAATTAGCCTCCGACCCAAAGGACATCCCGGAGGAGTTCACCAGCTGATGCTGAAGGTAGGCTCAGCGTCTTTGGCCTAATCCTGTGGTGCCTTTGTTGGGCTCTAACCGCTACGTTTCTCCGTAGCAGTATGCTTCCCCGAGCGCAGACAACCTGCAGGGCGCGGGGACGTTCCGTTGGAAGGGACGCCTGACGTGCCTGAAACTGTCGTCATGGATGCCATGCGCCCATGTCTCGCAGATTTCGTCCCTCGCTCGAAGGTGCTGGGAGCGTGGCGAGGGGTCGCGGATAATGCGGCTGCGAACCTGGATCGCCAGGTGCTGTTGACATGCGGGCTGGAGCTCCTTGGGGGCGCCCTGGAGGTCTCAAAAATGAGGGTGAGTATCTGACCTTTTAGCAACGCCTGGTTCTTCTGCAGTTTACTAACAGCCTTATTGTATAGACCCTCGCCCTTAGTCAGGTATTGCAGGCGGCTCACACCCGCGAGCGGGGGGTGTTAGAGGACTGGCTGCGCGCTGCTGAAGAGGCCCTTCGCGCAGCCGAGGAGGCGCACTCTGCCAAGGATGACCGCATCCAACGTTTGGAGGCGGAGCATGCGGAGGCGATCTCATACGCCGAGGCGCTCGTGGCGGTGGCGCGGTTAGCGGCCATAGAGGTGGCACAGCAAGCGGCTGCGAAGGAGCGGGATGGCCTACTCCAGCAAATCGCTATGCTAGAGAAGGAGAAAGGCCGTGTTGCCGCGTCTCTTGGGGGAGCGAGACCAGACTCTGGGCGACGCCTCGGTGGCCGCGTGGGATGCCATGCTGGCTTTGGAGGGCGCCCTTGAAGATCTTGTCGCCAAAGTGCCGCCTCGCTCCTTCGGGCCCGAAGAGCTGTCGCAGATGCTTCGTCGGATCGGGGATGCAGCCAACCTTGCTCGCAACACCGCGACGTCCTTCAGCAACCACTGCTCCTACGTGACCTCGTGCCTGGCGTGTGCGCTCCTGTGGCACCAGGGCTGCCTGCATGTCGACGAGCTGGCTGACCCCCAACTGGAGATGTCGGCCGGGGCCAGGGTGATGTCCGGTGCCGTGCGCACTGTTCGCCCCGCTGTTCAGGTTTTCCACGAGAGGATTTGGGAGTACATTGGGGAGGCTGCGGCAAAGGTCGAGCTGCGACGGACCATGTCCAATGAAGGGAACCTCGGCCGATGGCTGGATGAAGTCCCACGGCGCGACGAAGGTGGCATCGAAGCCTCAGGGCGTGACACGAACCCACAGGTGTGACACCGGGGCTCTCATGTATTGGTGTGTGTTGTAATATGCATGCCCCTTCTATGAATAAAGTAGAAATTGCCCCCATGTTCTGACTAGTGTATCCCTGTGTTCCGAGCTGCTGCCTGATAAGGAACGGCTGCTAGTTTCTCACCTCGTGACTCGACGGCGTCTTTGATGCTGGTGGTGGGCCGAAGAGTCGTTGGATTTCTGGGCGGGCTGGGTCTCTTCGAGCGAGGCTTTGACGCAGACACATGTTAAGGAGGAGCCGGCCGAGTAGCGGCTGTGAGCATCCAAGGACGCTTGTACATTTGACTTTTACCGCGCTCCCTTGTAAATGTCCTCCGACGAATACAAAAAAAGCTTTAGTTGAAGTATGCCTCCAGTGTCTCTGTCACTTCTTACGACCGTGCTTTCCTCCAGTAGGCTCACAGGACTTTATTTCGCGCTAGCCTATACGCTAGGTAGACCTTCGCGTGCTTCGTCCTCTACCCTTCGAAGTGATGGCAGCGGAGCTGCCGCCTAACCAAGGTAGACATGCAAGCGCTCTGTCTTCTACCCTTGGAAGTGGTGGCAACGGAGCTGGCGCATAGTCAAGGTAGACATGCGAGCGGTCCGTCCCCTAGCCTTCGAAGTGGTGGTAGCGGAGCTGACGCCTAGTCGAGGTAGACGCGCGAGCGCTCCGTCCCCTACCCTTCGAAGTGGTGGTAGCAGAGCTGGCACCTAGTCGAGGTAGATGCGCGAGCGCTCCGTCCCCTGCCCTTCGAAGTGGTGGCAGCGGAGCTAGCCCCTAGTCGAGGTAGATGCGCGAGCGCTCCGTTCCCTACCCTTTGAAGTGGTGGCAGCGGAGCTGGCGCCTAGTCGAGGCAGACATGCGAGCGCTCCGTCCCCTATCCTTGGAAGTAGTGGCAGCGAAGCTGAAGCCTAATCAAGGTAGACACACAAGTGCTCCGTCTCATACCCTTGGAAGTGGTGGCAGTGGAGCTGGCGCCTGGTCGAGGTAGACGCGCGAGCGCTCCGTCCCCTACCCTTCGATGTGGTGGCAGCGGAGCTGGCACCTAGTCGAGGTAGACACGTGAGCGCTCCGTCCCCTACCCTTCAAAATGGTGGCAGCGGAGCTGGCGCGTTGTCGAGGTAGATGTGTGAGCGCTCTGTCCCCTACCCTTCGAAGTGGTGTCAGTGGAGCTGGCGCCTAGTCGAGGTAGACGCGCGAGCGCTCCGTCCCCTATGAAGGCTGACCCACGGGTAGGGCTGCTTCCCCGCGCTGATGACTCCCATACTCGCTGTCATGGGGCGCGCGGGGACAGTGGCCACGCGCCTAACTTGTGCTCCACGGGGTGCGCGTGGGCGCAAGCCTCTGCTGCGCCTTATTGGCGCCCCGTGGAGTGCGCGTGGAGGCAAGCCTTTGTTGCGTCTTGTGCACACTCCGTTGGGTGCGCGCAGAGGCAAGCCTCTGCTGCATCTTGTTTATACTCTGTGGAGTGCGTGGGACCATCAACCACGTCTTATTTATACTTCGTAGAGTTCGCACAGGGATAACGCCCATGTGTGCGCGGGAACATCCGCGTCTTGTTTATACTCAGTAGAGTGCGCAGGGACAACATCCGCGTCTTATTTATACTTCGTAGAGTGCGTGGGACCATCAACCACGTCTTATTTATACTCCGGAGAGTACGCATAGGGATAACACCCATGCGTGCGTGGGAACATCCGCGTCTTGTTTATACTTAGTAGAGTGCGCAGGGACAACATCCGTGTCTTATTTATACTCCGTAGAGTGCGTGCGGAGGTGGACCTCGATGCTACGTCTTATTTATACTCCGTAGAGTGCGTGCGGAGGCGGACCTCGACGCTACGTCTTATTTATACTCCGTAGAGTGCGTGCGAAGGCGTCCCCCTGCACGTCTTTGTTTATACTCACAAAGAGTACGCCCGTGAACGCATGTCTTTGTTTATACTCACGGAGAGTGCACGCACAAACACATATCTTTGTTTATATTCATGGAGAGTGCGCGCGTGAACACGTTCGTTTATACTCGCGGAGAGTGCGTGCGTGAACACGTATCTTTGTTTATACTCATGGAGAGTGCGCGCGCGAACGTGTGTCTTTATTTATACTCACGGAGAGTGTGCGTGGAGGTAAGCCTCCATGCGTTTTTTGCAGGAAACAAAACGAGTTTTGCAAACAGTAAACTTTATTGAATTCCCGTTTGCGCAGGTGAGCGATTACAAAAGATGAGGTACTAACCACTGGTCGCTCAAGGGTGGGAATGGCAGTGATTGTCGCTGCCGTGGCAGCAAGGCAGGGCACGGTGGGAGCCTCTACTGCTGGAGCGATCCGCGTGGGAGCCCGGCGGGATGCTTCCTGAGGCCACCGAGGATCCTTGCGTTGGTGTGCCCGGTCTAGGAGTTCCACTGAGCCTCATGGTGCAGGCCTCGGGTACCGAGCTCTATGCGTCGGGCCATATCCTGGTCGCCATGGGCGGTGATGATACCCTACGGGCCCGGGAGCTTCATGCATAGGAAGCCGTGGTGTGGAACTGCCCTGAAGGAATTCAGGGTTGGTCGCCCCAATATGGCGTTGTGGGGGTACAGGATATCGACGACGTCGAAGGTGACATCTTCGCTCCTCACGTTGTCGTCCCAGCCAAAGGAGATATGCAGGCATATTTGGCCTAGCGCTCGCAGGGGCTGACCTCCGAAGCCTTGCAGCGGGATTCCAAAGGGGCCCAAGCGACTTCGAGGGATCCCCATCTGGTCGAAGGCCGCTGTGAACAAAATGTTTGCAGAGCTTCCTCCATCGACTAGGACGTGCCTGACATCGCATCCTGCGATGGCAACCTGGATGACCAGGGGATCTTGGTGGGGGAACTCTACGCCCTCAGCATCAGCAAGCGCGAAGGTAATTTCGTGCTGCGCCCAGTCCGGCGGTGCCTGCGTCGGGTATGCCGCCACGTGGTGTAGCCTCCTCGCATAGGCCTTCCGCTGCCGTGTCGAGGTGAACTCCAGCGAGGAGCCCCCCAGGAAGCTTAAGGGACCAATCAGTCCTAGATTTGGACACAACTTTCTCAAGAATTTGCTTTATCTCTCTATTGGAAACTTCAACTTGCCCATTAGCTTGAGGATGATAAGGAGTAGTGACTCTATGATTATGGACTCCATACTTAGCTAGAAGAGCTTCAAATTGATTGTGATTAAAGTGAGACCCTCCATCATTAATCACAACACATGGAATTCCAAAACCTAGGAAAGATAATATGTCGAAACAAACGGCAAACATATTTTGAATCAGCATGAATAGTTGGTATAGCCTCAACCCATTTGGACACATAGTCCACTGCTACCAGAATATGCTTGTACCCTTGAGAGGAGGGTAAAGGTCCTATATAATGTATTCCCCAAACATCAAAGATTTCCACCTCAAGGATACCATGCTGAGGCATCTCATGTCGTCTTGACATGTTCTGATAGGCACGGGGTCCCGATCTTCCAACAGGTTCTGGATATGTTCGATTTGGTGGAGGCGCGACACAAATCGATCTAGCTTCCGAATAACACGTTCCAAACCCCGCAATCGCAGCACCACGTCTCCTCAGGTTATCAACCGTGCGCAGCCCAGTTGACCTCACCAAGAAGACTAATCCTCGCCTGCGAATCGAAGAACACAAGCAAGAACAAGGAAGAACACAACTGAATTACAGATGTATTGATTTAACACTCGAAGGTTGGGGTCTCACAAACCGATGAACGGTGAAACTGTTCAAAGACAGATTAATCTAAGCAAAACCCAAACCCTCATGGTGGGGGTGGTGGCTGGATATAAAGGTGTGAGGGGCGTGCAAAACCCCTGGATGCACCCTAATGGGCTCCAACACGATATAAAGCCGAACGGCCCAAAAGACGGTGACGCAGCACCCTGATAGATTCTGAACGCCCACTTGTTTTGATGATTTCCATTGACTCAGAAGGAATTTTGACATGAGACTAGATCCATTGGAAAGTTTGTCTTCTCAGCTTTCCATACATATGTAGAACGTCCAAAATGGAGTCCGGATGCGATCTAGGCGTCCATTTTAGTGCGGCCTAGTCCTAGACTCCGAATTAGATTCGAAGTCGGCTTGAGTTGGGCCTCCAACATGATTCGACCGCCTTTGCTGGACTTGTGCGCCTCGTAGCTCTTCTCCATGTACTTCCAGGTCCTCTCCATGGTTTCTAATCATAATTAAATCATTAGGTAGCAATTGATTCTCAAATGAACAAAAAGAAGTACTTAGGAACGAGCTCACCTGTAAATTCAATTGTCGGGCGCGAGCTCTAGTGATTGGTCCTTGAATGTCAAGTGGAGGAGTGTTGTGTGTATCCGAAGAAGTGATGTCCTCATCATCCTCCCCCTATTGAAGCGGAGTTGTCCTCAACTCAGCCTCATCTTCTTCTCCCAAGTTTGGCTTCAAATCTGAAATGTTAAAGGTGGGACTAACCCCAAACTCGGGAGGCAACTCAAGTTTATATGCATTATCATTTATCTTCTCAACTATCTTAAAAGGACCAGCAGCTCTAGTCATCAATTTTGACTTTCTTAACTCAGGAAATCTATCCTTTCTCAAGTGCAACCAAACAAAATCACCCAGTTCAAGTTTAACTTCCTTTCTACCTTTACTACCAGTAATTCTATATTTTTCATTCATCTTTTCAATGTTTGCCTTAGTAGTCTCATGCATTTTGACAATAAAATCAGCATGCTCCTTAGCATCATTATGAACTCTCTCACTAGTAGGCAAAGGTAAAATATCAATAGGGGTACGTGGATTGAATCCATACACTACCTGAAAAGGACTTACCTTGGTGGTGGAGTGTTCCGCTTGATTATATGCGAACTCAACATGCAGCAAACACTCTTCCCACAGCTTCAAATTATTCTTCAGAACAGCTCTCAACATGGTAGACAATGTGCGGTTCACCACCTCGGTTTGGCCATCAGTTTGTGGGTGACATGTTGTAGAGAACAACAACTTTGTACTCAACTTGTTCCATAGAGTACGTCAAAAGTGACTCAAGAACTTAGCATCACGATCTGAAACAATTGTAGAAGGCATACCATGCAAACGAACTATCTCTTTGAAAAAGAGGTCAGCAATATGAACAGCATCATCGGTTTTATGACATGGTATAAAGTGAGCCATCTTAGAAAAGCGATCCACAACAACAAAAATGCTATCCCTCCCCCTCTTAGTCCTGGACAATCCTAAAACAAAGTCCATAGAAATATCTGCCCACAGAATAGAAGGAACATGAAGAGGCATATATAAACCATGTGGATTCAAGTGAGACTTAGCTTTTTGACATGTAGTGCAGCGAGCCACAAACCGCTCAACATCTCGCCTCATCTTTGGCCAAAAGAAGTGTGTGGCCAGAACGTCATCCGTCTTCTTAGCACCAAAATGTCCCATCAAACCGCCTCCATGCGCCTCCTGCAACAACAAAAGACGAACGGATCCAACTGGAATGCATAGGCGATTAGCTCTAAATAAAAATCCATCATTGATCATGAATTTATTCCATACTTGTCCCTCTTTACAATGCAACAACACATCCTTAAAATCAGCATCAAAAGCATATTGTGCTTTAATAGTTTCAAGACCAAAAATGCGACAATCAAGTTGAGACAACATGGTATAGTGTCGAGACAAAGCATCAGCAATCACATTATCCTTCCCTTTCTTGTGTTTAATGACATAAGGAAAAGATTCAATAAATTCAACACACTTAGCATGTTTACGATTCAAATTGGTTTGACTATGAATATGCTTAAGTGATTCATGATTGGAATGAATGACAAATTCTTTAGACCATAAATAGTGTTGCCATGTCTCTAAAGAACGAACAAGAGCATACAATTCTTTATCATACGTGGAATACTTAAGAGTAGGACCATTCAATTTTTCACTAAAGTAGGCAACAGGTTTGCCTTCTTGCATCAAATCACCACCAATACCAATTCCGCTAGCATCACATTCTAGCTCAAAAGTCTTACCAAAATCTGGAAGTTGGAGCAATGGTGCGTGTGTAAGCTTGTCCTTCAAAAGATTAAAGGACTCCTCTTGTGGTGGCCCCCAATGGAACACGACTCCCTTCTTTGTCAACTGTAGAGACCCGAATATACAAATCCGGACTCTCCTGTGTATTCTGCACTAGTCCAGGATCACGCTAGTGCACACAGTGTGAACAAAGATAAATATCATCCATATCACGATATTCTAAGGAAAACCAAATTATATTAATAATCATCGAGTGCGACCTTATGGCCAAGCTTACAATAGACTAGCCCGAAGGGCTTAACAAAACTAGCAATGAAATCCAAAAGAAAGCGCAGCAGCCAATCGACACGCCACAAAGCTATCGAGTGGAGAAGCGAAGCCTAATCGCGAAGGCGCCAAGTACTCTCCTTCTGGAACCTCCTGCTGGTGATACTCCTCCTCCTCAACTGAGCAACAGGGGCATAAAGCCGTGAGTACATTGGTACTCAGCAAGTCGTTTGTAACAAAGGAATGCAATATAATATGCAAGGCTTACCAATGGAAGGCTAAAAGGTTAATTTGCATAAAACGACATTTGAAAATACAATAAATAGATTGAAGGCGCATTTGAAGTAAAACCAATAATAAATAATAATCAAAGGAATTGAAGTAACCACTTATGGATCTCCCATCCATAAGCTAAACCACCCACTTATGGATCTCCCAACCAACAGTGAATTAGCCATCCACTGTCCGAAACTTTTTAGAAATAACTATACCTCGTGTGAAATCACCGAGCATTGTCCTTGACCGAGGACGCGGCTATTCGAATAGTTTTACACTCTGCAGAGGTTGCACAACTGTACCCACACGATGTGATTAGCCTCGCGCTAAGGAAATCACAACAAGGCTTTTACAATGATCCATCTCCACCTGATCCCACTCGCTAAGGTTTCGCCTCTCACCCCCTCTTGCGCCACAACAACATCAGTAGTAAAACCAAAGTGGAGACTTCACAAATTATTATGCCAGGTCTATCCCATACTAGACATGTGGTTTGCACGATAAAGCTCAGATCAATGGCGCACAAAGTTAAGTCCTTAGGAGTTACCCAGGCGAAACATCCACATCCCATGTGCCTCTCGCACCCCCTTTACTGCACGATCAATCGCCCAAGTGAAAACCAATTTTGTATAACCACCGCCAATGACGCACCAACGTCACGGCACAAATTTTATAACAGTGGTACCAACCACGATTCAATATCTCATTAAGTCAAATTAATTAATCACATG